>CATIUR010000001.1:290577249-291219749 GCA_949592205.1 Helichrysum umbraculigerum | reverse complement strand
GTCGCAGGTCGCATCATGCGACCTGCGCCCGGAACTTTTGAGTGTCTTTTACTCGGTCATCGTTCTAGTCGCAGGCTTTGTTTTGATGTCTTTTACTCGGTAACTCGTCAGGTCGCAGGTCGTGGTGACCGAGTCGCAGCACGGGTAGGGCAAATCTGCAACTTTTTTTGAAAGGGGCAAAACGAAAAATAACTTGGAAAATAATGGCATTTTTATTAATTTCCCTATCCAATATCATCAATAGACTCTTATATACTCCCTAACAATTAGGCATTTTTTACTCTTCTTTAAATATGACAACGATTCATTGATAACTAAAGTAAAAAACATATGTAATCGACATATTAATTATTGGTGTCCTTTTAGTTTAAATGTAAAACGATTAGTTCACATCCAACCGAAACATTATCCTTTTTATCGTAAAACATAACCAATTGAATCCAACAAAGTTTATAATGCTCACGCTTCGCGTCGGAAACATATGGTTTATTCTATTAGTTTTTACTTACACTTTATTTATATACTCCATTTTTTCTATAAGTTCATCTCTTTTTGTTATAGCTATTTTACATTAATTTGATATTAAAAGATTACACTTTTTTAAAAAAATCTAAATATATTAAAAATTACTTTTCATTCCAACTTTTATTATGATGTTGAAACATTTTCTAGTCAGTGATGGTCAATATTTTTGAAAAGTGGAGTTCAAATGAGTACATCAATTTTCATCAAATACTCATTTCCCCCACATTTTTGAAACTCAAATATCTCACAAACGGTAAGTCGAAAAATCATGAAAATTGCATCATAAAATTCAGCGTTTTCTTCTCTTCGATTTGCCGTCCCTCAATGCATACTTTTGACAACTTTTTTTTTTTTTCATTTTTTGGTGGGTTTTACAAATTAGTAACACACGTGTTAGTGATTGGTTGTACATCTGATTTGTGGTTAGGGTTAGGGCTTAGGGTATAACGCCCCTAATTTTTTTTTTTTTTTTTATAAACTTCGCGGAAGCAATATCCCATATATATATAACCCTGGATTAACCCAAAATATACATAATCATTTACATAATTATTTCATTATATAACTACACAAATTAGATGGGCGTTACTTTAACAAAACATTTAAGTAGTACAAAAGTCATCAGAGTTCTATCATTGTCGAACACTCCTTCAATTTACTCCGAGACCCGCCCTTAACAAAATATATTAACCTGCAAGGAGTAAACAACGAGGGATTAGCACGAAGCTAAGTGAGTTAACTCATCACTAACACTACACTTAGTTTAACACTATGAGTCTACAACAATTAACACATTGACTCAACATCACTAGAGGATCGGTGGCCCTTGTGGCACCCTCAGCCGCGGTGGCCCACCAAGCGACACTTACGCCAACTGCAGGCCAATACAGTGGTTAACCGATAACGGTTTGCTACCTTTAGTCAACACAAGCTCCATTCACAACACATGTTCACAACTCTCATGTTGACTAACCTGTAGCAAAACGTCCAACAAGATTGACCTCTTTAACACAATCACCAAAAGGTTCCTTAACACTTGCTTCTAATTCACAATATGCCTTAACACAAGAATGCACAAATAACACTTGAAGTAACCACATAAATGATCACCAAACATAGGGAGAGATCAAAGTCCACTCACCTGTCCACTTTAACTTCCACTACTCAGTTGACTAATTCACTGAGTCTTCGACTTGTCTGAAATCATATTAAAACACTCGAATTAGTAACTTAATATAATGCATATTGTTAAGGAAACAATCACTTCACCTACTCATAACTTACGAATCAAACATGTATTATTTAATAGATACACTACATATATAAATATATAATCATAATTAGTAAAAAGACAATGTATTGATCTGCAGTGGGAATCCGCCCGGATTCCCTGGAATACGTCCGTATTCATTTGAATCCGGCCGGATTCAGATGAATACGCCGTATTCCCGATCAATTTCCAATTCAGAAATTAAATTAAGGAATACGTTCATGAATACGCCAGGGAATACGCTGTATTCCCGGGAATACGTCCGGATTCCCATGAATCCGTCCGGATTCCCATTGAAGACCTGCACGAAAATGCAGATTTCCTGCACTTCATCAAGTCGTACCAAAAACCCATTTTTCCTCAAAACCAGCTTACAAACATCAATATTTACAAATTTTGAGTTACAATAACACTTACTATCATCATGCAACCAAGATTCAAGTAACAATTCATCACAATCATCAAAATCACTTATAACCTAACCATTTCCATTCAAACTAAAACTTAAGAAATCTATCATGTTTTTATCATGTAATCGAGTAAAAGAAGTTCAATCATCATCATCAAATCGATATACAACACTTAATCTAACTCATCAATCTTCAAATCATATCAATCAATAATTTACCTAAAACTCATTATATATAAAAATATAACTTACAAGATAAAGAGGAATCAAGAATGGGATGATGAGGATGATGATCTTAACAAGAATTCAAGCTTCCATTCTTAAATCAATTTGATTTAAACCTTTGTTTTGGTATGGATTTTAACTAGGTTTTTAGTTAGGTTAAAACTAGGTGAAAATGAGGAGTTTGGGGAAAAATGATCGGCCTACCCTTTTTATTACAGCCTACCACATTTACTTACAGTACCATATAATACCCCCTCTTAACTCTATTGTCTGGAACCTAATTACCAATTGCGAGAAAATTATTTTATTTTACCGTCGTCTAAGATTATTTAAAACAAATAATATTTTACTAGTCACAATATCTCCTGAGGCTTATTTACCTATTAATTTCATAATCAAACATATTTAAACAATTAAATGTACGTATTTAAATTTAAATAAATACCTGATTCTACTGGGCCCAATTTCAGGGTGTTACAAATCTTCCCTCCTTAAAAGATTTCGTCCCCGAAATCTAACTAGACTCGAACAAACTAGGGTAACGGGCCCTCATACTCGACTCGGTCTCCCAAGTAAGATTTTCTCCCAAACTATGTTTCCATTTCACTAGAACCATAGGTATCTCCTTCTTGCGTAATTTAGTCACTTTTTTATCAACTAACTCAATGGGCTCTTCTACTAATTTCTGACCTTGGTCAACTCTAAGATCTTGTAACGGAAGGATTTGGGTTGGATCCTCCACATTACATTTCCGCAAATAGCAAACATTAAAGGTGTTGTGAATACCACTTAATTCCGAAGGAAGATCTAAGGCAACTGTTTGGTCATTAACTACTTGACGAATTTTGAATGGACCTATGAATCTCGGAGCCAATTTTTTACGCTTACCAAAACGAATCACGCCCTTCCAAGGTGACACTTTTAAATAAACCAATTCACCTTCGACAAAATTAACTGGTCGACGACGCGGATCAGCATATTGTTTCTGCCTATCTCTGGCGGCTTTCAATTTCTCGCGAGCTATAGCAACTTTATCAGCCGTAATCTGGACAATATCGGGACCAGCAAACTGTTTTTCTCCTGCCTCTAACCAACAAGTCGGCGTTCGACAACGACTTCCGTAAAGCATTTCATATGGCGGCATACCAATACTTGAATGATACGAATTATTATACGCAAATTCCACCAAAGGTAGGTGAGAGTCCCACGAACCCCCATACTCCAAAATACACGCCCTCAACATATCCTCGAGAGTCTGAATAGTTCTTTCTGACTGTCCATCTGTCTGAGGATGATATGCGGTACTAAGATTAACTCGAGTACCTAACTCTTTCTGAAGATTCTGCCAAAAGCCTGACACAAACCTGGAATCTCGATCTGACACAATAGATAATGGTATTCCGTGCCTCGATACAATCTCATTAATATACAATTGAGCCAAACGGGTCAAAGAAGCGGTTTCACTGGTCGCAAGAAAATGGGCGCTTTTAGTTAAACGATCAACAACAACCCAAATCATATCGTTGCCTTTCTGCGTACGTGGTAACTTGGTGACAAAATCCATAGTGATGTGTTCCCATTTCCATTCAGGTATCTCCAATTGTTTCAACGAACCATAAGGCTTTTGATGCTCGGCTTTTACTTGGGAACAAATATGACATGATTCCACAAATCTGGCTACATCCGCTTTCATTGTTGGCCACCAATAAAGAGGTTTCAAATCGTTATACATTTTCGTACTACCGGGATGAATAGATAGTCTTGATTTATGAACCTCCGTCAAAATCAACTCACGAAGTCCACCAATTAACGGGACCCAAACCCGAGACTGAAAAGTTTTCAACCCTCGTGAATCATCAACTAACAAATCCTTTCGTTTCAACATGATCTCGGATTTCAAATTAACATCCAATAAAGCTTCAATCTGTGCGACTCTAAGTTGTGAAATCAAATCAGAGGACACCTCTAATCGCATGAAACAAATCTTGTCACTAGATATATTTCGACTCAAAGCATCCGCAACCACATTAGCTTTACCCGGGTGATAACGGATCTCGCAATCATAATCTTTAATCAATTCTAACCACCGCCTCTGACGCATATTCAATTCTTTTTGCGAAAACATGTACTGAAGGCTTTTATGATCCGTGCAAATTACACATTTCGTACCATACAAATAATGTCTCCAAATCTTCAAGGCAAAAATTACAGCCGCAAGCTCTAAATCATGTGTCGGATAATTCTTTTCATGTGGTTTAAGCTGTCTAGAAGCATACGCAATTACACGATCTCTTTGCATTAAAACACCACCTAATCCGGTATGCGATGCATCACAATATACAATGAAATCATCCGACCCATCAGGTAACGCCAAAACCGGGGCTTGACACAATAATTGCTTTAATGTCTGAAAAGCTGCCTCTTGTTGTTCGGTCCACTGAAATTTCACATCCTTCCGAGTTAACTTAGTCAATGAGCTCGCAATCTTAGAAAAATCTTTGATAAACTTTCTGTAGTATCCTGCTAATCCAAGGAAACTCTTAATTTCTGACGGAGACTTAGGCACATTCCAATTCATAACAGCTTTCACTTTAGATGGATCCACTCTAACCCCGTCTTTGCAAATGATATGCCCCAAAAACTGCACCTCACGTAACCAAAACTCACATTTCGAAAACTTTGCATAAAGCTGCTCTCTTTTCAAAGTTTCAAGTATCAATCTCAGATGCATTTCATGATCCGCTTCAGACTTGGAATAAATCAAAATATCATCGATAAACACAATCACAAACTGATCAAGATAGGGACGACACACCCGATTCATTAAATCCATAAAGATTGCAGGAGCATTCGTTAACCCGAACGGCATAACCAAAAACTCATAGTGACCATACCTCGTGCGAAAAGCGGTTTTAGGAATATCTTCCTCACGAACTCGAACTTGATGATATCCCGATCTCAAATCAATTTTCGAAAAATATGAGGATCCTTGTAATTGATCAAACAATTCATCAATTCTGGGCAACGGGTATTTGTTCTTCACCGTCCTCTTATTTAATTCCCGATAATCAATGCACATACGGAGAGTACCATCTTTCTTCTTCACAAACAACACCGGAGCACCCCACGGCGATGAACTCGGCCTAATAAATCCCTTATCTAACAATTCCTGAATTTGCCCCATCATTTCACGGATTTCAGAAGGAGCTAATCTATAAGGAGCCCTTGCTACAGGAGACGAACCAGGAATTAAGTCAATTTGGTATTCTACATCTATTGCAGGGGGAAGACCAGGCAATTCATCCGGAAACACGTCCGAATATTCAGAAACCACCCGAATATCGGAAATGGATTTCTTTTCTACTTTGACATCTACAACATAGGCCACAAAGGATTCACAACCCTTAACTACAGACTTCCTAGCCTTCATCATGGATATTACCAGAATACTACCCTTTGCACGTTCCCCACGCGCCACAACATATGATAGATTGGAAACTGGGATTTTTATCAACTTTTTATGACAAGAGATGTCGGCTTTGTTTTGACTCAGCCAGTCCATACCAAGAACCACATCAAAACTAGGGATTTGCATCAATAGGAAAGAAACTGGAAATTCATGATCCTCTATTAATATACTAGCTCCGGCTACCGATGTGGTAACAGGAACTGTCTTACCATCAGCTACCTCAACTTCTAAGGGATTAGAAATCACAGAGGGCATTAATTTCAGTTTATCACAAAATTGCACTGATATAAACGAGCAATTTGCTCTAGAATCAAATAATACACGAGCTGGTACAGAGTTAACAAGGAAAGTACCAGTAATCACATCATCAGTAAGCACAGCATCATCCACGGTCATCTGGAAAGCTCGACCCGTAGCAGCTGGTGGAATCTTCCTTTTCTGGCCAGAAGATGAGGAACCTCTAGCCGCACCCGTACCCTGCTTCCTTGCATCAGGACAATCACCCGCTCTATGTCCTTCTTTATGACATGTCCAACACACATTATTTGGATAAGTACAATCAATCGCATTATGACCCAACACCCCACATTTCATACACCTGGACGTCCGAATAGAACAAGGTCCGGTATGTTTTGATCGACATCTTGCACAATACGAATTATCCATCGGAACACCACCATAACTAGTTTTCTTGCTTGATTGAGAAAGTTGCCATCTTTGTTTTCCTTTACCGGAAGAATCACCCTTCGGTTTCTGCGCATACTTTTCTTTATTTTGCAACCTCCTAGCCATAACCACTAGAACAAAATTGAGATTTCGTTACACCAAAAAAGTGTGACGATATGCATATAGTCACACTTGGTTTTTTAACGTAGGTGTGACGAAAGGTCGAGCGACCATAGGGTACATACGGTGACATTAGCGAGTTAGTGGCCGCATCCATTTAAAAAGAGTAACCAAAACCATAAAATGTGTGACCATATGCTCTTTAAAATCAAGTAAAAGTGTATTTTGTGTGACTATTGTTCATCCAATGGCCACTTGAATTGTATGTTTGTGTGGCGTTTTGCAACATTTAGTCACACAACGATTGTTTTACTTTGGGATTTGGTTACATCAAATTAAGTCAAAAGTGACCAAAAGTGTTAATAAGTGTGACCATATGCTCTTTAAAGTCAAGTAAACTTGTATTTTGTGTGACCATATGCTCTTTAAAGTCAAGTAAACAAGTATTTTGTGTAACTATTGTACATCCAATGGTCACTTGAATTTTATGTTTGTGTGGCGTTTTGTAATATTTAGTCACACAACGAGTGTTTTATTTTGGGATTTGGTCACATAAAATTAAGCCAAAAGTGGCCATAGGTGTTAATAAGTGTGACCATATGCTCTTTAAAGTCAAGTAAACATGTATTTTGTGTGACTATTGTTCATCCAATGGCCACTTGAATTTTATGTTTGTATGACGTTCTGTAACATTTAGTCACACAACGATTGTTTTATATTGGGGTTTGGTCACATAAAATTAAGATAAAAGTGGCCCAAAGTGTTAATAAATGTGACCATATGCTTTTTAAAGTCAAGTAAGCGTGTATTTTGTGTGACTATTGTTCATCCAATGGCCACTTGAATTTTATGTTTGTGTGGCGTTTTGTAACATTTAGTCACACAACTATTGTTTTATATTGGGGTTTGGTCACATAAATTTAAGACAAAAGTGGCCAAAAGTGTTAATAAGTGTGACCATATGTTTTTAAATGTCAAGTAAACGTGTATTTTGTGTGACTATTATTCATCCATTAGCCACTTGAATTTTATATGTGTGTGGCATTTTGTAACATTTAGTCACACAACGATTGTTTTATATTTGGATTTGGTCACATAAAATTAAGAAAAAAGTAGCCAAAAGTGTTAATAAATGTGACCATATGCTTTTTAAAGTCAAGTAAATGTGTATTTTGTATGACTATTGTTCATCCAATAATAGCTACTTGGATTTTATGTTTGTGTGGCGTTTTGTAACATTTAGTCACACAATGATTGTTTTATATTTGGATTTGGTCACATAAAATTAAGATAAAAGTGGCCAAAAGTGTTAATAAGTGTGACCATATGCAACTATTGTTCATCAAATTGTTCATCAAATGGCCACTTGAATTTCATGTTTGTATGACATTTTGTAACATTTAGTCACACAACGATTGTTTTATATTTGGATTTGGTCACATAAAATTAAGACAAAAGTAGCAAAAAATGTTAATAAGTGTGACCATATGCTCTTTAAGGTCAAGTAAACGTGTATTTTGTGTGACTATTTTTCATCTAATGGCTACTTTTTTTATATGTTTTTGTGACATTTTGTAATTCGCTACCCGAAATCCACTATCCGAAATCCGAAATTTCGGATTTTCGATTATCCAAAATAATTCACAATGTCAAAATATTCGATGATAAATCTGGTAAAATAAGTTAACACCACCTAATACCATTACTTATCAATAACTATTATCAAGATTCAAAAGTCCAGAATGAATTTGATAAAACATCAATCCAAAGAAACGAAACACACAATTACTAAAAGTCTTAGAATATATTAGTTGATCCTTGATACTTAAAATATTTGATCTTGAACTAAAAACAAATACAGTGATATTATGTCCACAACGTAACAACAATTACACATTCAGATAACATACATGACAAATCTAATCAGTGTCATAATACGAGTTGATACAAACAATGAGATTTTATGTAAACTAACAGAAACCTCAACTGAAATAATGAAAATGGGTTTAAAGATTCAGAATTCCAAGATGTAAACCTACAGTCAATTTGAGATTGAAATTCTGTAAACGTGCTATACTGCTACCTTTTCACCATCATGTACTCCATTTTCTCTTTTATGTGGTTATAATCTTCGGTAATAGCATGCTCTTTTCCCTCTAAAAGCCAATATCTTGTACTTTATACCAGATTTATTAATTTCCAGCAGTAACACTGCCACATTTTCCTTACAACTGGACACAACTATCTCAATTAAGCAGCATCAAACTAGGAAATGTTAAAAGAATTTACCGCCATAAGGTTATGAGGCAACTAAAGGCAAATCCAACGTACAATTTTCATCATGGCATTGTTATAGCAGATTACCATTCCCGAATCACCATCTTTGTCAACAATTTTTGACGGTCTTCCTAGTGGGCCAGGAACCTTGTAAAATTTCAGCCAACGGTCAATTATTGTGTCAGTACAAGAATCAAATACTAGTAATTGTAATGGAACAAAGGCACAACTAACTCGGGCAGTGACACCATGTTCAAAGCTTTGAATGGCATAGTTTACTAACTTATTCTTAAAATAGCAATAAATACATATTTAATGACATTATAAAAACTAATCACCTGTTGTAATAAGAAAATTAACGCGAAGAAAGCTTGAGCTCTTCTTTGTCTTGGGTCCTGCCTCTAGAAACTTCATACTGTAAAAAGCATAAGGCCATTACAATAATTAAGCAGGTTGTACTTTTCTGATCTACACTCTTTGAAGTGTGTCTGTTGTACATAGATAGTTTTGTGACTTTGGAAGATTAAATTACCTAAATACACCATATAAAGCAAAGTACATTATCACGAGGATTTATCTTCATGGTCACATGATTAAACCCTGAATTAAAAACAAAATAAAAAGAAATTGATTGCTAGTCAGATGTACCTTGTATACTAGTGCAAGTTCGCTCATGGAGACCCACAAACTGTACCACCAATTCCATGCCACCCTGATCCACAAGTTGCCACCAGCTTTGGTGCGTTAGACTAGGGGAAAATCATCATGTGTGCTTTTCTTAATAGTGCCATACTCAGAAAAGGTGATCTGAATTCGAAGCAGATATGCAGGAGGTAGGAGTCTGGAACATGAGATTAGCAGAAGTATAAAACCATTAAGCTTGAAGGCATATTTATTAGAGTCAAGGAAGCAAAAACATTAGTTAGTAAGCTAATATTGAGTGATAGGCAGCAACACTAGTCGCAGCTGCTCCGCATAGTAGATGTCTAGACATGCACTCATGCACCATGAGCTCTCATGAGGCCCAACAAACACAATGATAAGCAACAAGAATACAAAGTTAACAGATTGCAGTCTTCGTATTGAAGTTTATTTTAACAGTGAAGCTATTCATAGTGATTTGCAAGTTATCTTTAATTTACATTAACATAATTAAAAGTGAGTATAAATCAAATACACAAAATGTTTAGGATTAGAATGTAGAAATAGCCGTTGTGATGAATGGTACTTCATTAGGATGTCTACATGCAAAAAAAAGAACATTGAGGCAAGATAGTGGTAAAAGACGATGAACTTACAACTTCTAAATGATGATTCTTAATTCATACCAGTTTGAGCACATTAAGTTCAATAATCCCGGTTACAATTTCGTCCCTAAATTCCAAGTTACTTTAAGTTCCACACGGTGATCACTATGCTCACCACGAGTCAAAAATCAACTTATTTCCTAAAAACTAGATGATAGGATAATTATGTCAAGTGGAATTGAATAATAATCATGGTTCAGTAGATATGCTAGCTTTCAATTTCATATACTTTTGTTGATTACTTAGTTCCTTTAATCACAAATCACCAGACTCAAGATAATAGATCATATGAAGTTTCAACTCTCAAACTATCCAAGAAGTTTAGATTGCTTCATATAGTGTATGCTCCTATAACGCACACAATTAAGCCTTCACAAACTCTGTTAACATTTGTGAAGGCAAGCAAATAAAGCTATCTACACAATTGAAACAAAACATACTGCAATTTTAAATAAACCGATCAAACCAACCTTATAAGATCATGATTGTATAGATGATATTTTCAATCTCAACAAGTCACACCAGTCACAAACCATATCTAAATATATTTTATGTGTTCTAGTTTGCATTGTAAAGGTGAAGTATACCTTCATTGCAAACGTCTGAGTTGAAAGCTTCTCCAATCTAGTGCTGTTTTTGTGAAGCCGTACGATATCACATCCTCAATAAGAGCTTACCTATTACAATTAAGAGTATGACCTCATGAGCTTTTACTTCAAGAATGTCATCATTAGCATTGCATGATAAAAGTAATTATAGATCCGATTTCAATAGCTGAACAGCTACAAATTAATTTAATAGGCAAGTAAAGCCACTCCCTAGTCATATTGAAGCCTTGACATATTAACATAATGAAATGGAAATGCTTCAAAAGAACTTACAGAGCTACACTCTGCTTCCAAAATCTGAACTTTAAAAACAAAATCAAAGAGACCACTGGGTACCACTTAAAATCTTAAATACATATAAAAAGCTACCAACAACATCTATTTATACAATTTAATTATTCATCTTCACGGAACATGACATATAGCTAGATTAAAGCAACAATTAATATTTAAATTAGATACATAATATCATATTAGTAACTGAATCGTATTCCTTGTCGAGAGAGAAATAATTACCCGATCGATTATTGAATCAAGAAGCGGATCGAATGAAACCTTATAAGTTACAATTGATAATTTCGATGCAAACCCTTCGTTAATTCATCCCTTTTTTCGATGCAAACCCTTTGTTAAAATTAAGAAGCGGATCGATGATATAGCGGATCGATGATATAGCGGATTGATGATATAGTGTATCAAATCAAAAAGCGTATTCATTGTCGATTCATCCCTTTGGTTCTGTGAGCTGAGTTCTCTCATCAATTTTGCCGTTCAAAAAGATTGAGGAAGGAAGTTATGGTTTTTTATTTTTTTTGAGATGCTTGAATTATTTGGGGATGCATGAGTTGCCGCTGAAATGAAAAACGATAGACCTTTTGAATAGATATCAATAGGTATACTTTTTAAGATGTCTTTTTAATGGCGGGTTCTTTGAATTTTTCAGTAAATTTTCAAAATTTTCGCAAAGAATTTTATATAACAAAGGTTTCAGTTTATATAAAATTGTTACACTTTTACTTTGATTTTATAATCTAAATGTACATAAATATTTATTCAAAAATTTATGATTAGTTGTACTTCTATGGTGTAAAATAAAAAAACAAAAACAAAAAAGTCCATCTAGGAATGACCAATAAGTTTAATTTTATCCTAAGTTTAATAGTAGCATATGTGATATTGGTAATATATCCCATTATTAAATTAGGATAATGTCATATAATTCGAATGATGAATTTATCGTATCCTAAGTTTAACAGTGGCATATATGATATTGGTAATGTCATATATCATATATTCTGTTATTAAACTTAGGATAATGTCATATATTCCAAAATGATGAATTAATTTTATCCTAAGTTTAATAGTGGCATATATGATATTGATAATGTCATATATCATATATTCCATTATTAAACTTAGGATAGTATCATGTATGCCCAAATGATAAATTAATTTTATCATAAGTTTAATAGTGACATATGTGATATTGGTAATATATGTCATTATTAAACTTAGGATAATGTCATATATTCCAAATGATGAATTAATATTATCCTAAGTTTAATAGTTGCATATGTGATATTGGTAATGTCATATATTATATATTTCACTATTAAACTTAGGATAATGTCATATAATCCAAAATGATGAATTAATTTTATCCTAAGTTTAATAGTGGCATATGTGATATTGGCAATATCATATATTTCATTATTAAACTTAGGATAATATCATATATTCCAAATGATGAATTAATTTTATCCTATGTTTAATAGTGACATATGTGATATTGGTAATGTCATATATCATATATTCCATTATTAAATTTAGGATAATGTCATATAACTACTAGAAAATGAGGCTAATACAACACTTTTGAAGCAACACTTTTAAAAATTATTGCATTATAGATAACTTTAAATAAAATGCAACATTTTTTATTTAAGTGTTGCATATAATGATAGAATGCAACATATATTATGAAGTGTTGCATTTTTAATAGATAACTGCAACACTTTTTTCGAAGTGTTGCAATTTGCAAATATAGGTTAAAGTTGTATCAAATTAGTACATTCAATTAAAACTTTTCTTTAAAAGAAATGCATTAAATGAGATTTGAGATTTATAAGGAAACTCGAGTGTAATTATAACACATGATTTTTCTTATCGAAAGCCTTTGTTACTTTCATTACCATTTCTCATATAATAATTATATTAAATATAAAATTGGATGCTTGAATTATCTTCAAAGGGGATTTTACTGGAAATAATTTGTTTTAGGGTATTCCTTGGTCTGAAGTAGGTATGTTAATGTGGCGGGTTTGATCGAATCTTGACTTAATCCAATGGGTCATAAGATCCAATTAAATGGATTTGGATCTGATCAATTAGTAATTAATCATGATCTAACCCAAGATACAACTTGTTCAATGCATATGCATATGGATTTGAGTTGACTCATTTAATATACAAAAATATTTATTTTATTTTCATTTACTATCGTTGTATCTAAAAGTTCAATGTATTTGAATATGGGTCAATCCATTTAATGTAAAAAAATATTTATTTTCTATTCGTTTAATATCATTTACTATAACTACATGTATATACATCTAAATGGAGGTGTGTGGCTATGACACCCGACAAATTAGGGCTAGTTATTAGTTCCTAATCATATTTCAATACATGTAATTAGTGCTAGATTAGGCTAATTGTATGTATCATTATATATATATGGTTATATATATATACACGTACGCGATTGAATTTTATCATGCATTTTCATATCGGGCGGATCCCGATACATTAATACGGACGTTGGTGAACTCAATTTACTTAATAATATTAAATAAATGATAAACATATCCATTTCCAAATATTATTTTAATAATATTCCATAAGTAGTTTGTAACATGTAAAATAAATAATATTAGAATAGTGATATTTAATATGGAAATTTGGAAGTTAATTATTTGTACTTGTATTCTACTCCGGATCTTCATAAAACCCACCACATTTCATCTCGGCGCCAACCTCAAACTATCCGGCGCCATTTAAAAATTTTAAATTCTATCACAAATTAATTGATATCAAATCAAAAGCACGATTAAAAGTTAAACTAGCAAATTTCCCCTTTTCCTTTCGATTTTGCTACATCTATCTGTACCAGGTTGCCTCTGAAGTGCTTATCCAGATCTAATATCATCGATTCATCTCAATTGATTCCCAGTTATTACATTTTAAAGCATAAAGCACGATTCAACTATTACTGTGTAAAATTACTGATTGATTTTGCTTATAATCCATCATATTAAAAAACCCCTAATTTTTATGCGTTGGTTTTGGATAATTTAATGGATTATATAGCAATGGGAATGTCCCTTCCGTATAGGTACAAATATGTCAATTTCTCTCTATTGTGCTGAAGGTGACAAAATACTGGTCAGAGGGGTTAGATAACATGTCCCGTGGGTCAGGATGTGTTGGCCTAAAACGGTTTTTATTCTTTTCTATAAATAATCAGCATGCTGATTATGATTACAGAAACCATATTATCACATATTAATATTTTTTTTTGCAAAAACCAATTCACATAGTATGGATTAAGAATACACTTCTGGTGACTCTCGACCCATTTGACTAGTTTCTTTTTAACTAAAACTTTTGATTTGGTCAGTTTGATCCATGAGAGATTAAACGTAGCCCAAATTGACCCATATGTAAGTAAATGGGTAGTAACTTCCACCTCTACTTTTTGACTTTTTCTAGTCCAAATTATTGATTAGTATATTCTGTATTCCCAAAAGCTCTTCGACCCCTGCAGAAGATCCATTATAGTTGGATGAATGCTGTTTAGCTGGAAAATTAATCAAAATGGACTTGAAGCCAAGGGACATTATTACCCCCAAATCTTTACGTAACGCGATGGTTACAGTAATGGCCCTAGGTGGATCCACCAATGCGGTTTTGCATTTGATTGCCATTGCATGAGTGGCAAATGAAGCTGATTTTTTTTTTTTTTTTTTGTGAAGAAATAACGATCTTTTTTTTTCATTGATAACTATTTAAAATATGTTTTATTTCATGTCTGTTAGCTTGAGTTTGACTCTAGATGATTTCCATAACAGTTTCAAAGCTTGAGCTTGAGTCCAGGTCTGTTAACTTACATTTTTATCACAACCAGGAATAGATATATTGCCATAACAGTTTCAAAGTAACTCTGGAACGGGTTACTAGAGGAATGTGTTTTAGTCTTCAATCAAGAGATTTAATTACTTTGAATGGGTTACGAATGATATGTTTTTTTAACTCTGGCTTGTTGTGGATATCAATTTCCTTTTTCTATCTGTTCTTCATCTTGACCAGTTATTAAAAGATGCTCATCGTTTGACATTTGGTGCTTATTATATTAGGATTTTTTTGGTTTTTGTTTTAGCTATTTTGCAGTTACTTTCGAGGAATAAGATTGGAGTGGCAGGGCTGCTTGGCTGCTCGTAATAGATCCTTGCAGATTTCATTTTATAAGATGTGTATGGGTTTTTTTAGATGTGTTTTACTTGACGATGCTCATTATATAAGTAGGTGATGCAATATAATGTTATTTAAACATACAAATTTTTTTAAACTGAGTTGAAGAGTTCATAAATAATGTTTGTGTTTTGGATGAAATTATTAAGGTTTTCAAAAAATGAAGACAAAAGGAGGGTGCTTGTGACCCGGCTGTTCACACTCGCAGTGGCGGTTCCTTTGGTGAAACGTGCATGGATCGTACTACTAAAGGCAAGCCTTATCTTGTATCGCTTTAACCTCGTAGTGATTAAATTGCATTCATTTAACTTGGATATTTCGTTGTTTATATTAGTAGTCCTGTTACTAAATTGAAAAAAGTTTTGATTTAGACTATTTATGTTTCTTGTCTGCTTTGTTTAGGAGATGTCATGCAATGTACTTAATATACCTTTAGTTGTAGGACCCTAAGAATGTAAGAAGCTAGCTGATATTTATGTTCATTTCTATTAAGGGCTTTGTGATAAATACCATCCTTCCTCATGACTAATCTGTTTTCTTTTTGCTGAGATGTCTTGTAAAGGAAAAAATAGATGTTGCGTTATATAAGAATGTATTATCATTCAAATTTGTCTCTTATAGAACATGGCTTTGATTTTTGCAGAGCGATGATGAAGGGATGCTTCAACGTTCGAGCTAGGGAGGTTCAATCAAGTATAGGAGTCACATAATCAAGATAAGTATGCAATTTGCATGTTTGCATGAAAGAGATGTTTTGGGGCTTCCATTTAGTCAAACCCGGGTGACTTGCTCACTTTTCCTATGGTTCTTCTTATTCAGTTTATTGATTTGATAAATTGATCATTTATGTAAGCTGGAATTAAAGTATATATTTAGTTTCAATGATTAGCTTTGGTCATTATGTTACGTTTGTTTTTGCTCTCTGTAATCACTATCTTATTTGATCTTGTTATGCAAATTACTAATGTACACAATTTATACAATATAGGGTTGCAAAGACGCAAGCAGATTGGCGTGTTGGACTTTCTGATCATTGGGTTTGAATGGTGACCTCATCTTAATAGGATTGTAGTTTATTGACTTGATATAGTGATAATTTATGTACGTGGAAATAAAAGTATTTTTCGTTTTTAAGAGAATTTGTTTGTATGGATTTAGATCTAAATTCAATTTGTGTGTTTGGCACACTTGCATATGTATTTGTAACACATAAAACTGGATCAATTTAAATCTGATAATGCAAATTGAAACAGAGCCAAATACTTTTGAAAAACTAGACTAAACCATCACAATACTTTTGGCAAGGTTGGCTGAACTGTGCTAAATACTTTTTTGGGACCAAGCCTATCAACCGTGCCAAATACTTTTGAGATGGTTGATCGAACCGTGCCAAATGCTTTTCTAGCACCATGTCTATCAACCGTGCCAAATACGAACCATATGTGACCATATGTACCGGATTTTGGCTACACTAAAATCATGTGTGACAAACTCGACTCTATGATTTAGTCACATATACAATTATTTCATGTGACATATAAAGTCTCATGATCAAAACACACAAACTAACACTCAATGATAATCGTTTTTGCCCATTTTGGCTCTAAATAATAGCCACATGAATATTTCACAACGTGACTGTTGTGAATATATTGGTCACATATAATCACCTAAAATGTGGCCATAAACATCATTATTAGATACACATATATGAAATGTGTGGCTATTATAAAGCCATATAGTAACATAATCGTGCTAGAAATAAATGTGACTATATACATTAGCTTTTGACATTCTAACACACACTAAACTTTAGACACACATAATAAGTTATGTGACCATATGTACCGATTTTGGCTACACTGAAATCATGTGTGACAAACTCGACTATATGATTTAATCACATAAACGATTACTTCATGTGACCATATAGTGGCATCTGATTTAGTCACACAAACTAACACTCAATGTGACTAATATCAAACTTAATGATAATCGTTTTTGCTCATTTTTGGTCTAAATAATAGCCACATGAATATTTACAACGTGACTGTTGTGAATATATTGGTCACATATAATCACCTAAAATATGGCCATAAAAATCATATAGATACACATTTGTGATATGGTGTGGCTATATAAAGCCATATAGTCACATGATCGTGCTAGAAATTAATGTGACTATACATATTAGCTTTTGACATTTTAACACACACTAAACTTTAGACACACATAATAAGTTATGTGACCATATGTACCGGATTTTGGCTACACTGAAATCATGTGTGACAAAGTCGACTATATGATTTAGTCACATAAATAATTACTTCATGTGACCATATAGTGGCATTTGGTCACAGTGTTCAAGTGTGTGACATAGATTTGTCACATTTTATGTGTATAACGTGACTAATACTTCGAACTTACTCTTCATTTGTCACGCGTTCCAAATTCATATGTGACTAAATAATCAACCAAAAAATCGTAGTGCCCTTTAGCCACATATATGTTCGAAAGGGTGGCAATATATTTCAGAATGGTCACACGATTGGAGTTAAGATGTGGCTAACTAATGAAGTTAATTTTATTTTTGTACCTTTAGTCACATAAATATTCTAATGTGTGACGATTTGATTTTGACCATGTGTGACCAATATGCAAATTTGTACTAGTGAACATCACTATCAACGGATCGTGCCCACTCAAAAGCCTGAGAAATACTACTAGCTAATCTCACCGTGGTACGATAATCTGGAGGTAAGGTTTTCACAAAGTGACTAATTTTGTTTCTTTCAGTCGGGACCCACTGTTGCACAAATCTTAATTTCTCAGAAAATTGTCGGATAAGCTCATCGATTGACATCTCATCAGTCTTCCTTAAATCCATAAATTCCTGCCTGACACGATCAAGATTATATTCCGAACAGAACTGTTTGCATACCTCGGCATGAAAATCCTGCCACCTAATAGAACTCTTTTGTTGTGGAGTAAAATGAGCAGTTATCGAATCCCACCACGACATAGCTTCACCTTTCAACAATTGAACAGTATAGGGAACTTTGTCTTCCTCATCACAGTGACAAACCTCTAACTTCCTTTCCACATCACGCAACCAGTCTAAGGTAACAGTAGGATCAGGACTTCCAGAGTAAGAAGATGGTTTACTAGACATGAAAGTTTTAAGAGAACATCCTTTCTTCGACACCTGAAAAGGTGGAAACAATTGTGCCTGATAACCAGTCGATCCAAATGAAGGAAACGGAATTGATGTCTGAAAATCATAACCCTGCTGCTGTTGTTGTGAAACATAAGGGAAAGTAACCGGAATCCGAGTAGAAGCAGTAATGGGAGGAGTAGTAGTAGCAACATGAGAATAAGTAGGAATGGACCGTTGAGATGACCCTACACGCTCTCTCTCAAGTTCTACTACTCGGTTTTCTAATCTTAATATATACTCTTGACTAGTTTCAACTTCTGTATTTACCGGATTCGAAGTACCATTATGATACACATCTTCTGGGGCAGAGTGAGTAGCAGAGACATTATAGAGAGTACGGGGTGGTTGCTCATTTTCTGCCATCTGTTCACAACACATCTCAACACTTGTTAATTGTTAGTACTAACATACTAACACAGTTCACACTATAGCTAATCCCACAACCCGGAATGTTTGACAAATCTACACTAGATTTGGGATTGAACACTCTAAGTTGTTCAATTCACCCAAACCTAAGCTCTGATACCAACTTATAACGCCCCTAATTTTTTTTTATTTTTTTTTATAAACATCGCGGAAGCAATATCCCATATATATATAACCCTGGATTAACCCAAAATATACATAATCATTTACATAAGTATTTCATTATATAACTACACAAATTAGATGGGCGTTACTTTAACAAAACATTTAAGTAGTACAAAAGTCATCAGAGTTCTATCATTGTCGAACACTCCTTCAATTTACTCCGAGACCTTCCCTTAACAAAATATATTAACCTGCAAGGAGTAAACAACGAGGGATTAGCACGAAGCTAAGTGAGTTAACTCATCACTAACACTACACTTAGTTTAACACTATGAGTCTACAACAATTAACACATTGACTCAACATCACTAGAGGATCGGTGGCCCTTGTGGCACCCTCAGCCGCGGTGGCCCACCAAGCGACACTTACGCCAACTGCAGGCCAATACAGTGGTTAACCGATAACGGTTTGCTACCTTTAGTCAACACAAGCTCCATTCACAACACATGTTCACAACTCTCGTGTTGACTAACCTGTAGCAAAACGTCCAACAAGATTGACCTCTTTAACACAATCACCAAAAGGTTCCTTAACACTTGCTTCTAATTCACAATATGCCTTAACACAATAATGCACAAATAACACTTGAAGTAACCACATAAATGATCACCAAACATAGGGAGAGATCAAAGTCCACTCACCTGTCCACTTTAACTTCCACTACTCAGTTGACTAATTCACTGAGTCTTCGACTTGTCTGAAATCATATTAAAACACTCGAATTAGTAACTTAATATAATGCACATTGTTAAGGAAACAATCACTTCACCTACTCATAACTTACGAATCAAACATGTATTATTTAATAGATACACTACATATATAAATATATAATCATAATTAGTAAAAAGACAATGTATTGATCTGCAGTGGGAATCCGCCCGGATTCCCTGGAATACGTTCGTATTCATTTGAATCCGGCCGGATTCAGATGAATACGCCGTATTCCCGATCAATTTCCAATTCAGAACTTAAATTAAGGAATACGTTCATGAATACGCCAGGGAATACGCCGTATTCCCGGGAATACGTCCGGATTCCCATGAATCCGTCCGGATTCCCATGAATCCGTCCGGATTCCCATTGAAGACCTGCACGAAAATGCAGATTTCCTGCACTTCATCAAGTCGTACCAAAAACCCATTTTTCCTCAAAACCAGCTTACAAACATCAATATTTACAAATTTTGAGTCACAATAACACTTACTATCATCATGCAACCAAGATTCAAGTAACAATTCATCACAATCATCAAAATCACTTATAACCTAACCATTTCCATTCAAACTAAAACTTAAGAAATCTATCATGTTTTTATCATGTAATCGAGTAAAAGAAGTTCAATCATCATCATCAAATCGATATACAACACTTAATCTAACTCATCAATCTTCAAATCATATCAATCAATAATTTACCTAAAACTCATTATATATAAAAATATAACTTACAAGATAAAGAGGAATCAAGAATGGGATGATGAGGATGATGATCTTAACAAGAATTCAAGCTTCCATTCTTAAATCAATTTGATTTAAACCTTTGTTTTGGTATGGATTTTAACTAGGTTTTTAGTTAGGTTAAAACTAGGTGAAAATGAGGAGTTTGGGGAAAAATGATCGGCCTACCCTTTTTATTACAGCCTACCACATTTACTTACAGTACCATATAATACCCCCTCTTAACTCTATTGTCTGGAACCTAATTACCAATTGCGAGAAAATTATTTTATTTTACCGTCGTCTAAGATTATTTAAAACAAATAATATTTTACTAGTCACTATATCTCCTGAGGCTTATTTACCTATTAATTTCATAATCAAACATATTTAAACAATTAAATGTACGTATTTAAATTTAAATAAATACCTGATTCTACTGGGCCCAATTTCAGGGTGTTACATAGGGCTAGGGTTTAGGGTTTAGGATTTAGGGTTTGGGTTTAGGATTTAGGGTTTAGCAGGGTTTAGGATTTAGTATGATTTAGGGTTTAGAGTTTTGTAAAGCGTTTAGGGTTTGGGGTTTAGGGTTGGGGGTTTGGGGTTTCGCACGAACCCCCAAACCCTAAACCCTAAACGCAACACTTTAACACATGTGTTAGTAAATGTGAAACCCAACAAAAAAGATGGAAAAAAAACTCTTCGAAAGTATGCTTTGAGGGACGGCAAATCGAAGAAGAGAAAACGCTGAATTTGATGGTGCAATTTTCATAATTTTTTGATTTGTCGTTTGTGAGATAATTGATGTTGGAGTAAATGTATTTTGTACATTTGGAACATTCTCTTTGTACACATGACGTAATATCATTGGTTCCCTCATTCTCACACTAATTCCTATTCGAATAAGATATATAAGATACCCTATATTAGATAAGATGACTAGATGAGATAAATGTGAAAATGGTTATGGTAATTTCATATATATTAGTTATGAATAATGTTAAAATATCACCGAAAAGCAACATGTGATTATTACTTGAAATGGATATATGTACAAATACTTTGTGATTAAGCAGATTAATGTGTATACCGGAAATTCGTTGAAAGGTTTTCTTTGTTTCCATAGATTTTTTAGCATCAATCAACATGTTTTAGCGAGCATGCAGTGTCACATGGAAGTCGAATCACATTCTTGAGAGATATTTCCTTCGATTCACCTTAATTTATTTTTTTGGTACTCTTCGAAAAGAAAACATAAAGTTTCCCTCAAAAGAACCGTTTAGTTAAATCTATAATTTATTTTTATTGTGACTCATTTTATTTCAATGAAATTAAGGTGTACGTACTTTTTTACATTAAAAATAATAATTTCTACCTATGATATTTATGTACGGTTCACAAAATAGTATTTTCACCAATAGGATATGAATCCACTGATTGATTGACTTCACACATACCGTTAGACCAAAAGCCTTTTAAGAGTGCATATTTTATTATGTTCATAGTGACCCATACATTACGTTAAACATCTCACGTATTAGGGTGTGTTTGATAAATATGGAATGAAACTGGAGCGAGAGTTCGTAGCTAAAGTATGGGCTAGGGCTTTAGGCACATGCACTTTTCTTTGTGTGGTCTGGTGTGATAAAATAATGTGCTATCAATATTAATGAAAGGCTAGATATGATGGTCTGTTGGCTATTGGTCATCTAGAGTCATTGTAAAAGTTACTTTAATAACGCAGTTTAGTCGTATTTGGTGTGTTTATGTAAGTCCTTAAGTGGCATTACCTCGGGGTTTGAATAAAATTTGTTTAAGTATTTCTGAGTGTATGGCTTTTAATCAAAATATATTTCAAAAAGCTTCTTATTTAAAAGTTTTTGGTGGCTTATTTTTCTAAAAGCTTCATTCTTGTTGTATTGCCAAATAAAATTTATGAGCTTGGTTTATTAAAAATAGAAGCTTAATGTGAATTCCATTTTCTAAGAAAAGCCGCTCATGCATTACGATAATTAAATTTAGTCACTGAAACTCTTAACATAACAAAGAAAGGAAGGAATTAAGAAAAAAGGAACATGTGTAGTTGACTAAAGGAATATCAATTTCAAAAGTTAGATTGAAACAAGAGGGACTAGCATTGTGATCAGTTAACATAATGTTTTTCATAGAATCAGAATTCAACAAATGAATTCGAAGGTCAAGAAAATGTGATTTAGTGAAGGACTTCAGTGACTTACAGTTCACTTCATTATTGAATCAAAATCATTATGAAATGACATTCAGATTTCAATTCCATTGAATTCCATTTAATTATGCGAACTAAACGCAACCTTAAAATATTTATTCACATATCATTGCCTCGTCCCACTTTTTCTTTTCTTACTTTATGATGTTTGGGTTTTAAAATTGTGTATTGCGGTGTATATCAAATCTACGAAAATGGAAGTACTTTAACTAGGGGTGAGTTTGGTACCATACCGGTACCGAATCGGACCGAACCGGTTGGTACCGGTTTGTTTTTTGTCCCCAAATCGAATACCGAATACCGTACCACTTGTATCGGTCGGTACCGGTTCGGTCTGGGACCGGTGCGGTACTGGTTCGGTTTAGGTATTTTGATGTGCATGGTACCATACCGGTACCGAACCGGTTGGTACATGTTTATTTGCCCCAAATCAAATACCGAATACCATACCATTTGTATCGGTCGGTACCGGTTCGATTTCGGTATTTCGGTGTGCATGCTCATCCCTAACTTTAACCATACTTGATAAATCGTGTTTAATATATAAGAGTGTTAACGAGTTAGGTGATTAATTAACGAGTCATTCGAGTTAGAGCTCGATAATATTCGAGCTCAAGTCAAGTTTGAACCGAAATTACTAACCGTTAGTTTCACGAGTCAAGCTTAAAGGATTAGTATCCCACTAAATTGTATCAAAGCTCTCTAAATTTTGAGGTGAACGAGCTAACCCCAGTTAACGAATCAACGCACTTTAAGTATAACTAAGCTAATGCGAACTTGAGCTTGAGCTATCAATTATGAAAAACGCATTACATTACAATAAATAGTATCAAGTAAAAAGAGATAAACATGATTTGTAATGTCTGTGAAATATTGAATGGATTAGTTTCATTTTTAAATCCGTATTTTACATCATATACATCATTGTTAAATCAATTATTCCGTACATTATAAACCATGTAACTCATGTAAGTGAGTAACCCATAAAAAGGTAACATATATAGTCATATACTCATATACTCATATACTCCGTGACTTGATCGGAAAAAAGAAATTAAGAAGGACCCTTTTATGATCCAACTATTCTTTCACCGGCAATAAATGGCTTCCACGTGGAACAGGATATGTGACACATATAAACATAAAGAAGCTGCCAGAAGGTTCAGAACATGACAATCCTATTTTTAATCATTTTGAGACGAAAAAATGCGCGATTACCGCAAAATATCAACTCATTAGTTATTAGATATGGTACAACTGAAAAGTTTTTTTCTCATGGATTCTGATGATAAATAGATTTTTCATGTCTATACTTCCCTACTAGATAACATGCTATGAGAATTACAGTATTTTTTTAGGTCAAATGGCATGACTTTTGACCTAACATTATCGAGATGGTTTTACGACCATTAACTTATTAGAGAAGAGTTCAATTGAGACCATTTATTTTGTGTGAGAATGGGGAACCAACCACAATATGTCACGTGTCACTTTTTTCTCTCTCATCCACGTTTTTAAAAATTAAATATCTCACAAACGACAAGTCGAAAAATCATGAAAATTGCACCATATTTTTCAGCGTTTTATTCTATTCGATTTGCCGTCCATCAAGGCATACTTCCGACAAACTTTTTTTTTCTTCATTTTTTGGTGGGTTTTACATATTAGTAACACATGTGTTAGTGATTGATTGTACATTTGATTTAGGGTTTAGGGTTAGGGTTTAGAGTTAGGGTTTAGCAGGGTTTAGTGTTAGGGTTTAGCAGGGTTTAGGGTTTAGGGTTTAGTATGATTTAGGGTTTAGAGTTTTATAAAGCTTTTAGGGTTTAGGGTTTGGGGTTTAGTGGTTAAGGTTTAGGGTTGGGAGTTTGGGGTTTCGGTTTAGAGTTTTATAAAGCTTTTAGGGTTTAGGGTTTGGGGTTTAGGGGTTAGGGTTTAGGGTTTAGGGTTGGGAGTTTGGGGTTTCGTCCCGAAACCCCAAACTCCCAACCCTAAACCCTAAACCCTAAACGCAACACTGTAACACACATGTTAGTAATGTGAAACCCACCAAAAACAATGGAAAAAACAAACTCGTCGAAAGTATGCCTTAATGGACGGCAAATCGAAGAGGATCAAACGCTCAATCTAATGGTGCAATTTTCATAATTTTTCGATTTGTCGTTTGTGAGATATTTAACTTAAGGGGTAAATGAGTTTTGTATTCTCTTTGTACACATGTCATCATATCATTGGTTCCTCCATTCTCATACAAATTTTTAGTCTCATTTGAACCTTACCCTAACTTATTAATTCAAGTTTCTATTTAGACAAATGTATTGCGTATGTTTTGAAAGAATATTAATTATTTAGAAAGAGTAAAATACAAAAAAGGTAGGTACTGAATGCCATACCAATTTCGTATTTAAGATACAACACTTAATTCTTTTCAATTTAAAGCACACACCTCTCTAATCATGTTTAAATTTTTGATGTGCATAATCGGTCACCAACTATGATTTTTAGACAAATTTTTTACATATGAGTAGCATAACAGGAATTTATAGTTAATTGATCGATGTTCCTCAAATAACTACGAAAAATAGGAGGAATTAATAGTTAGAAGCATTAGTAATGCTTTTTAACTATCACATTCGAGCAAAATAGTGAATCGATGTTCAAGTTATTTACATACTATATGATTTCATTTTTCACATTATTATCAAGCGATAATAGCTTTAAATGTCAGTTTTGAAATTGACTTGTTAGTGACCTGATAAAGAGATCAAATGTTCTTTTTTTTTTAGTGAATTGAAATATGAGTATCTTAGATTGAAAGCAATTTAAAGTTAAATACCATAAAACAAATTAAGAAGAAGAAAGTAGTGTACTTTAAATAGAAATCGATGTAAAGTTAAGGCTAATGATAAATACAACAAATATTTTCATTCGTACACCAACATATACATATATTGATGCAGTATAGTATAACAATGCAATGCATATATTTGTTGTATGTATCAAAAAGTATGTTGTATTTATCAACACCCTAAAGTTAAGTTTTTATTCCTTTAGAATGTTACAACAATTTATGTTTATAAATATTAAACACATTAAATATATTAAAAAAATGTTATTGGAGGGAACTTTTAACCCCGGATCCGTAGATCCACGGAGCCCCACCCGCAAGAGGCAACCCGTCCGGCTAAACACCTGGCCCCAGTGACCCCACACACGGAGCATGGGATTTTTTGTACTCCCAGAGGCTTGAACCCGGGTGGGGCGTGGGGATTTGCGGCGACGGTACCACTGAGGCAAAGCCCCAGTGATTTAGTTATAACAAAATTTAAAGGACAAAGTAAATTAAAAACTATATTTATCTAAGGACAAATGACCAAAAAAGGTAATCAACTTGTCAAAATTTGACGATAAAGAAAATATTAGTTTTGTCAATGCTCAAAAAGGATTCACATTTTAAATCGTGCAATAAAAGGATTCAAGTTGTCCGAAAAGTTCAATTAAGGGTAAAATTACCGTTTTATTTTTAAAAACGTGTCATAAAAGGAATTAGTATTTCGAAATCGTTCCATAAAGGATTAACATTTTGAAATCGTGTCACAACATGATTAAACACTCAAAATAAAATTTGGATTTAAGATCTTAAAAAGTAAAATTAGTGTTTATACCCTATGTTTTCTAGGTCACAAATGTTACGTATTAATTGAATATTTGAGATAAAAGCACCACATCAGCTAAAACCGATCAAAACTTGAAAGAGAAAAAATGAAATAGTAATTACACCTTTAATTGAATTTTTTTGACAACTTAAATCCTTTTATGGTACCGACTTTATAATATATATCCTTTTTGGACATCATTCTAAGTGATATTTCATTTATTGATAAATTTTGACAAGTTAATTATCTTTTCAGACTATTTACCCATTGTCTAAAGATAAAAATAGATAATGTTAACATATTATTTACTACTATTATATTTTGTTAAATAAAATAATTGAAAGAAATTAAAAAGTCATGAATAATAAAGCCCACATGTTTTTGCAATCTATTATTTTTTAAACAACAATGATGGGAATCGAACTTTAGTCAATTTCTAGGAATACGTGTTGTTTATTAGGATAGTTGTCAATAGGGGTGTTCACGGACGGTTAACTGGGAGTTCGGTTAACCAAGAACCGGTTAACCGAAAATTAGGTTCACTAATTTCTTGAACCTAAACCGAAACCGAAAAGCTCGGTTAACCGGTATTCGATTAACCATTTTTTCGATTCGGTTAATCGGTTAATGTAACACCCCCAAATTTAATGGTTTGCGAAAGCGAGTTTTTGGGTGTTACTAATCAATAATCACAAGCACAAAGGATACAGTGAACGACTCTATATGAGACGTTCGAAAAGTTATTACATTAGTACATAAGTAATTCAAAATACAAACTCGAGTTCGAGTAAGTTTCCTAAAGATTCTATTACATAACAACTAGTACAAAAGTAATGTATGAAAATCTCCAAGCTTGTAAATGCATGCGATTCGAGCTAATAAGCATATCCTGCTGGGCATCCATCTAAAGCTGCGTACCTGAGAATGCATTACTAAAACGGTCAACCAAAAGGTTGGTGAATCTCACAGGTATGTAAGTAAATAGTTTGAACACACAAGTAACAGTTGTATTTGTAAAACATCAGCCAGCCAGTAAGTAAGTAGTGATTGCAGGTCATGCTAATCGTTTGATACCCTTGCCATGAGCCACCATAGTTGAAGCTTAACGTACAGCAAATATTGTGCCCCTGTTGGGTTAAAACTGTTTCAGGTCTGAGTTGAAGTTGTTGATGAAGACAGAGTATAAGTGATTAAAACTGTTTGTTTTAAAGGTTAAAACTGTCTTTACGAAGTTACAACTGATAGAAGAAAACTGAAGAGAAGACAAGTGTTACAACTGATTGAAGATAGATTACAACTGATAGTTATGTGTCTGTAAGTAGTTAAAACTGCTTATGTATTTGTAACTGTTAGTTATATATGAAACAGTTAACACTGATTATATATTTGTACTTAGTCTTATATTACAATTGAAGCAGTTACCACTGAATGTGTAACAGTTACAACTGTTTACTTCAGAATGGTAGTTACAACTGTTTATGATTTTGTGATAAGTATGAGTCGGTTATGGAAGTTATTTTATTCCATATTCGTAGGAGATTGTATAGGACTCTATGTGTTATAAATAGAGATCCTTTAGACCTAGATAAAAAAATGAGAATTGCGCAGCTTCAAGATTTTCTGTAACCCTAATACATCAATTGTATTCGTCTTATATCATTAATAAGATTGAAGCTTTCGGTATATTATTGTGTTCATCATATTAATTAATATTCGTTGATCTTCTTAATATTATTGAGTGTGATTCCGCAACTTCTCAATAATATATTCAAGGCTTATTACGTAAGATTGTTTATTAAGTTAAACAGGGACTAACAAAGTGGTATCAGAGCAAGTGAAGCTTTGAAGACAGGAAGATCTGGGATTATTAGTATTAGTATTTGAGTTTTAGTTCAGATGTTAAGTTTTGATTTCAATGGCGACTGAAGGTAATGAAGGAATTCAAGCTACAAAGATTCCAATGCTTAAACCTGATGAGTTTGACCTATGGAAGGTCAGAATCAGGCAATATATGCTTCTCACGGATTATCAGATGTGGGAAGTTGTTGTTAATGGTATTCCAGTAACGCTTGATGGTGATGGAGTAAAGCAACCAAGAGCACCACCAACATCTGAAGCAGAGAGGAAAATCAGATCTACTGAGTACAAGGCACTTAGTACTCTGTTGCTATCCATTCCGAATGAGCATCAGAGCAGATTTGATAATTGTGAAGATCTCAAGGTACTAATGGAGGCGATTGAGAAGAGGTTTGGTGGTAATGATAACACCAAAAAGAATAAAAGATCTCTGTTAAAGCAACAATTTGAAAATTTTAGCCATGTGAAAACAGAAACTCTAACTCAAACCTTTGATAGGTTTACTAAATTAGTTGGAGAATTGGAAAATCACAAGGTTAAGATTGACAAAGAAGATCTTAATAGAAAGTTCTTAAGATCATTAGGTGATGAATGGACAATCTATACTGGTGGATTGAGGCAGAGTTCAGACATTGAAGTTAAGGAACTAGAAGATATATACAATGATCTGAGGAACTTTGAGTCTGAGGTGGAAAGTAAGAAGCAAGCAACTGGATATAGTCATAATGCTGCTTTTATGTCTATGGCTGGAACAAAGGTAGAATCAAGTCAAATGGGTTCTACTTATGTTTCAGGGGGAGCAGGATCATCATCAAATAGTTCTAATGATCAGATATTAGAATCTTTCTTTGCAAATAATGTGAATTCTTCACTTACTAATGAAGATCTGGAACAATTTGATGGTGATGATCTAGAGGAGATGGACATCAAGTGGCAAATTGCATTGATTACTCAGAGAGCAAAAAGGTTCATGCAGAGGACTGGTAGGAACAACTTTGCATACAAGAGGAATGATGCTAATTGGTTTGATAAGAGCAAGATTGAGTGTTTCAACTGTCACAAGATGGGACACTTTGCCAGAGAATGCAGAAACCCTAGGCAAGAGCAGAATGGTAATGGTCAGAGATCTGGAAGCACTGGAACACAGACAAGAAACATTCCAATTCAGGGGGCTTCAGCAAATGCTTTGGTGTCTATGGATGGCTGTGGATGGGACTGGAGTGATCAAGAAGAGCATGTTGTGAAGAATCAATGTCTCATGGCCATTGCAGAATCTGACAAAAAGTCAGAAGTTCCTTCTGAGGTACAAAATAAATTATGTTCTGCTGTTTGTAAACAAACTGTTAAACACTACAGAGATCATAATATAAAAGTGTGTGAGGAACTAAAACAATGGGAAATCAAAAGTAAACACACCATAGCAGTCATTGAAAATCTGGAAAATCAAATAAAGGCATATGAAGTCAATGCAACACAGTTTAAATATGACATTGAATATGCTAGGTGGGAGAGAGACACTTTTAAAGATAAAGTTGAGTTGTTATCTAAGAAACTTACTGAGGTCACATGTGAAAGAGATAGTATAAGGCTTGATGTAAGTAAATTAGAACATGCTTCAAAGAGTGTAAATAAACTTATTAATTCACAGATTCATGATAAACTTAAGACTGGATTAGGGTACAATAATGTACCTCCACCTTATAATCACACCTACTTTCCTCCTAAAAGTGAAATTGATATAAATTCACTTAAAAGAGGAATGATAGATGAGGTTAAAAAGGCTGATCCAATTAAAAGTTTATCTGATGATGAACTGTTTGTAGAAGGTGAAGTTAGTGACTGGACTGAAGAAGATGATCAGAGTGATAGGACATCTGATAGTGAGAAGAGTGTGAAATCTGAATCATCTAAGTCTGAGTCAACATGTGAGAATGTGAGGAGAGTAATTACTGATCTAGTTTCTAATCGTAAAACTGATAAACTAGAAGAGGGTAAGAAGATGTTTAAGGAAAAGGTTAAACTGGACTTAGAGAATGTGAGCATGAATACTAACAAATCTAAACATGGGTTAGGATATGTTAGTAATACAGTTAATTCAGTTACTAAACCTGTTGTTAAATCTGTTGTGAATAACTGTGTTAATTGTAAATATAAAGCAAGTACTTCTTCTTCACAGAATTTTCAAAATCAAAAACCCAGAGGTAATCAAAGAAATTGGAATCAAATGGTTTCACAAAAACTGGGTAATAATGTTACTGTGATTAAAGAAATGTCTTGCTTTATATGTGGAAAAATGGGTCATCTTCAATATGACTGCTATCATAATCCTGAGAATGTTCAAAGGATTAGAAAACAGTCATGGACAAAAGCAAATATGAGTAACAAACAAAATTTTCAATCAAAAGTTAATCGTACTGCCAGAGTTCAGAAGATAAACCCAAAGGCTAACATGTTAAGCGCTGCTACAGGTAAATCTACTATTGCAGTAATAACAAATTTAGCCAAAAGTTTAAAGACTAAAACAGTGGTAACCAAATACAAAAACAGTGTTAACAAAATTAACACTGACTCTTCGATTGGTAAAACAGTTAAAACTGTTAAGCCAAAGAACACTGTTAAGTCTAAAATAAGTTGGATTTGGACACCTATTAAGTCTGATAAATTAACAGATCCAAATACCAACAGTGCTTCACAATCAATAATCTTCAAGAAAGTTGAATATGTGAATGCACATGGGAAACCCAAAGCCAAATTGGTTTGGGTTCCCAAGAGAAATTAATTCTCTTTTTGACTGTTTGTGCAGGGCAAGCCAAAGAGCTTATGGCATATTGATAGTGGATGCTCAAGGCACATGACTGGAGACAAAGAAAAGCTGCAGGATTTCAAATCTTTTGATGGTGGATATGTAGCTTTTGGAAGCAATCCAAAAGGAGGAAGGATCACAGGGAAAGGAACAGTTCAGAGTGAAAAGCTAAGTTTTGATAATGTTTATTTTGTGGAACAACTGAGGTATAATTTACTAAGTGTGAGTCAAATCACAGATAAAAAGAACCCAGTTCATTTTACTGACACTGAATGCCTTATCTTATCCAAGGAATTCAAAATACCTGAAAACATGATTTTAATGAGAATTCCAAGGCAAGATAATGTATATAAGTGTGACTTAGTAAATATGACACCTCAACCTGATTTAAACTGTCTTATTTCTAGAGCAAGTGTGAATGAATCTGAACTGTGGCATAGGAGGATGTGTCACATGAATTTCAAAACCATTAATAAACTTGTCAAAAACAAGCTTGTTAGAGGTTTGCCTGAAAAGGTCTATTCATGTGATGATCATTGTGTTTCTTGTCAAAAGGGAAAGCAACACAAATCTTCATTTAAGTCCAAATCTGTGAACACAAATAGCACACCCTTACACTTATTGCATATGGACTTATTTGGACCAACCAGTATAAGTAGTATGGGGAAAAAGTCTTATTGCCTTGTGATTATTGATGATTACACTAGATTTACATGGGTTTTCTTTCTTAGGACAAAGGATGAGACAGGTGAAATACTTAGATCATTTATAACTAAGATGGAAAATCAATTGGATAAAAGAGTAAAGATCATCAGAAGTGATAATGGAACAGAATTTAAAAATCATGAGATGGATAAATTCTGTGAAGTTAAAGGTATTAAGAGAGAATTTAGTGCACCTAGAACTCCTCAACAAAATGGAGTAGCTAAAAGGAGGAATAGGACACTGATTGAGGCTGCTAGAACCATGCTATCTGATGCAAAGCTACCTATGTCTTTTTGGGCAGAGGCAGTTAGCACAGCTTGCTATGTTCAGAATAGAGTATTAGTTGTTAAGCCTCATAACAAGACACCATATGAACTGTTATTTAAGAGAAAGCCTTTGGTTAGTTTCTTAAAATCTTTTGGGTGTCCTTGTACTATCTTAAATACCAAAGATCACTTAGGTAAGTTTCAAAGTAAGGCTGATGAGGGGATATTTGTTGGTTATTCTATTCAAAGTAAATCTTATAGGGTATTCTGTAACACCCCCAAATTTAATGAATCGCGGAAGCATACTTTGGGTGTTACTAATCAATACACAAAGCACATAGATACATAATGAACGACCACTACATGCGTCGTTTTACAAATACATTGATTAACGTAAAAGTCTACATATGTTTTACAAAAGACGAGTTCGCATAGATATTTGAGAGATTCTAATACATATCTAATTTTAGCAAAATATAAAAATGCAGGGAAATCTCTTGATGTTTATACGATTGCATGCGACTCGAGCTACAGTATCCTGATGGGCAGTCCAACTTACTGCTGAGTACCTGAGATAACATGCTAAAAGGTCAGCTATAAAGCTGGTGAGCTCACAGGTTTGATATGATAATATATGATTTGTGAACCGCAAGATTTAATGATTCGATTTACAAAGCATGTAAATAATTGGAGAATGAGTATCACATGAATATTTGTAATTAAACAAATAAGTAAAGATTGATACAACTAACATGAGCACATAGTCTGAGCTTAACTGAGGGGTCAGGATCACAATCAAGTGCCTGATCGAGGGTGCCTCTATGCGTATGCCTAATCAACATACGTTTGAACAAATGATAATGCGTCCGTTTGACAGGTTAGTGCTTGCTAACTCGGACGGGGATTGTCAATCCCATATGGTACCATACACTAACATTCACGCTAAATCATATTAACAGAACTATGCTTCAGAGGACTTTGATTGATTAGATGAAAACAACTCATGCAGCATACGTGATAATTTGATACTTGCGTTCACATGTAAAACAAAATGAGCATGTATCTCACCCCTAGGTAAAAGCATTTAAAAAGGGGCTATGAGACTCACCTGAGCCTGATGAATTGTTAGCCAACAATTATAATGATTCACAATGATTTGATGTCGTTACAACGACTGAACCTGCAGGGCGTCTTAGACGCGCAAGGTTTTGATAATGATTAGATATTGAACCTGCCGGGCGTATTAAACGCGCAAGGTTTTAAAATGATTAGATGTCTTATCATATCATCTATGCTAGTTGTTCATCCAACTAGTAATGTCCAAATGATTTGGTTTAACTGATTAGATTTGAGTTTTTGAAAGATGTGTACGGCCCGTTGGTGAGTTTTTGGTAATAATAATCTCAACTATTATTATTATACTTTGATTGTTGTATCGTATTTAAATTGTTATAGTTAGAACTGCTAGTTATAGGTTTCTGCCGAAAGTTATGGTTTCTGCCGAATAGTTTCTACCGAAGGTTAAGGTTTCTGCCGAAGGTTATAGTTTCTGCCGAAGGTTATAGTTTCTGCCGAAGGTTATAGTTTCTGCCGAAGGTTATAGTTTCTGCCGAAGGTTATAGTTTCTGCCGAAGGTTATAGTTTCTAGATTTTTAACTCGATGAACACTCTATTTAACCAACTTCTAGACCGATTCAAGTCTAACCAAAAATCACACCTATTCACCTAAGAATCTAGTGTAAATATGCACTTTATGGAGATTTTATAAGCTCATTTACTATTTTTAACAAAAATAAACATGAGGAGTGGTGGGATCGGGTTCGATTATGAGTTCAGTCCAAAGACTCACGTTTTTCACCATGATCCGTGAGGATCTGGTCCGAGAGCCAAAAATGAAAGTTGTAGCTGGTATCTTAGTGAACATTTTTCGTTTAGATGTCGAGAGTTGGTTCTTCCTAGTTTTCAAGATATAGACGTTTTTGTGGGCTGTTTTTACGAAGACAGAAACTGTTACCATTTTTGAGTTTGTAAAAACGAGTTTCAAGTTTTGATTTGGACATTTTATAGTTTGATGAGCTACAAAACAAGTAAATAAATGTATTAAAGTAGTTTTAAGGTGTCGTTAACTTACAAGTGTCGGTTTTGAAAACCGAAAAGATAGAGTCGTAGAGGATCGCGTGGTGCTCGTTTAGCTCCTAGCCGTTTTGCAAATAGAGGTGTTTTGATGTTAGTTCTTGGTGGTTTAAGGTGGCGGTTTTGGTTGTTTAGAGAGAGAGAGAGAGACGAGTTAGGGAGAGAGGTGGTGAAAGAGTGAAGGAACAAATTGATGCAATAATGTATGTAGGTATGTGTTAGTCAAAAGCATGATCCACAAAATGTGGATCATGTTTGGCCTGATTTTTCTTAAGGTCAAAGGGGGTGGATTTTTGTTACATTTTGTCTCCAATTATTGATGTTATACCCGTATTTGTTTACCCGATCGTTTAAACGTATAATTTAGACGTTATATATCATACGTATGTTTTTAAATAATGAATGAACTTTAGATATTTGAGTTGAAGTATTTTATCAAAATACTTATTAATGTGTTATAAAATATAACTTTAATTTATTTCGATTGTTGCATGCGTTTCACGTATTTTTGGTCGCGTAGACGTTATTTATACAATATGAAATACTTTTGAAATATTATCGAAATAATGTGTAATAAATAATGAGTTGTATAAAAATTCTATATTACTTAATACTTGTTTTCACCAACGCCGTATAGATAAATCGGAATTCGGTCGATTAAAAATGCACGATTAAATATAATCGCGTACTGATATATATTCAACAATATATATTGATACATACAATTAGCCTAATACATAGAACTAATTACACGTATTTCTAAATGATTAGGAACTAAAAACTAGTCCTAATTTTTACGGTTGTCACATTCTCCCCTTGTTAAGAGAATTTCGTCCCGAAATTCAGTTTGAAGTTGATGTGTGAGAGGAGTCTGAAAATAGATGTGGATATTTAAGTCGCATCTGGTCTTCCCGTTCCCAGGTGAATTCTGGACCACGCCGCGAATTCCACCGAACCTTGACAATTGGGATACGACTTTGCTTAAGCTGTTTGACCTCACGGTCCATGACCTCCACTGGTGTCTCGACAAAATGAAGTTTGTCGTCGATTTGAATTTCCTCAAGCGGAATAATGAGTGTCTCGTCGGACAGGCATTTCTTTAGGTTAGAAACGTGAAATACGGGATGCACGCTACTGAGCGGAGGAGGTAGCTGCAATCGATAAGCGACTGGACCAATCCTTTCAAGGATCTCAAAAGGTCCGATGTATCTAGGGTTTAACTTCCCACGTTTACCAAAACGAATGACACCTTTCCAAGGTGATACTTTGAGCAATACTCGATCCCCAACCTGGAACTCGAGATGCTTTCGTCTCACGTCAGCATAACTTTTCTGACGATCCCGTGCGGCCTTCAGCCGTTGCTGGATACCAACGATCTTCTCGGTGGTTTCATGAATGATTTCAGGACCAGTGAGTTGACTATCTCCAACTTCGGTCCAACAGATAGGCGATCGGCACTTACGACCGTACAATGCCTCAAAAGGTGCAGCTCCAATACTAGTGTGGTAACTGTTGTTATATGAGAATTCGCACAAAGGTAAATGATGCTCCCAATTTGCACCGAAATCAATTACGCAGGCGCGTAACATATCTTCCAGTGTTTGAATAGTCCTTTCACTTTGGCCATCGGTTTGTGGATGATAGGCTGTACTCATATCTAAACGAGTACCCAATGACTTTTGTAATGATTGCCAAAAGTTAGATGTGAATCGGCTGTCTCTATCAGAGATAATTGAGATTGGAATGCCGTGCCTTGTTACGATCTCCTTCATATAGATTCGCGTGAGACGTTCCATTTTGTCGGTTTCCTTCATAGCAATGAAGTGAGCAGATTTGGTTAGACGATCAACTATTACCCATATAGTATCGCAACCACTTGATGTTTTCGGGAGTTTAGTGATGAAATCCATGGAGATTTGCTCCCATTTCCATTGAGGGATTTCCGGTTGCTGGAGCAAGCCGGAGGGTTTCTGATATTCGGCTTTAACCTTAGAACATGTGAGGCATTTGCTGACGTACGTGGCAATCTCTGCTTTCATGCTCGGCCACCAGTACAGTCCCTTGATGCCATGATACATCTTGTCCGATCCAGGATGTATAGAGTATTTGGACTTGTGAGCTTCATCCATCACAAAGTCTCGAAGATTCCTAAACTTGGGTAACCAGATTCGGTTTGCGAAGTACTTGACTCCATTGGGTTTGGTTTCAAATTGATTTTCCATATTTCGCAAGGCCTCTTCCTTGATGTTTTCAGGTTTCAATGCTTCGAGTTGAGCAGTGAGGATTTGAATGATTAGATTATTATGAATGATAATACTGAGGGCTCGGACTCGAAGAGGTTTGGTGCGCTCTTTTCGACTTAAGGCGTCGGCAACTACATTTGCCTTGCCCGGATGATACTTGATTTCGCAGTCATAGTCGGTGAGTAACTCGACCCAACGACGTTGCCTCATATTGAGATCCTTCTGATCAAATATGTGCTGGAGGCTCTTATGATCAGTGAAGATGGTACATTTCGTGCCATACAGATAATGTCTCCAGATTTAGAGGGCGAACACTACGGCTCCTAATTCGAGATCATGGGTTGTGTAGTTCTTCTCGTGAACTTTGAGTTGTCGGGAGGCGTAAGCTATGACTTTCTCTCGTTGCATCAATACGCAACCAAGTCCCTGATGCGAAGCATCGCAGTATACCACGAAGTCCTCGTTACCTTCGGGTAGTGATAGGATGGGCGCACTGCAAAGCTTTTGCTTTAATAACTGGAACGCTGACTCCTGCTTATCGGTCCAATTGAACTTCTTCTCTTTCTGAGTCAGTGTTGTGAGTGGTTGTGCTATCTTGGAGAAATTCTCAATGAAGCACTGATAGTAACCAGCCAGTCCTAAGAATTGGCGTACTTCGGTCGGTGTTGTCGGTGCTTGCCAGCACTCGATAGCCTCGATCTTTGAGGGATCAACATGAATTCCCTAACTGTCAATTACATGACCAAGGAATTGGACAGTTTGCATCCAGAACTCACACTTGGAGAACTTAGCATATAACTCTTCGTGTCTGAGAAGTTCTAGAATGACTTTGAGATGCTGCGCATGTTCCTCCTCGTTGCGCGAGTAGATAAGAATGTCGTCGATGAAGACAATGACAAACTTGTCGAGATATGGTTTGCACACTCGGTTCATAAGATCCATGAATACTGCCGGTGCGTTAGTCAAACCAAAGGCCATAACCTGAAACTCGTAATGACCATAGCGAGTTCGGAAAGCAGTTTTCGGAATATCTTCATTGCGAACTCGTAACTGATGATAACTCGATAGTAGATCTATTTTTGAATAGATGCTTGACCCTTGGAGTTGGTCGAACAGGTCATCAATACGGGGAAGTGGATAACGGTTCTTGATGGTTAATTTGTTCAACTCTCTGTAGTCGATACACATCCTGAATGAACCGTCCTTCTTTTTCACAAACAGGACCGGAGCTCCCCATGGTGAAGAACTCGGTCTAATGAATCCCTTATCCAGGAGTTCCTGCAACTGAGTAGACAACTCCTGAAGTTCTGAAGGGGCTAAACGATATGGTGCTCGTGCCACGGGTGCTGCCCCAGGCACAAGATCTATTGAGAACTCAACTTGCCTTGGTGGTGGAAGACCAGGTAATTCTTCAGGAAAGATTTCTGGAAAGTCTCTGACGATGGGCACATCCTCAAGTCGCTTCTCTTCAGACTTCTTCTCAATAACATGAGCGAGGATTGCCTGATACCCTTTCCTAAGGTACTTGCGAGTCTTCATGCAGGATATGATATTCAATCTCGTCCCACTGGTCTCCCCTTGTATGATCAAAGTACTACCAGTGACGAGAGGAATACGAATGATCTTGTCATGACATACAACTTCAGCTCGATGCTTGGATAGCCAATCCATGCCTACTACTATGTCAAAACTTCCAATCTCGATGGGTATGAGGTTTATGGGAAATAGTTCATTTGCGAGGTTTAGGATGCAATTTGGTATTACGCTATCGGCCTCGATCAATTTGCCATTAGCTAACTCTACAGTGTACTTAGCTTCTAAGGCAACAGGGGGAATGTCTAATAGTGGGCTAAATTCCTCAGATATAAAACTCTTATCAGCACCAGTATCAAACAAAATTGAAGCAGTTAAATTGTTGAGAAGAAACATACCCGTGACCACATTAGGGTCTTCACGGGCCTCTCCAGCATTCAGCACAAAAGCTCTGCCCCTAGCATTGTTGTTGTTGTTCCCTTTGTTCTTCAACTTTGGACACGCATTCCTGAAGTGTCCAGTGTTTCCACACTCATAGCATGCTCGGGGTTGGTTGTTGTTGGTGTTGGTGTTGGTGGTGAGGTTGGTTGCTGGTGCTCGACAGTCTTTGGTAAGATGTCCATATTTCTTACAGTTGTTACAGGGTGTACTACAAGGACCATCATGATGACGATTGCACTTTGAACAGTAGGGTTTACTTCCAGTGTACCCTTTCCTCTCTCCAGAACATGATGTGTCATTCTTGACAGTCTCAGTCCTTTTGAAGGTCTGCTGGTTCTGATTTCCAGACCACTTTCTCTTGTTGTTGTTCCCAGAAGATGAGATAGGGTTTCCTTGGCTCTCTTGCATAGCCATGAGCTCATGAGCTAATCGAATTGCTCCCTGAATGGTGGTTTTGCCGGAAGAAGCGACGTTCCCCCGGACAGGTTCCGGAAGACCGCGAATGTACCTCTTGACCTTGTCGGTCTCAGTGCTTACTAAGGCTGGGCGGAGGGTTGCCAGTTGTTGAAACCTAGTGGTATAACCAACAATGTCGTTTCCTTGAACCTTAAGATGCCAGAACTCCTCATCTAGCTTCTCGAGTTCTTCAGATGGGCAATACTCATCTGTGAGCATTTTCTTCAGATCTTCCCAGGGAAGTAGATAGGCGGTATCTATACCCACAGACTGGGTATACGAGTTCCACCAGGTGAGGGCACCGTCAGCAAGGGTGCATGTGGAAAACTGAACTCTATCCCCTTCCGCACATTTGCTAATGCGAAAGACGGATTCCATCTTCTCAACCCATCTGATTAGGCCGATGGCTCCTTCAGTTCCTTTAAAGCTCAGGGGTTTGCAGTTTTGGAAATCCTTGTAGGAACAAGGCTTGGTAGTGGGAGGGGTATTGGCAGTACCACTATTCCTTTCGGGGGTCTCTGACGAATGTCGCGCCAAGGCTTCAGTCACAGCCTGAGAGATGATAGATGCCATCTGGGCATCAGTGTAAGTCCTTGACTTTGGCGGCATGATTTTCCTGAGAATAGAATGATAGGGTTCGTGAGAGATTGTCCATAAATGATGATTATCATAGATGTACATATACAAATGCGGTAATATACAACATCACAATATGACAATCAACATTATAGAACAATCAAGAGGAGTTGAATAACCATCTCTACTGACTAGCAACTACGTGCTAACTAGCCTGGTTATTTGAATTGTTTTGAGTTAGGTAAGGTCTCGCTCGAAGTGACTCGGTGGTCCTCCTAGCTACCTATGAGTTTCGTGATTACAAGAGATGTTGTCGAGAGCGGGATGAAATAGAAGATGTTTCGGTGGGTGTGTGTTGCCATCTCTATGACAAAGTGTTTGAATATGTGAGTGTCTCTATATATAATATATAATAGACTAGCGTACTGTGCTTGATCGATGACTAACTATGTATATATACTTATATCACATAATAGTCTTATGAGTGTCTAGCACAAACAATTATGAGTCCCGGTTTCTCTCGAGGTCAGAGTCAACTAATGTATTCCTATTCCAGCATAACCATTTCAAGCCTTACATCATCTTTATTTAATTGTACATAGTTGATCAAGCTATGTTAAATTAAACTTGTATGACGTAACTCTTGAACCAATCACACTTAACAGCAAATACTGCCTAACGGTCATAGTCTAGGCCCACTAATGCAACCTAGTTCACTATAACCTTAGGCTCTGATACCAATCTGTAACACCCCCAAATTTAATGAATCGCGGAAGCATACTTTGGGTGTTACTAATCAATACACAAAGCACATAGATACATAATGAACGACCACTACATGCGTCGTTTTACAAATACATTGATTAACGTAAAAGTCTACATATGTTTTACAAAAGACGAGTTCGCATAGATATTTGAGAGATTCTAATACATATCTAATTTTAGCAAAATATAGAAATGCAGGGAAATCTCTTGATGTTTATACGATTGCATGCGACTCGAGCTACAGTATCCTGATGGGCAGTCCAACTTACTGCTGAGTACCTGAGATAACATGCTAAAAGGTCAGCTATAAAGCTGGTGAGCTCACAGGTTTGATATGATAATATATGATTTGTGAACCGCAAGATTTAATGATTCGATTTACAAAGCATGTAAATAATTGGAGAATGAGTATCACATGAATATTTGTAATTAAACAAATAAGTAAAGATTGATACAACTAACATGAGCACATAGTCTGAGCTTAACTGAGGGGTCAGGATCACAATCAAGTGCCTTATCGAGGGTACCTCTATGCGTATGCCTAATCAACATACGTTTGAACAAATGATAATGCGTCCGTTTGACAGGTTAGTGCTTGCTAATTCGGACGGGGATTGTCAATCCCATATGGTACCATACACTAACATTCACGCTAAATCATATTAACAGAACTATGCTTCAGAGGACTTTGATTGATTAGATGAAAACAACTCATGCAGCATAAGTGATAATTTGATACTTGCGTTCACATGTAAAACAAAACGAGCATGTATCTCACCCCTAGGTAAAAGCATTTAAAAAGGGGCTATGAGACTCACCTGAGCCTGATGAATTGTTAGCCAACAATTATAATGATTCACAATGATTTGATGTCGTTACAACGACTGAACCTGCAGGGCGTCTTAGACGCACAAGGTTTTGATAATGATTAGATATTGAACCTGCCGGGCGTATTAAACGCGCAAGGTTTTAAAATGATTAGATGTCTTATCATATCATCTATGCTAGTTGTTCATCCAACTAGTAATGTCCAAATGATTTGGTTTAACTGATTAGATTTGAGTTTTTGAAAGATGTGTACGGCCCGTTGGTGAGTTTTTGGTAATAATAATCTCAACTATTATTATTATACTTTGATTGTTGTATCGTATTTAAATTGTTATAGTTAAAACTGCTAGTTATAGGTTTCTGCCGAAAGTTATGGTTTCTGCCGAATAGTTTCTACCGAAGGTTAAGGTTTCTGCCGAAGGTTATAGTTTCTGCCGAAGGTTATAGTTTCTGCCGAAGGTTATAGTTTCTGCCGAAGGTTATAGTTTCTGCCGAAGGTTATAGTTTCTAGATTTTTAACTCGATGAACACTCTATTTAACCAACTTCTAGACCGATTCAAGTCTAACCAAAAATCACACCTATTCACCTAAGAATCTAGTGTAAATCTGCACTTTATGGAGATTTTATAAGCTCATTTACTATTTTTAACAAAAATAAACATGAGGAGTGGTCGGATCGGGTTCGATTATGAGTTCAGTCCAAAGACTCACGTTTTTCACCATGATCCGTGAGGATCTGGTCCGAGAGCCAAAAATGAAAGTTGTAGCTGGTATCTTAGTGAACATTTTTCGTTTAGATGTCGAGAGTTGGTTCTTCCTAGTTTTCAAGATATAGACGTTTTTGTGGGCTGTTTTTACGAAGACAGAAACTGTTACCATTTTTGAGTTTGTAAAAACGAGTTTCAAGTTTTGATTTGGACATTTTATAGTTTGATGAGCTACAAAACAAGTAAATAAATGTATTAAAGTAGTTTTAAGGTGTCGTTAACTTACAAGTGTCGGTTTTGAAAACCGAAAAGATAGAGTCGTAGAGGATCGCGTGGTGCTCGTTTAGCTCCTAGCCGTTTTGCAAATAGAGGTGTTTTGATGTTAGTTCTTGGTGGTTTAAGGTGGCGGTTTTGGTTGTTTAGAGAGAGAGAGAGAGAGACGAGTTAGGGAGAGAGGTGGTGAAAGAGTGAAGGAACAAATTGATGCAATAATGTATGTAGGTATGTGTTAGTCAAAAGCATGATCCACAAAATGTGGATCATGTTTGGCCTGATTTTTCTTAAGGTCAAAGGGGGTGGATTTTTGTTACATTTTGTCTCCAATTATTGATGTTATACCCGTATTTGTTTACCCGATCGTTTAAACGTATAATTTAGACGTTATATATCATACGTATGTTTTTAAATAACGAATGAACTTTAGATATTTGAGTTGAAGTATTTTATCAAAATACTTATTAATGTGTTATAAAATATAACTTTAATTTATTTCGATTGTTGCATGCGTTTCACGTATTTTTGGTCGCGTAGACGTTATTTATACATTATGAAATACTTTTGAAATATTATCGAAATAATGTGTAATAAATAATGAGTTGTATAAAAATTCTATATTACTTAATACTTGTTTTCACCAACGCCGTATAGATAAATTGGAATTCGGTCGATTAAAAATGCACGATTAAATATAATCGCGTACTGATATATATTCAACAATATATATTGATACATACAATTAGCCTAATACATAGAACTAATTACACGTATTTCTAAATGATTAGGAACTAAAAACTAGTCCTAATTTTTACGGTTGTCACATATTCAATCAAAGGACCAGAATCATAGAAGAATCAATGCACATCACTTTTAATGAAAACACTGTTAATCCTGAAGGAAAAGGTCCTGAATCACTGTTTGATATTGATGCACTTAATACTGCTTTTAGATATACAAATGTGGATACTAGTGCAGGTACAAGTACAGGTATAAATACAGGAACAGGTGATGGAGAAGGTAAGTCAGACTCAGGAATATCAGCTGGTATGAAGAAGGATTCATTGGAATATATATTATTTCCAATTTTGTCTCCTGATCCCCCAGAAGTGTTTGAAACTGATCAACCAAAGACATCACAGAATGTGGAAACAGGAAAATCAGATGAAACATCATTTTCTCATGTTGATGATTCTGATAGACCTGTTATTGAAGACAGTACATAAGACAGTGATATGAGTCCAGTACAGAAGTATACATAGGCAAGTGTGAATGTTGATCAGACACCAACAAAGCATCTTGACAAGGAGCAGGAACAATTGAATTATCTACATTTGATGAGCTCTACTCCTGTGTCAAAGAGAATTGCAAGAGAAGTGTCAAGTAGTGAGTCTGGACAAGAAGGGAATTTTACCAACTTGGAGGAGAGGATTCAAGAAACAGCAGCATCTAAATAGATTACTCATAAAGATCATCCACTTGAGAATGTAATAGGAGATATTGAATCTGCTGTTAAAACAAGAAATCAAAGTCAGGTGTTTGAAGCTTCAGCAAATGAGGAAGAAGTAAATCTTGATACAGAAGCTGTTAATACTTCTTTGTTTGCCTGTTTTCTGTCTCAAACAGAACCAAAGAAGGTTACTGAAGCTTTGAGAGATCCTAGTTGGATTGAAGCTATGCAAGAGGAGTTGCTTCAGTTTAAGATTCAAGAAGTCTGGACATTGGTTAATTTGCCTAAAGGGAAGAGGGCAATTGGTACTAAATGGATTTTCAAAAACAAGAAGGATGAAAGAGGTATAGTGATCAAAAACAAGGCTAGATTGGTTGCACAGGGGTATTCATAAGAAGAGGGGATTGATTATGATGAGGTTTTTGCACCTATTGCAAGAATAGAGGCTATTAGATTGTTTTTGGCTTATGCTTCATTTAAGGGATTCATTGTGTATCAGATGGATGTTAAGAGTGCTTTTCTGTATGGCACTATACAGGAAGAGGTATATGTTTGTCAACCACCAGGGTTTGAAGATTCTAAGTTTCCTAACAAAGTTTTCAAACTGGATAAAGCTCTTTATGGCTTACATCAAGCACCTAGAGCCTGGTATGATACTTTTTCAGATTATCTGTTGCAGAATGGATTCAAAAGGGGTGCAATAGATAAAACTTTGTTTACTAAAAGAATTAAGAATGATATACTACTGGTTCAAGTCTATGTAGATGATATCATTTTTGGTTCAACAAAGGATAGTCTTTGCAAGGAGTTTGAATCATTGATGCATGAAAAGTTCAAGATGAGCTCCATGGGGGAATTAACATTTTTCTTGGGGCTGCAAGTAAAGCAACAGAAAGAAGGAATCTTTATTCATCAAAGTAAGTATGTTAATGATATACTGGATCGGTTTGGGTACAAAGATGCTAAAGTTGCAAGCACACCAGTGGAGACAAACAAGAAATTACATGCAGATCTTGAGGGGGAGAGTGTGGATGAACATCTTTACAGATCAATGATTGGATCTCTTATGTATCTCACCTCATCAAGGCCTGACATCATGTTTGCTGTGTGCTTATGTGCTAGATTTCAAGCTAATCCAAAGCTGTCACATCTTCTTGCAGTCAAAAGAATATTTAGATATTTAAAGGGTCAACCAAAATTGGGCCTTTGGTATCCAAAGTTTACTTCCTTTGATCTGATAGCTTACACAGATAGTGATTATGGAGGAGCTAATCTGGACAGGAAATCTACATCAGGAGGTTGTCAATTTTTGGGAGAAAGATTGGTTTCATGGCAATGCAAGAAACAAACCACTGTATCTGCATCTACAGCAGAGGCAGAATATGTAGCAGCTGCAAGTTGCTGTGCTCAAGTGCTATGGATTCAGAATCAGATGCTAGATTATCGTTTTACTTTTCTTAATACTCCTATTTTTATTGATAATAGCTCTGCAATCAGTATTATTAATAACCCAGTTAAACATTCTAAAACAAAGCACATTGAAATCAGATATCATTTCATTAGAGATTGTAATGAGAAAAGACTTATTCAAATTTTGAAAGTTCATACTGATAATCAGTTTGCTGATCTGTTTACAAAAGCTTTTGATGTAGGCAGATTCACATTCTTGCTTACTAGTATTGGAATGATCAATTTGTCATAAGTTATTTTTCTTATCACTGCTTTCTGTGAATAATATCTACTGTGATTTCAATTTGGGTTAATACTGATTTGTTAATTAAACACTGATTGTGTGTATTGTGTTTTGTTATCACTGTTTCCTACTTTTAGTATAAACAGTGGTAATAATCACTTCACCACTGTTGGTGTATAGTTAACACTGTATACTTGTATTATTGTTTGGAATTACCACTGCAGGTTATATTGCTATGTCTTGGAGTCTAACTTATGCAGGTGTTTATGAAGTTTCACTGCTTGTGGAGTTTAATTTTCGGTAAAAAAAAAAAAAAAAAAAAAACCACTGCTTTGTTTATATGATTTTGCTAGAACTGAAGTACTACTTGTATTAAGTTAGCACTGCCTTGGTCGGTTGGTACTGCTTGTACAAGTTAGCACTGCTAGCTTTATTATGTAAATGATGCATTTGAGAAACCAAGTGTTGATTACCACTGATGGTTATTTTCACAATTATCACTGAACGTGTTATTTTACTTAATTAACACTGTTTTAGTTATAATTGGGGATCTGATCAAATTAGGGCTTACAACTGATTTAATTTCAGTACTTAACTCTCAACACTTTGGGTTTCTCATTACGCTTTCAAAATTACACATACAAACAACTGCGCTAAGTCTCATCGTGAAACGCCCTGAAAATCTGAACATTTTTTTTTTTTTTTACACTGAAACATATTTCTATTGGTCCCACTATTTGTATTATCGTGTTTAATATTCTAATCTCCTTATCTGTATTGCTTTTAAAACTTAAAATTGAAATCTGCTGAAATCATCACCTACCCGCCGGGTAGATGGGTTACCCGCCGGGTACCCAAGTCTAGCCGCCGGGTTTTCCCCATTAACCGCCGGGTGAATTAATTTTTGTGGTAACAGAACTAAACCCCCGTTTAAAGGCTTGAGAAGCCGCTGGTTAGGCCTAAGAAGCCGCCGGCTTGTTCCTGATTTTGGTTTACCCGCCGGGTACTCCGGCTACCCGCCGGGTACTCTGGCGTCTACAGCACCTGCAGTTTACTTTCAAACTATTTACCATTTTCCAAATTTTGAACGCGCATATCTTTCAAACGACAAAGAGTTAAAACATGAAACTTTGCAGGCACTTTACTATAGTCAAAATAAAACTTTCTATTTTCGCACTTTCTCAAATTTCTCATTTTATCGGAATTTGGGCTTATGGGTCATTTTCGGCTAAATTCCAACATTTTTCTAATATACCAAGTCTCAAACCGTAGAGACTTAGGAGCTGAGACTTTAAGCACACATTTCTACTATCAAAACAAACTTGCAAGACTAATCATCATGCTTCCAATCTTCATCTAACTCAAATTTGTTCATAAGCGTTATTAGTACCCGTTTGGACCCATTTTGACCCGTTGATCCAAAAGAGCTAATTTGACCCATTCAATGGCTAAACACACTACCAAATTGACTAATAACATCATTTGACTTTCATTAAAACTTTCAATATGTACATAATCAAAATATCACTTCTATTACAACTTATAACTTAACACTTTTCAAACATTATCTACTAGTCTTACACAACTTTACACTATTACACATAATCGATCTAGTCGTTACTTTCATAACCAAAACATGTCAAAACATTGTTTGGGCGATCTTTCGAGGTTCCAAAACGATAATTTAAAGAGAAAGCTTGTGTAACTTACAACAAGCTAGCAACTCCACTTCTAGCCTTTTGCAATATCTTTACCTCTTCCACTTTCACTTGTACCTACAACATAACTAAACTAATTAAGCAATTTGCTTAGTGAGAATATGAAATCTAATCAATACAATGCATTATTAACATAAGGCAAATAATGGACAAAGTAAGGAACTACTTCCCTTTTTCTTGCAACTCCACTTTCACAATTCTAATCATATGTGCACATAACTAATCAATATTTGGCTAACATAAGTTAACCACTAATCGTACAAGGCTAACCTTGGTTAGCTATACTAATCAAAATATGGCTAATAAGCATTAACCATTCTACTCACAAGCTTTCATCATAATCATGATATAATCATAAGCTAATCACAACAAGTTACATGATCATGATCTAATCAATTCATAAACTCACCTTGGTTTGTAGCACAAATTGAAACAAGATGATCAAATGATGACAATTCTTCTTTAGCACCTATCACATATACACATGACACATAATCAACAACTAATCCACACTTTCAATTACTAATCATCTATTTCTTTCTCCCCCACTTGAGATTTACTAATTTCACTTTAACCAACTAACTAATTTACTTATCATGATCAAAATCATTGCTTTATTATGAATTTAACTACTTTCTAATCACTAATTGATTCTACTAACATATCAAAATCATACTATAAACTAAAACATAGGATTCATGAAAAATCTCATAAACCTCATGAACACTAATCATAACCTATCACTTCTAATATGAAATTAGGATTCTAATCATTGTTCATATGTTATACTAACACTAACTAATCAATTATAAACCCTAATTTCGGATTAATTCATATCAATTAACTAAAACCCCATAAAACCCAAGTTCTAGGGTTTTGGAGAAAGAAGAACAACTTACAAAGGTTGAAGAAGATGGAGAAGATGATGATTCTGAGTTCTAAAGCTTGAATTGAAGTTTAATTTAAAGTTTGAAAGTTGATTCTTACTCCCTTTTGTTCTCTGCGATTTTTCTCTGTATATTGATAAGTTCTGGAATGTTTTTGAGATCACAGGGATACTACATGTATCTATACTTATATCTTTTATTTATTTATTACACTACACAGTCTGGAACTGAACATCTAATTTACGTTTTCTATCATATCTCATAATTTAGAGATCTAAAATTAAAAAGATGTATATATTATCGTACACTAAAATAATACTGTAAAACTGAGCTATAAAAACTTATTTTTATTTACTAGAGTAATACCTTGAAAACTGGGGTGTTACAACTCTCCCCCACTTATTCTGTTCGTGTCCTCACGAACCATTCTTGGTGTACCGCAGGATAGTATATCATCATCCACTCCTCCGGTTCCCAAGTAAATTCTGAACCTTTCCTATGTCGCCACTGAACTTTAACTATCGAAACTGATTTATTTCTGAGCTGCTTTACTTTCTGATCAAGAATTTTAACTGGCTCTTCTATATAACTCAACTTATCATTTATTTCTATTTCTGTCAGTGGCACATACGAAGCCTCATCAACTAAACACTTTCTGAGCTGAGATACATGAAATGTATCATGTATACTACCAAGTTCTTCTGGTAATTGCAATCGATATGCAACCTTTCCAATTCTATCAATAATTTCAAAAGGTCCAATATACCTTGGACTCAACTTTCCTCGCTTTCTAAAACGTATAATCCCTTTCCAAGGTGAAACTTTAAGCATCACCTTATCACCTACTTGAAATTCAATAGGCCTTCTTCGCTTGTCTGCATATGACTTTTGTCGATCTTGTGCCATCTTTAATCTTTCTCTAATCTGATCAATCTTTTCAGTAGTTAACTGTACTATATCTGTACTTCCAAGTTCTCTCTGACCAATCTCACCCCAACAAATTGGAGTTCGACATTTTCTACCATATAACATTTCGTAAGGTGGCATTTTAATCGAAGAATGATAACTGTTATTATAAGAAAACTCGACCAATGGAAGGTGAGTATCCCAACTACCACCAAAATCAATGGCGCAAGCTCTAAGCATATCCTCGAGAGTCTGAATGGTACGTTCACTCTGACCATCAGTCTGAGGATGAAAAGCGGTACTAATATGCAATAGAGTTCCTAAGTCTTCTTGAAACTTATTCCAGAATCGAGAAGTAAAACGAGTGTCTCGATCTGAAACAATAGAAAGTGGAACTCCATGCCTCGCAACAACTTCTTTAACATAAAGATCAGCTAACTTTTCTGAAGAAGAAGCTTCTTGAATAGGGAGAAAGATAGCACTTTTTGTCAATCGGTCCACGATCACCCAAATAGTGTCATGTTGCCTAGGGGTCTTTGGCAACTTGGTAACAAAATCCATGGTGATGTGTTCCCATTTCCATACTGGTATATCCAAAGGTTGAAGTTTACCATATGGTTGCTGGTGCTCTGTTTTAACTTGCAGACAAGTGAGGCAATTCTGAACATGTTTAACTATGTCGCGCTTCATACCGGGCCACCAATAGTCACGTTTAAGGTCACGATACATCTTGGTAGCACCAGGATGAATTGAATATTTGGATTTATGCGCCTGATCTAATAACTCTTTCTTTACTTCACTCGTTCTTGGTATCCAGATTCTACCATAACGAGTTTTTAAACCTCTAGAATCGTCTACTAATTCAGAAAGTTGACCTGCTAAATGTTGATTTTTCGGATCATTAGAGGCTAAAACTTCAATCTGAGCGGCTTTAATAGAATCAAATAACTGAGGAAGCACAGTCATTTGAAGAGATTTCACTGAAAGAACGGAATGGCTAACCTTTCTGCTAAGAGCATCGGCTACAACATTCGCTTTGCCAGGATGGTAAAGTATGTCGCAGTCATAGTCTTTGACTAAATCTAGCCATCTTCTCTGACGATTATTCAAATCACGCTGATCAAAGAAATATTTGAGACTTTTGTGGTCTGTATAGATAATGAATTTAACACCATAAAGATAATGGCGCCAAATTTTAAGAGCGAAGACCACGGCTGCTAACTCAAGATCATGAGTGGGATAGTTCTGCTCATGTGATTTTAACTGGCGTGAAGCATAAGCAATGACTTTCCCACGCTGCATAAGAACACAGCCTAATCCAAGTTTTGAAGCATCACAATACACCACCATATCCTCGTTGCCCTCGGGTAAAACAAGAATAGGGGCTTGACTAAGCTTTTCTTTCAACATCTGAAACGCTTTAGCTTGCTTATCTTCCCACTTCCACTGAACGCTCTTTCTAGTCAACTGAGTCAAAGGAGTAGCAATCTTTGAAAAATCTTGAATAAAACGACGATAATAGCCAGCTAGGCCAAGAAAACTCCTAACTTCAGTAGGACTCGTAGGAGGGTCCCACTTCATCACTGCTGCTATCTTGGAAGGATCAACTTGAATACCGTGAATATTGATCACGTGTCCAAGAAATTGGACTTCTCGTAACCAAAATTCACATTTAGAGAATTTAGCTAATAACTTTTCACGCCGAAGTGTTTCTAGAACTTGTCTGAGATGTGCTGCATGCTCAGTCTCACTTTTGGAATAGATAAGCATATCATCGACGAAAACTATAACAAAGATATCAAGCATGGGCCGACAAACTCTGTTCATCAAATCCATGAATGCAACTGGAGCATTAGTTAAGCCGAATGGCATAACTGTAAACTCGAAGTGACCATAACGAGTACGAAAAGCAGTCTTTGAAATATCGTCTTCCCTTACCTTTAACTGATGGTAGCCAGAACGAAGATCAATCTTTGAAAAGAAACTGGCACCCTGTAGCTGATCAAATAAGTCATCTATTCTAGGCAAGGGATATCTATTCTTAATGGTCACTTTATTTAGTTCCCGGTAATCTATACACATTCTTAAGGAACCATCTTTCTTCTTTACAAATAAGACTGGAGCTCCCCAAGGCGAACTACTAGGACGGATGAAACCTTTATCTAAAAGTTCTTGCAACTGTTTCATCATTTCTTGCATTTCAGTTGGAGCTAACCAATAAGGAGTTTTAGCAATTGGAATAGCTCCAGGAATAAGATCAATTCGGAATTCCACTTGTCTATCAGGTGGAATACCTGGTAGCTCGTCAGGGAATACCTTGGGAAATTCTTTCACAACTGGAATACTGGAAAGTTCTGGTACAGCTTTAGAATTATCAACCACGTGCGCCAAAAAGGCTTGACACCCGTGTGACAGAAATCTTTTAGCTCGAGCAAAAGTACAGACAGGAATGGATCTACTAGAACGCTCACCATAAACAACAATCTCCCTTCCGCTAGGTGCTTTCAGGAGAACTATCTTTTCATGACAATTTATCATACCCTTATTCTTTCCCATCCAATCCATTCCTATAACTACATGAAATTCCCCCATTTGCATAGGAATCAAGTCTATTTTGAACACTTCACCTCCTATTTCAATAGTACACCCTCTATAAACATCATTAACGATAACTAATTTGCTATCGGCAATTTCAACTTCCAAAGGGCGTTCTAATTTAACAATAGGAGTATTCAACTTTTCACAAAATGATAATGACACAAAAGACTTGGTGGCTCCAGAGTCAAATAAAACATGGGCAGGTATAGTGTTAATTATGAAGGTACCTGTCACCACGTCATGTGACTCCTTTGCCTCATCTGCTGTAATCTGAAAAGAACGACCTTTAGCTTTCTGTCCACCAGCTTCTCTTTTCTTTTCTGCTTCTTTCTTCTGTTCATTTCTTTTCATATCTTCTAATTTGGCAGGACAGTTAGCTTGTAAGTGGTCATCCTTATAGCAATAAAAGCACATTCTATATGGATTAGGGCAATTAGCAGCGATATGCCCTTGCTGACGACACTTGTAACAAACTGTACTCCCTAACTGACATTCTCCTGGATGCTTTCTACCACAATTATTACACTTGGGAAATTCCCGAGCTGGAGCTTGGGATTGACAGTTTGATTGCTGAGATTGTGACTTCTGTTGTTGTGGTTGTGATGACTGTTGCTTTCCAAAATTTTTAAACTTCTTAGATTGCTGTGATTGAGAAGAAGATTGTTCTGCTTTTCTCTTATTAGCTCTATCCTCAGCTTTCACTTGCAACTCTTTCTCCCTAGTCAACCCTTTATTCATCATCTTAGGAATAGAATCATAAATAGTCGGGTCAACTGCTTCTTTGATATCAATGTTCAAATGTCGGTAATAATGGTCCTTCATTAACCCTGGATTCGAGGTATATTCGGGACAAAACTGAGATTTGTCATAAAACACGTTAGTGTACTCAGTTACCGACATTTTCCCTTGATTGATGGCTAAGAACTCTCCTTTCAATCTTTCTACTTCCGCCATTGGAGCAAATTCTGCTATAAACTTCTCTTTAAACATACTCCAAGAAAACTTTGCAGCTTCTGCAGCACCATGTGTTTTAATTTGAGTACCCCACCAATCCTGAGCACTATCTTTTAACTGATGAGCAGCAAACAGTACACGTAGCCTTTCTGGACAGTCACAGAGTAGAAAAGTCTCTTCTATCTTATTAATCCACCTATGACTACTAATCGGGTCTCTTTCACCGTGAAATTCTGGGGGACTACAATTGGCAAAGTTTTTATATTCAAAACGTTCTTTTTCTTTGTTCATTTGCTGCTGAGCATTTAACATTTCACTATTCAACTGAGGGTTAACTAAGACAGGATGCTTCTGTTCAAATTCTACTAATCGTGTATTAATAATTTGCTCCATTCGGGTATACACCTTAGGAGCAAATTCTTGTAGGGCTTGTCCAATCACATCTTTTAATAGCATCCGATCCTCAGGGTCTAAACTTCTTTCTGAAACATTCTCCTCTTGAGTGGGAGAACGTACATTTGAACCCTCAGCTTCTTTATTTGGTGTGGATTCCATTTACTAAACAATATAGAAACACAATTAAAACATAAGAAATCTCTACTCCAACTATTAAATAATGATTGCCTTTATCCTCACATATTTAACAACTTTGAATCTCCCACATGCTTTAGAAAAATATAACCTCGTTGGCCAGACGTAGTTATATTAAACTAAATACATGTTTCTATTCAAAATTCTTAAATATGTTCCAAGTCCAAGCAATCATTCTTACTCTGATCATAATCTACTAATCATATACAAAACATTGCGAAAACATAACTGTAATTAACTACTGCACATTTATAAGTGGTTTAAGTTTAGGCAATCCTACTGTGGATTGCTTAAATCTCTTAAACCATCGCTCTGATACCAACTTGAAACGCCCTGAAAATCTGAACATTTTTTTTTTTTTTTTTTTTTTTACACTGAAACATATTTCTATTGGTCCCACTATTTGTATTATCGTGTTTAATATTCTAATCTCCTTATCTGTATTGCTTTTAAAACTTAAAATTGAAATCTGCTGAAATCATCACCTACCCGCCGGGTAGATGGGTTACCCGCCGGGTACCCAAGTCTAGCCGCCGGGTTTTCCCCATTAACCGCCGGGTGAATTAATTTTTGTGGTAACAGAACTAAACCCCCGTTTAAAGGCTTGAGAAGCCGCCGGTTAGGCCTAAGAAGCCGCCGGCTTGTTCCTGATTTTGGTTTACCCGCCGGGTACTCCGGCTACCCGCCGGGTACTCTGGCGTCTACAGCACCTGCAGTTTACTTTCAAACTATTTACCATTTTCCAAATTTTGAACGCGCATATCTTTCAAACGACAAAGAGTTAAAACATGAAACTTTGCAGGCACTTTACTATAGTCAAAATAAAACTTTCTATTTTCGCACTTTCTCAAATTTCTCATTTTATCGGAATTTGGGCTTATGGGTCATTTTCGGCTAAATTCCAATATTTTTCTAATATACCAAGTCTCAAACCGTAGAGACTTAGGAGCTGAGACTTTAAGCACACATTTCTACTATCAAAACAAACTTGCAAGACTAATCATCATGCTTCCAATCTTCATCTAACTCAAATTTGTTCATAAGCGTTATTAGTACCCGTTTGGACCCATTTTGACCCGTTGATCCAAAAGAGCTAATTTGACCCATTCAATGGCTAAACACACTACCAAATTGACTAATAACATTATTTGACTTTCATTAAAACTTTCAATATGTACATAATCAAAATATCACTTCTATTACAACTTGTAACTTAACACTTTTCAAACATTATCTACTAGTCTTACACAACTTTACACTATTACACATAATCGATCTAGTCGTTACTTTCATAACCAAAACATGTCAAAACATTGTTTGGGCGATCTTTCAAGGTTCCAAAACGATAATTTAAAGAGAAAGCTTGTGTAACTTACAACAAGCTAGCAACTCCACTTCTAGCCTTTTGCAATATCTTTACCTCTTCCACTTTCACTTGTACCTACAACATAACTAAACTAATTAAGCAATTTGCTTAGTGAGAATATGAAATCTAATCAATACAATGCATTATTAACATAAGGCAAATAATGGACAAAGTAAGGAACTACTTCCCTTTTTCTTGCAACTCCAATTTCACAATTCTAATCATATGTGCACATAACTAATCAATATTTGGCTAACATAAGTTAACCACTAATCGTACAAGGCTAACCTTGGTTAGCTATACTAATCAAAATATGGCTAATAAGCATTAACCATTCTACTCACAAGCTTTCATCATAATCATGATATAATCATAAGCTAATCACAACAAGTTACATGATCATGATCTAATCAATTCATAAACTCACCTTGGTTTGTAGCACAAATTGAAACAAGATGATCAAATGATGACAATTCTTCTTTAGCACCTATCACATATACACATGACACATAATCAACAACTAATCCACACTTTCAATTACTAATCATCTATTTCTTTCTCCCCCACTTGAGATTTACTAATTTCACTTTAACCAACTAACTAATTTACTTATCATGATCAAAATCATTGCTTTATTATGAATTTAACTACTTTCTAATCACTAATTGATTCTACTAACATATCAAAATCATACTATAAACTAAAACATAGGATTCATGAAAAATCTCATAAACCTCATGAACACTAATCATAACCTATCACTTCTAATATGAAATTAGGATTCTAATCATTGTTCATATGTTATACTAACACTAACTAATCAATTATAAACCCTAATTTCGGATTAATTCATATCAATTAACTAAAACCCCATAAAACCCAAGTTCTAGGGTTTTGGAGAAAGAAGAACAACTTACAAAGGTTGAAGAAGATGGAGAAGATGATGATTCTGAGTTCTAAAGCTTGAATTGAAGTTTAATTTAAAGTTTGAAAGTTGATTCTTACTCCCTTTTGTTCTCTGCGATTTTTCTCTGTATATTGATAAGTTCTGGAATGTTTTTGAGATCACAGGGATACTACACGTATCTATACTTATATCTTTTATTTATTTACTACACTACACAGTCTGGAACTGAACATCTAATTTACGTTTTCTATCATATCTCATAATTTAGAGATCTAAAATTAAAAAGATGTATATATTATCGTACACTAAAATAATACTGTAAAACTGAGCTATAAAAACTTATTTTTATTTACTAGAGTAATACCTTGAAAACTGGGGTGTTACACATCGATTCTCAATTCTGTAAAATCATCTTCGATTCTTCTCGATTACTTGATTTCTTATCATGGCATCGACTTCGTCTACTGTTCAACTACCGATTGGAAAAGATCACAATATGATTGCATTCTTAATGAAACCTGCAGAGGCAAACGAGTATGTGGAAATCATTGATTTTCTTCGTGCTTCACATATTCGTCATGCTCTCACTGTAGCACCCAGGATATCTCACGATCATATCAACAATTTCTGGGTAAATGCATCAATAGAAGAGGAACAGGGGATTAAAAGAATCGTTTCAGAAGTTATGGATACACGTGTTGTAGTTACAGAAGCTACTGTTAGAGCTTCATTACAACTAGATGATGAGGCAGGTATAACTTCTTTAGATGATACTGTTATGTATAATACTTTACGATTGATGGGTTATGAGGGTTGTTTTGAAGTTTTTACTTTTCAGAAAACCTTATTTTCTCATCTGTGGAGGTTTTTAATACATACGATTTTACACTGCTTATCATCTAAGAGATCATCTTTTGAGCAGTTTGGAAGCAACATTGCTTATGCAATTGCTTGTCTTGCAAATGGTCAACGTTTTAATTTTTCAAATCTGATATTTTCTGGTATGCTTAGAAACATTGAGCAGCCAAAGATTAAATTTTTGATGTATCCACGTTTTGTGCAGTTGTTCTTAAATGAACAAATTCCTAACTTAACTGCACTTGAGAAAGTTATTGGTATTGTCTCTTTTAAACCAAAAGTTTTTGTAAATATGAAGAGAGATACTAAATTTTCTGGGAAGGTTACAGCATTATTTTCTACAATGCTTCCTGCACCTTCCACCACAGCATCAGTACCACCAACTGATACTGAACCAACTACTGAGAGAATGGTTCCACCCACCACTTCTCAACCCACAGTAGTTGGGGGTAATAAAAGAAAACAAGGGACCAAAACTGCTAAATCTACTAAAGCCAAAAAGGCTAGAACACAGGCATCTGAGGCTGCTGCTGCTCAGGTGTCTCAGTCAAATGATTCATCACAGCAGATGATCAATGATGAGGAGGATGATCATTCTGAGAGGGCTGCTTCTACTGCTTCTAGCCCACTGGCAGAGCAGGACAGAAGTAACATTAATAAGACCCCATCAGAGGCAACACATGGACATGATTCTACACCTGTAGATGATCCTAGTGGTCCCAGTACCAAGAAACAAGGGGACTTTGATGATCATGCTAGGCATGAGTCAGAGTTTGATGATGTCAATGATTCACCAAAGGATTCGCATCCTGAAGGTGTTGAGGCTAGAACTAACTTGGAATTGACGAAAATGGTTGATTATGTATGGGATGAGTTTGTAAAGGAGAGGAAGAAGAATAAAGCTAAGGATGAAATTATCACTCAGTTGCAGAGGAGAGTGCAGCAGTTGGAGAAGATTGTTATTAAATGTTTGAAGAAAGGGAGGACATATGTGGTTCATGATACTTCTGAACCTGAGGATGCTTACCAGTTTCCACAAAATGCTTTCAAAAAGGGGGAGACGGTCTGGACAAATTTGGGTGATAAGATGAATAAGGAGGATAAGGTTGTGTCTGATGATGACAAAGTTGATGAAGAGATTGAAATGGAACAACCAGTGGATGATGAATTTGTGCATACACCTCCAACACCACCTACAGAGCCAGAGATTAATGAGTCAGTATATGAGACAGTGGAAACAGAGATGAATGACCCAGTGGCAGATGAAAATAACTCTGAACATACTGAGGTTGTTGGGTCAGTGGAGCAGACTGTAGAGGTTAACTTGGATGAAAATACTGAAGAGTTAAAAATTGATGGTGATGATGGTGATGAGGTGAGTAAACCAGAGATAGCAGTAGAAAAAGAAGTAAAAACTGATGCTCAAACTGATGCTCAACAAGTTGAAAAGACTAGGAAGAAGAGCATTCCAGTTAAAACTGCTAAGATGACTGGAACAGGAAAGAAGGTTGAAACTCCAAAGAAGACATCTACACAACAACCATCTTTGCCTGGATTTCAAATTAGAGAACCTGCTGCTGCTCCTGTTCAACAGAAAGAATTGCCAAAGATTGATCCAAAAGATAAAGGCAAGGGAAAACTGGTAGAAGAACCAAAGAAGAAAAAGCAAAAACCAGTGCCACCAGAAGTAACTGCTCATGATTCTGAATATGCTCAAAGGTTACAGGCTGAGCTAAATGCAGAGGGATTGATTGATGTTGAGATTGAGGAAGGAAAGTTTGTGAAAATGACAAAAGAGCAAGTGGCAGAATGGGATGAATATTTGCTAAAAGAAGAGAGACAGGATGATATTGAATATCTTGTTGATCAGGTTAAGAAAAAGAAAGCAGAAGAAGCAAGAAAGAAAAAAAGCTGCAAAACCACCAACAAAAGTTCAGATGAAGAAGAACTTAATTGCAAAGCTAAAAGGTGGGTATATTCCTTTGAATGCATTGAAACATATGAGTTTAGAGAGATTGCAGGAGTTATGGGATAAAGATGATATGAATCCTGATGTGATTGAAAAGAAAGAAAAAGAAAAGAAAGAAGCTGAAAAGGAAAGAAAAAAGGCTGAAAAAGAAAGGAAATTGAAAGAAAAGGAAGAAAAGGAAAATAGAGAAAAGATAGAAGCTGAGAAGAGGAAGAAAGATGAACTTGAAAGAAAGAAGAGAGAGTTAGATGAAATTCCTGATAGAGAAAGGAATATTGATGAATTGAAGGAGTTTATTCTGTTACAACCTATGGAATCTGAGGTAATTAATGTTGAATTACCTGGTATCATTGATTGGTCTATTGAGCAATTTGTCAATCCTGTAAAGATTCACAAGATTAAAGTTGAAAGAGCAGATGGAAATGTATCTTGGTGGAGATTTTTTAGGGATTTGATAAAGAGGATCAGTAGGACTGATTTGGTGAGAATGTATGAGATTGGGATGGAAAAGGATTTAGATTTGAAAAGGTTTGATAATCTGGTTGAGAAAGTTACATGGCATTGGATTAAGGCTATGTTTGAGCCAGAAGAGTTTCCATTTCAGTTTGCTACTTTTAGCAAGGTCAGAAATTGGATTTATCATGCCAAACCTGGAGTACATCAGATTGTTATGGAGGATGCAGTATTTATGTGGTTATTGACAGATAAATTTTATGATATAAATCTGAGATTTTTGATGGGCTTGAGAAATGCAAGATTACAAGCTGCAGTTTTAGATGATGTAGCTCTGGAATTGGTATATATGGTGTTAAATCAGATTCATAAGAAGGAGGAGATTGATAGGAGGAAGAGAAGAAAAGACTAACAGTTTTGAAAGAATTTTGTGAAGCTCATAATGGAGGATTAGAAGAAACTTAATGCTGTGAAGGACAGATTAAGTTTAGGGGGAGATTGTTGGGTTAAAACTGTTTCAGGTCTGAGTTGAAGTTGTTGATGAAGACAGAGTATAAGTGATTAAAACTGTTTGTTTTAAAGGTTAAAACTGTCTTTACGAAGTTACAACTGATAGAAGAAAACTGAAGAGAAGACAAGTGTTACAACTGATTGAAGATAGATTACAACTGATAGTTATGTGTCTGTAAGTAGTTAAAACTGCTTATGTATTTGTAACTGTTAGTTATATATGAAACAGTTAACACTGATTATATATTTGTACTTAGTCTTATATTACAATTGAAGCAGTTACCACTGAATGTGTAACAGTTACAACTGTTTACTTCAGAATGGTAGTTACAACTGTTTATGATTTTGTGATAAGTATGAGTCGGTTATGGAAGTTATTTTATTCCATATTCGTAGGAGATTGTATAGGACTCTATGTGTTATAAATAGAGATCCTTTAGACCTAGATAAAAAAATGAGAATTGCGCAGCTTCAAGGTTTTCTGTAACCCTAATACATCAAGTGTATTCGTCTTATATCATTAATAAGATTGAAGCTTTCGGTATATTATTGTGTTCAACATATTAATTAATATTCGTTGATCTTCTTAATATTATTGAGTGTGATTCCGCAACTTCTCAATAATATATTCAAGGCTTATTACGTAAGATTGTTTATTAAGTTAAACAGGGACTAACAGCCCCCATAAATGTTAATCCAAAAACATTCATATGAAACGAGTAAGAAACGCCCGTTTATACAGTAACGGTTCGTGGTAGTGCGTGCTACCCCGGGCGGGGATTGTCAGTCCCATATGGATCCATATACTAAAACTCGCGCTTATCCCATAACTAACAACTATGATTAGGAGGCCTTCATTGGATTAAACGAAACTCATGCAATTGGCATATCCATAAATCAGTAAGGTACGTAAATCATGCCAGCAAGTAAATATGTGTGTTCATGTAAAACAAGTAATGCATCTCACCCCTGAGTGAAAAACAGTAAAATAGGGGCTGTGGGACTCACATGAGTCTTAGTAAACGTTGCAGAAAGTAAGCGTTATAGTATCCTGACTAGCAACCTTTAGTGTCCTAACACGCATGGGGTTTAGTAAGTAAATGGAATACTTGTAAGGTATCCATGCTAGTTGTTCCCAAACTAGTTAATGTCCATTTGTTGTTTGTACGTTTGTATTTGTTTGTAAGTTGTAGTTTGTAGCAAAGTTGTACTGCCTGTTGGTATCGGAGTGTAATAATAATCTCATCTATTATTATCATGCAGTGTTGTAATCGTATAGTTGTCAAGTACGTTTGTATTGTAACGTGTAACATTCAAGTGAATGTAAATCCGAGTGGGTGTAACCCTAGAGTGTATGAGTGAAATCTCATAGGTGTTCGAGTGTAATCTCGTGTATGTGCGCGAGTGGGATCTCGCGTTTTAAATAAGTGTAATCATATATGTATTCAAGTATTGGTGTATACTTTCAAAAGTATAGTATTTCCAAGTATAAGTCATATCGTATTTGATTTGGTTGTCGAAAAGTGATTTTTAAACACTTAGAATATTTTGGCTTCTGTTTTTGGATTTTTGCGACACTAAATGCGACACAGTCCTTGTGTCTTATGTTTTGCGACACAATATGCGACACAATGCTTGTGTCTTATGGTTGTCATGCGACACAAGCCTTGTGTCTCATGGATGCAACTTAATGCGACACAATATGCGACACAACCCTTGTGTCTTATGTTTTATGCGACACAATATGCGACACAACCCTTGTGTCTTATGTTTTATGAGACACAATCCTTGTGTCTTATGTCTTATGCGACACAATCCTTGTGTCTTATGTCTCATGCGACACAATCCTTGTGTCTTATGTTTTATGCGACACAATCCTTGTGTCTTATGTCTTATGCGACACAATCCTTGTGTCTTATGTTTCATGCGACACAATCCTTGTGTCTTATGTCTTATGCGACACAATCCTTGTGTCTTATGTCTTATGCGACACAATCCTTGTGTCTTATGCTTCTATGCGACACAAGCCTTGTGTCACATAGATTTTTGGCCTGATGCAACACAAGAGGCTGTTACGTTTTTAAGCTCGGTTTTTGGGTCAAACTACCTCAGTTTGACCCGAAACTTTTACACAAGTTCTAGTATGTTACAAAGAGTTCATAAAAATTATTGGTTGGCGTTTTTAGTGTTTGTGGTGTCGTTTTCTTAAAAATGACCAAAACCGACATTTTTGATAATGTTTTCAAAAACGAGTTTTAATTATATATTTGGACATCATTTAGCTAGGGGAACATTATACTAGCAAAAATAAACGAAATCGGAAAGTTCGAGGGTCGCCGGAAAACTTACAAAGTCGTCGAATCGAGAAACCGAAAAGATGAACTCGTAGCCCTCGTTGTGATGAACACTTTTCTCCAAACAAGCCTAGCCTTTTGAGGTGTTTTAATGGTGGTTTTAGGGTGTTTGGGTGGCGGTTTTAGAGAGAAAGAGAAACCGATTGAGAGAGAGAGAGAGAGGAGAGGGTTTGAGTGTGGTTTTGGTTTGTTTATTTTTGCAAACAAAGGGAAATGGGGAGGGGTAAGGGGCCGGTCAAGGTGGGGCCACCATGGTGTGGTCTCACCAAAAGTTGTTCCCTCGTGTACGCGCTCCGAGCGGTGTTCGTTTCCTCGGTCGTTTAAACGTTAAAATCATTTTATACGCGTTTAATTATACGTTTTAAAATACAAGATATTATCCGATAATTTAGTTGAAGTATTTTGTCAAACTACTTGTTATTTAGTTATAAAATATAACTTTGTTTCGTTTTTTCGGTTGGTCGAGTTTTCGTAGAGTTCGGTAAAGTTTTAATTAAAAACGTACGTGTCCGTTATATTATAAACATAATATAAAGTAGTAGTTGAAGTAATTAAATAATTCCACATTATTTAATAATTGTTTTACCAACGTCCGTATGTTTGTACAATTGTAGTTTTATACGATCTGAACGAATCGTATACGTGTATATATATATATATATATATAGTAAGCAATTATCGTATTTAATCCTATTTCATATTAAATACACGTAGTAAGCACGTAATTAGGAAAATTTTAAATTGGCCCTAATTTTGCGGTTGTTACATTCTCCCCTTGTTAGGAGAATTTCGTCCCGAAATTTGTTTGAAGTAGTAATCGGTAGTTCGATATTCGTCAGGTAGCTACAATATGTACTAGTAGCCTACAGTAGTAGGGTAAGTCCTACAATATTCATAGTAAGGCAGTTGCCGCGTAAAGACGTACCCTTAGTTTTGTTGCCTGGAGGTAGTGGGCATTGGGCCTTGAAATGGCCGGCATTCCCGCAGTTGAAGCATAGCTTCGCTTTAGGAGAGTTCGTACTTTTAGGATAGGGTTTGCATCGACCGATTGGTATGGCACACGGTCCTTTATGATGCCGAGTGCATTGGAAACAGAGTGGCTTCTTTCCCTTGTAGTTTCCTGAAGGGTTGATCGGAGAGATTTTCACCCTTTTTGTTGGAGGCGGTGTACAGTCAGTGTTGGTATCCTCTTCAGCAGGAGTACCATGTGAAGTTGGTGGTGAAGCAGGGTTTTCTAAGGCTATCAAACGTAGTTCGTACTCACGTCTACGCACGTCATTCTGGAAGACAATTCGTCGCAGGTTCTTGATGTCTTCCCGTGCTTCGTTTAGTTGCTTTCGCACCGTGTTGAGAGTATCATTGAGGCGATTGACCAGTTCTGTACTCTGGTCCACAGTGACGGGTGTTTTGGCAACAGTTAGAGCAACAGTGGAGGGTAGGTGCTGTCGCTGATTCAGTGGTATGCTCTGTATCACTCTCGAGTTCAAGGAGATAAGGAAACATCATTGGTTCCTCGTTGATCAGTTCATCATCCAATGTAGGACTGCTGACGGAGTGAGTTGTCATTTCCTACGAAATAAGTGTGCTATTTAAGAATCGCTACATGTAAGTGAAGTTCTATTAGATGATATGTTTAAAATAACGTTAGAGTTCCCGGTCTCAACCAGTGTGAGATATTTGGGAAGGAAGTTTGTTCGCGGTATTTAAAGTGCACTGCAAGTTACACTGTCGGTATTCGTATAGTCGTTCGTTTCCTAGTCCTATCGGGTACTTAGGATCTAAGGAACACATAGAATACAAAACAGTACATAAACGTTATTAAGTAAGAAATTTTGGGAAACAGTTAGGGTAATCTAAGAATGAGCGTACCCGGGTTGAGCAAATCAATAAGCCTCGGATCGTGGGGATCCTCCCTAGCGTTGAGTACATAAGCTCTTCCTTGAGCAGTGTTATTGTTTTTCAACTTCAGCTTTGGGCAATCCTTCCTGAAGTGCCCAGTACCATTACACTCGTAGCAGGTCTTGGGTGCGTTGGTGTTGGTACCAGTGATGTTGGTTCGGCAATATTTGGTTAGGTGTCCAAATTTCTTGCATTTGGAGCAGGGACAGGTACCATCATGATGACGACTACATTTGGAGCAGTAAGGCTTGCTCCCCTTGTAAGCCTTCGAGTCATCGGCATTAACGGTTGTAGGCTTTTTGTTAGAGGTCGGGTTGGATGGGTTGGGACTTACTTCCCATTTGCGTTTGTTGTTTGCAGACGGGGTGGAAGTTGGGCCACGGCGGACAAAGTTAGCCGTTAATTCATGGGCCATGCGAATGGCGTTCTGAATAGAACCCGGTTTGGATGAAGTTACCAGGTCCTGAAGTCTGTCGGGGAGTCCATCGACGTATTTTTCGATCCTCTTGTACTCAGGATCAACCATGGATGGGCATAGAAGTGCCAGTTGGTGAAAGCGGTTGGTGTAACCGGTGATGTCATCACCTTGCATTTTGTGGTTCCAAAACTCCACTTCTAGTTGTTTTAGTTCATCTCTGGGGCAGTACTCACCCCTCAGCATCTTCTTCAACTCATCCCACGGAAGTTTGTAAGCATTAGCGATACCCACAGTCTGGGCATAGGTGTTCCACCATGTAAGAGCGGTGTCAAAAAAAGTGCTGGCGGCGAACTTAACCTTGTCCTCCTCAGTGCAGTTGCAGATAAGGAATACCGATTCGATTTTCTCGATCCAACGTACTAGACCGATCGCTCCTTCAGTACCTGCAAAGCTCAAGGGTTTGCAGTTTTGGAAGTCCTTGTAAGAGCAGGGTTTGGGTCGTGGCCCATTAGTAGCTGTATCTTCGCTACTAGGAGTTGGTGTTCGGGTGGCCAAGGCTTGAGCCACACTACGGGCAATCAGACCCGCGATTTCGGCTTCACTGAGCGTGACTTGTCGGCGAGGAGGCATGTTGCTGAACAAGAAAAGAACAAGGAAGGATAAATAAGATAATTGAGTAAGTACAGAGAGAATACGCCAAAGCTTGACACGCTGATAGTTTAACAAAAGTAGTAGGATGGTTGAAATTAAAACATACGTGTTCAAAAGATTACAGGCATTTATAGTTTACAAAAGTGTCGGGAATTTGAACATCCGGACGAGCAAAATAAGTTACAAAATGTGATGGGATTTTAATATAACCATCGGATTAGCGGTCCTAACTAAGACCTATTACATACACGCCTAACTACTATACACTACGGTCATAGCTATCGTCGGCCTATTCTTGGTGTAGATTGTAGGGGTAGTAACGAGCTTCCAGCATATCTTGGTATCGTCGAAGGGTAGGATAAACCAAAGCATCTCCGGTAGCTTGTAGGTACATCCATTTGATCCATGCCGTTACTCGTTGATTCAGATGAGTAGTTACTTCCTTCAAATAGAGAACAGAGTCTCGGATTCGTTCAGGAATGGACCTTTGCAGAATCCTTAACTCCATCCCGTAAGCTTTGCATTTCAGTTGCAGCTCCCAGTTACGGCCATCCAGATCTTCAGCCTGGTCCAGTACTCTTTCGTACTCTTCAATGTCTACGAGTCCGAAACCGTGATTCTCAAGTCCTTCCACTGGGGCTATCTCTTCATCGAGATACGTTTACTGGATTTGTTCATCGTTAATTTGTTCGTTGTCTGACGTGTAGCCGCATGTCGAAAATTGTGTCATTTCCAATGGATAATTCTACAAAATGGCAGAGAAAGAATTTCAGCCTTCGGAGGTATGTCGGTTATGTGAAATCATAAGAGTTGGCTCAGAAATGGAATGACGAGGGTCAAGTTGTCGTTATTTGGTGTATGCCGTAAAGCGGAATTCACAGGTGTCGAGAGAGAGTAATATGTCGGAAGGCGAGGCCTATATATGTATATCTATCTATATCACATAATTGCCTAGTGTGTGTCTAGCACAAACAAGTAAAAGTCACGGTTCTCTCGAGGTCAGAGTCAGCTAATGCATTCCTGTTCAACATAACCCCTTTCAGAACTCACATCATCTTCATTTAATTGTACATAGTTGATCAGGCTATGTTAAATTAAACTTGTATGATGTAATCCCTGAACCAGTTATACCTAACGAGGAATACTGCCTAACGGTCATAGTCTAGGCCCACTAAATGCAACCTAGTTCACTATAACCTTAGGCTCTGATACTAATCTGTAACACCCCCAAATTTAATGGTTTGCGGAAGCGAGTTTTTGGGTGTTACTAATCAATAATCACAAGCATAAAGGATACAGTGAACGACTCTATATGAGACGTTCGAAAAGTTATTACATCAGTACATAAGTAATTCAAAATACAAGCTCGAGTTCGAGTAAGTTTCCTAGAGATTCTATTACATAACAACTAGTACAAAAGTAATGTATGAAAATCTCCAAGCTTGTAAATGCATGCGACTCGAGCTAATAAGCATATCCTGCTGGGCATCCATCTAAAGCTGCATACCTGAGAATGCATTACTAAAACGGTCAACCAAAAGGTTGGTGAATCTCACAGGTATGTAAGTAAATAGTTTGAACACACAAGTAACAGTTGTATTTGTAAAACATCAGCCAGCCAGTAAGTAAGTAGTGAATGCAGGTCATGCTAATCGTTTCATACCCTTGCCATGAGCCACCATAGTTGAAGCTTAACGTACAGTAAATATTGTGCCCCCGTGAATGTTAATCCAAAAACATTCATATGAAACGAGTAAGAAACGCCCTTTTATACAGTAACGGTTCGTGGTAGTGCGTGCTACCCCGGGCGGGGATTGTCAGTCCCATATGGATCCATATACTAAAACTCGCGCTTATCCCATAACTAACAACTATGATTAGGAGGCCTTCATTGGATTAAACGAAACTCATGCAATTGGCGTATCCGTAAATCAGTAAGGTACGTAAATCATGCCAGCAAGTAAATATGTGTGTTCATGTAAAACAAGTAATGCATCTCACCCCTGAGTGAAAAACAGTAAAATAGGGGCTGTGGGACTCACATGAGTCTTAGTAAACGTTGCAGAAAGTAAGCGGTATAGTATCCTGACTAGCAACCTTTAGCGTCCTAAAACGCATGAGGTTTAGTAAGTAAATGGAATACTTGTAAGGTATCCATGCTAGTTGTTCCCAAACTAGTTAATGTCCATTTGTTGTTTGTACGTTTGTATTTGTTTGTAAGTTGTAGTTTGTAGCAAAGTTGTACTGCATGTTGGTATCGGAGTGTAATAATAATCTAATCTATTATTATCATGCAGTTGTTGTAATCGTATAGTTGTCAAGTACGTTTGTATTGTAACGTGTAACGTTCAAGTGAATGTAAATCCGAGTGGGTGTAACCCTAGAGTGTATGAGTGAAATCTCATAGGTGTTCGAGTGTAATCTCGTGTATGTGCGCGAGTGGGATCTCGCGTTTTAAATAAGTGTAATCTTATATGTATTCAAGTATTGGTGTATACTTTCAAAAGTATAGTATTTCCATGTATAAGTCATATCGTATTTGATTTGGTTGTCGAAAAGTGATTTTTAAACACTTAGAATATTTTGGCTTCTGTTTTTGGATTTTTGCGACACTAAATGTGACACAGTCCTTGTGTCTTATGTTTTGCGACACAATATGCGACACAATGCTTGTGTCTTATGGTTGTCATGCGACACAAGCCTTGTGTCTCATGGATGCAACTTAATGCGACACAATATGCGACACAACCCTTGTGTCTTATGTTTTATGCGACACAATATGCGACACAACCCTTGTGTCTTATGTTTTATGAGACACAATCCTTGTGTCTTATGTCTTATGCGACACAATCCTTGTGTCATATGTCTCATGCGACACAATCCTTGTGTCTTATGTCTTATGCGACACAATCCTTGTGTCTTATGTCTTATGCGACACAATCCTTGTGTCTTATGTTTCATGCGACACAATCCTTGTGTCTTATGTTTCATGCGACACAATCCTTGTGTCTTATGTCTTATGCGACACAATCCTTGTGTCTTATGTCTTATGCGACACAATCCTTGTGTCTTATGTCTTATGCGACACAATCCTTGTGTCTTATGCTTCTATGCGACACAAGCCTTGTGTCACATAGATTTTTGGCCTGATGCAACACAAGAGGCTGTTACGTTTTTAAGCTCGGTTTTTGGGTCAAACGACCTCGGTTTGACCCGAAACTTTTACACAAGTTCTAGTATGTTACAAAGAGTTCATAAAAATTATTGGTTGGCGTTTTTAGTGTTTGTGGTGTCGTTTTCTTAAAAATGACCAAAACCGACATTTTCGATAATGTTTTCAAAAACGAGTTTTAATTATATATTTGGACATCATTTAGCTAGGGGAACATTATACTAGCAAAAATAAACGAAATCGGAAAGTTCGAGGGTCGCCGGAAAACTTACAAAGTCGTCGAATCGAGAAACCGAAAAGATGAACTCGTAGCCCTCGTTGTGATGAACACTTTTCTCCAAACAAGCCTAGCCTTTTGAGGTGTTTTAATGGTGGTTTTAGGGTGTTTGGGTGGCGGTTTTAGAGAGAGAGAGAAACCGATTGAGAGAGAGAGAGAGGAGAGGGTTTGAGTGTGGTTTTGGTTTGTTTATTTTTGCAAACAAAGGGAAATGGGGAGGGGTAAGGGGCCGGTCAAGGTGGGGCCACCATGGTGTGGTCTCACCAAAAGTTGTTCCCTCGTGTACGCGCTCCGAGCGGTGTTCGTTTCCCCGGTCGTTTAAACGTTAAAATCATTTTATACGCGTTTAATTATACGTTTTAAAATACAAGATATTATCCGATAATTTATTTGAAGTATTTTGTCAAACTACTTGTTATTTAGTTATAAAATATAACTTTGTTTCGTTTTGTCGGTTGGTCGAGTTTTCGTAGAGTTCGGTAAGGTTATAATTAAAAACGTACGTGTCCGTTATATTATAAACATAATATAAAGTAGTAGTTGAAGTAATTAAATAATTTCACATTATTTAATAATTGTTTTACCAACGTCCGTATGTTTGTACAATTGTAGTTTTATACGATCTGAACGAATCGTATACGTGTATATATATATATCCTATATATATATATAGTAAGTAATTATCGTATTTAATCCTATTTCATATTAAATACACGTAGTAAGCACGTAATTAGGAAAATTTTAAATTGGCCCAAATTTTGCGGTTGTTACAGTTAACCATTTAACCGTTTATTAATTAATACCTATTATAAAAAGTAATAAATATCACACAAATACATATTCATTAATAAGTGATCACTATATTTAAAATATTTTATAATAGAAGTATCAAATGATAAGCATTTTACTCTTTATAATTGTGTATTTATATTATACGTATGTTAATCATTCGGATATAATTAGAACTAAGTAGTAATAGTTAACATATTAGGACAAAATTAAGCTAGTAAACTACATTAAAATGAAACAAAAAGAAATATAAATGATTATATTAAAATACAAGTGAAAATATCTATATATAAATATAATATATACAATATATATATATATATATATATATATATATATATATATATATATATATATATATATATAAAATTTTAACTATGAATAAATTTTTCGGTTTTTTCGGTTAACCGTTTATCATGTCTATCCCAAAATCATGAACCGAAACCGAAAAACCGAAAAAAACTCGGTTCGGTTAACCTAAATCCGGTTCAATTCAACCAGTTTACGGTTCGATTTTCCGGTTTCGGGATATTTTGAACACCCCTAGTGCAATAACTTGATCTATTTAACTTATTGTTATAACTTTATGATGTACTTATCTATATATATAAATCAAAATAAGACAACTATTCATAGTAGTTTGATAATTAATATTATGTGATAATATTAATTTATAGAGTTAACTGCATGAATGGTCTCTATGGTTTATACATATTTTTACCATTAGTACCTGTGTTTGGATTGGTGCATGAACAGTTCAAAAATTTGTTGCTCTCTTAGTCATTCTTCTACCTAAAATGACTAAAATACCTTCTCTTGACCGATAAACTAGATAGCTTCACTAAGGGTATTTTAGTTATTTTAGGTAGATGAAGGACTAAGTGTGTAACAACTTTTAAATTTTTGGACTGTCCATTCAATAGCAAAACACAAAGACTAATTGTGAGAACGTGTGTAAACTTATCGATCATTCATGCAATTTATTCTATTTTGTGATATCTAGAGAATAAACGTTACATAAAGACTTTTTTACACGGTTCGTCCTTGTGGTTTGTCTAGAATTTCACTCGTCGTCCTTGTACTTTTTTTTTTTTGCACTGGTCATCCTTGTGTTTGCTAATTCTTGCACTCGCAGTCCTTGTCACTAACGGTCGTTAGTTTTCTTCGTTAAAGGACCATCTATGTTATTTTTTTTTCAAATTTTAAGTTTATTTAAATTTAATATTATTTTTAATTGTACTTAGCTAATTTATTTTTCGAATAATCTAATCAATTTAATTTAATTATTTTAATCAATTTTTTCATGACAATTAATTTATTCTATTTTTAAGTGTCACGATCCATATAAACCGACTAAAAATATAAATAGTTTAAAAATATAAAAGTTTTTTAAATAATTTATACTCTTAATTTTACATATCATCTTTTATTGTATGACTCCGTATAGACAATTCTACATGCTTACATATATATTGCTAATAGTTTTGTATATTATGAACGTACTCAAATTGCACATTATCAACATGTAACATTTGTTTTTGAGTTAATTGAAGAAAAAATTGTGAAATACTAAATTGCAATAACTACGTAGCGTATAGTATTAAATAACTGTATTTAGTTAATTTTCTTTTTTTGTAATAGTTATTTTATTTTTGACAATTAAATTGATTAATTTAAATATTTTCTTATTCTAATTTTTGTAAGTGTCATAATCTACATCGACCCCTTAAGAATACCATAATTTTTATTAAAAAAAAAAAATGTAAAAAATTATCAGGTACTATCCGTATAATTTTTCTATTAATTTACATAATTTAATATGTGTCGGTTATTTGAAAGAAAAAAATACATAATATTCAACATACGGAGTATAATAATACTATACGTTACGTAGTTATTGCAATTTAGTATTTCATAATTTTTTCTTTAATTAACTCAAAAACAAATGTTACATGTTGATAATATGCAATTTGAGTACGTTCATAATATACAAAACTATTAGCAATATATATGTAGGCATGTAGAATTGTCTATACGGAGTAATGAAATCGACGATGATATGTAAAATTAAGTGTATAAACTCTTTAAAAAACTATTATATTTTTAAACTATTTATATTTTTAGTGGGTTTATATAGATCGGGACATTAAAAAATAGAATAAATTAATTATCACGAAAAAACTTATCAAAATAATTAAATTAAATTGATTAGATTATTCAAAAAATAAATTAGCTAAGTACAATTAAAAATAATATTAAATTTAAATAAACTTTAAATTTGAAAAAAAATTACACGGATGGTCCTTTGACGAAGAAAACTAACGGCCGTTAGTGATAAGGACTACGAGTGCAAGAATTAGCAACCAAAGGGACGACCAGTGCCAAAAAAAAAGTACAAGGATGACGAGTGAAATTCTAGACAAACCACAGGGACGAACAGCGTAAAAAAGTCTTACATAAACAAATGCCGAAAAAGGGGGTTTGAAGTTATGTTTTTCACTTCTTATGTCAAATTTCAAGTTCATTGGTTATTGTTTAGGTTGTACCAAATAAATGTCTACTATCATGTAACAACCATTTAGAAGAAATTTTAATTGGTAAATATGTTATTTAATTGATTAAAAATGTAGTTATTGGAAATTACTAAAATTATGTGCATATTCAAATTGGACACTTTAATTGTCACCAATGAGTACTAAAGGTAATGGCATACATCGCTATCTTTGTAATATAAGTTATCGATCATGTAATCAGGGGCGGAGCTAGGATATTAAATAGAGGGGGCAAAAAAAAATTATTTTTTTCATTATTCATAGTTTTAAGGGGGTAAAAGATTAAAATTGTCATTAATACCTTTAAAAAATTTCTTCTTTACGGAGTTTCAAAATTCTTGAGGGGGCAACTGTCCCGTTGATAAACGCTCAAAAGTACTATATTTTAGTAGTATTTTACCCCTATTCTTGGATGTTTCTATTGCATTTAATTAAGTTTAGATATTGATTTCGTTCATATTTGCAATTAGATTTGAAAATGGAGCATTATGAAGAAAGGAACGGAAAACAGTCAATAAACGAGTTAAATGATGCATTTTTGAAGAATAAAGCAAAGCCGAAGAATGAAGGAAAAGTTAAAGAAGAAAAATAAAAATCCGGCTGAAAAGTCAATCCATACGCCGTATGGATTGAGGCGATGGAGGCCCATGTCACACGGACTTGGGCTGGGCTTGTTTTTCATCCATACGCCGTATGGATTTCATACGCCGTATGGATGTTTTTTCCAGGAAGTATAAAAACGAGAAAAAAACCCCAAAAACATATATTCGGCTAGGGTTTCTTTCCAGACGATTTATTTCCGAGTTTTAGGGTTTATTTACGAATATTATTGGTACTTTGGAGGCACGTAGAGTCAAGATTGAGGATAGTTCGTGTTGATTCTTCGTGATTCGTCGTTTTGATTCGGTATAACTTTCTTTATTTAATATCATTGATGATTTTGATGTTACTTAATCTGAGTTTTTCTGTTTTCATGATGAATTGAATATCCAAAGTAGTTGTGTAATTAATAAACTCAGATTATGATTATTGAATGATTATTATCGCGTATTGACTAAGTTATTTAATTGAAAACTATTATATTGCTCGCGGATCCTTATTTATTGGTAACTGGTAATTATTATTGCTCAACGTGGTTGATAATGTTAATGAGATTGATTTCCTTTAATGTTATTAATTATTGATGGTTATAATTCTAGGGTTTTGACCATTGCTAAATATGTTAAGTCTGATAAGTTGAGAAAGTAATAATTATACACTTTAAAATGAATAAGACAATAAGAGATTATTGGGCATTGTTGAGTCATGCCACTAGAGTTATTTTAATAAGTTGTGAATGTTTAATGCTCAATTTAGGGAAAAGCACACAATTGACTGATCATCTTGTGACATTGGACCGATGTTTAATGTTGGACCTTAAATTGTAGGAATTAGTTGGACCCGAAAAGTTGGCTAGTTCACATTCAATTTAGAATCTTTGATTAGTGACTAAATTGATATAAAGGAATCACAATTAGATAATCAGTACGTAAAGAATCGGGATATATGAATCTGAGTGACGCTAATTATACAATTACTTATTCCTTCCTATTGTTCTTTATTTATTAATTTAAATTTAAGTTTTATTTAGTTTATTCATTTTACTTTATTATTTTATAAACAATTATTCGAACGAAACTAAAACGCCCCCTATTTACTGTTTTCTTAGTTAATTAGTACTTTCTATTTTTATAAATACCACCGTTTCCTGTGTTCGACTCGGTCTTACCAAGTCTATATTTACATTCGATCAGGTATTCTTGCATGGTTGTGTGAAAAGTATAAATTAGGTATTTCCATTTATAAATTATAAAAACGAGACGCTTTCACACGCATCAAGTTTTTGGCGCCGCTGCCGGGGAAACGGTTGCATTGTTTATTTAAATAGGAATTAGTTATTGTAAACTTTTATATTATAATTTTTGTTAAATAAATTTTTGTAAAGTTGTTAAATTAGTTTATTAATTGTAAAAATAAGTTTTGTTAATAAAATGGTTGAAGCGAATTACTTTTTATCTGGTTAGATCTTTAGGTAATTAGTTTCAACTGGCGGATGGAAGTTCATCCGCCGATTGGAGTTCTTTTTGTTAAAATTTGTATATTTTATTATCTTTATTTATTTTGTGTGAACTAACTTTCTTTTTGTTAGTTGTTTTTGCATTTCAGATTTAATTGTTGTTTAGGTTTTGATCCAATGGCAAGAAGTTTTGAAAGCGATGCCAACAATGACAACATGGTCAGGGGAATGAACTATGATGGTTCTGATTCTAGTTCAGACGGCACTATTCCATTAGTTACTCATTTGGGTCGTAAGGCTGTTCCTATTACTTCAACATGTTAGGAGTTGTTGAATGCCATCGAAAAATTTAGATGGGATTTTTCGTTCGTTGCGGAAGTGATAAAGCAGTCTACAGTGTATTTCCCGGATAATCAGCTAGTATTGATCCAAGAGGTATTGGATGCGGCAGATTTGATTAAGCAGTTTGGATATGAACAACGGTTTATTGATGAGTTGAGGAATTTCAAGGAGGAGTTGGACTCGAGGATTGATGCTGAGAAGACATTCTTTTCTCTACAGAAAAAGCGACATATCGAAATCTACGAAATTCTGAGGCAGTCATCATTTCCGTATTCGGCTAGTCAGTCAAAGTGTTTAAATTGCATGATTGGGGCTTTGTATGAACTTACTGGAAACCCGAATTCTGAAGTTGATAAGGTATTTGAGGTTAGTTTGAGAGCTTTGGTTAGGTTATTACAGTTGAATGACCACCTGACAGATACCACACCCCACCGAACAGTAGTGTCCAACACAATACATTTTTATCTTCAAGAAATGGTATCTAAGTTGGAGCTTTTGGCTGCTGAAGAAAGGGGAAGACCACACCCAGATTTTATTCGTCCGGATAGTAAGGTTGATCTAGCTATTTACTTGGTGGAAAATTTGGGAGCATTAGTGGATGTTACTAAGATTTTAACCAAAAGGGAACATTTCCATTTTGGGATGGTAGAAATCTATACGAGAGTAGTGGCTATATTCAGAAAATCAGGATTGAACTTCAGTAACATTCAGGAGGTGGTTCTTCAAAAGATAGAAAGACGGGTGAGAGACTTGCGGAAAAGTCCACTGATGGGAAAACACCATGGAATAACAGATGCGTTTTTGGAATTTATGAGCGAGCTAGAGGAAAATAACCCCGACCGTGAATATAAGTTGGAAGGTGATAAACTGGTCTTGGCACCCGAGGGAGTGAATAATAGGGCAATAAATGAAATCAGTTGGGATTTGGTCTATCTTCAGTCTATTGGCAATGAACACTTGGCTAATTTTCCGAGTTTTGGTTATGGAGTTGAGAATGTGGTTGCCCGACTGATGGAGCGTTTTCTGGAGCTCTATCCTATGCATTGATTTCCTCTTTTGCATCATTTTATCATTGCTTTGAACTGCTGACATTTTGAGTATTTTGGATTATATTAGACATTGTTTATTTTGGATTTTATCTTATTTGTGTGATTGGATTTTGAATATTATTTTGAGTGTTAATTAATTATGCATTTTTATTTTATCGATTGTTAATTTATTTTGTTTATGTATAGTGTGGAATTATGAAGATTTTGAAGTTGTGATTCTCCTCCAGGTTTGGTATTTAATTATATTAAATAAGTGATGGATTTAGGTTAAAAAGTGGTATGAAAATCGATTTTGAAAAAATTTCTGATTTTTAATCCATACGCCGTATGGATATTGATGTGCCTTGAAAACGCGTCTTGTTTTATAATTTATAAATAGAAATACCTAATAAATACTTTCAAGCAACCAGGCAAGAATACCCGATCGAATGTAAATATAGATTTGGTAAGTCAGATTCGAACACTAGGAACGGTGGATTTATTAAAAATAGAAATTAACAATTAACTAGGAAAACAGTAAATAAGAGGGCGTTTTAGTTCCGTACAAACATTTGTTTAGAAAACATTAAATTGAAATAATTTAACTAAATAAAAACTTAAATTAAAATAATAAATAATTAATAACAAATACTTTTAGGAAGGAATAAGTAATTGTATAATTAACGTCACTCAGATTCATATATCCTGATTCATCACGTATTGATTTTCTAATTGTGATTCTTTTATATCAACTTAATAACAAATTCTTCAATGATAATTAAATTGAATGTGAACTAGCCAATGTTTCGGGTCCAACTAATTCCTACAATCTAGGGTCCAACATAAAACACTGGTTCCAATGTCACAAGATGATCAGTCAATTGTGTGCATTTCCCTAAATTATGCATTAAACATTCACAACTAATTATAATTAACTCTATTGGTATGACTCAACAATACCCAATAATTAACTTATTGTCTTGTTCATTTTAAAGTGAATAATTATTACTTTCTCAACCTATCAAACTCAATCTATTTAGCAATGATCAAAACCCTAAGATTATAACCATCAATAATTAATAAAATCAAAGGAAATCAATCTCATCAATCTTATTAACCACGTTGAGAACTAATAACTACCAGTTACCAATAAACAAGGATTCACGAGTAATATAACCGTTTTCAATTAAATAACTTAGCCAATACGCAATAATAATCGTTCAACAATCATAATCCGAGTTCAATCAATTACACAATCACTTTGGATATTCAATTCATCATAAAAAGTAAAAACTCAGATTATTCAACATCAAATTCTTCAATGAAATCGAAATAAATGAAGTTATACCGAATTATAAAGACGAATCACGAAGAATCAACACGAACTACCCTCAATCTTGACTCCACGTGCCTCCAAAAAGCTAAATTAATTCGTAACTAAACCTAAATATTCGTATTTTATCGACTGAAAATGAAAACCAAACGAAAACTGTGATTTTAGAGTTTTTTTACGCGTTTTTATACTTCCGTGCTTTTGATCCATACGGCTGATGTGACCTAAAAAGTCATGTTTTTAGGCACATTATTCTGCACTTATTGGATTTATATTTGGTGAAATCATCTTAAAACATCTATTATTTACTTAAAATCACCAAAGTGGTCCAATTATAGGCATTGCTGTTAAAATCACCAAAAACATCCGTTTATCACGCAAAACGAGGCAAATAATGTCACCTTAAATATCCCCTTCTTAATTTACTATTGGAATTAGATCTTAATTCATATTTTATGATTCCATAGGGAAATCCAAGACCGGAGGTGAAAGAATCAGAAGAAACGGGCGAAAGACAGAGAAGATACAAAGTCTGGAAGCTCGTCGATCGTCATCCGGAACACGCAAAAGTTAAACACCTCCAAATTTGGAAAACTCAGTGCCATTAGAAGTGTAACGGAAAAACGAAGCCAACGGCGCAAGAATCAAGCAAATCGGAGCCCAAACGAAGAAAATACAGACGAACCAAGCAACCGAGAAATCAGCGGAGGCCAAACGGAGCACCAACCCCCCCCCCCCCTTGGGCACCTAGGTACCGTATACGGTACCCTAGGTGCCGTATACGGCCCTATGGATGCCGTATACGTAGTCTCTTGCCTTGTTGGGTGCCGTTTGACCCCCCTTGGTCCGCTTGCCTCGTATGCTGCTTTGACGCTTGTATTCAATGCTTAAAGGCTTGTACCAAGGCTTTCCTACTTTCCCTATAAATAGTCACCTCCATTTCTCATTTCCACACACCTCTCATCTCATTCTCATTCTCTCTCTAGAATTAGGCTAGCATTCTCTCTCTAGCACTACTCTTAGGAGTTAGAGGAGAATTAGTAGGTAATTAGCATCCTCTCTCTAACACTACTCTTAGGAGTTAGAGGAGGATTAGTAGGGAGCTTTTGTAATAGAGTTGGAACTCTTGGAGGATCTCCTTTGTAATATTGCTCTAGATATTTCGGAGCTCTGTCCGTGTAACCTTTCAGCTACTATTCAATCTACGCATTACTTTCGGTTATTTCTATCCTTATCTTTCATAATGTTGCATGCTATTATTATGTTTGATTTAGGATACATTGCCATGATTAGTGAGTAGATTAGCTATTGTGTTTGTTATGATGTAGTTAGCTTGTTAATACTTTGGGTGATGCTACTTTACATACAATTGGGATAACATCGTTATGAAACAACGGAGGTAACGTTATACGGCTTTCATTTGTATAGCGCCGGAAACATCACGAATGTGTGTAGTACGGAACGTGAAAGCTATGAAAGTCGTGGACACAATCCGTTGTGGAATAATGATCCCAATTGTTAAACATTGAAAACCGGTGTACTGTTAACTATACATTTATGATTTTAAACTTAACTAACGCCCTTCCTCCAATAAACGTGGTTAGAACCTTTATGTCAAGGACTCGCGACCCTTAGTCAAACGGTCACTACCTATCTATGTTTTCTTAAAATAACATGGTATGATTTTGAAGCAATGGAAATACTGTCTACCTATCGTATAGTACACTGTGAATTAATCAGGGATTTATTGGTTTGGGATTATAAAGTGAACGAGTTGTTTAGCTATCATAGATGGTTTTACTGTAATACAAGCTTAGATATATTGAGTTCAGATGGCTGTAAAGTATGTAGCCCAGTTAAAGCCCTAATACGACTGAGTATCCGGTTTAACGTTGGAAACACCTATGGTGGAATACAAACACGTACAAACTATGGAAAGGTCGAAGGCTGTATACTGTGTTACATCCTAGCATAGTCTGTGGTCCAGGAAAGATCGTAATACGGGTGAATAAACTATGTAACTGTGGAAAACTCTGTGGGTTGAAGACTGTATCACAGTCGAATATCTCTGAACTCAATCACAACCATTAATGTATTTGTTAATCAGTCACCACCTGTCTTAAATCTTAAATGCCTCGCCTAGCTTAGATATATTTGTCTGTGTTAAGAAAGATCAGTGGATAAATTGCGGACTGTCGCCTTATTCCTGCACCCCATCTGGAGGGTCACTTGGTCTCATCATAAGAGACGGTGAGGGGGGGGTTTCAAGACAGTCCTATCTGATCAGAATCTTGATAGCCTAGTACTCAGTGACATACTGGTTGGTTTATCTGATCAGTAGGGTACTAGTGTTTACACCACAAAGTATCTACGTGAACGCAAGACACAAATCTTAAAAGACTTTTTCAAATATAAAACCTCAATACAGCATCACCCCACGTAAAAGCTAACGAAGTCATAACAAACACAAGTCCCCCTATACTGATTCAACCTACCGCTTTTATTTACTGCTTTAATTAGTTTTAATTTTAATTACGGACCTAAGTATAAAACCCCCACTCAAAACTATTTTCAAACCATTGCTAATTTGAACTTTCGTCTCGACAAGTCGTTTCACAATACGGTTAACTCTTTAGAACGACCCTAGGTCATACTTTAGCTATACAGCTCTAGTAGAACTTAGGTCCCCAGCAAAATATAAATTTTAAAACTTCCACCGACGTGCTGCTGCCAGTTGCGAAAACGACCGTGACTGCTGGCAGCGCGTCAAGTTTTTAGCGCCGCTGCCGGGGAAGTTAATCGTAAGATTCTGAGGCGTCCCGATGAACTTTCTCTTTAGTGATACCCGTAGATTAGATTTCTCTCTCGTAACCACCAAAAATTCTTTCCCACAATCAACAACGATATTCGACCAGATCATCCGAATCTGACCCACTCATTTTCGTACCCGATCCTGAGTCGATTATCCGTACCATCCGCAAAGAAAGACGTTCCCGTTTTCCACCAATGGCCGCTCGTGTTACTCTCACCGACAGTACCAAACCATCCATCGAAGGACGTGGAGGACCGATTAGCTATCCAGTGATCGACGGACCATCTTTCGAACTCAAATACCACATCGTCCAACTCATCAAGGACAACTGCCAATTCCACGGACTACCCCGTGAAGATCCCAAAGCCCACATTAACAAATTCATTCAAATCTCCAACTCGTATAAGCAGAATGGGGTTGATCAGGACATAGTTCGCCTACACCTGTTCCCCTTTTCTCTTGCCTTACATGCTTTGAGCTGGTTTGAGGGACTTGACACCGGATCAATTACCTCATGGGAGGACATGGGAAACAAATTCCTTACGAAATATTTCCCTCCGTCCAAACAAACTAAAGCCAAGAATGACATCGCGAACTTTTCACAAGCTCACGACGAGTCAATCTACTCAGCATGGTAGCGATTCAAGAGTTTGGTGAGGAGATGTCCCAATTACCAGATGACCAAAACCGATAAACTCTATACTTTCTATAATGGTCTCAATCTTATCCATCACATCACGCTTGATGCAGCTGCTCAAGGCAACCTCATGAAGTTAACCGACGATGAAGCATGGGCCTTAATCGAAGATATGATGATGCATCACCACGATTGGAAGTCCGATGAGCAATCCTCATCCCTGCCTATTGCATGCATCGCGCAAGCTGAAGCAATCAAATCTCTTAGCGAGCAGATCGAAACTCTAACGAAGCAGATTGGAGAACTGAAGAAGCAACCACAACAGGTTCACCAAGTTCAGGCTTGCCAGAACTGTGCCCATCATCCTACCGAGGAATACGCTGTGGAGTATGAAGATCCTACCGACGGAACTGTCTACTATGCCCAATTCCCGACCAGACAACAAAATCCACCTGGCTTCGCTAGAACTTCTCCGCCAAGAGCACGAGGAACCCAATTTCCTCCACGGAACAATCAACCACCCAGGTTTCAGCCTCGATATCCGATGTACCCACAACAGCCACAACTTCCATACAATCAACCACTTCCATTAACCGCCACTGAGGATACTCAACCTGCTGAACCGATGAAGACAATTGTCCCAGTCACAAGCACTGATGACAACTTGAACAAGTTTATCCAGGGGCAGAACGCTTTCAATCAGAAGACGACGGCTAGACAAGATCAAACCGACCTATTCCTTCGAAATCAACTCTCGGTTCTCAAGAGCCTCGAGAATCAAATTGGTCAGTTAGCCCACCGTCTTGACACTCGACCCCAAGGATCGCTACCGAGCAATACTGTTCACAACCCCCACGTTGAGGAGGCCAAAACTCTGAACTCTACGGATAACCAGAAGGCACCGAGCCATTCTGAAGCTTCTTCTCCGATGAAGAACCCTACTCCTGTCCCGACGACAGTTGAAACCAAACCCGTACCTACTCCTATTCAGGAAGTTCGAGTCCCCTTCCCACATCGTATCGGAAAAAGATATAACGCTAAATCTTTTAAACTCGATGGAAAATTCTTAGACACCGTGTCTAGAATCCCTTCCGGCTCCAAGTACATTCGACGCGTGCTGGTTACTAAGGAAAAGGTACCAGAAGTACCTAAAATCTCTCTCAACACTGAATGTTCCGCCGTCATTCAGAATTCCCTTCCGGAAAAACTAGGAGACACTGGCCGATTCACCTTGCCCTGCTCTATCTATCACTCTGGCATGATCCGTTCCTTGGCCGATCTCGGAGCGAGCATCAACCTCATGCCCTACTCACTCTACACTAGTACAAATTTGCAATTTTGTCACACATAGTCGAAATTAAACTGTCACACATTCGAATATTTATGTGACTAAAGGTACAAAAATAAAATTCACATTATTACTTAGCCACATATGAACTCCAATCGTGTGACCATTCTGAAATGTATTGCCACTCCTTAGAACATTTATGTGGCTAAAGGGCACTGTTATTTTTTGGCTGATTATTTAGTCACATATGAATTTGGAACGCGTGACAAATGAAGAGTAAGTTCGAAGCATTAGTCGCGTTATACACATAAAATGTGACAAATCTATGTCACACACTTGAACACTGTGACCAAATGCCACTATATGGTCACATGAAGTAATTGTTTATGTGACTAAATCATATAGTCGAGTTTGTCACACATGATTTCAGTGTAGCCAAAATCCTGGTACATATGGTTACATAACTTATTATGTATGTCTAAAGTTTAGTATATGTTAGAATGTCAAAAGCTAATGTGTATAGTTACATTAATTTCTAGCACGATCATGTGACTATATGGCTTTATAATAGCCACACCATATCACAAATGGGTATCTAAATGATGTTTATGGCCACATTTTAGGTGATTATATGTGACCAATATATTCACAACAGTCACGTTGTGAAATATTCATGTGGCTATTATTTAGAGCAAAAATGGGCAAAAACGATTATCATTAAGTTTGATATTAGTCACATTGAGTGTTAGTTTGTGTGTCTAAATCATGAGACTTTATATGTCACATGAAGTAATAGTTTATGTGACTAAATCATATAGTTGAGTTTGTCACACATGATCTCAGTGTAGCCAAAATCGGGTACATATGGTCACATAACTTATTATGTGTGTCTAAAGTTTAGTGTGTGTTAGATTGCCAAAAGCTAATGTGTATAGTCACATTAATTTCTAGCACGATCATGTGACTATATGGCTTTATAATAGCCACACCATATCATATATGTGTATCTAAAAATGATGTTTATGGCCACATTTTAGATGATTATATGTGACCAATATATTCACAACAGTCACGTTATGAAATATTCATGTGGCCATTATTTAGAGTCAAAATGGGCAAAAACAATTATCATTAAATATGGTATTAGTCACATTGAGTGTTAGTTTGTGTGTTTATATCATGAGACTTTATATGTCACGTGAAATAATTGTTTATGTGACTAAATCATAGAGTCGAGTTTGTCACACATGCTTTCAGTGTAGCCAAAATCCGGTACATATGGTCACATAACTTATTATGTGCGTCTAAAGTTTAGCGTGTCACTACATGTGTGTTTAGCCAAAATCCGGTACATGTGTGTTTAAATCATGAGACTTTATATGTCACGTGAAATAATTGTTTATGTGACTAAATCATAGAGTCGAGTTTGTCACACATGATTTCAGTGTAGCCAAAATCCGGTACATATGGTCACATAACTTATTATGTGCGTCTAAAGTTTAGCATGTCACTACAAGAAAAATGAGTATTTAGGACGGGACAAAACTGTGCCAAATACTCAAAATACCGTGCCAAATACTATTTGGCACGGCTTTAGCACACTTTTGACTCTGTTCTAAATACAAGGGTGCCTAATATAATTGGTTCGGTATAAAATCGTGCTAAATAGTATTTGGCACGTTTTTTTTATGGGAGGGTTTTGCTCTTTTGTGCAATTTGGCAAGTATTTGGCACAGTTTGTCTATATTCGTGCTAAATGCTCATTTGGCACGGTTTCAGCCCCCTTGCCAAAAACAATTGGCACTGTTGTTGCACCCTTTGCCGATAGTACATTTATTACAGTACGCAACCCTTGCCAAATGTATATGGCACAATTTCATCGACCATACAAAAAGCCGTTCCCGATCTTTTATTTGGTACCCGTACCAAATACATTTAGCTTAATTTACCAGCTGTGCTTGAATCCAAATTCAAATTACAAGTGAAACAGTAAGCTAACTCATCAAAGAAACAAATTAACCAATTCAACATGCACGTATCATCCATTAAAACAAATCGATACACTATTCTGAATACAAAAAAAACTAAAAGATGTTCTGTTTGTGTGTATAACCATGTTTGAAAACTAGTAAAATAAAATCAACATTCAATTTAGATGATAAAGAAGTAGGCTAAGCAATATCTCTCCAACTCGAAAATCAAGAAGTCCAGTTCAACCCACGTCTCACAAATCCTGCATTATAGAAATTTGTACATTAGTAATATACATGAAACATGATCAACGTTGAATCAACATAATAACTATACGAATACTTAAACAGGTTAAAACAAAGTGGTGGCAAGGACTAGTAGTTCGCATTATCGTTTATAATTAACTTTTTCAGTAAAACATGTACACAGTTGACGAGAATACAAGAGCATGGATTCAGTGTAGTTATTCAATGGTACAAGACTAGAATTATGCTACAAAAGCATAAAGGGGGATATAATCATACCGAGTATAGTACTTCTTTGAAAGATATACATTCTTCACTTGGCCAAAACGTTCATAAGGGATCCTAAGATTTTCAAGCTGCACAAAGAAAAATAATAGAAATTAATAACGTGTTCCAGTTAACAGTTCATAGGAAATACTTAATCACCTTTTACTTGAGATAAGACTGCATCATATTATTATAGATACGTAGAGATAAAAATAATAAATCAATAATCTAATAGTGAATATACTTGAGGTTAAAGCAGTCACAATATCTAATTCCTATCCTGCAGATTCATTGACTGAAAGTTTCACGAATAACCTGCAACTACAACACCATATAATGATTGCAAAAATAAAACCATTTTCAGGTATGCAGTTGCCTAAGTTTGTTTCCTCTTACCCAAAATTTTTACAATGAATATTGAAAAGAACATTGGGATCATTTAGTAATTAAAGTTTTAATAAGCCAACTTTACAGTTTACCATGTCAACCAAATTGAATAGATCATTTCTAATTTCCTTGTACATTTCAACAGTACCAAAGTTAACTTGATTAAACATTAGGATAAATCAGACATGAACATGTGATAGCAGGTACCCGAAAGTTCTTGCTAATTACACGTTGCATGAAACAAATGGTGTTTTTAAAGACCAATTTTTGCAACACGACTCATTACACTTCCAACCAACTATATTAAAAACTGAAAGGAGAGTTATCTTACAATTTAATAACGATGAGCCACGTTGTGTGATAAAGCATGTGGATACTTTTAGATAGTTCTGAAGTATCTAGATATGTTTTCCTCTGCAAGACCTAAACAAGATTAGTAAGTAAGGTACTACAAGATACAAGTATCAGTAACAAAAGCATGAAATAATAATAAGAATATTGCACTTTAGCAATCATCTTACCAAGCATTTTGTCTAGTAATTCAAGATTAGTCCACAAAGAATAAGAAATTTTCAATCAACCATTGAACTCTATAGAAACTTGATATTTACTGGATTACAACAAAGAACTTTGATATAATATTAATACACAAATAAATAAACGAATAATTAATACACCTCAAAGTTACGTATGAATCATTACAAAGAAACGTATTATTACCTTAAATATCAAAAGAACTACTAGATCATTTTAGTATCCAATCAGCACTATTATATGATAATGCTAGAATTCAACTCCTTGTTCCAAAATTAATGAAAAGGCTATAAATAAGGGTGGTGATATTTCCACCAAACTTTTTGATAGATCCACCACATTTATGCATTAGAAGCTTGTACTGTACAAACTGGTACTACATAATAATGGTGAATTTATCAAAAACTTTGGTGGATTTATCATCACCCTATAATAACATAGCATTTTTAACACAATTTTGACCTATTTCCTTTTCCTCATTATCTTAGCGAAGTTTGACCAGACTACGCATTAACCCATTAGAGATAGTAAATGGGTAAAAAAAAGTGACAATTATGACCCGTTACCCAACCCGTACAACTTACCACCTCTATACTGATTGGTTAAACCTCAAAGACATTGCTCAGCTGAGAGAACACAGAACAGCACTTAGAACAGAAACATCATCCCAAATTTAGTTAAAATTTGAGTGAGCCATTAATCTCTGAATTTAGAATTATGTGTTATTTACTGATTCCATAACTACTCAGGAAAGATGGAAGAGAAAACTTACTTGTAAACTTGCGGTTCAAGTCCTCCAGCTATTAGGGGTTCAATTAATTCTTCATCATAGCAGCATGTTTACATGGGTGTACAGATGCATGTTTCCCAGGCAAGTGTGGATGATCTTCAATAGTTACCTGAGAATGATTTATACTACGTATGAACTAAGAACCACATATTACTTTAAAAGTAAAGTTTTTGTGATCAATTTTTATACAATAATTAATTGCAAAATAGTTTGGAGAAAGACAGTAAACTGCAGTCAAGTCAACCCAACAACGTCGCGTTACAAACCTGTATGACAGTAAACCAAGATGAAAATAACTAACCATTCTCACAAATATTTAAATAAAGTATATGTTTTAAAAGTGTAAGATCCTTACAAATTCTTATTTTTTTTTTAGAAAAAGTAAAATAAAATATTAAAGAGACCAAACTGTATACAGCACACATGCACGCTCAAACATTACCCCTGCAATACTAAAGAGCAATACATGAGACCATTTATATATATACTAACCCAACAAAAAAAAAGAGTAGCATCTATACTTCAGAAACTATACATCAATAAAATAGGCACAACTTGAGTCAATCATCAACAGGCCCATGATTCCTTCTGTGATTGAGTTTTTGTTCACACTGTACAACCAACAGATCATTAAGGCTGTAGCAAACACAAATAGGTACTTGTACTCATCACCTGTTTAGCCCCACACAGTCATCAGCACACGACTTCGGATCATTTGCCCAACGATCCCATTCTAAATTCACTGTCATCATCCTAGTTCTCACCTTAGCATTCCTATTTTTCCACAAAAGATATGTCGCGAACCATATTACCCCTATCCTTACAATTTCTTATTTTATAGGATAATTTACAACGAATATAGTTTCCACAAAGTTCACTGTTGCACTATTAGCCGTAATATGAAGCAACTATTTGGACCTTTTAGCTATTAGTACAAATATAATGATTTGAGACCAAAACAATCCTGCATCGCCAACGAATCAAAACAAATATAACACATGCAGCTTCCTTTGAGTTTAGATGGACAAAGTCACAAAAGCTTCTTACTAAATATTTTTTACTATGAAACAGACCAGTAATTTATAAACATATATATATACAATAAAAATATCAGTAACAATGCTATATAGGTCTTAAAAGGAGTGATAGACATTACACGATACTTGAATAATACAACAGAAGCATCTTATACTGTTGTCCCTAAATGCTTAGAATTCGGATCCTGGTAAAAAATAAACAAACAAATCTTGGAACCCATATAAGCACATTCAAATATCGAGATAGTCCATTACACAATCATGCACCTGAGAAAACTTTTGCTATGCTCTGATAGCAGAAAAATTTTAGATAATTTCGACAAATGGATCATATTTAGTGTTGCTTGAAGTAGACATTTATTGAATTAAATTCACTTTAGTGCAAACATAAATGAACTACAAACCTTTAATTTTTATATACAACATTATACCGGCCATACGTCAACTGAACTTACCAGAAAAAACAATTCGATTGATAAATAATTGCATAATTTGACCAAGAAGGGGTATGTATGTTATGTATACCTTAAATTGCGCAACGTAGCTACAATTGCTTGAACTCCTACTCAAACCATGCCATGTTAAGAAGTAACCTCCTGTTAAACCGGCTTTACTTCTGTTGCACATATCATGTACACCAAACTTGCATACATAGCTCTTATCAATACTTCACAACCAATCAAAAACAAATTAGAAATTAATCACGTGACTCAATTAATAATGCCAAAAAAGGGTAAAACAATAACGAACTTATGTAACACGAATTTACAGTAAAACGAAATCAAACTCGAATGCCATAAACTTACAGACACTAAACAACAATTAAATGCAATTAAAAACTCGTTTTATCTTATAGTATATCATAATATAATTATAAAAATTACCCATGGGTGGTTCAGAAGAATGAATTCATGAAAGATAGGGTTTTCAGAAGAATCGTATTGAGTTTCAATTGATGATCGTTGGATTTTAAATACACTCTTGAATTGAAAAATAATTAACCACGTATCTCGTTCTGGGCACTAAAATTCAATTGACGATGACTGATGATGATGATGGAGTGACTGAAAGAAGGGGTAAGGCGTGATGTTGGGTGAAATAGTTTAGGGGATTTTTTTGTTATTATTTAATTTACTATAGCCGTAATATTAATTAAGAAGTCCGGATTTTTTTTTATTATATAGTAACTAGGTGAGATCCCTTCGACATTTGATTTTATAAGTTGTGTAATTAAAAATTTAAGTCAAATAAAATTGTACAATAAATTTGAATTTCATTTTATATAATATAATCACCAACTAATAACATCTAGCATATACTCCATCGGTTTGGTACGGTTCAAGTTTTTTTTTTTTTTTTTTAATTAAGTTAATTAAAAATATATATGAAAACTGTTTTTAATTAGTAAATATTTGTATTAAAATATAGGACATGTCGATTTTAAAGTATATATTATCTAATTTGTAAACATATTGGTTATAATAGTTACCCATTTTATAAAGGGCGGATAAAATATTCATGTATATAATATAATAGACATATAATAAGAATGCAGTATAGAATTATTGTAACCCACAAAACAATTTTTGAAAAGTCAAATTAACAATGAATTCGGTCTAAATCCGAAAACTATATTTTGTAATTCAAACCTAAATTTCTATCCAAATCGTACATTGTTGTGATCATATACACATATATATAAGCAATGATTATAAATTTTGAATAACGATAATAATAATAATGCTTGTAATTATAAAAATTAAAACATAATGAATAATCAAATGAGCGAAATTATTTAGTTAGTACACCAGACATCACAATTTTCTTCATAAGGTTTTTGAAAACATATTCGCCAACTTGATCTTTGTAAACGTTAATTTTTAACTAATCAATAAAACGCTCGATAGTAGATTCATCATCAATTACATTAAAAACTTGTTAAAATGATAAAATATTTTGGTTACGTCTTTAAAATATACATCACATTATGGTTATATGGCTATATGGACGACCAATTTTTAGTTTCATGATGTTGATAAAAAAAATTCATGTAATCGATCAATATAGATAAATATTTCAAATAAGATTGGTTTAATTATAAATTACCATCTAAAAGGTTATGATATTTAAATTATAAGGAACAAAAAAAGAGGAAAGTACTGAAAGTGCCAATTTCAATAGTTGTGGGTACACATTTTAAAAATTGAAAAAAGATGTAGGAAATAATTTTAACCGTAGGATCTTTATGGATGGAACCAATCTAAGGTCCAGATTGCTACGTGGTATCCTCTTTTAATCTTTTATATTATATATAAAAGATTATAGTACTAATTTTTTTTATTAAAAAGTTTAGCAAATAATTAGGGGGTAAAAAGTGTAACTATCAAAATTAATTGTACATCGTCGGATCGATTTGGAAAAAGCCAGTTAAGGACTGGGATTGCCCCAAGCTATTTTGCTTTAAATATAGTTTATAGAATTAAATATAGTTATAATAAGAATGCCTTTGTTGTTTTAATCAAAGTATAGATGTGTATGCCTTTGTTGTTCTTAAAAAATAATTATATATAAATACTTATTATTAGCATAGTCGTCAACTCCCGACTTAACTCGTAACCAATATCACATATGACACTATTAAATTTAGGATAAGATTAATTCATCATTTGGAATATATGACATTATCCTAAGTTTAATAATAATATATTATCAATATCACATATGTCACTATTAAACTTAGGATAAAATTAATTCATCATTTTGGAATATATGACAATAATATTAAGTTTAATAATGGAATATATGATATATGACATTACTAATATCACATATGCCACAATTAAACTTAGAATAAAATTAATTCATCATTTTGGAATATATGACATTATCCTAAATTTAATAATGGAATATATGATATATGACATTATCCTAAGTTTAATAATGAAATACATGATATATGACATTACCGATATTACATATTTCATTATTGAACTTAGGATAAAATTAATTCATCATTTTGGAATATATGACATTATCATAAGTTTAATAATGGAATATATGATATATGACATTATCCAAAGTTTAATAATGAATTACATAATATATGACATTACCGATATCACATATTCCACTATTAAACTTAGTATAAGATTAATTCATCATTTGGAATATATGACATTATCCTAAGTTTAATAATGGGATATATTATCAATATCACATATGCCACTATTAAACTTAGGATAAAATTAATTAATCATTTGAGCATATATGACATTATCCTAAGTTTAATAATGGAATATATGATATATGAAAATTATCAATATCACATATGCCACTATTAAACTTAGAATAAAATTAATTTATCATTTTGGAATATATGACATTATCCTAAATTTAATAATGGAATATATGATATTACCAATATCACATATGCCACTAATATACTTAGGATAAAATTAATTCATCATTTTTGGAAATATGTGATATTATCCTAAGTTTAACATGATATCCGTATCCGATATGCCACTAGTAAGAATACTATTCTCAACATGGCTATATATAACTTATAAGTTTTGTTGATCTGTAAATAATCTAATCGAATAATACATAAGCGTGAAATTAGTTCGATCGTTAATATATTTTAAGCTATACTGATCTAAATTTGATGCAATTATACAATACAAAGATTTATACAATAAAATAAATGAATGCCTATTAATCTGAACATTGTTCTATGACAAAAACGTTGCACTTTATAACATCATAAATGCATACATACGCTTATTATCTATAAACATGTTATACGCTATATTCTTATAATATAATTGGAGTTGGTAAGATATGGTAAAAAAGAAATGGTCATATATTAATTTTCGAAAGCTGAATTCAGGAACAAATGGGTGTCAAATGTAGCACCCAAAGCTTACATTGTATTTGTACGTGCATTACATTTAATCAAAATTAATAAATTTTTCTATATAAATACATATAAAATAAATAAAATATAAATTAAAATGAAATGATATACTCCGTATCAAATTGTCCAACACTCCAACTATGTAGCACTTCATATCCGGAAATCGGAATATGCAATTTTAAACATTTTTTGTTTTCGGTTTAATTTTGTACCGGGAGTATTTAAGTTATGTTAAAATACATATATTGAAAAGGATAAATAAAAGATATGATGTAAATCTAAAACCTGAAGTAGAACATTTCAGAACCGCCCACCCATTCATATCTCTCTCTCTAGAATTGGGCGGTATTTTGAATTTTTCATCTGCATCCATCTTTCTCGAACTTGCAATTTCATCGGCATCTCCTTTTTTCTAGTACTCATAAATTACGTCTCCTCAAACTTCCGTTATTGTCACAATTGGAGAACTGCAACTTTACCATTGCGACCCAATCGCAATTGACGACTTCTTAGTCCACCAAAGAATCCAAACCCGAGTGAAGTCTCGATGCTGGTCTGTTTTCTGCCCATGGTCGAATTAAGAGAGATTCTTCAACTTCACTTAGGTACCGTTTTCCCTTTTGTTTTTATTTTCCAAATTATTGCAGATTAGGTTTACATCTTCTGTTTATTGAGATCATTAGTAAAATCAATTTAGGTTATTTATCAAATTATTAAGCATGGACTTTGATCTTCTCAACATATGCTTGTGAACCAAATCAACTATGTATAACACTACTACAAATAGAATGATATTCACGGTGGATTTGGAACAACCTTACACTAAACGTTTAGGTGGGCATCAGGTTCTAATGTTAAATTAATAATTTTACCGGATTTAGATTATTATTTTATCATTTTTTTTTTCATATAGTATGTATTGGGTATGTGTTGTGTGCATGTAGAGTTAAATAAAAATTGTATTTGACATTAAGATTAAGATACATGTTCATTAGAAGATTAATACCCAACGTATTTGTTTTCTTAGTCCAGTAGCATATATTTGTAGTTTTCATCAATTTTCTTTTGTTAGTACACTTGAATGATGCTACCCTGCTATTGCAGCTTGAGTTGAAGGCAACAATATGATTCATTGCAATTGTGTTATTTTGTGTTCTCTACTAGAATGGGTAAGCGCAAGAGACTATGTATCATTTCTACTAGTGATAGCTCGGATGATGAATATCCCATTAGTCATTGAGTCCCAGTAAATGAAACATTTTTTGTTCTTGTCAGCAATGTTCGCCAAGAAGTAGAAATACAGATTATGGATGGATTTTGGCTCAAAAAATTTCTCATAGTGTCACTATAGATTGCTATATTGGCTATCAACCACTTAATTAACTATTTGCCCTAACACCTTTTGAGTGTCACCACTGGTCCGCCACTACACAGTAGGGTCAATTCTGTGAAATATGATTGAAATAACTGATATATTTACGTTCAGTTTGATACTAGGCAAGGGGTTTTGGAAACATGCAAAATCTATATGACACCGTAAAGAAGGCACAAATGGTTGTCCACATTGAGGCAGTACATGTGCAAAAAGAACTTGCCATGTACGTATACTTCCTTTTATATGTAATCATTGGAAAGACTGTGTTTGTTTAAACATTTGCTATGGTATATTTGGTTCATGGGTTTCTTGTTAGTAAATTACATCAGATATTTCTTATTGCAGAGCTGAATTTGATGGTTATTGTGAAGGCGAGCTAGTAAAGGTGTGTTCATATCCTTATTATTCACATGATTTTGTAGGCTCGCTATCACATCAAATACACATTAGAGTAAATTTTATGAATGGTCCTCGAGTATTAGTTATCCACATGCTATAGAACCAAAAGCTATATTTTAATGAAATGTTATGTATTCTATGACTGAATCGATCATTAATTACTCTTGGAGGCTCGACCCCAGGACTTTGTTCTATAAATGGACTGTAGTGGCATGGTTTTGTTTTTGAGGGATTCCTATTTAAGGGATCAATTAAATAAACTATTTGATGGGTTGTGTGTTTGGGTTTTTTTGAAAGAACCCAAGACCACAGCACGCTGGATCATGTGGTCCATGTTGTAAGAGGTGTTGCATTGTAGATGGCAGTATGTGCAATATGATCGCTTTAAGATAGTTTACTAGTTAGGTCATCTATTTTAGCTTACTAGTTAGGCCTTCTTTTCTGCATATAATGCAACCTGTTGCTAATTGACTTTGTAGTAAAGTGTCTGACTTGAGTACTGAGATATGCTTTGATATACAACTGTATTGATATCTGAAATGCTTAGGTCACACTCTCTGGGAATCAACAACCTGTACGCACGGAAATTACCGAGGCTGCAATGGATTTAGGATCAGAAGTAAGTATACATCTTTAACTCTATCTTTGGGCTATCTATCAAATATGTTGGTGGGATCTATGACTGTATCTATTGCGCAGCTCATGCAAGTATTATGTTTGAAACTAGAGGTGGTAACTTATGAACTGATCGATTCAGGTTGTGTTGAATCTCTAAGTTCAATTGGGTGATGTAAAAATAAAATACTAGCTACAATGGAGGCAGGCCAAAGCCAAATGGGTTTAACGGGTCGAAGTCTCCTTAAGTGTATTTTTGGCTGTAGATAACCTTCTAAATCATTTTATATTCTTAAAATATCATTGGAAAAAACTTGCTTTGTTTGTTCTCAGTAAGTTAGTTTGTGTCTTAATAGGGAGATAGGGTTATAACGTCTCTTGCAGATTGACTTGCCAGGGAAAGAACAATTGTTGATAATGTTTCAAGGCAATTACCAAAAGTGGTGAAAGATACATTTCAAAGTCGTAGAAAAGTTATAGGATTTTTATTTGCTTTATGCCATTAGTAAGTTACAATTCATTTGCTATGTTTAAGTGAACCACGCTGTTCCTAAGCAAGAGATGCAACCACACGCAGTAATGGAGTATCGGCATTGCACATCACATACTAGTTTTTTAAACTTGTTTTGCTTAGATATATCGTATCGATTTTCCCTAACTTGGTTCATGGTTTATTTGTTATTCAGATATTAAAGCTCAAGATTCCCACTCAGTAACTAAAGCCTTGTAATAACACTATGACCAAAGCCATGTAAGCTACTTTTGCCATTTCTATTTGGAAGACTTTTTTTTGTTTTAATTATTGAGGTAATGCTCACAAGTCTATTTGGATACGTTGATTTGTTAGTTTAGTTGTCAAATGAATATAAGGATTACTTAGCTTCTATAGTATCTGATTATTGTGGTGACTTTTAATAATGATGGGAAGACAAATAGGTGATGAAAGGAAAGAGCTTGTACAATACTTAGGTTCAATCCAGAATATCAGGTTGCAATACTATGTACATTTGATTTCTTTCACGATAAGTCCATCGCATTTCTATTTAAAATGATGGAAAGAAAGTGCATTATAATACTACTCTCATGTATGAATGTTTATGATTTGATCATTTCGTATTCTTACTGCATAGGGGACATGCGATCTAAGAAGAGGTAACCCGATCAAAAATGAAAGAACCTCGTATGACTCGAACACAAGCAACCCTGATTGTTATATTCAGAGGAACGTAAGCGACCTCGTAAGGTTCTTCCTGATTTTATCTTTTCAATTATTATTTTTCTGACGAACGTAAGCAACCCCGAAAGGCTTTTTCTAATTTTATCTTTTTAATCATGGATGTGCTGTTTATTTTATGTTAGTTCTCTTCCTTATTGCAAAAATGTTGCCTTTAATACCGCTTTGGTTAGTACAACGCAGTGATACTGCATTAGTCATTAGGATTTAGAGACAACTCCTGAATAATTTTTTTGGCGTATTTCAGGTTGGATCTAAAACATCGTTGCCAACAAATGTGAATAGAATTCGATGGCGAACTTTTAGTGAAGATGTTTTATCTGTTGATATCGATTCAAAGATGATAAAATCTGGTTTGTTGGATCAGTTGAGTGTAACTAGAGACACAAGTGACTACCTTTGGTATACTACCAGGTGAGAAAAGCAGTATATTCTGCATTAAAACTTGTACATTACTAAGTCGAAATGTCTACTTATGCTTTGAATTTGTTTTCCAGTGTTGTGATAAACCCATCAGAGTTACACGGGAATGGTGTTCCTACTCTAACTGTGAATTCTGAAGGCCATGCTTTACATGTTTTCATCAACGGCGGTCTAGCTGGTACAACTCTGATATGAAAATGTTCAACTCAGGTTTCTAATGTTATTTACGTATTTTCATTAGTTCATGAACTTCTCAGGTTCGGCAAATGGAAATGAAGAAACAAACGAGGATCAAATACAAGAGTCAAAAGTCCTTAAAAATGTGATGTATAATTAGTTTATTTTGATATTTAAGTAATCACTTTCAGTTATTATTATGTAAAACGTTCCAAATTTAGTTCGGGTACATGCAATTAATTATGTATATTCTAATTTTAATTTGTGGTGTTATATAATTCAAACTGTTACACAAATTATTGATTTGTTATATGTGACTAAAAGATGCATTCACATAATATGGTTAGGCTACTGTTTGATTAATTCGTTGTGTGACTAAATATTGCAAAACACCACACTGACCTAAACTTCATGTGGCCATTGGATAAACAACAGTCACATAAAATCCACATTTTTATGACTTCAAAGAGCATATGGTCACACTTATTAACATTTTTGACTAAATTTTATATGACCAAATACCAAAATAAAACAATAGTTGTGTGACTAAATGTTACAAAATGTTACACAAATATAAAATTTAAGTGGCCATCGGATGAACAACAGTCACACAAAAAACACGTTTATTTGACTTTAAAGTGCATATGGTCACACTTATTAACACTTTTGGCCATTTTTGTCTTAATTTTATATGACCAAATCCCAATATAAAATAATCGTTGTGTGACTAAATGTTACAAAACGCCACACAAACATGAAATTCAAGTGGCCATTGGATGAACAATAGTCACACAAAATACACGTTTATTTGACTTTAAAGAGCATATGGTTACACTTATTAATACATATGGCTACTTTTGACTTAATTTTATGTGACCAAATCCCAAAATAAAACATTGTTGTGTGACTAAATGTTACAAAACGCCACACAAACATAAAATTCAAGTGACTATTGGATGAACAATAGTTACACAAATAAAATGTTTACTTGACATTAAATAGCATATGGTCACACTTATTAACACCTATAGCCACTTTTGGCTTAATTTTATGTGACCAAATCACAAAATAAAACATTCGTTGTGTGATTAAATGTTACAAAACGCCACACAAACATAAAATTCAAGTGGCCATTAGATGGACAATAGTCACACAAAATACAAGTTTACTTGACTTTAAAGAGCATATGGTCACATTTATTAACACCTATGGCCATTTTTGGCTTAATTTTATGTGACCAAATCCCAAAATAAAACATTGTTTTGATTTGATTTTCAAAATATGTAATATTGGCATGTTATGAGTATGAGAGTATATAGCTTTTGGGAGTTTAAGGGAACATTTATGTGAATAATAATGGTTTGAGCTCAATTATTTAAATATAGATTGTTTAAGTGGATAACAATATCAGTAATCATTGTGAACTACTTAATGTTTTAAGAATAATAACTTCGTGTGTAGATTATTTTTGTAATATCATAGTTTCTTAATAATTGTTTTTAGAATTAACAGATTTTTAAATTTAAATGTTTGAGTTGAAAAAGGGTAATGTTGTGTAATTCCTTTGTTAGTTATTTAGATTAATGAAGATGACTGTTTTCTTAAGAATTCGATTTTTGAATCAATTGTCTACTTGAGGACAAGTAGGATTCAAGTGGGGGATGTTTGATAAACGCTCAAAAGTACTATATTTTAGTAGTATTTTACCCCTATTCTTGGATGTTTCTATTGCATTTAATTAAGTTTAGATATTGATTTCGTTCATATTTGCAATTAGATGTGGAAATGGAGCGTTATGAAGAAAGGAACGGAAAACAGTCAATAAACGAGTTAAATGATGCATTTTTGAAGAATAAAGCAAAGCCGAAGAATGAAGGAAAAGTTAAAGAAGAAAAATAAAAATTCGGCTGAAAAGTCAATCCATACGCCGTATGGATTTCCATACGCCGTATGGATTGAGGCGATGGAGGCCCATGTCACGCGGACTTGGGCTGGGCTTGTTTTTCATCCATACGCCGTATGGATGGTTTTTCCAGGAAGTATAAAAACGAGAAAAAAAAACCCCAAAAACATATATTCTGCTAGGGTTTCTTTCCAGACGATTTATTTCCGCGTTTTAGGGTTTATTTACGAATTTTATTGGTACTTTGGAAGCACGTAGAGTCAAGATTGAGGATAGTTCGTGTTGATTTTTCGTGATTCGTCGTTTTGATTCGGTATAACTTTCTTTATTTGATATCATTGATGATTTTTATGTTACTTAATCTGAGTTTTTCTGTTTTCATGATGAATTGAATATCCAAAGTAGTTGTGTAATTAATAAACTCAGATTATGATTATTGAATGATTATTATCGCGTATTGACTAAGTTATTTAATTGAAAACTATTATATTGCTCGCGGATCCTTATTTATTGGTAACTGGTAATTATTATTACTCAACGTGGTTGATAATGTTAATGAGATTGATTTCCTTTAATGTTATTAATTATTGATGGTTATAATTCTAGGGTTTTGACCATTGCTAAATATGTTGAGTCTGATAGGTTGAGAAAGTAATAATTATACACTTTAAAATGAATAAGACAATAAGAGATTATTGGGCATTGTTGAGTCATGCCACTAGAGTTATTTTAATAAGTTGTGAATGTTTAATGCTCAATTTAGGGAAAAGCACACAATTGACTGATCATCTTGTGACATTGGACCGATGTTTAATGTTGGACCTTAAATTGTAGGAATTAGTTGGACTCGAAAAGTTGGCTAGTTCACATTCAATTTAGAATCTTTGATTAGTGACTAAATTGATATAAAGGAATCACAATTAGATAATCAATACGTAAAGAATCGGGATATATGAATCTGAGTGACGTTAATTATACAATTACTTATTCCTTCCTATTGTTCTTTATTTATTAATTTAAATTTAAGTTTTATTTAGTTTATTCATTTTACTTTATTATTTTATAAACAATTATTCGAACGAAACTAAAACGCCCCCTATTTACTGTTTTCTTAGTTAATTAGTACTTTCTATTTTTATAAATACCACCGTTCCCTGTGTTCGACTCGGTCTTACCAAGTCTATATTTACATTCGATCAGGTATTCTTGCCTGGTTGTGTGAAAAGTATAAATTAGGTATTTCCATTTATAAATTATAAAAACGAGACGCTTTCACACGCATCACCCGCTACATCAATTCTAACTCCGCCGGTGCATGTAATGTAACAAATATGTTTGCTAGCCATTACGATTACATTTCTTTATATATATTGCCGGCCCATACACTTGTGGATAAGGGGTTGAAGATTTCGAACTGCATTTTTGTTGCACTAATTAACTTCAAAATCTTAAATCATGGGTTCATCACATTTTGGTTGTTGTTTCCTTGTGGAATGTTAATTATGTTCTTGGATGATGGTCATCAAGGTTTGGAACAAAGAAATTGTTTTGTAACATCCAAATTCCAAAACGTCAAAGGATTAATTATTGGGCTGGACTGGGCTGGGAGCATTGACCCTGAAGACCTGAAACATTCCATTCCAATAAAAAAAAAAACTTATTTTCATTGTGAGCACGGTTTCGAACCTATCCGCTTCTGACTGTTTGGTATTTAAAAATTATCTATTTTTTAGAACAATAATAACTCACATACATTAATCACAGATATTTACAATTTTTCATGAATATGTACAATTCGTCCACTCATAAACTTCAACCATCAACCTCTTAATTTAAAGGTCACCTTAATACCGCTATACCAATAACCCGTTGGTTTAAAAACAATTACACAAGTATTTTTCTACAAATCACAGCATATGTTTGAACCATTTGTATGTACACTCTTGTTTTGTATACATACATATATTGTAACGCAAAAAGGATCAAATAAAACATTATAATATTTATTTGAAACAATTCTAATTATTATTATTAATATATCTAAACTATAGCAATATTAATTAATCATAACGAAGTTATTTATACATAACTTTATTACTTCTAGAAAATTAAGCCAATATTAATAGTTAATGGGTGGTGATTTGTACATTATCTTTTTTATCCATACACCAATAACATACTCTACAGTTTTGTACATTTGGTGGTGTATAGCTAAAATGATGTTATGTAACCCCATAATTAATACGGAGTACGACCTTTTATGTTGATAAGATTGATAGTCACCAAGTCATCAACCATTACGTTGATAAAATTTTCAACTTGACCATAAAAAACAATAAAATAAACAACAGAATATTCATCCCATAGGTAGTGGTACAACCGATGAAGGTTCATTTCACCCACAAACACTTCTACTACTTAAACCACCCCTCTTTACATTTTCTCTTCCATTTACATTTCCAAAAAAACATTAATTAATTTCTACATCCCTAAAATCATCAATCAATTGCAAGCATGTGTGGTGGTGCTATTCTCGCCGATCTCATTCCTCGTTCCCGCCGCCTCAACCCCACCGCCGACGTCTGGACCAACTCCACCGTTAACCCTTTTCAATCTGAATTCAACCACTTTGTTCATCAACACACCTCTACTCCTAAACGTAAACGACCTCTTTCCTCTTCAGGTACCTTTTTCCCATTTTTTTTTTTTTTTTTTTTTACGATTAGTCCAAATTTACCATCAACATAAATAAAATACTTACAGAGCTCATGGATGTCGTTTCGGAAACTGCAGGCACTGAGAATGAAAATAACAGGAAACATAAGCCGAGGAAGAATTTGTACCGTGGGATCAGACAACGTCCATGGGGAAAATGGGCGGCTGAGATTCGTGACCCACGAAAAGGTGTTAGGGTTTGGTTAGGTACATTCAACACTGCTGAAGAAGCTGCTAGAGCTTACGACAAAGAAGCTCGAAAAATTCGTGGAACAAAAGCCAAAGTTAATTTCCCCAACCAAACCAATTCTTACACCAACAACATCAACTTTCGCGATGAAGTAAACCAAGGTGTTGAGGTTTGTAGCGATTCGGATACGGGTTCGGTGTTCGAATTCGGGTTTGCTCCGGGGACGAAGAATAAAGAAGAAGTACCTGAGAAAAAAATGGAAGTTGTGGAAGAAGAAAATGAGGTGCAAAAGCTGTCTGAAGAACTAATGGCGTATGAGTCGTATATGAAGTTTTATGAGATTCCTTATCTTGAAGGGCAGGCGACAAGTGAGGCTCCGGCGAATGCTGACGGTGGTGTTTGCGGTGGTTTAACGGAGCTTTGGAGTTTTGATGACGATGACGTCGTTGTGTAAAAATAATTTAACTGTCCTGTCATTCAGTTAATTTTGAATGGTTTTAATTTAGATGTTTAATTATGCGTTTTCATGCATGTTAACTTTTAGTATTTGGATTATAAAACGGAATTGTAATTGTGATTTCTATAGTAGGACTATGATTTAATTTTTCCTAGGAAAATAAACTTATAAAGTATGAATATTTTTTTTTCGAGTTACTTTGTTACCTGTAATTATTCTGTCGTGACGGTCAAATATTTCAACCGTTAAATTTTTATGATCTACGGCTTAGATTCAGTACATAATAAATAAATTGCATCATAAACGAAGTGTATTTATCTTTAAATTTTTAATTGCATTATTAGTTTTGAGTTTTTGACTACATCATATCCCTATGAACTGAACCGTATGTTTCTTATCAGTAATACTATATTCACACAAACCTTACAAACAAAAATCTACAAAATGATGTGGATGATGAGATGGTCCAATCAAATTCAAGTTTTGCTTCTCTCTCATGCTTCTCTCTCCACGTGTTATTGGTCTACATCAGCTTGTGAATTTTTATTTGTAAAAATTTTGTGGTTCCTGCATTTCTCATTTCTTATAAGAAAAAGAAAACTTCATAAACTCTATACTCAAACTAAAACTTAACGTAAAAAAAGCAAAGACTACCACAAAGGATTGAAGCACTACAATAAGCAAAATATTAGAAAAATATAAAAATAAAAAATCAATGAACGTACACCTATAAAGTAAAACAGCTAATTAATCAGGACGATTCAAACTTGTATGTTTAAATTTTAATTTAATACTGTAACTAATATATGTACAAAACTAATCATGCATGCAAGTTGCATATATATATCTCTCATTAGTTTTTGTTTTAGCGGCCCATGGTTTTGAAGACAACCCCCCAACAAAACTTACGATACTCCGTAATTAACTTATATCGCAAAAGACATATATCAACGTGTTTTCATATGTAAGACTCACGAGTTACTATTAATTAATGATTAATGAAATCTTAACTAAAATTAAAATACATACTACTCCCTCCGTCCCTAATCTATTGTCCACTATTCCATTTTGGGTTGTACCAAATTAATTGTCCACTTCCATAAATAGATAAAAATAAGGAGATAAAGTTCTTTTTTACCCCTAGTGTATATATATAAGATAAAAAAGTAGGTAAAAAGTAGAGGGTAAAACTGTCATCTTACCAAAAAGTAAGAGATATGATTATATTTTCTTAAACTGCGTGTTTTTTGTCTAGGGACAATAGAATCGGGACGGATGGAGTATATATTAACACGTTAGTGACTACTTGATGTTTTTGTATTCAGTTACAAACATGCATGGTGTAATCTATTTGAGTCGAGCTAGGCAGCTAGCTAGACATTGAGTTCAGCTCGACTTATCTATCTTAAGTTCATGTTCGACTTTTTATATAGTTTGACAAGTTTTCACGATACGTGCTCAAACTAAAATTCAAGTGTGAAGTCTTATTATTCGCTATATAGACCACCTATATAAAAGATGAGTATGTGAGAACATGCATACGTAAAGAGTTTCATGAATACATTGGGTTCGCATATGTTTATCTTAAAAATACTATCAAGTTCACAAGCATTTTATCTAAAAGAAAATAGATTATAAGTTGTAGATTCAATAAAAAAGCTTTGATACACTTCTATAAGGAAACCACAAAGTTTCCTTTCATGGTCACAGCCAAATAGCCAATATATCAGCAGGGGTAAATTTATAATTTTCGATCTTATGTGTTTAAGAATTCAGTCAATTCCGATATAACAGGTCAAAATAACTTACCCCCTTTTTTACAAAAAAGCTTTGATACACTTCTATAAATTTAGAAAAATAGATTAATGTTTCTCTACAGATAAAAATGTTGATTTGCATATACAACTTACCCCCTTTTTAACATGTCAAAATATAGCTTCGCACATTATTTTTAGTGGTTTTAAATATAACAACTAAGAAACTAGTAATACTTAATTAAGGAAAATGATTGGTATGCCTTAAATTGTAGACTTAAATTTAGCCCTAAACATGTGAGATAGATATGAAAAATTGATATGATGAGATTAAGAGAGAAAAAGAAATTGAACCAATAAAATAGTATGTCTATTTTTTGATTTATGTAATTACGCTTATATAGCATGACTACGTATTTAAAAACTATAATGCTGTAACTTGGTATTAAAAATTAAAAAAGTGACTACAAATTTGTAAATAAAGAAATATATGTAAAAGTAAATACTCCGTAAATAATTATTTAATGGTGATACATCTATGGGCGGGGAATTAGAAAAGGCGGCGCCCACTGGTTTGAAGGTGTCTAGTAATTTCCGCTCTTCCGCGCGGGCAAATATTTAACCGTTAACGTATCGTCAATTCGTCACATGCAATTTGTACTACTGCAACGTTGCAAACCTCGACCGTTCGAATAGGATTTAGTCGCTTCAATTTTTTTTAATTTCTTATATTTTATTTATTATTTACTATATTGTAATACCAGCCTTATACAGCGAAATATAAAATTTTATTATAAATAGGGACTTGAAGTATATTATCACTACAACAAAAATGTTCATTCTTTACACATAACACCACACTTTTAAAAAATGTGAACTCTTTTATTATGTTCATCACTCTTATATATGTGTAGAAAATATTTACATTTTTAAGTGTGAAGAAATTTAATAAGTCCTAATATTATTCACACTTATAATAGTGGAAAATATATATTCACACTTGTAAGTGTGAACAAATGTAAAAAAAATTTACACTTTACAGAATATGAATTATTTTGTGACACTCAATTTCTTCACGCTTCCTCTTGTGTGAAGAAATTAGGTGTAACTAATGTATTTTATATTTATAAGTGTGAACAAGTTTGAATTTGTTCACGCTTGTAAGTATGAACATTTTTTCCCCACAATTATAAATGCCAAAATTATATATTTCTTCACGCTTGTAAGTGTGAATAATTTATACACATCAATAAGTGTGAAAATTTTGATTATATATTTCACATTTTTTAAAAGCGTGAAGAAAATAGTGTGAACAATCAACATATTTGTTGTAGTGTATGTTTGTTATTAACCAATAAATTATTCATTATGATAGCTCAATATAACGGTAGTTTATTCATATATAGAGTTAGTGATTCGATATATGTTTAGGAAAGAGATGGAAACAAAATGAAAATGATTATGGTTATTGTTTTGACCAAAAATTAACAAACTTAATTTAGTAATCAAACTAGTAATGTGAGGTAGAGTGCTTCAAATAATTTTCGGGATAATCGAATTAAAATGCAAGTAAATATTGAGATAATACAAATTTTGTGATAAAAAAGTGATTGCAAGTAAGATAAATGTATAAATTTATGAAAAATGAAAGATAAAGTCAGGATAATGCAGCTTTTGATATGAAAATATGAGTATGAATCAGACGAATGCAATAAAACAATTTATGAAGCAAATAAAGTAAAATCGATACAAGGATGTACGAGGAAAGCCCTTGATATTTAGATCGCCGACATAAAACCTCGGGAAGGAATAATCGTTCCTTGCCTTTGTTATTTTTATTATGTAAATTCGAGATAATTACAAACTAAGAGCACAATATGATCGAACTAAGTGTGTATAGTGATGAATCGGTGAAGAAAAATGAGTTAAAAGTGTGTTTTGATCGTAAATAGTAAAAGTGTAATGTGTTAACAGTGAGCCAGAAGTGTTTCCTATCGATCATATGCCTCGTTTATATACTAAATACAAAATAACAAATATTCTGAAATATCCGGGATCCTCCGAGATATCCGGGATTGCTCCAACGCTCCCCTTGACCATGAATTCCACACGTGTTGAATCCTTTCTCGTTTGAATTTGAATAAGTCTCGATCCAAGTATACCGGAGTCAATTAGTCACATCCAATTCCGCATATGACCTGGTCAAGATATACAAACAAACACAAATCAGTAATACATGATCCCGGGATATTGAATATCCAGGATCCTGAGTATATATTAGATTTAAAAACAGATTCGGGATCCTCATCCGAGCATATCTTTAATTACGTCAGGGATCCTGAACACCTGCAAAACATAAATAGATCATATCCAATACCTCGAATACCTGTGATATATAAATATATTCCACTCGGGATCCTGAGATACACGTCTGAAAATCTGCTCATAACAATTGCCCCCGAGGTTGTATCACTGTCGGGATCCTGATAGCGATATAACTTCTTCGGATAAACACTGAAGAGAAGTTAGGTGAGATATTTTTTCATGCATGGATTAACAAGCCCGGGTAATAATCATATCTCTGATAAATATTTACTCTCATGTCATTTCTCATTTTCACCTTCTCACACCTCCATACACAGGTAATTTCTCTCCTTCATCTTCATTTTTAATTTCATCTTTCTATAATGGCTTTAACTCCTCGTTCTTCATCACGTTCCGTCGATAATTATGATAGTAATTTTATCGATCAAAAACTTATCAAAACCCTGTACCCGTTTAATTTTTCTGATACCGACATCGATCAATTAAAATCAAAAGGGGTTTTTCCAGCCGGCGCAATCTACAAGCCATATGATCCTTCATTCCATGCAAATTTCTATTCCAATAAATGGGTTTGTTTTCCCGAATTTCCCTTTTCTCTCGGTCTTTCATTTTTGTTGAACCTTGTAAATTTCCGCCCTCCTATCGAAAAGTCATGAAGGCATGCTTTATCGATGAAGTCTTTAAAGCATAATGCATCACGGATGCAAAAAGAAGAGCCCATTCTTTCTTCTCTATATCTCACCCACATTTAACTATCCGAATAAAATTCAAGTCGCACTAATATTACACATCAACTTGTAAATATCATCCCACAAATCCTCCTTTTGGCAATCGACTAAGGGCCATAATTTGTAATATATTTCTAATTACACCTCGTTACACATCAAGTTGTATATTTCTTCTCAGTAGTTAAATAGTTGCATAAGCTGAGTAACACGTTTCGTTATGTTTGGAATCAAATTTTGTGTGAACTCCGAAAACTCAAACATAAAGCATATTGCTTGTTAAACACGAAATCAATTGATCTAAACGTATACGTGCGTGTAACATCTTATGTAAGAAATTATAAAAGTATGGAGTAAATTACATTTCCGGTTCATCCGATTGTCCCTATATTACATGCTCATTTATTGGGTCGGGTATTGTGGCGATCCCAGCTGTCGGTCGAGTTTTATCCCGGTTGTTGATCTGTGTAACACCCTCAAATTTACGGTTTAGCGGAAGCAAGCTTTGGGGTGCTACTAATTAAGTAATCAAGCACAAAGGATACAGTGAACGACTCTATATGAGACGTTCGAAAAGTAATACATTACATAAGTATTCAAAAATTCATAAGTGTCGAGTTCGCCAGTAAGTTCTATAGATTTTATTACATAACATTTATTACAAAAGAAATGCATAAAAATCTCCAATTGTGTAAATACATGCGACTCGAGCTAGCAAGCAAATCCTGCTGGGCCATCCTACTGTTGATGTGTACCTGAGAATGCATCACTAAAAGTGTCAACCAAAAGGTTGGTGAATCTCACAGGTTTGTAGTAAATAGTTGGTTTGCAACCTTCTGGCGTCCGAAACGCACAAGGTCGTAAGTAAACAAGTAAATAAGTTGATGTCTTGAAGGATCACCCATGCTAGTTATCCACTCAACTAGTTAATGTCCAATGTTTGTTTGTTCAGTATTTCGTTTGTAGTTTGAAAACAGGTATGGCCCGTTGGTGACGGTTTTGTAATAATAATCCAAGTATTATTATTATATATATCTCGTGGTGTCATATCCTTGTAAGGTATATTTGTAAGTCTGTCATTTGTATCGCGATGTGAAAATGTTTTTCGAAAGTAGGTTCGAGTGAGTGTAAGCTCGTATAAGTGTGAGTGTAATCTCATATGTCTGTAGTGTATACTTTTCAAAGTATAAGTGTTTGTATGTCCCGGTATTATCGTATAAAGTTCGGTTGTCGTATGCGTTCGACATTTAGTGCAAAAAGTATTTACAAGTTCCTGGATGACGGGGGTCCGGGGGCAGCGCCCCTGGTAGCGGGGTCCAAGGGGCGGCAGCCCCTGGCGGGGTCCAAGGGGCGGCAGCCCCTGGCTGGGGTCGAGCTGCCAGGTCAGCTTGGAAAATTTTTATTTCTACTATATTACTTTATCGAAAATGCATTTGAAATCTAATTTCGTTGTAAAATCAAGTGATAAATTTTTGTTCATATTAGTGCTTTTATTATTGAATTCGGGTTCGAAAGACAAAGTGGGCTGCGAACCGAGCTGGGAGAACTCGACTCGCAGGCCAACTCGACTCGCAGGTCAACTCGACTCGCCGGTCAACCCGACTCGCAGGTCAACCCGACTCGCAGGTCAACCCGACTCGCCGGTCAACTCGCGGGCCAGTTCGGTTTGTAGGTGATTCCGATTCGCAGGGTGGCTTCGCGAGTCGAATCTCGACTCGCCTCGTTGGACGAACAGATCTCGACTCGCGAGATGAACTGTCAGCGATTTTTAGATGGGTTTCGATTTTTAAAGCATTTTTAACGGGATTTTCGGGCATAATCTTGTTGAGTGGACTCATTAACATGTAAATAAATATAAATCAAATGTTTTGATGGTGAGGAATCTCTTACAAAGCTTGTGAACACAATGGAGGAAGGAGATGGTGATGAAGATGCTTGTTGTAGATGATGATGATGATTCCGACGGTGGTGGTGGTTAGGCGGTGGTGAGGTGGTAGCAGCTGCTGTTGCTCGCCGATTTCAAGGGAGAGAGAGAGATGGAGAGGTTTGAGTGTGTTTGGTGTGTGTAAAATGAAATGAAAAAGGGGAAGGAATGGGGTTTTAAGGAGGTGGGTCGGTTGGGTTGGGTCCGCGGGTCAGGGTCGACCCGTTTGGGTCTCGGCTCGTGTGGTTGTGTTTCCGAATTTTGTATCACGAGTTGCAGTCGGTTAAATCCCGTGTTTAATTGTTATTTCACGTTATATGTTAAGGTGTACCCGAAATATTTGTAGTCAAAGTATTTTATCAAAATGCTTTATCTCGAGTTATAAGTTTATAAAAATACAATTTAGTTATAATTCGCTTGTCAAGGTGCGTTTTGCGCGGTTTCGTCACGTAGGATATGTTTTTATCCATAAGTAATACTTGTAATACATTCTCAAAATGTATTAATGTAAATAAAGTTTGTTTGGATAATTCCACATTATTTATAAATTTGTCACCAACGTCCCTATTTGTTAATGTCGGACTTCGTCCGGTCCATCAGTGTACGATTTGTTCAAGTAGTATACTTGTATATATATATATACAATCATCATATATATATATATAATTAATTAAGTACTGTACTTAGTCCTATTTCGTACTAAATACACGTAATAAGCACATAATTAGGCACAGTAATGATAGCCTAAATTGCCGGGTGTTACAATCTGGCCAACTAGGACACGCACACAGTGGAAAGTTTTAAATTTATAGAGCAGGGGAATCCTAAGATGTATACTACTAACAAACCTAAAAGGGCAGCAAGCGGTACATATGACTCAGGTGTCGTTCTTCAAGCTACAACGGGCATGGAAGTCTAGGAGGATTAATTATCTTTTGTAATTTAGCTATGGTTTAAAACTTTTTTGGAAGGTTTTTTTATAACTAACTACTAAAAATAAAAGCAAATAAAAGAAAAGAGGATTTGTACGGAGACTCGGACGACAGTGAATAACGCGAGTGTTTACTATGAAATCCGTGTATGTTATTTATGAGTAGTTAAAAGTGGTAGCGCTACTAGGTATGATGACTAATCCAGTGGGATCGAGTTCTCGAAAACTTAAATAATACAAAGTATTATACCTACGACCTTTCCGCGGCTTCCACACGTTTGTACTCCACCAATTGGTATTTCCAGCACTATACTGAGTACTTGGGCATTTTACGGTTTTTCCATTGTATTAATCAGGGTTCCATATTACTCTCCTGGATTTCCTATATCCTAATGAGCTATAACTACGAGACTATTATATATCTAACGTAGAGTTGTCCGCAATCAGATAAATAATATGTCACATGGATATCAGGTATAGGATGTCAGGTACATAGGAAGTTCTCCCAAATGTATAGACCAATTCAACTGACAACTATCCACGAATCCTGGTCCCCAGTCTCAGTCATCAAAGATGTCTGTATCATGGCATGAATTGTTGATTAAACAATAACATGAAAAGGAATAATCCCGCGGAACAAGTTGGGATAGTCGGGTTAACGGTCAGTTGATTTGTTCAGCATTACACATATAAATCATTATAACTATTTCATGCATGTTAATCTACCGTATAAAGAATTATTCCGTATTTGAAAACCATAATCATACAATCGTTGATGTAATCAGGAGGATAGTTCTAGCATTCATCATTCCTAAGGCAACAATCAAACAAGAACATGCAATAGGACAATACGCAATAGAATACCTTGACTCTAATCATTTTAGATGATTATCAATCAGATCAAAGATATCCCGAAAGTTATATCTAACAGATAAACATAAACCTAATCTATCTCTATTCCTACGCTCCGTGTCTCTGGTGGATTTATTTCAATCAAGAGAATACAACCATGTCGAGTTCATTGATCATCGGGTGATGATTTGTACACCACCAAAAATTAGCCATACACCACTAAAGTTGCTTTACAGTGTTGTACAGTACAACACAATGATGCATAAAAATGGTGTATGGCTAATTTTTGGTACGAATCACCACCCTTGATCATCAGGCATAGAATAGGTAGAGAACGAACCACTAGTAATTGGCCAGGTTCTAGCCAAACGTTTCTATCCACAACGTAAGTTGGATAGATAAACATTCGAAGTTCAGTTTATAAGTCCATATACAGTTTAAGACTACACAAGCAGAGTAACAGCATGAGATAAAGATATTAACTATTCTAACATAACTTTAATCATAACAAACACAGATTTGTCTAGCCTAGCTAACATTATATATCTAGCATGCATTCCTAAACAGACATAACATAAGTACAATATGTTTAAAAGTGGAAAGCAATGGATATACAAATAGAACCTGATACGAAGTTATTACAGACAAATTTTCATGAAAACAAAGTCTTGGAGTAACTCCGTACAAAAGCTAAAACTACCGCTACCTAACTAGCTCAATTCTAGAGAGAGAAACTTTCTAGAGAGAGAAACTAGAGAGAGATAGAAGTGTGTGAGAGAGAAAGTGAAAGTGAAGAAATGAAATGAGAAAATGGGATGTTTGAAATGTGAAGGAGGTGCCACTATTTATAGGCAAGTCTCCAAATCAGCCGTTCAAGTTCCGAAGCATCACGTACAAGCATGCAAAGCATGAAGGAGCAGCAGATGGCCCCTCAGGGGCTGTATACGGTTTATAGGGGGAAATCTACGGTCCTTGGAAGGCCGTATACGGTGTATGCAAGGCCGTATACGGTCTCCAAGGCCGTATACGGGGTTCTTCAGCTTTCGTTCGTTGATTAAAATGTCCGTAACTTCTTCGTTTCTTGTTCGTTTGACATGATTCTTTCGCCTACGATCTTGTAATTCCGTTACGCTTCTAATGGCACCAATTTAATGGAAATTGGGTGTGTGTAGCCAAGGAATTGTCGGAATGACTTTAAATGATCTGTAAGTGCTGTGTCTTCTCCGTCCTTTAGCCGTTTTTCCCGATTCTTGATTCTTTAGTCTTGTTTTTACCTATATAACAGATAGTAGAAGTTAGGAGGTGTGTCTTGATAGGTAAATGAGAGTGGAGAAATCAATTTGGTTTAATATGCTCTGTTTTGTGCGTTATTTGAATGTTTTCAGTGATTTTTATCGCAAGGCCTACTTTTGAACCACTTTAGTGAATTTTAGTAAATAATCATTGTTTTGGAATGTTTTCACTAAAGATTAGCCCAAAAAGTGAGGAACAATGCATGTAAAAATATGACTTTTTACGTTACATCAGGTATTGTATATATGTGACAACCGACAATTTAGGATTAATGTTTACCTTTAATTAAAATATCATAGCTTGTATTTAGTACGTACTTATGCTAAATACTTGGTACATTTCATATACGTAATTGATTTGACGCAAAAAGTCATGCTTTTAAGTACGATATTCCGCACTTTTTGGGCACATCTTTAGTAAAAACATTAAAAAAATCATTATTTACTAAAGTTCACTAAGGTGCTCAAAATATAGACGTTGTTACAAAAATCACTAAAAACGTCCGAATAACAAGCAAAACAGAGGGAATAAACAACGACCAATTCTTCCACCCTCATTTACCCTATGAGAAACACATTTTAACCTTATTATATGATGTCATAGGTAAAAACTAGACGGGAGAATCAAGAATCATGCAAATTGGGTAAAGAACGGAGGAGATACGGCTTCTACAGATCGTTAAAAGTCATTCCGGCTATGCCTGAGCTCTACACATCCAATTTCTGTGAAATTGGTATCATTAGAAGCGTAACGGAATTACAAGACCGTAGGCGAAAGAACCAAGTCAAACGGACGTGTAACGAAGGAGATACGAGCGTTCTAAGCAACGAACGAAAACCGACGGACCCCGTATACGGCCCTAGAGACCGTATACGGCCTCTACAGTACCGTATACGGCTGCTACAGTAACTAATACGGCCCCACCTACCCCGTATACGGCCCCCTTGACCCTAATTGGTCTCCGTTCGTGCTTTGTTTGCTTGTACGCTGAGCTGTTTCGCTTGTACGTATGATTCGAGGCTTCACCTATAAATAGGGGTCACCTCCTTCAAGTTTTACACACCATTCTTCATTCCACTCATTTCTTCACTCTCACTTTCTCTCTCACACACACTCTCTCTCTCTCTCTCTCTCTTCTCTCTCTCTCTCTTCATTTTCTCTCTCTAGAATTAGGGTTATAGTCAGTTAGTTCTCAGTTAATATTTAACTGAGACGAACGGAGGGACTACTTTTGTAATAGCGTGAGGAATAGTTCAGTGGGCTTATTTGTAATATTCTAGAAGATATTGCGGAGAATCTGCTTGTGTATTCTTTCAAACGCTTATTCAATCTACGCTTGAATTACGGTTCCTTATCTGTTATAATGATGATTGCTATTGGTATTATGCTAGATTTAGGACCTATTATTATGCGTAGTGAGTAGTTATATTGTGTGTTTGTTATGATGTAGTTAGTCGTTAATTGGGATGATGTCATTTGGAAACAACGGAAGTAACGTTATACGACTTTCATTTGTATAGCGCTGGAAACACCAATGTGTGTAGTACAGAACGTGGAAGCTATGAAAGTCGTAGGCACAATCTGTTGTGGGTTAATGTTCCAAACTATTATATCTTATAAATGAAAACTCGGTGCTTTGATTACACGTTCCATCTATGATTTTAAACCGCATATTCAACTAACTCCTTTCCACCAATAAACGTGGTTAAAACCTTTTGATAAGACGTCATATCGGGGGTAATTATTTATCTGTGTTGGTTTTAAAGCTGTGGAAATACTTTATACGTATTGTACACCGTGAATAAACTCCGGATTAAATATCTGTGTTTAAATAACATGGTCTGGTTTTGAAGCCGTGGAAATGTTGTTTTAAACAAGTATTGTACACTGTTAATAAACTAGGGATTTATTGGTTAAATACAAGTGAGGGCTGGTTTAAATCATAAATGAGGAATCTCTAGTCTAAAATACAAACTCAGTTTATGAATCCAGAAAGGAAGACGAGGAATCATCTAGTATTCCAAATTTGTCTATCACCCCTGGATTCTACAAAACCATTGATGGAAAGTAATCAAACACCAACCAGGTCTTAAACCTAAATGTTTTATTTAATTGAGTATCAATGGGGTGTTAAGAACGGTCGGACCGTTAGTGGGTCTGTTACTCTATGCATGCACCCAGGAATCTTAGTATTCCAGAAAAGGGCCACTGTTCTGTAACAGGGCAGTGTTGAGAGTTGAGCAGCCTCCTCCGATCAGAATCACGATAGCCTAGTTACTCAATGACATACTGACTGAGCAATCAATCAGTAGGGTGCTAGTGCTTACACCATAAATACTTAAGACAAATAAAATACAAATCTTTATAAAGACGTTTTCATAACTTAAACTAAAACATCATCCCAATGCAAGGCTAACGAAGTCATAACAAACACCCCCTTTATCCTGACTGCTATCCCTTTATTTTATTTTATTGCTTAGTTTAATTAGTAGTATAATTTAGAAAACAAACAAAAACAAACCTCCAACTTCTTTCAAAACACCCTTCACTAGCTAGATTCGGACATCTTGATTTCTCTGTTTCACAATACTGTTGGTTTTAAAGAACGACCCTAGGTCATAATTGCTGCTGTATACCTTTAGCACTAGTAAACTTAGGCCCCAGCATTTACAAATTTAAAACTCCATTGACACGTCACTAGTAGTCGGTGCAACGACAGGTTAATTCCTAACCGACCGCTGGTGGCGCGTCAAGTTTTTGGAGCCGCTGCCGGGGAATCAACTGTAAAACTCAGAGGCGTCATGATGAACTTTCTCTCTAGTGAACCTTTAGGATGGTTTTCCCTTCTTAGATCCCTAAAAATTCTTTCAACCCTTCCTTTCCCTTATCCAGAAGATGACATTCTACCCATCCGGCTAGAAAAGCCATCACCTTACCACTATACTACAACCACCGCACGCATCACTCTCGCTGATAGCAACAAACCCTTGATAGAAGTTCGAGGAGGACCCATGCGCTACCTGGAGACTGAAGGAGCATCATTCGAACTCAAGCACGACGTAGTGCAGCTAATCCTGAATCGCTGCCAATTCAACGGACTACCGAACGATGACCCCTACTCCCACATCAATAAATTTTTCACCCTATCCGACTCATTCAAGCAATATAGGGTTGAGCAAGATACAATCCGCTTATATATGTTCCCCTACTCTCTTTCTCATCACGCACAAACTTGGTTCGAGGAATTAGAGACCAACTCTATCTCCTCATGGGCGGAAATGGAAGATAAGTTCTTAACAAAGTACTTTCCCCCATCCAAACGAATCATGTTAAAGAAAGACATCTTGAACTTCCAATAGTTTCATGATGAATCAATCTATAGTGCGTGTGAAAGATTTAAGAGGTTGCTTAAAAGATGTCCTAACCACCAAATCAAACGATCAACCCAGTTGTGCACGTTTTACAATGGTCTTGCACCGCATCACAAGCCAACGCTCGACGCCGCTGCTCGAGGCAACTTCATAATCTGCACGGACGACGAAGCCTGGAATCTAATTGAAAGCATGACCATGAACCACAACGATTGAAACACTGATGAGCATTCCTCATCATCGGCACCGCTTGCCCTTCCCAATCCCGTACAAACTAAGGCGATCAAATCTCTCACGGAACACATCGGAACGCTAACCGAGGAAATAGGAAAGCTGAAGAAACCTCCTCAACAGGTCTACCATATTCAGTCCTGCCGGAACTGTACTAATCCATAAGCTAAAAACCCTGTTGATGGCACAACCTACTATGACCAGTTCCGAACTCATCCACATCCACCTGATTATGCTCAAGCCTCTCCTCCTCGAGCCAACCAATACCTACCACCCAACCAATTCCAATACCCAACTTACCCACAACAACCTCAACTCAGTTATAACCAACCACCATTACTTCCTGGAACCACACCTGAGATAGCCCAACCTTATGAACCTGCTAGGCCAATTACTAGTCCAGACGACATCCTCACACAAATCATCCAAACAATTACGGCTAGACAAGGCTAGGTTGATCTCTTCTTAAGAGACCAACTAACTTTACTAAACACTCTTGTAACCAAAGTAGGTCGATTAGCAGAATGTATCGATACTAGAACACCTTTCATAACCCACATACTGAGGAAGCCAACCAAGTAACCAACCAAGACTCCAAGGTGGCACCGAGCCAACCTTCAGTTCTTTCTCCGGTGAAATAACAATCTCCTGTCACACAGACAGTTGAGAAAAAGTCTTCTCAAAAACCTAAAAAGGAAAGCATACCATTTCCAGGACGTCTCAAGCAACAACCTAATGAAGTCAAAGCTTTCAAGTATGCTAAATATGTTAGGAGACTTATGTCAAACAAGGACAAGGTACCTGAAGTACCCAATGTGTAATACCCGGTCAAAAAGTCAAAATCCTCATCCAATTGGAACTTTTTATAATCGTATTTTTATATATACAATTATAACTCAGCGAACGAAAACTTTACATTTTATATAACGAATAATAATAATGAGTATTTAATAATCGCAAATAAATCCATTTGAAGTCACGTTATATTTTTAATCGAGTAAAACAAATTTTGATTTAATTAATTATTAACCGGAAGAACGGAAATAGAAATTTAAAAATATTAAATTTATATATATCATTCGGGTACAAAATACGGGTATTTTACACTGCGAAATAGGAACGAAGTGGGGGAAAACTCCTCCCCACCTCTTTGGATCAGCCACCCCAACCCCCCAAACCCCCCTCATTCTTTCATTTTCATTTTATCAAACACACACACACCAACTTAAACTCTCTCCACCCATTTATCACAAATTTTCGGATCTACGAATCGACACACGAAATTTACATTTTCGGAATCATCAACAAGAGAGGAACAACATTTACAAAGGCAACATCATCATCTTCTTCCTCGTTTGACCTCGATTCGCATTTGTAAGAAATTCTCAAATTCTTAGATTTAATCATTTTGGGGTAATGTTTTAGTGTAAAAATGTTTACATAAGTTACTTATAACCTAAACAACCAAGAAACCACGATTTTACAGCTTGAAAATACGTTTGATTTGCGATTTTGGCCGGAAAAACGCGATTTCCGAAACTTTCTGGGTTGGTGTTCTTCAGTGCGACACAAGCCTTGTGTCGCATATTGTGTCGCATAAATTTCCCATGCGACACAACCATTATGTCGTACCTTGTGTCGCAGACTCCATGCGACACAACCGTTATGTCGCTATTGATTTAGCATCGCAAGCTTTTGCGACACAACCACTGTGTCGCAGAGCTTTTGTGTCGCACTCCATGCGACACAACCATTGTGTCGCATGACACATTTTTGTGTCGCATGTTATGTCGCAGAAAACAGAAAGTTTAAAAACTCACATTTCCACTAAGTGTCGAGACCCTAAATTTTATCACTTGATTTCACCCAATTTCAAGTCCAGATGCGTTTTTCCTTAAAGCAATATAGTAGAAATAAAAATTTTCCAAGCTGACCTGGCAGCTCGACCCCAGCCAGGGGCTCTGCCCCTTGGACCCTGCCAGGGGCTGCCGCCCCTTGGACCCCGCTAACCAGGGGCACTGCCCCCGGACCCCCGTACTTAGAATCCGTAAGCACATTTTTCACCAAGTGTCAAACTTGTACAACTTCAAAACACTTATACGATACACGTTTTCAAACATACAATTCAATCAACCAAATCGTAGTAATTTGGACAAACAACTACAAAGGTAGTCTTTCGAGATGCCTAAACAATTAATAACCATCGCGTGTCATGGACACCCTCAGGTTACAAGTCTTCGGACCACACTTCAAGGCAAATCAATCCAAGTTATTAATTCAAATTTTCAAGACTCAGGTGAGTTTCATAGCCCCACTCTTTCGACTGTTTTACTATTTTCGGGGTGAAACACATGCTCAATTGCTGTTTTCAAATCATATTAACAATCGTTTATAATTTACAACTATTTATATTACTATATGTAATATTACATGTGTAATACTTAGGAATTTAAACCCGAAATATTGTTGTAGAACAATATCAATACATAACCTAGATAGGTTAAAATCGTATCATGTAGATCGTTGGAAAACGATTACCAATACACAACTTGATTTAGTTATCAAAATCCTTTGACCATATTGTCACGGGACAATATCATTGAACGCATTAGAACTAGTTAGTTCTACCTACACTGGATAACATCTATACTGTTACAAGTTTAGTTATTCTGTAAGAACTAAAACTGTCGACACACTTCATTATCACTAGAATGGGAACTGAACTTAAGTGAACATTTTCCCAAGACTCCGTTATATACTTGCTAGGCTTTAGACTAGGAGTATACAATATCATCGCACGTTAGTACAGACTTCTTATATCAATACAACTCAACTGGTGACGACTCTGGCTCAGGATGTAATCCAACCAGGGATGGTCCCCCGGCTCAGGATGTAATCCAACCGTGGGGGTGTCACCTGATGAATATCTATATACAATTTTACGATCTACTTAGTCGGGCAGTCGTGGTACTGCTGACTCAAACATTATTTGCAAGAACAATGCCAGAATGGCACTCTCATATTTTCACTCATGACTAGCTATCATGACGATGCCACGGTAAAGTGTGCACGAAACGATGCCACGGTATTGCAGTGGGCACAAGTACGATATCGTGGTAAAGTGATACAATCGATGTGGCACGGGCTTATGCACCGTGATCCACACTTACGTACAATCAATGGATCAGCGAGTTATACTCGGGGTTCACAAGAAGAACGGGTCGGTGGAGATTCCACGCGAGGCCGTTAGCTCGATTTAATATGTTCGGGTTAGCTTATACTAACTGGGTAAACGGACACTCAAAAACAATTTCATTCAGAGATCTGCGAATCTACAATTAGATGGTTGCTGTATGCACCATATTTCACGAAATCCAACATAGTTCTGCGGAACTACAATTATTTGTTATATGACTACACAGACATACAAGTACTCAATAGTTATAAGACATGTATTACCTCAAGTTATAAATACAACTACTACCTGTTAGGTATCAAGGCATGGATTGCCATATATATATATATATATATATATATATATATATATATATATATATATATATATATATATATATATGTACTTAGGTACATGACTCGAACACTTAGGTATGAGATACCCCGATTAGACGTGTACACATTTGGTGTTACAAAACTTCAATACAATACTTATCAAAATGGCTGAATTTGAAATGACTCTTCAAAACTTACAGGGTTTTATGACATCATGATTTCAACTAACAAACCTATGAACTCACCAGCTTTATAGCTGACCTGTTTTAGCATGTGTTCTCAGGTGCCCAGCAGGATTAGGATTACTACAAGATTATGGCTAGCACGAGTCGCATATTTTCAAACAATTGGGACTACTCTGCATTTACTTTAGCATTTTCAAATTATGTATTTGGGAATTACTGTCAAACTTATAACGTTGTAAATGTTCTATTTTGGAAATGTATAATTATTTTCAAACGTCTCATCTAGAGTCGTTCATTATGTATCTTATGCTGTGATATTTGATTTAGTAACACTCGACCCGACAGCTTCCGCAAACCGAAATTTGAGGGTGTTACACAATGTCCCGCTAACCACCGAATGTTCAGCTGTCCTGCAAAATCGTCTACCGTAAAAACTAGGAGATACCGGACGTTTTACCCTTCTTTGCTCTATCAACCAATCTGGTGATATTTGCTCTCTTGCAGATCTAGGAGCAAGTATCAACCTAATGCCACATTCATTATTTAAAAGACTAGAATTAGGAGACCTAAAACCCACTAAAATGAGTGTCCAGGTAGCAGACCAATCCATTAGATACCCTAAGGGAATAGCTGCGAACATCATGGTTAAAGTCGACAAGTTCTTTTTCCCAACTGACTTTGTGGTAATGGATATTCAGGAAGATATAAACATCCCAATAATCCTAGGTAGACCTTTTATGAACACCGCCAGAGCAATCATTGATGTGCACTCTCAGAGGATCTGCTTACGCGCTCACGGAGAAAGCATCACATTCAAGATCGATAAGAACGACTGTGTTCCGATGGAGAATGCTGAGCTATATACGGTCTCTATTAGCCAAGACACTGTTGGAATAGTGTCCAATATCATAACTAATTGGTGAGACTATCATTAATGGTAAAGTCCTTTTTGGGTTGCCCTCAATAAACAGTCAAGAGAAAGATGAATGATTAATATTAATTAGTATTAATGTTATATTTAATTAGTTGATTTATTAATTTATGGTTAAATTAATTAGAAATCAAAAGTAATTAAATTTGGTGGAAGATTCCAGAAACTAACTCAACCGCCGGTTAGAAGGTCCAACCGCCTGTTGGGATTAGGGTTTCTAAAGGCGGTGGAAGTCGCAGACTTGGAGTCCAAGACTGACAGCTCCAACCGCCGATTGGAAGGTCCAACCGTCGGTTGGGAGTCAAATCTGGGGTTTCTTCCACAACTATAAATAGGGGCATCCTATACCTTCATAACATACGACTTCAAGTACGAATTTTTGAGGTATCGAAAATTCGACTTTCTCTTGGGTTTTTGGGTGTGAAGCATTAGAGGTATTCTACTTTGGGTACTTGCCTCTACGTAACGGAACTCTGCTCGTTGGTCTGCGCGCGAGAAATAGGTTTTCTCTTAAGGTTAGTGTTTTCCTTATTTTCTTTATCCAATTTATTTATTGTACTATGTTGTTAATGTTAAAGATCCCTTAGGGTTTTAGTTTCCTAATTTCCTTAGATTATTTAAAGTTTTGTTATTCCGCTGTGTGTATAATAATCTAATTAGGGAATAGGAAACCCAACAGTGGTATCAGAGCCATAGCTTAACAAATAGTAGCATTTAATTATCTGCAATAGTATGTAGGTAAAGATAAATTGGAAAGAGAATTATCTATATAGGTAATATGCATTTACAATTTAGATACTGATAATTTTGAATTGTTTAAAATAGACCACTAAATTTTAAAAGGTTTAAAATAGAACCTTAAACTTCAAGAGATATTATATCTATAATATGAGTTATATATATGTATAATTAAAGTCTAAATACATCGTCAGTCAATTGATAAATCGGCTCACCTATAGTGAACAAACTATAAGAGGGGTATAAGGCGGGTCGCTTAGCTTCCCTAAAGAAGTCAGGTTTTTAATAGGCTTCGCACTGACCTGCTTCTCCGGTTCTTTATGGGTTCGACGGAGCTACCGAGGACTTTTAATAGGATGATGTCAAGATTAAAAGTAGATTTAAAATAGTAAAACAAAATCCCGTTTTAGCTATAGAAAATGATGAATAGTATGCTAACCCATGAAATCCATACATCTCTCGTATGAACTATTAATGGAGCGTGTGTGGTTTACCGGCACATTAATATGTGGACATAATGAGAGGTGATTGAGACTCGCAATTCTCGAGCGTACTTGAGCCGGGGATCACGCGGGGTTTGCATGGTTAATTCACCATCTTGTTCATGATCCTCGGCATACCAGTCATGAATAGTAGATGTGCATAACCGAGATTAACAGGCCATTGATAGAAATCAATGAATCTCAAAGATCTAGGAGTTTCATAGAAATGATATAGATAAAAGTATTTTAGTTATATGATTACGGCGACCCTTTTCGTAAAACTGAAAATATAGATCCTAGCCTTAATTTAGAAAATTGGTTAATTAATTAAGGAATATTCAAACTAACTAAAACTGTTTTATCTCATAGATGGCTAATTTAAATGGTGCAAATCCTCTCGTCCCCAATCCCACAAATAACTCGAACTTCTCACTACTCTCAGTTCTTGGGAGGGAAAGACTAACTGGTCCAAACTATATGGACTGGATGCGTAACCGAAGGTTTACCTTGAGGTACGAGAACAAAGAGTATGTTCTCGATGAGCAGATTCCCATAATTGATGAAGAATCAACCCAAGAGGAGATTGAGGCACACCGGAAACATTATGATGATGCGAATAAAGTGTCTTGTATCATGGCATCCTCCATGAGCCCTGGATTGCAAAAGATTTTTGAAAACACTTGGGCTTATGAAATGAACCAACAGCTGAAAGAAATATTTCTGGCTAAGGTAAGCAAAGAACACCTTGATGTGGTGAAATCCCTCATGGCTTGGAAACCTAAACCTGGAGTTTCCATGTGTGCTTTCGTCTTGGAGATGAGAGGGTACTTTGATAGGTTGGAGTAATTGAACATGGTATTTGACACAGAGTTTTCCATCGCCATAATTCTATCCAGTTTGCCTGCTGTCTACAATCAGTTTGTAATATCATATCAGATGAATATGAATGAGATGGAAGGCTCAATAATGGAACTCTACAATTTACTGCAAACTGCTGAGCAAGGAATCAAGAAAGATGATGTATCCTCTGGCTCAGCAGCTCCTGTGTTGACTGTTGGTCAAAGTGCAAAGAAAAGGAAAATGTCAAATTCAAATTGGAAAAGAAAGACTGCTGACGGAAAGTCCATTCGTAGGTCTAAGAAAGGGACCGATTCTGAGATTGCACCTGTTAGTGACCCAAAAGAAGCAGTGTGCTTCTACTGCAACACAAAGGGCATTGGAAGCGTAACTGCCCAAAGTACCTGAAGGACCTTGAAGATGGAAAGGTCGAAAAGAGTATTCATTCAAGTATGTTTATGATCGAACTCCATAATACCACAACTTCTAATTCATGGGTTCTGGATACAGGGTGTGGTAATCACATTTGCACTGTATTGCAGGGGATAAAGGAAAGTAGAAGTGTGAAGCATGGAGAACTCAACTTAGTTATGGGAAATAAGGGAATTGTGCCTGTGATGAAGATTGGAAGATTTGAGCTCATGCTGAATTATGGAGTTATGATAGATTTAAATAATTGCTATTATTCGTCAGAAATGACAAGAAATATTATTTCATTTTATGCTTTGTTCAAAGATGGTTATCATATTACTTTTGATAATGGAAATGGAGATATCTTGGTTTATTTAAATTATTGTTTTATTTTTATGTCTTCTCCTTACAAAGGCATATTTGAAAATGTTGAATGTGTTAGCAATGTTATTTTAAATGTTGATTCATCTAATGAGCTTGATAAATCCAAATTATGGCACTATTGTCTTGGGCACATAAACAAGAAATGCATCGTCCAACTCCAAAAGGATGGAGTGTTGGAATCATTCGACCTTAAATCGGATGATGTATGTGAATCTTGTTTATTAGGCAAGATGACTAAATCACCATTCACTGGATCGTGTGAAAGAGGTAAAGGACTATTGGATTTGGTACATACAGATGTATGTGGACCATTCCGATGTGCCACAAAAGATGGAAATCGATACTATGTTACATTTACTGATGACTTCAGTAGATTTGGACATGTTTAGCTGATCAAACATAAGTCGGATACTTTTGAAGTATTCAAAAGATATCAAAACGAAGTAGAGAATCAACTGGGCAGAAAGATAAAGGTTCTCTGATCCGATAGGGGAGGAGAATACCTTAGTATCGAATTTCTCGATCATCTTAGAGACTTTGGAATAGTTTCACAATTGACACCTCCTAGAACACCGCAGCTTAATGGTGTTGCTGAGAGGAGAAACAGAACCTTGTTAGACATGGTTCGATCTATGATGAGTCGAGCAACACTTCCGATAAATTTCTGGGGTTATGCATTAGAAACGGCCGCCCATATCTTAAATCAAATGCCCACTAAGAAAGTTTCAAAGACACCGTATGAAATGTGAAAGGGAAAAAGACCTTCTCTTGGTCACATCAAAATATGGGGTTGTGAAGTTTATGTTAGACGGGAAACTCAGGACAAACTAGACTCCAGATCTGAAAAGTGTCTTTTCGTTGGTTATCCACAAGAGTCATTTGGATATTTGTTCTACAGACCCAAGGAAAATGTGATCTTTGTAGCTCGAAGAGGAGTATTCCTTGAGAGAGAAATGATATCTATAGAGGACAGTGGAAGTAGAATTGATCTTGAAGAAATTCAAGAATCTACCGATGAAGAACCTATAATAAACACTGACGTTCAACAAGAAGTGGATACACCTGTTGAACCTGAAGACATATCCTTACCCGTTCGCAGATCTAGTAGAGTTAGCAATCCTCTTGAGTTCTATTATGGTTACCAAATAGAAGAAGAGGATAAGATAAGTGATAGTACACTGGGTGAATTAGATGAACCTGCTAATTACAAGGAAGCGATGGCAGGCCCTGAGGCTGCTAAGTGAAAGGAAGCTATGAAAAGTGAAAGTCAATCTATGTATGACTACCAAGTTTGGAATTTGGTTGACACTACACCCGGTCTTAAGACGGTGGGTTGTAAGTGGATCTTCAAGAAGAAGAAAGACATGGATGGGAAAGTACACACTTATAAAGCTAGGTTGGTAGCGAAGGGCTATACTCAAACCTATGGGATTGATTATGAGGAAACCTTCTCACCAGTAGCTAAGATTAAGTCAATTAGGATTATGCTAGCCATAGCTGCATTTCATGATTATGAAATTTGGCAGATGGATGTCAAAACCGCCTTCCTTAACGGGAAACTGACAGAGGATGTGTTCATGGCACAACCGGAAGGTTTTAAAAATGAAAAGTATCCTAATAGAGTGTGCAAGCTTGAAAAGGCCATTTATGGACTTAAACAAGCCTCTCGTAGCTGGAATCTCTGCTTCCATGAAAAGTCACAGAGTTTGGATTTTCTAGAAGTGAAGATGAGTCGTGTATATATGTCAAGTTCAGTGGGAGTATTGTAGTATTCTTAGTGTTATATGTGGATGATTACTGCTTATAGGAAATGATATCCCAACTTTACAAGGTATAAAAGAATGGTTGGGAAAGTGTTTCGCTATGAAAGATCTTGGAGATGCAACATATATCCTTGGTATAAAGATTTATAGAGATAGGTCAAAACGTCTCATAGGACTCAGCCATGATACGTACATAGATAAAATATTGAAAATATTCAATATGGAAAATTCTAAGAAAGGGAACTTACCCTTGAATCATGGCATTAAGATCAGTAAGGATCTGTGTCCAAAGTCTGGGCAAGAATTGGACAGAATGAGTCGAATCCCATATGCCTCTGCTATAGGATCGATCATGTATGCCATGACGTGTACAAGACCTGATGTCTCATTTGCTTTGAGCTTAGTGAGTCGACCTCAGCAGAATCCTGGTGAAGGTCATTGGACTGCTGTAAAGAACATTCTCAAGTATTTGAGAAATACTAAAGACAGGTTCTTGGTTTATGGTGGAGAAGAAGAACTCAGAGTAACGGGTTATAGTAACGCTAGTTTCCAAACAGACAGAGATGATTGTCGTTCACAGTCTGGTTGGATATTCCTACTAAATGGGGGAGCGGTGACATGGAAAAGTTCTAAGCAAGATACAGTGGCAGACTCCACATGCGAGTCTAAGTACATTGCGGCTAGTGAAGCGGCAAAGGAAGCTATCTGGATGAGGAATTTCATTGGAGATCTTGGAGTTGTTTCAACAGTACAAGATCCTATTGCTATATTCTGTGATAATGAAAGTGCAGTCGCCTTGAGTAGAGAACCCAAGGATCACGGAAAGTCAAAGCACATTGAAAGGAAATACCATTTTGTTCGAAGGAAAGTCGAAGAAGGACATGTGATTGTGAATAGCATAAGATCAAAGGATAATCCAGCTGATCCGTTCACAAAGCCACTAGGAAAGTCCATACATGATGAACATGCTATGAGCATAGGTTTAAGAGATAATGTAAAGTTTTAGTTGTTAGTTTGAATTTGAAACGTTATAAACAATGATGGAAACTGTAATAGACTTGGTGATTAAATAATGGAGATTTTTAATTGGAAGGAGTTCTACCATTTACTATTGTTTGTCATTGTGTTTCAGTTTTGCATGTTTAGACACCACTTCCAGAGTAATAAGTTCTTACTCAAACCTCCTCAGTCAATCACACTATATAAAGTATGTGGTGAATTAAGACTGTCATGGAGTGTTAGTAGATGTCTATGGAGATTAGACATAGCATGGAGATTGCTGCAACACTCATGGGTACTTAATAGGGATTTAAGTATAGGAGAAACCCACACTTAAAGAGATCACTTCATGGATTAAATCACGAGTTATTTTAAGATGATAATATCTTCTATTCTTAAAATGGAGATACATGAGTATCTAGTTCTTCAAGTCTGTTAAACTTTACTCTATTCAAACATTGTACGTAAATGCCAGTTATAAAGGGTATGCTAGGTATGACATGATGAGTTGACTAGTGCTATGTAGTCGATATTTATTTGTTCCTTTTGCCTAAAATGGAAAAGAGATATCATGGGCCCTCTGATGATTAAAGTTTGACTCAAAAGTGCTAGGCTTGGCCGAGACTAAGTTGATAGTTCAGTAGTCTCATAAAGTCAATATAATCGGAAATCAGAAAAACATATATGAATCTTGAGATTGATTATAATCCATGTCTCGATTCATACGATATCGTGAAACAAAGGAATGGTTGATCACTTATCTAAAGGACTGACTCTACGATATGATTCAGAGTTCGGTAGTTGCATTGGATGGCACACTTTACAAAGTTAATAGGATAGAGACTTAGACCAATAATAGTTGATGATTTGTCCAAGTGGGAGACTGATGGAATAGTGTCCAATATCATAACTAATTGGTGAGACTATCATTAGTGGTAAAGTCCTTTTTGGGTTGCCCTCAATAAACAGTCAAGAGAAAGATGAATGATTAATATTAATTAGTATTAATGTTATATTTAATTAGTTGATTTATTAATTTATGATTAAATTAATTAGAAATCAAAAGTAATCAAATTTGGCAGAAGATTCCAGAAACTAACTCAACCGCGGTTGGAAGGTCCAACCTCCGGTTGGGATTAGGGTTTCTAAAGGCGGTGGAAGTTGCAGACTTGGAGTCCAAGACTGACAGCTCCAACCGCCGGTTGAAAGGTCCAACCGCCGGTTGGGGGTCGAATCTGGGGTTTCTTCCACAACTATAAATAGGGGCATCCTATACCTTCATAACATACGACTTCAAGTATGAATTTTTGAGGGTTTCGAAAATTCGACTTTCTCTTGGGTTTTTGGGTGTGAAGCATTAGAGGTATTCTACTTTGGGTATTTGCCCCCAAGTAAAGGAACTCTGCTCGTTGGTCTGCGAGCGAGAAATAGGTTTTCTCTTAAGGTTATTGTTTTCCTTATTTTCTTTATCCAATTTATTTATTGTACTATGTTGTTAAAATTAAAGATCCCTTAAGGTTTTAGTTTCCTAATTGCCTTAGATTATTTAAAGTTTTGTTATTCCGTTGCGTGTATAATAATCTAGTTAGGGAATAGGAAACCCAACAGACACATCTGATGACGAGACCTCTGAACCAGCAGCTAAGCAGAAAGAAGAGATGAAAGAAGAAAAGGAACCTCTTGCCAATGAGGATATTTATCCTCTTGATTCTCCAGAACTGCCTGATTCACAAGCATTATCTCAAGAAATCATCTGCATCCCAATTGGTTCTACTCTTGAGCAAATGATTTATGTGATAGACGAATATGATGGTCACCCTCATATTATAATAGCAGCTATTAGAAATTCTACTAATGATTATTCTTTACATCAAAGATGGCTAATAGCGGTTATTGAGGCAGCATCCACTATCTATCTCACTGGAAAAGGAACCAAAGATCCACTCAACCTTAGACATTGCATCAGAACATTCGCCGATGCACTCAAATCTCAGCTCAAGAAGGAAAGAAAGAACGCAGAAGAACTACTTTTCTACATCGAATAGAGGCAAATATACCGTAAGGTGTATGATGTTCTCATGGTTTCTGCGTTTCCTTACTCCTCAAAACAAAGGGAGAAGTTGGGTGCTATCAGAAGAAATATCGAAGGTGCTACTGACTTCATGGTGATGAAAAATCTGCAGGGATTCCTTGACTTATTAGCTGAGAAAGACCACCTGAGTACCAAAGAAAGCAATCGATTTATCATCAACTCTACTTTAGAACATCATATCAAATTGATAATCGAAGAGCTTAGGTACATCACTAGGGACGAAAGCAGGCGTAATCATCCTATCATTGTTAATAATATGTCTCTACTCGATATTGTCACTTTTGTGATAACTCGATTACATGAGATATTGAATGCAGAATATGCCGAGAAAGCAGAGTTTATCTTCCATACTGGATATCGCGAGATATTCAACAAATTGATTCACATTTTCAAATACTCTGGCTTTCCTTTCACTCTTCATCATCACCAGCTAATCAAAAGCTTATGCAAATCTACAGCTGTATACGAAGGAGATCCTCATAGTGAAGAATTCGAAGATCTGAAGATGAAGTTACTAGAATTTATGGATTCCTTCAGACTTAAGCATCCGATTAGAGAATACATCACGACAAGCACAACCACTATGATTGACCCTAACGGACCAGTCACTAAGGAGGTTGACCACATCACAAACGGATTGCTAGGTCTTTCTAGAGCAGCCTCAGAACAACTTCAAAACTTCAAAGTAGATACCATGGAACCGCTATATCTAATCTTAACCATGGCCTGCCACTTCCAAAGGATCTATCCTCCGCGATACTCTTTCCCACAACCCAGGGCACATAATGTCACCATCACTCATCCTGGGAGCTCCTTCCCGTACACCTAATCTTGGAGGTGTAAAGTCGAGCTCTCGACTATAACAGCAGCGCTTCTCGGGAGGTAACCCGTGGAATAAGACGTGTAGAGAGAAACGTATCAATAAGTGAAGAAGATCTCTGACTATCCTTCACACTTGGTCGTACCTAAATAATTTATAAAACCTTCTGATATTACAACTCATTTGCAAATAAACCACTCGTCTAAAAAAAACAGGAAATCAATTTGAAACTGGTAATTTATATGTTTCGAGCATTTGAGGTACTTGCATACTACTTTTATGCATTATGCTCGAACTCATTTAAAAACACATGTTTTATAAAACTGATTTATAGTAGAAAACATCTTTTCAAAATTCTGAGACAGTGATTTCTCTTTTCATTTGCAAAAATATTGAGTTTGTAAAAAGCGTATGACCAACGTGTTCACACTTACGAGATTAATTCACAAAAGAATGATGAATGAAGAAAACCAATAGCAAAACGCTTGAAGCCGAGCCAATCTTCATGGATGCAGAAAAGGATCCTGGCAACATCTATTTTCAGCAAATTCAGACTCTCAGCTTAATTGCAGCTCGCTATCTAGGGAGTGTCCTTACCCTTTATCCACTTTTAATTATGATTCTGTATAGTATTTGCTTTGTTAAGTTTGTTATGTAATCTATACTCTATACTAAGCTTATCACTAAGTGTGGGATTCCAGCCCAAAACAAACACTTGAGAAACTTTTTCTTACATGTTCATACTCTAAGTGTGGGATTTTACTTCCGGTAAATCTTAACTCAAGAGAACATTAGGGACAATGTTCCTCTAAGTGTGGGATAGCAGGTATAGAATACCTTAGATAGTTTTTTATGAAATCAATGTCTGAAACAGTAAACTCTGAAAATGTTCCTCAAATTTTTTTCAAAATTTTTAAGAAAATTATAAAGTATGAGCCAAATCATCTGATTAACTCTGTTATTTTTGAGTCATAATATCTTTTGAGATGAGCTATTTTCAAATATGAGTAAGATATTACGGAATCTAGGGAAAATAAGGTAGAAATTTCTTAAGCAAAAATGAAAATCTAAGAGGAGCATGGCTAGACACATACAACCCTATTTGCAGTGAGGTATCTTGAGCCTAAAAGCATTCATCTTTAATGCTTCACTATTCATTTCTTGTATGTGCCGATGCATGTATCTCTGAATTAGAACTTGCTCTTGACATACGCTTCGAGACCACATTGGTGTGTACCGTACGCGGTATATGTGCAATTAGATGACCTTGACATTCCCTAGGATTTAACCCATTTTTACATATATTTTCAAGCCCAAAATCCTTCTGATACTCATTTTTAGTATCTATGATCCGCCTAGTAAATTCTGTTGAACCTGAATCTTTCGTTTCAAAAAACCCTCATCTTTAAACCCTACTTCCCAAAAATATCCCCAAAATTTATCTTAGAATTTCTGAGCTTATGAAGAACATCTTTTAGAATATCCGCTTCACTTATCCTACCCTTTCGTGTTCTCCAAAAGTCATCTCTCTTGAGAATCCTTGGTGTGTAAAATTGGCACCACGAAAAGACTCAAAAAGAATCAAGATAAGGGATTTCTGAAAGAATCAAAAGAAGAAAAATATCCTTGGAAATTCTATGGCAAAGAAGTTCTGAAGAAGAAGAAAAAAAATAATAGAAAAATAGAAAATGCAGAAAAAGAAAATAAAAAGAAGAAAAGAAAAGAAAAGAAAAATAGTTCCGCGGAAATAAAGCTAAAGTCCTTCGAAGTATCATCCTCTTAAGAAAAATCTGATAGAAGATGAATAGCTATCTCCATTCCGTTCTAAAATAAAGTTTTTCATGATCTTAGTTGTTTTTAAGATAAGTAACCCTTACAACCCAAATATACCGCTTTCCATACCCTTCAACCCTCACCAAACACTACAACCCTCATGAATGTCTTGGGATAATTAGTACCGTCCTCACCTAAGTGGTGGAGATCAGATTCTCGATCAAGCCTATGACGATGAGTGCTGCATGACTGGCTATTTGAGCGATTTCATTTGTTCTAGATTGATAGGAAACCCGATACACTTTGAGTGAACTGAGTGACCACCTTTAGTGAGATCGCCTAGTCATGTGTACTTCAAGATAATGAGATTTGGAAGTATGCCTAAGAGAATCTTTTCTTGTTTATGAAAGGATCATTTTATCTTTTCCTATATTCCCGAAATTATCTTACTTATATCTGGAAGTGGTAACTCTTGAAAAATATTTTGACTCGCTCTAAAATGTTTTAAAATATTTTCAAAAACTGAGTGTTGCTTGAGGACAAGCAACGTCTAAGTGTGGGATAACTTGATGTGACGCAAAAAGTCATGCTTTTAAGTACGATATTCCGCACTTTTTGGGCACATATTTAGTGAAAATATTCCAAAAAAATCATTATTTACTAAAATTCACTAAAGTGCTCAAAATATAGACGTTGCTACAAAAATCACTAAAAACGTCCAAATAACAAGCAAAACAGAGCAAATAAACAACGACCAATTTGTCCACCCTCATTTACCCTATGAGAAACACATTCTAACCTTATTATATGATGTCATAGGTAAAAACGAGGTGGGAGAATCAAGAATCATGCAAATTGGGTAAAGAAACGGAGGAGATACGACTTCTACAGATCGTTAAAAATCATTCCGGCTATGCCTGAGCTCTAAACATCAAATTTCTATGAAAATGGTACCATTAGAAGCATAACGGAATTACGAGACTGTAGGCAAAAGAATCAAGTCAAACGGACATGTAACGAAGGAGATACGGGCGTTTTAAGCAACGAACGAAAACCAACGGACCCCGTATACGGCCCTAGAGACCGTATACGGCCTCTACAGTACCGTATACAGCTGCTACAGTACCGTATAAGGCCCCACCTACCCCGTATACGGCCCCCTTGACCCCAATTGGTCTCTGTTTGTGCTTCGTTTGCTTGTACGCTGAGCTGTTTCACTTGTACGTATGATTTGAGGCTTCACCTATAAATAGGGGTCACCTCCTTCAAGTTTTACACACCATTCTTCATTTCACTCATTTCTTCACTCTCACTTTCTCTCTCAGACTCTCTCTCTCTCTCTCTTCTCTCTCTCTCTTCATTTTCTCTCTCTAGAATTAGGGTTAGAGTAAGTTAGTTCTCAGTTAATATTTAACTGAGACTAACGGAGGGACTACTTTTGTAATAGCGTGAGGAATAGTTCAGGGGCTTATTTGTAATATTCTAGAAGATTTTGCGGAGGTTCTGCTTGTGTATTCTTTCAAACGCTTATTCAATCTACGCTTGAATTACGGTTATCTCTTTCCTTATCTGTTATAATGATGATTGTTATTGGTATTATGCTAGATTTAGGACCTGTTATTATACGTAGTGAGTAGTTATATTGTGTGTTTGTTATGATGTAGTAAGTCGTTAATTAGGATGATGTCATTATGAAACAACGGAAGTAACGTTATACGACTTTCATTTGTATAGCGCTGGAAACACCAATGTGTGTAGTACAGAACGTGGAAGCTATGAAAGTCGTAGGCACAATCTGTTGTTGATTAATGTTCCAAACTATTATATCTACTAAATGAAAACTCGGTGCTTTGATTACACGTTCCATCTATGATTTTAAACCGCCTATTCAACTAACGCCTTTCCACCAATAAACGTGGTTAAAACCTTCTTATAAGACGTCATATCGGGGGTAATTAATTATCTGTGTTGGTTTTAAAGCTGTGGAAATACTTTATACGTATTGTAAACCGTGAATAAACTCCGGATTAAATATCTGTGTTTAAATAACATGGTCTGGTTTTGAAGCCGTGGAAAAGCTGTTTTAAACAAGTATTGTACACTATGAATAAACTAGGGATTTATTGGTTAAATACAAGTGAGGGCTGGTTTAAATCATAAAAGGGGAATCTCTAATCTAAAATACAAACTCAGTTTATGAATCCAGAAAGGAAGACGAGGAATCATCTAGTATTCCAAATTTATCTATCACCCCTGGATTCTACAAAACCATTAATGGAAAGTAATCAAACACCAACCAGGTCTTAAACCTAAATGTTTTATTTAATTGAGTATCAATGGGGTGTTAAGAACGGTCGGACCGTTAGTAGGTCTGTTACTCTATGCATGCGCCCAGGAATCTTCGTATTCCAGAAAAGGGCCACTGTTCCGTAACAGGGCAGTGTTGAGAGTTGAACAGCCTCCTCCGATCAGAATCACGATAACCTAGTTACTCAGTGACATACTGACTGAGCAATCAATCAGTAGGGTGCTAGTGCTTACACCATAAATACTTAAGACAAATAAAATACAAATCTTTAGAAAGATGATTTCATAACTTAAACTAAAACATCATCCCAATGCAAGGCTAACGAAGTCATAACAAACACCCCCTTTATCCTGACTGATATCCCTTTATTTTATTTTATTGCTTAGTTTAATTAGTAGTATAATTTAGAAAACAAACAAAAACAAACCTCCAACTGCTTTCAAAACACCTTTCACTAGCTAGATTCGGACATCTTGATTTCTCTGTTTCACAATACCATTGGTTTTAAAGAACTACCCTAGGTCATACTTGCTGCTATATACCTTTAGCACTGGTAAACTTAGGCCCCAGCATTTACAAATTTAAAACTCCACTGACACGTCGCTAGTGGTCGGTGCAATGACAGGTTAATTCCTAACCGACTGTTGGTGGCACGTCAGTAATTAAATTGAGTTACGCAAAACAACCGGACGATTCCGACAACTACAAACGTTGGTGATAAAACTTTTATAAATAACTTGAAATTATTTTAGTAGTTAGTTATTTATTATTATTATGCTAGGATATAGCATAACGATATGAAGAAACTTAAATCAAACGAACGCTGTAACACCCCCCAAATTTGATGATTTGCAGAAGCTTGATTTGGGTGTTACTAATCAATAACAAAGCACAAAGATAAATAGCAAACGACTCTATATGCGTCGTTTTAACAAAATCTATTGATAACTGAAATGTTTACAACATTTAAAGTTTTACATAGCTCGAGTTAAATAAAATGAGATTTCAGTACATAAGTACTTATACAAAATATACTAATGCAAGAAAATCTCAATCGTCTGTATGCTGACTCGAGCTAAATCCTGAAGCAGAAACATCCTACTGCTGGGTACCTGCGATATATGCTAAAAGGTCAGCTATAAAGCTGGTGAGCTCACAGGTTTGAAATCAAGTAATATCGTATGAACCGCAAGATTTTAAATAATGAATTGCATCCAGCAATTGAATAATGAATTGCATCCAGCAATTAAATAATGAATTGCATCCAGCAATTAAATGATAATCATCGTGTATACAGCCATGAGCACATAGTTGAGCTTAACTCGAGGGCCGGGTCCCCTATAGAGAATTCCGGGCGAGGTGCCTCCACGAATGCCTAATCCACATTCGTCTTCCCAAATATTAGTACGTCCGTTTACCCGGTTAGTGCTTGCTAACCCGGACGAGGAGGGTCAATCCTATATGGTACCATATACTAATATTCACGCTACAACGTATTAACAACTATGCTGACGGAGGACTTTAAAATGATTAGTTTCGAAAAACTCATGTAGTATATGAAAAGTTGGTACTTGCGTTCACATGTTAAAAGTTGAGCAATATATCACACCCCTGAGTAAAGCAGTAAAAGAGGGGCTATGAGACTCACCTGAGTCTGAGAGCGTTTAAACAAACGTAAGTTGATTAGCCGAATATGAAGTCCAAAGACTCGTAACCTGAGGGTGTCCACGACACGCGATGGTTATAATCATGATTGGGTATCTCAAAAGATCACCCTTGTAGTTGTTACACAACTATATATATGTCCAAATTACTACGATTTGGTTGATTTGTTAAGTGTTTGAAAACATGTACGGCCCGTTGGTGATGGGTTTGGAATAATAAACTTTAAGTATTATTATCTTGTAATTCGCGTTTTGCACGTAAAAGTGTGTCCCAATGTGTTTATAAGTCGTATCGTATAAGGGTTTGAGGTTATATAGTTCCGACACTTAGTGAAATTGAGATTTGAAAACCTGCTGTTTTATGCGACACTAAATGCGACACAAAGTTCGTTATGCGACACAAGGGTTGTGTCGCATAGGAGTGCGACACAATGTCCATACGACACAAGGGTTGTGTCGCATGGATGCGAAATGATGATTCAACAGCGACATAGTGATTGTGTCGTATGGGTATGCGACATAGTGGTTGTGTCGCAGGACTTGCGACACTAATCATCTGGTACGACATAAGGTACGACACAAGAGATTTTATGCGACATAAAGGCCAAAATACGACACAACATGCGACACAATGCTTGTGTCGCATGGATGAATACCAGCCCAGAAAGTCCGGCTGTTAACGTTTTTCCGGCGAAAAATCCGTTTTAAACTCGTTTTTAAGCTATGAAATCGTGTTCTATACATTGTAATGGACATATACTAGTTATAAAAACAACCACAAATGAAAAATACTAAGAATCAAGAGATTTCGGGATTTCGTCGGAAACTTACAATTTGCCGAAATGAAAATCCGGAAAGGTAGAAATGTAGATCGTTGCGAGGTGGTCGTGAATCTCTAAAAATATTTATGATCCGGTTGCGTTTGGTAGTAGTATTGTGCGATTTAGATGGATGGTGGTGATTTTGATTAATAGAGAGAAAAGAGAGGAGAAAGAGAAAGAGAAATGAGAAAGTGAGAGAAGAGAGTGGGAAATGGGAGGTTAAGCCCCCATTTTTCGCCTCGCGTTCCCGCTCCGTGCGGTGTTCGTTTGCTCCGTCGTTTAAACGTTAAATAATTATTTTAAATATAAATTGGTACATTTTAAAATATAAATTATTACGCGATATTTTATTTAAATATTTTACTAATCACTTTATATTTGAATTATAAAAAGGTAAGTTAATTTGTTTGCGCGGTTTACATTTTAAATTATGTAATTTCTGATTGTACGATACGAATGAATACGAAATATTATAATAATAATATTTTTGACACAAAACGTTATTAAAAAAAAAATTGGTCACCAACGTCCGTATTAAATTGAATCGAAATACATTCGATTTAAATTGCATACGATTTCATCAAATCGCATTTTCGTATATATTCAACAATATATATAATTCGATACATTAATTAGCCTAACCAGGAACTAATTACATGTATTAACATATGATTAGGCACTAATTACTAGTCCTAATTTGGCGGGTGTTACATTCTCCCCCCGTTAGAAGAATTTCGTCCCGAAATTTAGCTCGAAGTCGTGTTTGATGTGGAATCAGTGAATAGTTGAGGATATTTGAGTCGCATTTGGTCTTCCCGTTCCCAGGTGAATTCCGGACCCCGCCGCGAATTCCATCTGACCTTGACGATGGGAATACGACTTTGTTTCAGTTGTTTGACCTCACGGTCCATAATTTCAGCAGGTTCCTCAACGAAGTGAAGTTTATCGTCAACACGAATTTCATCGAGTGGAATGATAAGTGTCTCATCAGACAGACACTTCTTCAAATTTGAAATATGAAAAGTAGGGTGCACGCTGCTGAGTTCGGATGGCAGCTGCAATCGATAAGCTACGGGGCCAATCCGTTCAAGGATCTCAAAAGGCCCGATGTATCTGGGATTTAACTTTCCGCGTTTGCCAAAATGGATGACGCCCTTCCAAGGCGATACTTTTAGGAGTACTCGATCCCCAACTTGGAACTCGAGTGGTTTGCGTCTCACGTCAGCATAACTTTTCTGACGATCACGTGCGGTTTTGAGTCTGTTTTGGATTTCCACAATTTTCTCAGTGGTGGCGTGTATGAGTTCAGGACCAGTGAGTTGACTATCTCCCAACTCAGTCCAACAAATCGGTGATCGGCACTTACGACCGTACAGTGCCTCAAAAGGTGCAGCCTTAATGCTGGCATGATAACTGTTATTGTACGAAAATTCGCATAACGGTAGATGTCTTTCCCAGTTTGTACCGAAATCAACTACGCAGGCTCGTAGCATGTCCTCCAGTGTTTGAATGGTTCGTTCACTCTGGCCATCGGTTTGAGGATGGTACGCGGTACTCATATCGAGACGGGTACCCATAGCTTTCTGAAGTGATTGCCAAAAGTGAGAAGTGAAACGGGCATCTCTGTCAGAGATGATTGAGACTGGAACACCGTGATGAGAAACGATTTCCTTGATGTAGATTTGTGTAAGGCGTTCCATTTTATCGTTTTCTTTGATTGCCAGGAAATGAGCAGATTTGGTGAGACGATCAACGATCACCCAAATGGTATCGCAACCGCTCGACGACTTGGGTAGTTTGGTTATGAAATCCATGGCAATTTGATCCCATTTCCATTCAGGGATTTCAGGTTATTGGAGTAAACCAGGAGGTTTCTGATGTTCGGTTTTGACTTTCGAGCAAGTAAGACATTTGCTGACATAAGTGGCGATTTCGGCTTTCATGTTTGGCCACCAATAAAATTCCTTGATTCCGTGGTACATCTTATCGGATCCCGGGTGGATAGAATATTTAGACTTGTGAGCCTCGTCCATCACCAAGTCTCTTAGGTTCCCGAAACTAGGCAACCAGATTCGGTTTGAGAAATACCTAATCCCGTTATGTTTGATTTCAAATTGTTTGTTGATGCCCCGCAAGGCTTCATTTTTGATGTTTTCAGATTTCAGGGCTTCGATCTGAGCGGTATGAATTTGAATGGTAAGATCATTGTGAATGGTCATACTGAGGGCTCGGACTCGAAGTGGTTTTGATCGTTCCTTTCGACTGAGGGCATCGGCTACAACATTAGCCTTCCCTGGATGGTACTTGATCTCGCAATCGTAATCGGTAAGCAACTCGACCCATCGACGTTGCCTCATATTGAGATCCTTCTGATCGAAGATATGTTGGAGACTTTTATGGTCGGTAAAAATGGTGCACTTAGTGCCGTAGAGATAATGTCTCCAGATTTTGAGGGCAAAAACGACAGCTCCGAGTTCGAGGTCATGAGTGGTGTAGTTCTTTTCGTGAATTTTCAGCTGTCATGAGGCATAAGCAATGACCTTGTCTCGTTGCATAAGCACGCAACCAAGACCTTGGTGAGAAGCATCGCAGTATACCACGAAGTCATCGGTGCCTTCGGGTAAGGATAGAATTGGAGCACTGCAAAGCTTTTGTTTCAAAAGTTGGAACGCCGACTCTTGTTTTTCGGTCCAATCGAACCTTTTGTCCTTCTGAGTCAGTACCGTGAGTGGTTGAGCTATTTTGGAGAAATTTTTGATAAATCGTCGATAGTACCCAGCAAGACCCAAGAATTGTCGTACTTCAGTTGCAGAGGTGGGTGCTTGCCAGTCTTTGATAGCCTCGATCTTCGATGGGTCCACGTGAATTCCCTGACTGTCGATCACGTGACCAAGAAATTGAACGGTTTGAATCCAGAACTCACACTTAGAGAATTTAGCATAAAGCTCCTCGTGTCTAAGTAGTTCAAGGATAGTCTTAAGGTGTTGCGCATGTTCTTGCTCGTTGCGCGAGTAAATGAGTATGTCATCAATAAAGACAATGACAAACTTGTCGAGGTAAGGTTTGCACACCCGGTTCATGAGGTCCATGAATACAGCCGGTGCGTTTGTTAGACCGAAGGGCATCACTTGGAATTCGTAGTGCCCGTAACGAGTTCTGAAAGCAGTTTTTGGAATATCGGTGTCGCGAACTCGTAACTGATGATAACCTGATCGCAGGTCGATTTTTGAGTAGAAACTTGAACCTTGAAGTTGGTCGAATAGATCATCAATGCGAGGAAGTGGATAACGGTTCTTGACGGTCAATTTGTTCAACTCTCGGTAGTCGATGCACATTCGGAAAGAACCGTCCTTCTTTTTGACAAATAAGACCGGAGCTCCCCAAGGTGAAGAACTCGGTCTAATGAATCCTCGATCCATAAGTTCCTGTAACTGAGAGGACAACTCCTGAAGTTCAGATGGGGCTAAACGGTACGGTGCGCGGGCCACCGGTGCGGCACCCGGCACAAGATCAATCGAGAACTCAACCTGTCTAGGCGGAGGTAGACCAGGTAGTTCTTCCGGAAAGACTTCGGGAAAGTCTCTAACAATCGGCACATCCTCAAGTCGCTTCTCTTCCGACTTCTTCTCCGTGATGTGTGCAAGTATTGCGGGGTAACCCTTTCTCAGAAATTTTCGGGTTTTTAAGCAGGAGATTATATTGAGTCCCGTCCCACCGGTCTCCCCCTGTATGATCAAGGTTCCACCAACGGCGAGTGGGATACGGACGATTTTATCGTGACAAACAATTTCAGCTCGATATTTGGACAACCAGTCCATTCCAATAATGACGTCGAAACTCCCGATTTCAATGGGTATAAGGTCGATCGAAAAGGTTTCGTCAGCTAGGTTTAAAGTGCAATTAGGTATCACACTGGTGGTTTCTACAAGTTTTCCATTGGCTAGCTCTACAGTGTACTTAACATCCAAGGCAACAGGAGTGATGTCAAGTAATGGGCAAAAATCATCGGAGATAAAGCTTCTATCAGCACCAGTATCAAATAGAACAGAAGCATTTAAGTTGTTGAGGAGGAACATACCCGAGACCACATTCGGGTCCTGGCGGGCGTCCCCAGATTTGATGACGAAAGCTCTGCTTCGGGTGTTGTTGTTGTTGCTGTTGCGGTTGTTGTTGTTGTTGTTCTTCAGTTTTGGGCACGAGTCCCTGAAATGCCCAGGTTTCCCACACTCAAAGCATACTTTGGGTGGTCTGGTGTTGTTGGGGTTGTTGTTGGTAGGAGAGCGGCAATCTTTGGTAAAGTGGCCGTACCTCTTGCAGTTGTTGCAAAAGGGACCACAGGAACCTTCATGGTGACGGCTGCACTTGGAACAGTATGGTTTGCTCCCAGTGTAACCCCGGATGATGTCAGTGGTGGTGTTGTAGGCTTTGATGGTGTCAGGTTTCTTGTTTTGTTGGTTGGAGTGGTTGTTGTGGTAGTCAGACCATTTGCGTTTGTTGTTTTGGGAGGATGAAGTGGGTGGTTCAGAATCTTGACTCATAGACATCAGGTCTTGGGCCAATGAGATTGCACCGTCGATGGTGGTTGGTTTTGAAGAGATGACATGTCCCCGAACAGGATCAGGGAGACCAAGGGTGTACTTCCTGATTTTATCAGGTTCAGTGCTAACCATAGCTGGGCGGAGGGCAGCTAGTTGTTGAAACCTGGTGGTATAACCATCGATATCACCACCCTGAACCTTTAAGTTCCAGAACTCCTCATCTAGCTTTTGGAGTTTGGCGATAGAGCAGTATTTGGCAGTGAGTTTTGCCTTCAATTCCTCCCAAGTGAGTTGGTAGGCAATTTCAGCACCCACTGATTGGGTATATGAATTCCACCAAGAGTGGGCATCATCTTCAAGAGAGCAGGTGGCGAAGTTTACTTTGTCGTTCTCCGCGCATTTACTAACACGGAAAACAGTTTCCATTTTCTCGAACCATCTGATCAGTCCGATGGCTCCTTCAGAACCCTTGAAGCTCGAGGGTTTGCAGCTTTGGAAGTCCTTGTAAGAACAAGGTTTGACGGCAGAGGTTCCAGCGGTATCGCTGTTTCTTGTGGAGTTGGGTGGGGTATTCCGAGCCAAGGCTTCAGTAACAGCCTGGGTTATGAGTGACGTAATCTGAGCATCGGTGTAAGGTCGTGTCTTTGGCGGCATGATTCTTCAATAAAAGAAATGAAGATATATGAGATTTCGTAGGAAAGTTGTATTTGTTATAGATGTACATGTAGAAAAGCAGTAACACATGACATCAACATGGAAGAATGACAATTAATATAAGTTGAACAACAAGGAATATTTGATAGCTAATACGAGTTCAAAGGTTACATCCTACAGATGTATTACAAAAGATGTCGGGAATTGTTACATCCGACGAAATTATAGAGTAGCGCGTAGATAGTTACTAGATTACAGGACATATTACAAGACAAAGACTACACTAGTCTTGACGTAGATTAATTTGTTCCATCATCGTGACAAGACGGTCCACAGTGGTTGCAAGCCGGCTAGCTTGTCGGGCGTTGTCTTCTGCGAGTGCTAGTCGTTGTGTTAGTCCACGCGCATACTCTTCTGCTTCAAGTGAACGCTGTTCACATTCTTCCATCCTTTGTTGCAGAAGGGTATTTTCCACCCTTATTTCTATTATTTGATTACGAAGGATATCCATGTTATTGTTCGTGGTTTCAAGATCGTCGGAGACTTGTTCGATGCGTTCATAGGACGTAAGTCGCCAGTTTTCGTTTGTTTCCTGCAACACGACATCCATGGTGCGAAGTCGCTGCTCGTGTTGATTCACCCTAGCGGCTAAGGCCGGCAAGGTGGGGTGAGTGGAATACGGGTCAGCTCGAGGCAACCGGTTGTTCCTCCTTGCTACCCTTGGGTTCTGCGACCCGGATTGAGAACGAGATGAATTTGATGGTGTGTTTGCCATTTCTGAGACAAAGCGTTAGTAAGATTGAGGCCTATATTCATATAGCTCCTATATAATATAGCCTATTGAGTGTCTAGCATAAACATGTTTAAGTCTCGGTTCTCTCGAGGTCAGAGTCTTCTATTGTACCCTGTTCAGCCATAACTACTTTCAGATCTTACATCATCTTTGCTTAATTGTACATAGTTGATCAGGCTATGTTAAATTAAACTCGTATGCTGTAATCTCTGAACCAGTCATACCTAATAAGGAATACGGCCTAATGGTCATAGTCTAGGCTCACTAAATGCAACCTAGTTCACTATAACCTTAGGCTCTGATACCAATCTGTAACACCCCCCAAATTTGATGATTTGCGGAAGCTTGATTTGGGTGTTACTAATCAATAACAAAGCACAAAGATAAATAGCAAACGACTCTATATGCGTCGTTTTAACAAAATATATTGATAACTGAAATGTTTACAACATTTAAAGTTTTACATAGCTCGAGTTAAATAAAATGAGATTTCAGTACATAAGTACTTATACAAAATATACTAATGCAAGAAAATCTCAATCGTCTGTATGCTGACTCGAGCTAAATCCTGAAGCAGAAACATCCTACTGCTGGGTACCTGCGATATATGCTAAAAGGTCAGCTATAAAGCTGGTGAGCTCACAGGTTTGAAATCAAGTAATATCGTATGAACCGCAAGATTTTAAATAATGAATTGCATCCAGCAATTGAATAATGAATTGCATCCAGCAATTAAATAATGAATTGCATCCAGCAATTAAATGATAATCATCGTGTATACAGCCATGAGCACATAGTTGAGCTTAACTCGAGGGCCGGGTCCCCTATAGAGAATTCCGGGCGAGGTGCCTCCACGAATGCCTAATCCACATTCGTCTTCCCAAATATTAGTACGTCCGTTTACCCGGTTAGTGCTTGCTAACCCGGACGAGGAGGGTCAATCCTATATGGTACCATATACTAATATTCACGCTACAACGTATTAACAACTATGCTGACGGAGGACTTTAAAATGATTAGTTTCGAAAAACTCATGTAGTATATGAAAAGTTGGTACTTGCGTTCACATGTTAAAAGTTGAGCAATATATCACACCCCTGAGTAAAGCAGTAAAAGAGGGGCTATGAGACTCACCTGAGTCTGAGAGCGTTTAAACAAACGTAAGTTGATTAGCCGAATATGAAGTCCAAAGACTCGTAACCTGAGGGTGTCCACGACACGCGATGGTTATAATCATGATTGGGTATCTCAAAAGATCACCCTTGTAGTTGTTACACAACTATATATATGTCCAAATTACTACGATTTGGTTGATTTGTTAAGTGTTTGAAAACATGTACGGCCCGTTGGTGATGGGTTTGGAATAATAAACTTTAAGTATTATTATCTTGTAATTCGCGTTTTGCACGTAAAAGTGTGTCCCAATGTGTTTATAAGTCGTATCGTATAAGGGTTTGAGGTTATATAGTTCCGACACTTAGTGAAATTGAGATTTGAAAACCTGCTGTTTTATGCGACACTAAATGCGACACAAAGTTCGTTATGCGACACAAAGTTCGTTATGCGACACAAGGGTTGTGTCGCATAGGAGTGCGACACAATGTCCATACGACACAAGGGTTGTGTCGCATGGATGCGAAATGCTGATTCAACAGCGACATAGTGATTGTGTCGTATGGGTATGCGACATAGTGGTTGTGTCGCAGGACTTGCGACACTAATCATCTGGTACGACATAAGGTACGACACAAGAGATTTTATGCGACATAAAGGCCAAAATACGACACAACATGCGACACAATGCTTGTGTCGCATGGATGAATACCAGCCCAGAAAGTCCGGCTGTTAACGTTTTTCCGGCGAAAAATCCGTTTTAAACTCGTTTTTAAGCTATGAAATCGTGTTCTATACATTGTAATGGACATATACTAGTTATAAAAACAACCACAAATGAAAAATACTAAGAATCAAGAGATTTCGGGATTTCGTCGGAAACTTACAATTTGCCGAAATGAAAATCCGGAAAGGTAGAAATGTAGATCGTTGCGAGGTGGTCGTGAATCTCTAAAAATATTTATGATCCGGTTGCGTTTGGTAGTAGTATTGTGCGATTTAGATGGATGGTGGTGATTTTGATTAATAGAGAGAAAAGAGAGGAGAAAGAGAAAGAGAAATGAGAAAGTGAGAGAAGAGAGTGGGAAATGGGAGGTTAAGCCCCCATTTTTCGCCTCGCGTTCCCGCTCCGTGCGGTGTTCGTTTGCTCCGTCGTTTAAACGTTAAATAATTATTTTAAATATAAATTGGTACATTTTAAAATATAAATTATTACGCGATATTTTATTTAAATATTTTACTAATCACTTTATATTTGAATTATAAAAAGGTAAGTTAATTTGTTTGCGCGGTTTACATTTTAAATTATGTAATTTCTGATTGTACGATACGAATGAATACGAAATATTATAATAATAATATTTTAGACACAAAACGTTATTAAAAAAAAAATTGGTCACCAACGTCCGTATTAAATTGAATCGAAATACATTCGATTTAAATTGCGTACGATTTCATCAAATCGCATTTTCGTATATATTCAACAATATATATAATTCGATACATTAATTAGCCTAACCAGGAACTAATTACATGTATTAACATATGATTAGGCACTAATTACTAGTCCTAATTTGGCGGGTGTTACATTCTCCCCCCGTTAGAAGAATTTCGTCCCGAAATTTAGCTCGAAGTCGTGTTTGATGTGGAATCAGTGAATAGTTGAGGATATTTGAGTCGCATTTGGTCTTCCCGTTCCCAGGTGAATTCCGGACCCCACCGCGAATTCCATCTGACCTTGACGATGGGAATACGACTTTGTTTCAGTTGTTTGACCTCACGGTCCATAATTTCAGCAGGTTCCTCAACGAAGTGAAGTTTATCGTCAACACGAATTTCATCGAGTGGAATGATAAGTGTCTCATCAGACAGACACTTCTTCAAATTTGAAATATGAAAAGTAGGGTGCACGCTGCTGAGTTCGGATGGCAGCTGCAATCGATAAGCTACGGGGCCAATCCGTTCAAGGATCTCAAAAGGCCCGATGTATCTGGGATTTAACTTTCCGCGTTTGCCAAAACGGATGACGCCCTTCCAAGGCGATACTTTTAGGAGTACTCGATCCCCAACTTGGAACTCGAGTGGTTTGCGTCTCACGTCAGCATAACTTTTCTGACGATCACGTGCGGTTTTGAGTCTGTTTTGGATTTCCACAATTTTCTCAGTGGTGGCGTGTATGAGTTCAGGACCAGTGAGTTGACTATCTCCCAACTCAGTCCAACAAATCAGTGATCGGCACTTACGACCGTACAGTGCCTCAAAAGGTGCAGCCTTAATGCTGGCATGATAACTGTTATTGTACGAAAATTCGCATAACGGTAGATGTCTTTCCCAGTTTGTACCGAAATCAACTACGCAGGCTCGTAGCATGTCCTCCAGTGTTTGAATGGTTCGTTCACTCTGGCCATCGGTTTGAGGATGGTACGCGGTACTCATATCGAGACGGGTACCCATAGCTTTCTGAAGTGATTGCCAAAAGTGAGAAGTGAAACGGGCATCTCTGTCAGAGATGATTGAGACTGGAACACCGTGATGAGAAACGATTTCCTTGATGTAGATTTGTGTAAGGCGTTCCATTTTATCGTTTTCTTTGATTGCCAGGAAATGAGCAGATTTGGTGAGACGATCAACGATCACCCAAATGGTATCGCAACCGCTCGACGACTTGGGTAGTTTGGTTATGAAATCCATGGCAATTTGATCCCATTTCCATTCAGGGATTTCAGGTTGTTGGAGTAAACCAGGAGGTTTCTGATGTTCGGTTTTGACTTTCGAGCAAGTAAGACATTTGCTGACATAAGTGGCGATTTCGGCTTTCATGTTTGGCCACCAATAAAATTCCTTGATTCCGTGGTACATCTTATCGGATCCCGGGTGGATAGAATATTTAGACTTGTGAGCCTCGTCCATCACCAAGTCTCTTAGGTTCCCGAAACTAGGCAACCAGATTCGGTTTGAGAAATACCTAATCCCGTTATGTTTGATTTCAAATTGTTTGTCGATGCCCCGCAAGGCTTCATTTTTGATGTTTTCAGATTTCAGGGCTTCGATCTGAGCGGTATGAATTTGAATGGTAAGATCGTTGTGAATGGTCATACTGAGGGCTCGGACTCGAAGTGGTTTTGATCGTTCCTTTCGACTGAGGGCATCGGCTACAACATTAGCCTTCCCTGGATGGTACTTGATCTCGCAATCGTAATCGGTAAGCAACTCGACCCATCGACGTTGCCTCATATTGAGATCCTTCTTATCGAAGATATGTTGGAGACTTTTATGGTCGGTAAAAATGGTGCACTTAGTGCCGTAGAGATAATGTCTCCAGATTTTGAGGGCAAAAACGACAGCTCCGAGTTCGAGGTCATGAGTGGTGTAGTTCTTTTCGTGAATTTTCAGCTGTCGTGAGGCATAAGCAATGACCTTGTCTCGTTGCATAAGCACGCAACCAAGACCTTGGTGAGAAGCATCGCAGTATACCACGAAGTCATCGGTGCCTTCGGGTAAGGATAGAATTGGAGCACTGCAAAGCTTTTGTTTCAAAAGTTGGAACGCCGACTCTTGTTTTTCGGTCCAATCGAACCTTTTGTCCTTCTGAGTCAGTACCGTGAGTGGTTGAGCTATTTTGGAGAAATTTTTGATAAATCGTCGATAGTACCCAGCAAGACCCAAGAATTGTCGTACTTCAGTTGCAGAGGTGGGTGCTTGCCAGTCTTTGATAGCCTCGATCTTCGATGGGTCCACGTGAATTCCCTGACTGTCGATCACGTGACCAAGAAATTGAACGGTTTGAATCCAGAACTCACACTTAGAGAATTTAGCATAAAGCTCCTCGTGTCTAAGTAGTTCAAGGATAGTCTTAAGGTGTTGCGCATGTTCTTGCTCGTTGCGCGAGTAAATGAGTATGTCATCAATAAAGACAATGACAAACTTGTCGAGGTAAGGTTTGCACACCCGGTTCATGAGGTCCATGAATACAGCCGGTGCGTTTGTTAGACCGAAGGGCATCACTTGGAATTCGTAGTGCCCGTAACGAGTTCTGAAAGCAGTTTTTGGAATATCGGTGTCGCGAACTCGTAACTGATGATAACCTGATCGCAGGTCGATTTTTGAGTAGAAACTTGAACCTTGAAGTTGGTCGAATAGATCATCAATGCGAGGAAGTGGATAACGGTTCTTGACGGTCAATTTGTTCAACTCTCGGTAGTCGATGCACATTCGGAAAGAACCGTCCTTCTTTTTGACAAATAAGACCGGAGCTCCCCAAGGTGAAGAACTCGGTCTAATGAATCCTCGATCCATAAGTTCCTGTAACTGAGAGGACAACTCCTGAAGTTCAGATGGGGCTAAACGGTACGGTGCGCGGGCCACCGGTGCGGCACCCGGCACAAGATCAATCGAGAACTCAACCTGTCTAGGCGGAGGTAGACCAGGTAGTTCTTCCGGAAAGACTTCGGGAAAGTCTCTAACAATCGGCACATCCTCAAGTCGCTTCTCTTCCGACTTCTGCTCCGTGATGTGTGCAAGTATTGCGGGGTAACCCTTTCTCAGAAATTTTCGGGTTTTTAAGCAGGAGATTATATTGAGTCCCGTCCCACCGGTCTCCCCCTGTATGATCAAGGTTCCACCAACGGCGAGTGGGATACGGACGATTTTATCGTGACAAACGATTTCAGCTCGATATTTGGACAACCAGTCCATTCCAATAATGACGTCGAAACTCCCGATTTCAATGGGTATAAGGTCGATCGAAAAGGTTTCGTCAGCTAGGTTTAAAGTGCAATTAGGTATCACACTGGTGGTTTCTACAAGTTTTCCATTGGCTAGCTCTACAGTGTACTTAACATCCAAGGCAACAGGAGTGATGTCAAGTAATGGGCAAAAATCATCGGAGATAAAGCTTCTATCAGCACCAGTATCAAATAGAACAGAAGCATTTAAGTTGTTGAGGAGGAACATACCCGAGACCACATTCGGGTCCTGGCGGGCGTCCCCAGATTTGATGACGAAAGCTCTGCTTCAGGTGTTGTTGTTGTTGCTGTTGCGGTTGTTGTTGTTGTTGTTCTTCAGTTTTGGGCACGAGTCCCTGAAATGCCCAGGTTTCCCACACTCAAAGCATACTTTGGGTGGTCTGGTGTTGTTGGGGTTGTTGTTGGTAGGAGAGCGGCAATTTTTGGTAAGGTGGCCGTACCTCTTGCAGTTGTTGCAAAAGGGACCACAGGAACCTTCATGGTGACGGCTGCACTTGGAACAGTATGGTTTGCTCCCAGTGTAACCCCGGATGATGTCAGTGGTGGTGTTGTAGGCTTTGATGGTGTCAGGTCTCTTGTTTTGTTGGTTGGAGTGGTTGTTGTGGTAGTCAGACCATTTGCGTTTGTTGTTTTGGGAGGATGAAGTGGGTGGTTCAGAATCTTGACTCATAGACATCAGGTCTTGGGCCAATGAGATTGCACCGTCGATGGTGGTTGGTTTTGAAGAGATGACATGTCCCCGAACAGGATCAGGGAGACCAAGGGTGTACTTCCTGATTTTATCAGGTTCAGTGCTAACCATAGCTGGGCGGAGGGCAGCTAGTTGTTGAAACCTGGTGGTATAACCATCGATATCACCACCCTGAACCTTTAAGTTCCAGAACTCCTCATCTAGCTTTTGGAGTTTGGCGATAGAGCAGTATTTGGCAGTGAGTTTTGCCTTCAATTCCTCCCAAGTGAGTTGGTAGGCAATTTCAGCACCCACTGATTGGGTATATGAATTCCACCAAGAGTGGGCATCATCTTCAAGAGAGCAGGTGGCGAAGTTTACTTTGTCGTTCTCCGCGCATTTACTAACACGGAAAACAGTTTCCATTTTCTCGAACCATCTGATCAGTCCGATGGCTCCTTCAGAACCCTTGAAGCTCGAGGGTTTGCAGCTTTGGAAGTCCTTGTAAGAACAAGGTTTGACGGCAGAGGTTCCAGCGGTATCGCTGTTTCTTGTGGAGTTGGGTGGGGTATTCCGAGCCAAGGCTTCAGTAACAGCCTGGGTTATGAGTGACGTAATCTGAGCATCGGTGTAAGGTCGTGTCTTTGGCGGCATGATTCTTCAATAAAAGAAATGAAGATATATGAGATTTCGTAGGAAAGTTGTATTTGTTATAGATGTACATGTAGAAAAGCAGTAACACATGACATCAACATGGAAGAATGACAATTAATATAAGTTGAACAACAAGGAATATTTGATAGCTAATACGAGTTCAAAGGTTACATCCTACAGATGTATTACAAAAGATGTCGGGAATTGTTACATCCGACGAAATTATAGAGTAGCGCGTAGATAGTTACTAGATTACAGGACATATTACAAGACAAAGACTACACTAGTCTTGACGTAGATTAATTTGTTCCATCATCGTGACAAGACGGTCCACAGTGGTTGCAAGCCGGCTAGCTTGTCGGGCGTTGTCTTCTGCGAGTGCTAGTCGTTGTGTTAGTCCACGCGCATACTCTTCTGCTTCAAGTGAACGCTGTTCACATTCTTCCATCCTTTGTTGCAGAAGGGTATTTTCCACCCTTATTTCTATTATTTGATTACGAAGGATATCCATGTTATTGTTCGTGGTTTCAAGATCGTCGGAGACTTGTTCGATGCGTTCATAGGACGTAAGTCGCCAGTTTTCGTTTGTTTCCTGCAACACGACATCCATGGTGCGAAGTCGCTGCTCGTGTTGATTCACCCTAGCGGCTAAGGCCGGCAAGGTGGGGTGAGTGGAATACGGGTCAGCTCGAGGCAACCGGTTGTTCCTCCTTGCTACCCTTGGGTTCTGCGACCCGGATTGAGAACGAGATGAATTTGATGGTGTGTTTGCCATTTCTGAGACAAAGCGTTAGTAAGATTGAGGCCTATATTCATATAGCTCCTATATAATATAGCCTATTGAGTGTCTAGCATAAACATGTTTAAGTCTCGGTTCTCTCGAGGTCAGAGTCTTCTATTGTACCCTGTTCAGCCATAACTACTTTCAGATCTTACATCATCTTTGCTTAATTGTACATAGTTGATCAGGCTATGTTAAATTAAACTCGTATGCTGTAATCTCTGAACCAGTCATACCTAATAAGGAATACGGCCTAATGGTCATAGTCTAGGCTCACTAAATGCAACCTAGTTCACTATAACCTTAGGCTCTGATACCAATCTGTAACACCCCCCAAATTTGATGATTTGCGGAAGCTTGATTTGGGTGTTACTAATCAATAACAAAGCACAAAGATAAATAGCAAACGACTCTATATGCGTCGTTTTAACAAAATATATTGATAACTGAAATGTTTACAACATTTAAAGTTTTACATAGCTCGAGTTAAATAAAATGAGATTTCAGTACATAAGTACTTATACAAAATATACTAATGCAAGAAAATCTCAATCGTCTGTATGCTGACTCGAGCTAAATCCTGAAGCAGAAACATCCTACTGCTGGGTACCTGCGATATATGCTAAAAGGTCAGCTATAAAGCTGGTGAGCTCACAGGTTTGAAATCAAGTAATATCGTATGAACCGCAAGATTTTAAATAATGAATTGCATCCAGCAATTGAATAATGAATTGCATCCAGCAATTAAATAATGAATTGCATCCAGCAATTAAATGATAATCATCGTGTATACAGCCATGAGCACATAGTTGAGCTTAACTCGAGGGCCGGGTCCCCTATAGAGAATTCCGGGCGAGGTGCCTCCACGAATGCCTAATCCACATTCGTCTTCCCAAATATTAGTACGTCCGTTTACCCGGTTAGTGCTTGCTAACCCGGACGAGGAGGGTCAATCCTATATGGTACCATATACTAATATTCACGCTACAACGTATTAACAACTATGCTGACGGAGGACTTTAAAATGATTAGTTTCGAAAAACTCATGTAGTATATGAAAAGTTGGTACTTGTGTTCACATGTTAAAAGTTGAGCAATATATCACACCCCTGAGTAAAGCAGTAAAAGAGGGGCTATGAGACTCACCTGAGTCTGAGAGCGTTTAAACAAACGTAAGTTGATTAGCCGAATATGAAGTCCAAAGACTCGTAACCTGAGGGTGTCCACGACACGCGATGGTTATAATCATGATTGGGTATCTCAAAAGATCACCCTTGTAGTTGTTACACAACTATATATATGTCCAAATTACTACGATTTGGTTGATTTGTTAAGTGTTTGAAAACATGTACGGCCCGTTGGTGATGGGTTTGGAATAATAAACTTTAAGTATTATTATCTTGTAATTCGCGTTTTGCACGTAAAAGTGTGTCCCAATGTGTTTATAAGTCGTATCGTATAAGGGTTTGAGGTTATATAGTTCCGACACTTAGTGAAATTGAGATTTGAAAACCTGCTGTTTTATGCGACACTAAATGCGACACAAAGTTCGTTATGCGACACAAAGTTCGTTATGCGACACAAGGGTTGTGTCGCATAGGAGTGCGACACAATGTCCATACGACACAAGGGTTGTGTCGCATGGATGCGAAATGCTGATTCAACAGCGACATAGTGATTGTGTCGTATGGGTATGCGACATAGTGGTTGTGTCGCAGGACTTGCGACACTAATCATCTGGTACGACATAAGGTACGACACAAGAGATTTTATGCGACATAAAGGCCAAAATACGACACAACATGCGACACAATGCTTGTGTCGCATGGATGAATACCAGCCCAGAAAGTCCGGCTGTTAACGTTTTTCCGGCGAAAAATCCGTTTTAAACTCGTTTTTAAGCTATGAAATCGTGTTATATACATTGTAATGGACATATACTAGTTATAAAAACAACCACAAATGAAAAATACTAAGAATCAAGAGATTTCGGGATTTCGTCGGAAACTTACAATTTGCCGAAATGAAAATCCGGAAAGGTAGAAATGTAGATCGTTGCGAGGTGGTCGTGAATCTCTAAAAATATTTATGATCCGGTTGCGTTTGGTAGTAGTATTGTGCGATTTAGATGGATGGTGGTGATTTTGATTAATAGAGAGAAAAGAGAGGAGAAAGAGAAAGAGAAATGAGAAAGTGAGAGAAGAGAGTGGGAAATGGGAGGTTAAGCCCCCATTTTTCGCCTCGCGTTCCCGCTCCGTGCGGTGTTCGTTTGCTCCGTCGTTTAAAAGTTAAATAATTATTTTAAATATAAATTGGTACATTTTAAAATATAAATTATTACGCGATATTTTATTTAAATATTTTACTAATCACTTTATATTTGAATTATAAAAAGGTAAGTTAATTTGTTTGCGCGGTTTACATTTTAAATTATGTAATTTCTGATTGTACGATACGAATGAATACGAAATATTATAATAATAATATTTTAGACACAAAACGTTATTAAAAAAAAAATTGGTCACCAACGTCCGTATTAAATTGAATCGAAATACATTCGATTTAAATTGCGTACGATTTCATCAAATCGCATTTTCGCATATATTCAACAATATATATAATTCGATACATTAATTAGCCTAACCAGGAACTAATTACATGTATTAACATATGATTAGGCACTAATTACTAGTCCTAATTTGGCGGGTGTTACAAACGCGATTTCGAATAAACGCGACAACTATTCAATAATATGATTTAAAACAAAACGAACTATCGGTAATAAACGATTTCTATGAAATTTGAAAAGTATAATTTTTCAAATATTAAAACATCCATAATTTGTCTTAATTCACCAAACTTACGCCTAATTAATCAACGTTTACCGCTAACGACTAAAATATCTAAAGATTAACACATTAATGAGGGGACAAGAATATCACAAACCATACCTTCCCCTCACTCCCTGTCACACCCCCTATTTCGGGTTGCAGAAGCGAATCGGGTCGGGGCGTGACTAATCAATAACCAAAGCACCAAAAGTATACAGTGAACGACTCTACATGAGATGTTGGTAAAATAGTACGTTACATTAGTATTCCAAAGTACATAACCATTAATACAAAAGAAAAGTCGTAATATCTTCAAGTAGTTACATGCATGCGACTCGAGCTAATAAGTAGATCCTGCTGGGCCATCCTACTATAGCTGCGTACCTGAGAATACATTACTAAAAACGTCAACCAAAAGGTTGGTGAATCTCACAGGTTGGTAGTAAGTAAATCAATTTGAACACAATATCAGTACACAAGTTTCACAGAAATAGTAAAGTAATAAATGTAATCGCACAAGTAAAATAAAACAGTAAAAGTGATTGTACGAATGTAACAAGTCAGTATTTAAAAGTTGTACGCAGTCAGTAGAGTAGTAATCGTCAGTTGTATGTAAATAACAAATTTATAGTCAATCACTGCATCCATGTAATTGGGTAGCAATCCATGGTAGTAAGCAGTCAGTAAATCAGTAATCAATCATTGCGTCAATGCAATAGGGTAATGGGTATACATTGCCATGAGCACCATAGTTGAAGCTTAACAGTAAGTAAGTAATCGTACAATCAAGTACTGTGCCCTCGTGAATGCTAATCCAAAAACATTCATGTGTAACGAGTAGAAAACGCCCATTTATACCTGTATGTTCGGGGCAGTGCGTGCTACCCTGGGCGGGGATTGTCAGTCCCAAATGGATCCATTTACTAGTACTCGCGCTTAATTCCATAACTAACAACTATGATTAAAGGGACTTCATTGGATTAAGTAAAACTCATGCAATCGATATACCAGTAATTCAGTGAGTATGTAAGTCTGTAAGTCTGTAAAACTGTAAGTCGGTAAGTCTATGAGTCGGTAAGACCGTAAATTAGTAAGTCGGTAGACTTGTAAATTAGTAAGTCTGTAAAGATTGTAAGTTTGTAAAATCGGTAAGTTTGTAAAGTCGGTAAGTTTGTAAGGTGTTTTTCCAGTAAAATAGTAAGTTTGTAAATCGGTCAAGTGGTAAGTATAAATCAGTAATTTTTGTAAAGTGGTAATGTAATAAGTATATCAGATAGTAAATCGGTAATATAATACATTTGTAAAGTAAAACGTTTGTAAGGTAATAAGTTTGAAAAGTACAAAGTTTGTAAAGTAGTAAGTTCGTAATTTAGTAAGTTCGAATTGTAATAGGCCCGTAAAGTAGTTTAGAAGTCAGTAAGTTTGTAAAGTATTAAGTCGGTAGCGTATCAAGTCTCTAAAGTAATGAGTCAGTGAAGTCCAAAGCATATACAGTAATTAATTCAATAAAAACAGTAATTTCATTGTGTTCAAGCAAAAACAAGTAATGCATCTCCCCCAAAGTAAAGCAGTAAAAAGGGGCTGTGAGACTAACCTGAGAGCTAGCGGCAAGTACACGCATTGTACCAATAGAAATCTCCTAGTGTCCTAAACAAGTGAGGTTATATATAAGTAAGAGACTAACAAAGTATTCTATGCTAGTGGTTAACATAACTAGTAACGTCCAAATGTTCTATTGGTTATTCGCGTTTTCAAAATCGTGTTGGAAATAATTAGTATTTCTCGAGTCGTTTCAATTATCATATATATGTATATATATAGTTAATTGTAATAATAATAATAATAATAATAATAATAATAATAATAATAATAATAAATATTAATGTTAATAAACCATCTTCGTTATGTATCGTACCCTTACAAACATGTTAATTCTTAAATTTCAACTGATCATCGAATATACTATTGAATGCTTTTATAAACTTTAAGTTAATTTAATTCTTTTTATTACACATACAATAAGCTTAAAAAAAACACTGAATATGTTAGCGTAACATAATTGCAATGCTATAAATCTCCATTAAATAAACTTTATTAAAATAACCACGTTTAGTGGCAATAGTGAAGCAAGTACAATAAATTCAGTTAATTTTGTTGTTAACCGATGGGATGTAAGATTGTACCCATTCGGGCATTTGAACTAACCCGTTCAGGTTGATGATATCACCCGTTCGGGTCACAACACGAACCCGTCCGGTTACAGGAACACGCACCCACCTGGGTCAATGGCTCACTAGTCCGGGTCCATGGGCCTACCCACCCGGGTCGAGAGCTAGTTCAGGTACGTTCGAATTTTGTTCTGATAATGAGTTTTCTACTAAATTTTTGGGCAATATAACTAATTATAACAATAATACATAAAGATTACTAGCTTTTTAGGCTGAATTAATTAAAGAAAATGGAAGATTGCTCACGGTGGAAGTGAAGCCGAGATGATGAACTCGATGAAAAAGATGGTGCACGAGGATGATGATGATGTAATCCTGATGTTGATGTCGCCGTTTGCGTTGCTGTTGTTGTAACTTGATGATTTCAAAATGATGGAGATGGTGGCCGGCGGCGGTGGTAACCAAGAGGTGGAACAAAGTGATGATTATTAAGTACACGATGTTGATGATCGAAAATGATGATGATGGTTATAGTTACTAGTTGCTTTGTTATTGCTATTATTGTTGTTGTTTTTGTTGTAGAAAATATAGAGATGAGAGATTGAGAATTGAAAGTGAAGAAGAAGATAAAATGGAAGAGAGGTGGGATGGATCGGCATTATTGATGGGCAAAAAGTAGGTGGGTAAATTATTATCCCCAAAAACAGTGTAAAATGCCCTTATTTTCGTACCCGATCGTTAGGTAGAGTAATGTTTTCAAATATTAAATTTCTAAAATTATAATCGTTTATAATTTTAATTACAGTATTTTATAAAAAAAAACTTTTAACTAGGATATAAAATTATACCTTTGTTTTAATTAAAACATACGGATAGTTTTCTGTGTTCAAAATGTATTTAAATTTCAAACTGAGTAATTAATTATTGTTTTTGACAATAATATTTTGTTTGGAAATGTTTTGTACCAACTTTAGTATTTTGATTTACGCGTTCTGTCGGGTTCGTAGGTACGAGATTATTAAATAATTTTTTCAAGTTATAAATATACATTTATATATTTAGTACTTGTATACTTTGGTTATTGCACGTATGTGATACGCGGAATAAAAGTTCAAATTTGGAGTGAAATTTGGGTCATTTTTGACGTGGTGTCACATTCTCCCCTTGTTAGGAGAATTTCGTCCCGAAATTCGTTCGTAGTAAGTATTGATGAGTCGAAGTATTGGTCGGTGCATATCCTAAGTAAGTTTGTGAAATTTTCATAAGTGACACCCTCGTTTATCTAAGATTGTCTACCTCCCCTTGTTGAACTATTGCTCTACTGACAACGAAAGGAATAAAGGAAATGAGTTTTGATATCTTAGACCATTTTGTCTGTGAGAGTAAATTCAGTAAGTCAGCCAGTTACTAAGGTGTAGCTACTCTTTGCACTAGTAGCCTAAAGTAAAGCAGTAACTTCCACTGCTTTCGTACAGTTTGTAACAGCAAGTAGTATCGTAACATAACTTAGACTCTATCAGTCTCATATAGAAACTAAGTGGTTTACACAAATTTGTTTTATGGGGATGTTACCCACAATATAAAAATTAACCGGTATGTTTTCCGGTATAAGGCAGTGTAGGATCTGTTATTCCAATTTATATGAGCTAAACCTCGTCTCGTATATAGAAACTATAGAAACTAAATTATCATTTTTTCCTAACCCTATCGTGCACTTAGAATCTAGGAAAAAAACATAAAAGATATTAAGTAGCAAGTAAGTTTTATCAAAGTAAATAGTGCAAGGGCAGTCAGGTTATTAGTGTGTGACCATACCCGTGTTTAGTAAGTCAAGTTGTTGTTTTCTAATCCTAACATATTTTTAGGATTTAAATCACAGAATGTAACAGTAAGTAACAATTAAGATTCAGTAAGGCAACTAATCACCAAAATAGTTAGACTGTCTAAGAATGAGAACACCCACGCCCTCATTCGAGATTTGACAAATTTTCTTATAGGGGCAAGGATGTCATTGTATATTGTGAAATTTTTGCTGACCATCAAAAATTTGAAATTTATATAAAGTTAGGTACTATTAATAAGTTTACACGGTTTTGAACTTTGAGATTTTGTAAAACATTTCATGAGAAATTTTGCAAAATGTTTGCTAGAAATACCTTTGTTAGAAAACTATAATTGAGAAAGTCTGTCGAAAACTTGAAGTCCGTTGAAAACTTGAGTCGATGAGTAGTTTGGTTGAAACTCTTGTCGATGGCAAGACTTTGAAAATTCTGTTTAACAAAATTCGTTGAAAAAAAAACAAGAGTTATGAAAAATTTCGAGGGAAGAGGCCTGTTGAAATTTGTTGAAAGCAGTTTTCCTAGGATACACCTAACTGTACTGTGGAGTGAGTTTCAAAATGTTTTAGACGTGAAATTAGGTAGACGGTAGTAAGCAAATACAAAGTCTCGTTCCTCATATCGAGGGACGCTGGAGTAGCTATGTTTGTCGTTTACAGGTGTAGGTGGTAACGAGAGTATCATTGTATAAGGCCTATTCCTATACCTTCAGTATATAATAGCCTAGAGAGTAGTATGTAGTCGAGGCCTATATATGTATATATACCTATATCACATAATAGCCTAATCATATATGTATATACCGTATATACCTATATATCCACCTAGTTATGTCTAGCACAAAACAATTAGTGGTCCCGGTTCTCTCGTGGTCAGAGTCAGCTAATGCATTCCTGTTCAATATAACCCCTTTCAAATCTTACATCATCTTTGTTTAATTGTACATAGTTAGCTACGCTATGTTAAATTAAATTTGTATGATGTAATCACTGAACCAGTCATACCTAATGAGGAATACTGCCTAACGGTCATAGTCTAGGCCCACTACATGCAACCTAGTTCACTATAACCTTAGGCTCTTATACCAATCTGTCACACCCCCTATTTCGGGTTGCAGAAGCGAATCGGGTCGGGGCGTGACTAATCAATAACCAAAGCACCAAAAGTATACAGTGAACGACTCTACATGAGATGTTGGTAAAATAGTACGTTACATTAGTATTCCAAAGTACATAACCATTAATACAAAAGAAATGTCGTAATATCTTCAAGTAGTTACATGCATGCGACTCGAGCTAATAAGTAGATCCTGCTGGGCCATCCTACTATAGCTGCGTACCTGAGAATGCATTACTAAAAACGTCAACCATAAGGTTGGTGAATCTCACAGGTTTATAGTAAGTAAATCAATTTGAACACAATATCAGTACACAAGTTTCACAGAAATAGTAAAGTAATAAATGTAATCGCACAATTGAAATAAAACAGTAAAAGTGATTGTACGAATGTAACAAGTCAGTATTTAAAAGTTGTACGCAGTCAGTAGAGTAGTAATCGTCAGTTGTATGTAAATAACAAATTTATAGTCAATCACTGCATCCATGTAATTGGGTAGCAATCCATGGTAGTAAGCAGTCAGTAAATCAGTAATCAATCATTGCGTCAATTCAATAGGGTAATGGGTATACATTGCCATGAGCACCATAGTTGAAGCTTAACAGTAAGTAAGTAATCGTACAATCAAGTACTGTGCCCTCGTGAATGCTAATCCAAAAACATTCATGTGTAACGAGTAGAAAACGCCCATTTATACTAGTATGTTAGGGGCAGTGCGTGCTACCCTAGGCGGGGATTGTCAGTCCCAAATGGATCCATTTACTAGTACTCGCGCTGAAGTCCATAACTAACAACTATGATTAAAGGGACTTCATTGGATTAAGTAAAACTCATGCAATCGATATACCAGTAATTCAGTGAGTATGTAAGTCTGTAAGTCTGTAAAACTGTAAGTCGGTAAGTCTATGAGTCGGTAAGACCGTAAATTAGTAAGTCGGTAAGACTTGTAAATCAGTAAGTCTGTAAAGATTGTAAGTTTGTAAAATCGGTAAGTTTGTAAAGTCGGTAAGTTTGTAAGGTGGTTTTCCAGTAAAACAGTAAGTTTGTAAATCGGTCAAGTGGTAAGTATAAATCAGTAATTTTTGTAAAGTGGTAATGTAATAAGTATATCAGATAGTAAATCGGTAATATAATACATTTGTAAAGTAAAACGTTTGTAAGGTAATAAGTTTGAAAAGTACTAAGTTTGTAAAGTAGTAAGTTCGTAATTTAGTAAGTTCGAATTGTAATAGGCCCGTAAAGTAGTTTAGAAGTCAGTAAGTTTGTAAAGTATTAAGTCGGTAGCGTATCAAGTCTGTAAAGTAATGAGTCAGTGAAGTCCAAAGCATATACAGTAATTAATTCAATAAAAACAGTAATTTCATTGTGTTCAAGCAAAAACAGGTAATGCATCTCCCCCAAAGTAAAGCAGTAAAAAGGGGCTGTGAGACTCACCTGAGAGCTAGTGGCAAGTACACGCATTGTACCAATAGAAATCTCCTAGTGTCCTAAACAAGTGAGGTTATATATAAGTAAGAGACTAACAAATTATTCTATGCTAGTGGTTCACATAACTAGTAACGTCCAAATGTTCTATTGGTTATTCGCGTTTTCAAAATCGTGTTGGAAATAATTAGTATTTCTCGAGTCGTTTCAATTATCATATATATGTATATATATAGTTAATTGTAATAATAATAATAATAATAAATATTAATGTTAATAAACCATCTTCGTTATGTATCGTACCCTTACAAACATGTTAATACTTAAATTTCAACTTATCATCGAATATACTATTGAATGCTTTTATAAACTTTAAGTTAATTTAATTCTTTTTATTACACATACAATAAGCTTAAAGAAAACACTGAATATGTTAGCGTAACATAATTGCAATGCTATAAATCTCCATTAAATAAACTTTATTAAAATAACCACGTTTAGTGGCAATAGTGAAGCAAGTACAATAAATTCAGTTAATTTTGTTGTTAACCGATGGGGTGTAAGATTGTACCCATTCGGGCATTTGAACTAACCCGTTCAGGTTGATGATATCACCCGTTCGGGTCACAACACCAACCCGTCCGGTTAGAGGAACACGCACCCACCCGGGTCAATGGCTCACTTGTCACACCCCGCCAAACGGTAATTACAATTACATATAGTGGTTTGCGGAAGCTTAGTGACGTGGCGAGGTGCGAGCAGTAAAACACAACCAACAGATACATACATACTCAGAGCATATGGTTATCGCAGAACGAAATAGATTAAGATGCCATTCGTTAAAGTTTTACAAAAGGTTACCACTTGAAAAGTAGTAACAGTAATAGTAGTGGTTGAAATCAGTATTTCATAAAATACATAATATCAAAAGTAGATTTCATAGGTATGACTGCAGTAGTTGCAGTTATACAGAGGAAATCCAAGTGTCTCAAAAGTAGTGGCATCCTAACAAGTCCAGGGTAGTCCGTCCTGATATGCATGCAGATCTTACTTACGCTGCTAATTCCCTGAAAAACATAGAGTAAATCGTCAACAAAATTGTTGAATGAATTCACATTTTGCATGTAGTGAAGGAAACACAAGTTAATCATTTAAGAATAGCAGTTCCAAATCAGTTATCAGTAGGAAACACAGGTTATTTGAATATAAATAACATTTCCAAATAAGTTGTAGTTGTCGTAGGAAACACAGGTTAACCTAAATAAAGATTAACATTTCCAAATCAGTATACATAGGAAATCACTTCCTATACAGTAGTTTTGTGGGAATATTTAGACGGTGATCCCTCGAAAGGTGAGCTAAACCTGTCGAGTAAGGTAACACGACCTAACCCTATAACCAAACCACGACCCTAATCTGTTGTAGTTTGCCAAGCAGGACATTTAAGTATACGCTCCCAAAATCGTAGGAGGGTCGTCACGGCGATAGTACTATCCGTATACTCAGTGGCTAGAGTCACCTAGCTAATGGTTATAGTCTGTAGCCATAAGGTCTTTTATGCACTACATCGTTCAGCCTAGATCTGTACCAAGATTCGTTATCTAAATTCCCAAAATAGTATGAAAACATTTCATAAATCATAGTTCAAATAGTTGTGTGAAATACCCTTTCACAAACAGTTCAAGTATGAAGTACCCCTTCATATACAGTTCAAATCATTGTACGAAATACCCTTTCATAAAACAGTTAAGCAAATACATACAGTATTAAATCAATCGCAGCATGAAATCTCATTTCATCAATAGTTTAAGTAAATACATCAGGTATTTAAACAGTTGTCGCATGCAATTATACATACGATTTCTATGTTTTCCACCCCGAGTTTTAAAAAGCATTAAAACAGTGAAAAGGGGTTTGTGAACTCATTGTATGTGCTCGGATGTGAATGCTAGCGAGATGTGATAACGTAGTCCAAACGTAGTCAACCTATACACAATATTGTATTAACCATAAGTACTTTGTTTACTTACGTTAATAATATGTTCGTTTGAAGAAATTACCAATTTTTTAAGTTTGTGCAAGTCGTTGATGATTGTTGTTGAAAATAATAATATTTTCCAAGTTACGTTTGTTTGTTGAATCATTCGAATGTGTAAGCATATATACATATATACTTATATAGTGGAATATATATATTCTCGCATATATATATTATTGTTCGTTGTTTCGTTCACATATATCTCATATATATAAATCATTTATGTATATTGTTTGTCGTTTAAGCTTCAAATTCACTAGTCTTATTTGTCCCATATAATATACGTCTCGTCCCAAATGTGTATATATACCAATGGGTTCGTTCTACATTCGTAAGTATACATATATATTCGTTACCTTTCAATTGTCGTATATATATATATATATATACACATTTTGTATGTCATGTTACATATACATATCTTTCGTTCGTTTGTGCGAGCTATCTAGCTCATTAATTATTCTCAGATCACGTTTATGTTGGAAAGGTTTTGTAGTTTGTTGGGCCCGTTTTACTCGTTTATATAACTCGTTTGTTTAAAACTCTCGATCCACTATCAAGGTCATTTGACCCCAAAAATATACTCGGTCCAGTTTGTGAACCATGGCCCAGCCCAGCCCACGGTCCAGCCCAGCCCAGCCGTTCGGCTTGGGCCAGCCGTTCGGCTTGTGATAGCCGATCGGTTTTACTCCCTTCGGCCCAGTCCAGTTACGTAGTCCCTTATTCGTTTCGGCCCAAACCCATGTCACAACCCAGCCCAGCTTGAAGCTCAGCAGGCCCACAGTCCGTATGAAGCCGATCGGCTTTGAGCTCTTAGCCGTTCGGCTTTGGGCTCTCAGCCGTTCAGTTTTGGCCCTTAGCCGTTCGGCTTTGGGCTTGAGCCCAGCTCTGTTCGTTCTTTAGTTATAAAATCCGATTTCGAGGTATTTATAGGCTATGATTCGAATGGTAAACGTGTTCATAAGTTTAATAACTTCGATATACATCATTACTTCACTCAATTTCAAGTTTTTACATGTACATTTTGTGGATTCAAGTTTTGGTTTCTCAAACCATTTTCAAGAACAAACAAGCAATCATCAAATTTTTGTGATACATACATAGATTATGATGTACAAACATGTTATATAATGAAATTTAAACAAGAATTTGAAGGATTTAAAGTTCCTTACAATGGTTTAAAATGATGATTTGGTTGATGGTGATGACTTGCGACGATGATGATGATGTTTGAGGTGTTGTTGTTTTTGGTTTGTTGTTCTACTACTACTGCTGCTACCTTTGTGCCTCTGATCTTGTTTATTTTTGAGAAAGGGAGAAGAGGAAGATAGGTAGATGATGAAATGATGTTGTTGTTGATCAAATGAAAGAAGAAAACATATATATCGATATATGATACTGGGTATGGTTTCAAACAGAACTATGTCTCTGCATTATTGGGGTTGGGTGGTGTATTTTTGGTACATCAATTTCGAGTACGGGTATAATTATAGCAATATAAAATATAACTTTTTATATTTTCATTTTGTAGGTGTTCTCCTGGTTCGTTATTTATAATTAGAATAATGATGTTACCATTATTTTTAGTTGTTGTACAATTTTGTACATTTTACTGCGCGTACACAATTAGGCGCCAAATTTTCAGTTAAGTTTCGAATTCATATTTTGAGGTAACGTTCTAAACACTTCCAAACGAATGAGAAAATTGGAATTTTTATGATTCGACCCTTTATGCGCGTTTTAGATTTGTTTCTGTTCATTATATAATAAGTTTTATGTTAAACGAATATTCACATTGTTTTATATATATGTTATAGATATATTAATACTCGTAATTAATAATCGAATTATTAATTATTTCGTGTCACCAACTTTTGTTATTTATTTTTGTCGGGTTCATTCCGATACGTTTGTACGTAATTTATAACTAACTACGTATCATGTAATACTTTTTGTATTATTGTTTTGGGCTCGCTAGACTGACATCACATCATAAGTTTAGTTTAAAACAATCGCAGGGAATTAGCGTAAGAAATGCATGTAATTAAGTATAATTATATACCTAATTTGGAGGAGTGTCACATCACTAGTCCGGGTCCATGGGCCTACCCACCCGAGAGCTAGTTCAGGTACGTTCGAATTTTGTTCTGATAATGAGTTTTCTACCAAATTTTTGGGCAATATAACTGATTATAACAATAATACATAAAGATTACTAGCTTTTTAGGCTGAATTAATTAAAGAAAATGGAAGATTGCTCACGGTGGAAGTGAAGCCGAGATGATGAACTCGATGAAAAAGATGGTGCACGAGGATGATGATGATGTAATCCTGATGTTGATGTCGCCGTTTGCGTTGCTGTTGTTGTAACTTGATGATTTCAAAATGATGGAGATGGTGGCCGGCGGCGGTGGTAACCAAGAGGTGGAACAAAGTGATGATTATTAAGTACACGATGTTGATGATCGAAAATGATGATGATGGTTATAGTTACTAGTTGCTTTGTTATTGCTATTATTGTTGTTGTTTTTGTTGTAGAAAATATAGAGCTGAGAGATTGAGAATTGAAAGTGAAGAAGAAGATAAAATGGAAGAGAGGTGGGATGGATCGGCATTATTGATGGGCAAAAAGTAGGTGGGTAAATTATTGTCCCCAAAAACAGTGTAAAATGCCCGTATTTTCGTACCCGATCGTTAGGTAGAGTAATGTTTTCAAATATTAAATTTCTAAAATTATAATCGTTTATAATTTTAATTACAGTATTTTATAAAAAAAAACTTTTAACTAGGATATAAAATTATACCTTTGTTTTAATTAAAACATACGGATAGTTTTCTGTGTTCAAAATGAATTTAAATTTCAAACTGAGTAATTAATTATTGTTCTTGACAATAATATTTTGTTTGGAAATGTTTTGTACCAACTTTAGTATTTTGATTTACGCGTTCTGTCGGGTTCGTATGTACGAGATTATTAAATAATCTTTTCAAGTTATAAATATACATTTATATATTTAGTACTTGTATACTTTGGTTATTGCGCGTATGTGATACGCGGAATAAAAGTTCAAATTTGGAGTGAAATTTGGGTCATTTTTGACCGGGTGTCACACTCCCACCCTTGGCCAGTTTTATACTCCACCACCCCACACCCTCTTGCTCACTTTACACTCAATCAAATACACACATACTCTTCCTCAATCTCTCTCAACTTTCTCTCAATCATCATCCACCTTCATCTTCATATTCATCCTTCAAGAAGCAAGAACACCACCACCACCACCACCACCACCACCACCATCATCATCATCATCATCATCATCATCCCATCATTTTCATCATCATCTTCATCTTCATAAACAGCCACCACCATCAACATATTCATCATCTTCATCATCTTTGATCACTTGAAGAAGCATACACAAAAAGCTTTGAAGGAAACACTTTCCCTTAATCTTTTCTTTTATAGGTTCTTGTTTATAAACATGCTAGATATTCACACACTAAGAATCTTGGTTAAATATATGTTTAAATCATGTTTTAAATGGTAAAAATCAACAAAACAAACTCGAAAGTGATGAACACTTTCTGGAACAAATTTTGGTCCGACTTCAACTCTTGTTAACTTGCTCAAAACGTAACCAAAATGAACGATTCTTGAGTCTAAAATAAAATTCAGGATGTTAGCTTTCAAATCCAAGTGGTTTCATGATTTTTGGATAATATTTAATACCTCAAAACGAATTTAAAAGATAAAGTGTCTAATCTGTCATTTCGGAACAGGAACTAGGTCTAACTTTTAATGACCATATCTCTTTACATACAAGTCCAAATAATGTAAGGATTTTTCCTAAAAGTCACCTTTTATGTTAGATTTAAAAGTACTATAACCTCATTTCGTGAAAATAAGTATAACTCAGTCAAAAAGTAAATTTCTTGACATGTATCCGAAAATGCTAAGTGCTGGACCTTTGTGCCTTCATGAATTATTTTGGACACTTTATACTTGGCCAAAAATTAGGAATCTTACTTTTTAATAAAGCTAAGACATATTTGAAAATGTGGTAAAAATTTCATATCATAATATGACCATTTGACTAGTCAAAACGACATCACAAGAGAAGACAATTTCTGGACAGAATCAGTTAGTGGACTATTAAGGACCAAATACGCGAATTTAACAACTGTGCCTTTTAACAAATGATACACATAACATACATTACACCACTTGAGCAACTTATAAACATAACAACGTATTTTCAATTCTTTCCACATGTGCACATAAAATGTGCATTTCATTTGCCTTCACCTGCGCATATACACTGTGCACATACCTTATCCCTTTTAAATCAAATGACCCCGTACATAGGCCATTTATAACTAACCACTTAAACATCTTGAAACACATAATCACTTGAAATAACTTTTACAATCTGAAACTAGCAATATGCTAGAGTCTTTACATTACAACAATTACTTTCACTTTAACTATAACTTTAAAAGTGACATTAGAAGTCACTTTACACATATCAATCATGATCATTTCAACTTTAACTATAGCTAGCAAAAGAGCTAGTACTTACACATTATCTTGACTAGCATATGCTAGAATTCTTCACCTTACAACTAGTTAATTACATAATTACTACTGTAATTATAACATAATTTTGGTTATGTGAAACCTTTTACACGCATGTAACTCAGAATCATACAACTTTTATTCATTTGGTTTCACTTTAATAGTGAATTAATTTATCCTTAAATACAAACTGTATTACTTTCACTTTCAATTCATGTTCTAGCTTTCACTAGTTGCAACTTAACTGCTTTACCTCGCCATTAATTCTGTAACATACAAATACTTTACACCTAAATTTCTTCTAATGACGATATCATTACAATTTATACATTCTTAACTGTCAATGATCATAACATTTTACTTCTTTATTGACACAAAATCTTAGCTTATCACTTTACTCCTTTCTTTCTCTGATTTAATGACGTCATTATTTCTTTAACATAGGCTATTTGGATCTTTACAACCCTCATTCAGCCTTTATCATTATAAAATTATAACCTTCTCCCCCACTTAAGGTTCGTTTTACCATTCTTGCGTAACAAAAACCACATTAAAACAACAGTTTAGTGGTTTAATACTACTTTACATTTACTGACTTTTATCTTCCTTTCAAACTATGTGTCAAACTTCTGATCAGTAACGGGACTTATCATTAAATTTGCCCGTAAGATGTCTAATAACAGACATACCTATTCACACAATGACAGTAAGTTAATCACAAGCATCTTCAACAATTAACTTTTCACTATATTACCCACTTACCGTCTCTCGTTCTACTCCCAATCAAAGCTAATCATCACTAGTACCATTCTACACTTAACAATCATGAATCACCCGTGTATCTTAATATAATAAATCCACGTTGGCTAGGCGTCGTTCTATTATACCAGTCTCACACTTCTATTCATCACTGTCAAATATACACTGGTCCGAGCGTGACTATACTTTGATTTCATATAATCTGCACAATCATAACACTTTAATCTACACAATAATAAATCATGAAGATTTCACTGAACACATAAAGCTGCAGCTGACACAAACTTTAATGTATCTATTCACATAGAATTCTTAACACAATAACTGACATAAGTCAGTACTTCTGATCATCTGAAACTTTGAACACATAATTAATTAAGAAATTACTTGACTGTCAACAATATGCTACCAATATAAACTTTCAACAAATAAATGTACAAGGATAGAGATTTCTTTCATTGAGTGGATCCATCTACACTTTCGCTTTACTCATGTGCACATATCTAACTACAATCATAGCTAACATAAGTTAGTTATTCTTAAGACTTTCATAGTTAACATAAGTTAACTATTCTTATCACTTTCAATCTCTTCCATGCTCAACACATAACTTTTCAACACTTAATCAATAAAACAATCATAATGAGATGATATAAGAACTTCACACGATTGTATAATTCTCTTGCACGTATGTAATCCGAATTACACAATTATTACTTAACTGATCACTTAAACACGTTTCATAACATCTTTCAATCAAACTGAGAGTCCCGTGATCACTATTGATTAGTGATTTGGAATCGCAAAGTGTAAAGTTTAATTGTAGAAGGGGGGGTTGAATACAATTAAAAACTTTTTCTGATTTTAACTAAGTTAATTGAAAGCTCTTAATTGTTATAACAGAAACAGAGTATATCAGATAACATATATGACAATATCAAAGAACAATGTAATAGTAGCTGAAATGGTGAATTGTATTGATCATAAAATTCACAAATGTTGAATGCGGAATAGATTAACCAAAGTTAATCCAATTCAAACACTTAGCTAAACTATTACAATCGAGATGAACAACAGTGGACAAACACGCTGACTGTTCACTCTATGAATTGCTAAGTCGTGCTTAGACAAACTACTCACTGACACACAAGTGATTAACACGAATTGAATTACTAGCCTCAACAGTACAAAACACTGAACTATTTATACTACAAGAGTTCCCAAAATATCGCCTATAAAATATGGATCTTGGAAGGACACGTGTCGCTGCTTGATTGGTTTGAACTCTGATGAACTGACATTCTACGGGTCCCAATTCTGTTACCGCAAATATCTCGTTACCTTAAAACCAATCACTTGCTGCCACGTAATCTTTCAGACATACTTCGAACTGGAACACTCTTGCTGATGTATAGATAAGTACAGTACTTTTTAGTACTTGATGATTGAGAGGCTTTATTGAATAGTCCCTGAAGATGCAGCAATCCTCCTCACTCACTGCGAGCTAACATGCTCTTGTAGAATGAATTGAACTAAAAGATCTTCAGTGACTAGCTGTTATTCTGGCAGTGACTTTTGCCTTTATTGATTTGAAGAAGTAAGGCTCTCGCTGACGTAGAACAGCGACACACCAAGTTGAGCTTAAAATCTTCCTCAGCATATTAAGCGGAATGAATGACGATCAGCGAAACCTATCATTAGCAATAGCAGCTTCGATACAATCCATTTCTTCATCGAGTAGTGAACAGTTGAGTTGGTCAGCGACCAGCGACTTCATCATGGTCAGCGACCAGTGACTCAACAATCTCCCCCTAAATGATTGTGATTGAAGCTCCCTAGACAAACTTGTTGCTGTGAAAGTTTATAGTCAGTGTTTAAGATTTTAAACATTCAGTGACTTATACTTGTGATCCATTCATTTATCTTTTTGGATTCTTTTTTATATGAACTGAGTTTTGCACTTTGGTTTTCTCAAAAGCAAAATTAGGTTTCATTGAACTGTATATCATAAGGTAAATTTAGTTACAATAAACCTAATCTATTACAAGCTTTAATTTAAACATATCCAAACTTCTTCTTCTTTTACGATGCCCAACTCACTCTGTAATTCAAATTTGTCACTGGATGGCAGGAACCTGTACTATCTAGCAAGCCCTTCTTCCATGATTGCTTTTCTCATTATTGAGTTCTTGGGAAGCACAATAACTATTCTGATGAGATGAACTAGCTGCTCATGATCTATCTTTTCAAGTTCTGATTCTCTTTGGAAACACAGCTTTCCATTGAAGTCTCTGTAAACAATCCCTTTCTCTCCTTCAGTAACTTCAGTGCCCTCAACCCTTGGCACTCCATCAGGAATTGACAGATTCAGCTTGCTGGTGTTTGGAATTCTGATAATTCTGTTGGTACCTGGCCTATACCTTGGACTTGGTGGCTGCATTATCTCCTCACCAAATATGACAGTGTCTTCTGGTCTAAGTAGCTGTAGATCCACCATTTTCTTGAACAACCTGTCAATCTCAGCCAAGGCTTCTTCTTTTGCAGCACTTGAGGAGTGACTGACAGCAAGTCTAATTTCATTCCATTCTTCTCTATAAAGTTTACAGACTTGATCAAGATTGATTGCTTGAGAATCCAATCCTCTGTGGATAAGTAGCTGAGCTTGAGACTTGTTCTTAGGCTTTTTCAGGTAGACTTTGGTGATAGGAGCAGGATTTGATCTTCCAACCATTCTGACAGCATATTTCTTCCTGTCAATCTCATCCAACATTTTATCAGCAGATGTCTTTGCTCCCCCTTTCTTTTTCAACTTGCTGCCCTTTTTATCTGCACAAAGCTCTTGTTGAAGATCAGATTCTTCAACATCTTGAAGGAGTTTAGACAGCCTAAAATCTTCATCTTCTTGCTTTCTTTTTAAGAAGATTTCTCTTTCTCTTTGAATGGCTTCATCTCCACTCAGCTTCAAAAGATAAGCTCGATCAAAATCAGATTGTTCCTTTAGCTTTCTCTTTCTTTCTTCTTCTTCTTCCGCATCTTGCTCAGCTAGAAATTTTAAGAGCATCTCCCTCTCATTCTTCTGTCTCTCTCTAATTTTTCTTACTATTCGCTGCTGTTCAGTTTCTTCAGGATGAGAACTTTCTGAAGTTAAAACTGATGACAGAAGATGAGCAGGAACAGAAGAATCTGAATATGTGATCTCTGATTAAGAGTGATGATAAGTTGTAGTAGTTGTTGCTTCTGTTGGTGTAATGATAGTGGGGATTGAGAGGGTGATCTGTGTTGTTACTGTTGTGGTTGTGGTAGTTGGTGCAGTTGTTGTTGTTGCTGGAATTGTTGTTGGTGGGGTTGATGGTTGTGTTGTTGCTGTTGTTTGGATTGTTGCTGGTGGTTGTGTTGTTGCTGATGTTTGGATTGTTGCTGATGGTATGATTGCTGTTGCTGGGGATGCCTCAAATATGACAGTGTCTGTATGAGGCATTTCTGATAAGGACTTAGGTTGCTCCATGATAGTTTTGAGATTGTGCATGGCGGCTGATATTTCTTCCTCAGAGAAGTTTATCTTTTTGGAAGAAATGGACTCTGATGTGGGAGACTTGCTGGTCCTTTTTCTTTTAATTAGAATAGAAGAGATTGGTAGCTGATCTTCCATTTGATCATCAGAGGCAACTGGTTGCTGATCTTCCATCTGATTAGCAATATCTTCTTCTTTCTTATCATTAGTACCAGCATCATTACCTTTATCACTAGTCTCATCACTCTTGACTTCTTTATCATCATCATCTTGCATAACAGCATCATCCTTTTTCTTTTCATTGCTTCCATTATTACCATCATTATTATCACCATCATCATCATCTCCTTCATCCATATCGACAACATCATCTTCTTGTTGTCTATTCATCCATTCCCACCTCATCAGCTCAAAGCTTGCTGACTCCCCCATAACTCGTGCATTCTGATCAGCAGCCCACTCTTTGACTAGATAGTCATACCTCCTTTGTTCATCAGGATGAAACTCAGGGAAAACACCCACATTATCTCTTTTCTCAGCGACATCCATATCTGCTGCATCATTATCAAAGGGGGTGTAATTCTGAGTATCAGCATTTTCTTCATTCTCCCCCTCAGCCTCAGAAACTAAATCGATAATCTCCTCAAGTCGATTACAGATTTTCTGATGATCAACATGCATAGTTTCTAGACCTGTGATGGTCTCATGATGGTTGGAGACAATTTTTGGAATTTCACTGATAATTTTATTAGCATGAGTGATATAATCCACAACAGAAGATGCCATCGTTTTTTGATTTTCATTGAGAGAGATTATTGCATCTTCATGAGTTTTGAGGCTGATTCTGGTGAATGAGGCGAGATCAGCAAGAGACTTAGCATGAGTTTCCAGAAGTTGGTAGTGATCTACTTCAGCATTTGCAATTAGATTGACCTTTTCTTTGATAGAATCACTCCAATCTGGAATGGATTCATAAGCTGCTGCAAGAGAGTGAACTTTACTAGTGAGGTCAGCTAGTTGGCCTGTCAAGGTCTCTCTATCTTCAGTGAGCAGTCGAATTTGTTGCTGTGAAGCAGCAATATAATCAAGCAACAATTTATCTGTTGATGATGTGGTGGAAGTTGATGTTTTGGTGGTTTGTGGTGACTTTTGAGTGACAGGGGATAGTGGAGATGTTGGTTGTGGTTGGGATTGGATTTCAGTTTCTGGTTGAATTGGTTTATCAGCAGTATGATGAGAGATGTTATCACTGGAAAGAGACATTGCATCTAATTCCTGGATGGGTGAGGTTATGGTATCAGCATGTGGAATAGTGGAGAAGGGAAGAGATGAAACATTAGTATCATCTGGTTGCTGATTCACCTTTGGAAGAGTAAGATTATAAGATCGATGTTGCTGATCTTTTTCAGAAGAAGATGAAGAAGTATCCATTGGTTGGGCTTCCTCAACATCATCAGCTTGTGTTTTAGCTGATGGATCATTAGAAACAGAGATGTCAACCTGTATCTCTCCCTGTGACTGGGGAGGGACATTGTCGGTTGGTGCAGTGAAAGATGAGAGTTGGCCCGGGTCTGTAGCCAGTGATGTGTCATCAGTAATGAGTGTGTTATCACCCGCTGATGGCACTTGCCCTTTGACTGAAACATCATTCTTTTGTGAGAATGATGAGTGGCTGATGGGTTGACTCGATGGGTGGGTGTGGGTTGCACCCGAATCACTGCTAACAATGGGTTGAGCCATTGTAGCTGTATGTAGGTTTCCCTTTATAGAGTCACTGGACTTTTGTGAGTCCAGTGAAGCAGCTGTAGGTTTGGGTTGATCAAGAGTGCCCACAGGGACTGAACGTTCAGTTGCTGTTCCACTCTTGGCGTCTTTAGACGTCTTTTTCTGACTCTGTCCCTGATCCTTTAATGTCAGGGACTTTAACTTGATTTTCTTTGGTGCAGTTGGTGGTTTTTGCCTTGGTGGTTGATTAACAGTGGTCACTGGGGGTGTGGTTAGTGACTTGGTCAATTTGGGTGCAAGATCTGTAGGATATACTGTTTGTAAAGGCGTGGGTGCAAGGACCCCTTTTGGTTTCATAAAATCAGGGAGAAGCACAGTAGCATTTTTACTAAAAATTTGATTTCCTATCAGAGTAGGTTCAAAACCAGAGAAAGGAAGTCTATCATAGGCTTCAAACTGATTTTTAATGATCAGTGAGAGAAACCTAGGATAGGGAACAGATTTTGCTCTGGTGGTTTCACTGACTCTTAAAACAATATCATCAAAGATCATACTTGCATAGTCAACTTTTAAAGAGTTGACCAGTGACCAGCTTAACTGTGCTTCTAGGGAGTTGAATTGATCATAACTCCCTGTTTTTGTGCCCAGAGATTGAATAAAGTTTGAAAATAGGGCATTCCACACACCATCCATTTTAGATTTATGAACAGTAGTATACTTACGATTTCCATTGCTATCCACAGTGTATTTGCAGTCAATCCCAGTGAGATTCACTATGCCAGCTTTGGCATCTTCTTTGTCAGGCAGTGGGTCGTAAGTACCATGCTCAGGAAGTTGTAAAATGGTACGGATGGTGTGTGCAGAAATAATTATTTGTTGACCACCGTTATCAATGAAACCTTTGAGTTGTGATGTACTATTAACGATTGAGTGAGTACAGGTATACCATAACTCACTCAGCCATACTGGATTAATCTTTCCAGGGGATAACATTAGAGCAGGGAGAATAAAATGATTTTTCAGAAAATTAATTATCTCCGCGTACTCTGTTTTAGGGCATGAAAGATTACCCAAATAATTTGCTTTTGGAACTGTAATGATATAATCTTCACCAACTGCAGGAGCTCGAAGAGCTTTGATATTTTCAGTGGCAGTGTATGAGTTGAGAAAATATTTTGATTTAGCCATTACAGAACCTTTGAAAACCTTTGATTAAACACTTATTTTAGGGTTTTTAAATGCCAAAGGTTTTTCGAAAATTAGTAAAGTGTAAAAGATGATAAGTTGCTGATTTGTAGGTTTAAATAGTACACTTTACTAATGATCGTGTGACTGAGATGAAAACAACGTGGGCAGTCGTGGTGGAAGATGTAGAGGTGGTAGAGGGTTATGATGGTGGTGCGTGGTGGCATTAATGGTGATGGGAGTGGTGTGCCGGAAAAAGTACGCTGACGTAGGAAAGAGAGTGTCAGAAGCGCGCGATTTTTCCGATATACCATAAAACATTTATTTTTGAAATCCGTTAATTTAAATACAGAATGTACTAAATATAACGAATGTTTTGTCGATTTGAAAAACACCATTAAATGATATCTTCAGTGAGTTTGAAAGTTACTGAAGATACATAACCAATTTCTTGATTTACCCCACACAAAAAAATAAACATTTAAGCAAAATAAAATTATTTCTTTATTTAGGCAATGATGTAGTCTCGCTGGTTTAAACACAACTTAGAATACTGAATAAACCATAGAGATGTGATCATTTCATAAATAAAGAGAAAAGTTTATCATTATTGAATATTTATTGAAAGGTTAAAAAAAAAATCATGAGTAGAGATTATGTTGTATAACATATCATTAGATTGCTTCTTCACTGATTAAGTTACAACTTAGAATACTAACAAATTGCTTTTAGTAAAATAGTTTGGTCGTGGCTCACTGAAGATGGAGATGAGTTCAAATACAGCTTCTGAAAAATTACCCTTGGGATCAAAAATAGGGTCAACCATTGTTGAATCAGCGAAGGATGCAGCATATTCATAATCTCCTCCCAAAATAGCTTTGACTTGTTTTGGAATTTGATTATTTACACAGTGATTGACTTTATCATTTGACTTACACCAAAATTCCATGACCTTTTTAAGCTGTTGAAATTGTGTTTCAAATTTAACATTTTCTTGAACACATACTTGATTTGCATAAGTTTGTGCATCAAGATCCAGTTTTAATTTCTTCATTCTTGACTCATTTTCAGTTTGGTCATTTAGTTTGGATTGTAAATCACTGATTTTACGTTTCTGCCCTTTTTGAATATCATGAGCATTTGATAAGTCAACCATCAAAGACTCAAAGACATTATCTTTTTCAGCAGCTATATATGTTTTAAAGCAATGTACCTTGTAAAGAGTTTCAGGATCCCATTCAGATGCTGAACATTTAGGAGTGACTTCTTTGATGTCTTCAAGAAGTTCAGTGTCATTAGCCATCAGACAGTACTCCTTGTCTAAACAAATCATTGCTTCTTCTTCATCAGATGATGAGGAGTCGGAATCACTAAATGAACCTTCTTCAGCGACAAAACCTTTTCCCTTCTTCTTCCCAGATTTAGCCAAAGCCTTCAGTTTCTTGTATTTTGCCTTGTACTTGTTGTACTTATCAATTCTGAAGTCTGGCACGGGTTCAGGGACTTGATTTACTGACTTTGATCTGCATTCAGCTGCAAAATGACCAATTCTGCCACACTTGTAGCATTCACCCTTGGATTGAAATTTATCAGATGATGGAGCACCAGCGAACCTTTTTGATCTGGTGTTCCTTCTGAAATTAGCAACCATCATGGCCATATCCTTCTCAAGCTTCTCCAATCCTTCATCATACTCATATTCTAACTGTTCTTCATCTTGACCACCTTCCTCTTCAGCTATCAGTGACTTCGAACTTTTCTTGGACATTTTTGACTTCTGCCTTTGATCGATTTCATCAAGCTCTGCTACAAGGGAATTGGATATCTTCTGACTTCCAAGAGTAGCACGAATATGCTCACTCTGATCAGCTTGCTTTCAGACTGCTCCCAATTGAGCAAAATACCATAGACCTGAGTTAAATTCAGAATTGAATAATCATTTCTCTGTCTGGTACACGTTGCAATGGTTCCCCAGATTTTCCTTGGCAGCAACTCAAGAAACTTTTCAACAACAAATCTCTGTTCCTTGCATATACCAGCCTTCTCCATTTTGTTCATTAGTGACTGGTATCTGGTGTAAGTGGAAGACAGAGATTCATTTGGTTCCATTGCGAACAGCTCATACTGGCGAGTGAGATTGACTTCCCTGCAGCGAATAATATCAGGAGTTCCAATATATATATTCCTAAGGGTATCCCACATATCTTTAGCAGTTCTACAAAGCCTGATTGATTCGAACACTTCATCAGGAAGTGCCATGCCTATATAGATTTTAGCTTGTTTATCAAGTCTAACCAATCGCCTATCCTCATCAGTCCATTGTTCCTCTCTTTTAGGTAAAACCATTTCTGGTATAGCTGGAGTAGTAGCTGTTGCAATTACAGCAGGAACAATAGTAGTTGGGATATGTGGACCATTGGTTATGATATTACAGAGACGGTCATCAACTAAGTCCAAAAACATCATCATCCGGGACATCCAAGTTTCAATCCTTGAAGGATCAAAAGCTGGAGGTTTGGTTGTAGAACCATTTCCCTTTTGATAGTCAGAGTCAACACAGCTGTACTTTACAGATTCCATTGCAGACCTGGTTAATTGAAGTTAAACCAACTCTGCTCTGATACCAATTGAGAGTCCCGTGATCACTATTGATTAGTGATTTGGAATCGCAAAGTGTAAAGTTTAATTGTAAAAGGGGGGGTTGAATACAATTAAAAACTTTTTCTGATTTTAACTAAGTTAATTGAAAGTTCTTAATTGTTATAACAGAAACAGAGTATATCAGATAACATATATGACAATATCAAAGAACAATGTAATAGTAGCTGAAATGGTGAATTGTATTGATCATAAAATTCACAAGTGTTGAATGCGGAATGGATTAACCAAAGTTAATCCAATTCAAACACTTAGCTAAACTATTACAATCGAGATGAACAGCAGTGGACAAACACGCTGACTGTTCACTCTATGAATCGCTAAGTCGTGCTTAGACAAACTACTCACTGACACACAAGTGATTAACACGAATTGAACGACTATCCTCAACAGTACAAAACACTGAACTATTTATACTACAAGAGTTCCTAAAATATCGCCTATAAAATAGGATCTTGGAAGGACACGTGTCGCTGCTTGATTGGTTTGAACTCTGATGAACCGACATTCTGCGCGTCCCAATTCTGTTACCGCAAATATCTCGTTACCTTAAAACCAATCACTTGCTGCCACGTAATCTTTCAGACATACTTCGAACTGGAACACTCTTGCTGATGTATAGATAAGTACAGTACTTTTTAGTACTTGATGATTGAGAGGCTTTATTGAATAGTCCCTGAAGATGCAGCAATCCTCCTCACTCACTGCGAGCTAACATGCTCTTGTAGAATGAATTGAACTAAAAGATCTTCAGTGACTAGCTGTTATTCTGGCAGTGACTTTTGCCTTTATTGATTTGAAGAAGTAAGGCTCTCGCTGACGTAGATCAGCGACACACCAAGTTGAGCTTTAAATCTTCCTCAACATATTAAGCGGAATGAATGACGATCAGCGAAACCTATCATTAGCAACAGCAGCTTCGATACAATCCATTTCTTCATCGAGTAGTGAACAGTTGAGTTGGTTAGCGACAAGCGACTTCATCATGGTCAGCGACCAGTGACTCAACACAAACACACTTACTTCTTTTCACATAACAACTTGTCACTTAATGATAACCGAGTATATTAATAATGTTATCATTTTATATCATTGATCTCAACATTTATCTGCCACCTTTACACTTATCTTTACCAGGAAGTCGTACCTCTTCCCCAATCAACTGAAAACCATAAAATAACATGATTATTTCATAAGCATATTCACGTTTATCTTATCTATTCATCTTACCATAATCATAACATAACCTCCCTCAGGAGTAGATCAATCTATGGTCACAATATCACATAACATTAGCAAGGAATTTTAACTACACCTTGCAAGTAATCTATCAACATTTACATTACTGAATTCTTACCTTCTTTCAACACTTTTAAACATATTTAGTTCAATTAGAACTATTCAATACGTTAAACATATCATTAAACTTTTCAGCTACTAATTTAACAAGTAACAAATATTCACATAACTTGTAACAGTGCATTGTATCATTTCAATTTTACTTTAGCATATTAATGCACGTAATCATCATAACAATTTAAGCAATTCATATTGGTTTAAATTTAGGAAATATTATCATGGATTACCTAATTCTCTTAAACCATCACTCTGATACCAACTTAAAACGCCCTTAAATTTTTTTTATACCATTAAAACATTCTTAACAATGTTACACAACTCTTTCGTATACATATTACGTCCGTACGTAACATAAACAACCAAACTTTACTTGAAACAAACCAAACTCTGAAACTTAAACAATCGCGTCGCTAGACCAATGGATCGCATCGCGATCCTAACTATTTCGCGTCGCGATTTGCTTCGCAATGCCACCAAATCCCTTCGCAACTCTAAAAGACTTCTGTTAACGAACCTAAAATTCACAAAATCATCGCGTCGCGACTAGCTTAAATCGCGTCGCGATCTTAGTGAAATCGCGTGGCAATTTGTTGAAATCGCGCCACGACCTGTGCCTGCACAACTCAGTTTTAAATACAATTTTGGATGCGCATAACTTTGAACTCGTTAAGAGTTAGGACCTGAAATTTTGCATGCACCTCCACTATAACAATATAAAACTTTCCCTTTTTACACTTTTTCAAATTTCGCGTTAATGAAGAATTCGGACGTGTGACTAGTTTATGGTCATTTCAGACACTTTTTGAGAACATATCAAAACACAAACTATCTGACTTCCATATTTAACCAACATATTCTACCATACATTTGACACTTAAGCCAATAGTAACAAGCTTCATACTTACACCATGGCTCATTTTGACACTTTGATCCAATTAAGGCCCATTTGGACACTTTTGACCCATTTTTTATAATAATCATACTTTGATTCATTCACTTACCATTTTCACATATACTTGACCATTTCAAAGTAGTTGACTATATGTCAACACCAAAGTCAACCAAAAACTTAATTTCAACACTTGACCATACTTTAACACTTAACAATTCATGACATATAACTTTTCTACTAACCATTTACTTCTACCATCCACCTTGACTTTACAAAGTCAAAGGTGTACATCATTAACCATTAACCACTTTACACTTTAACCACTTCATATCATAAAAACTCATTTTGGGCGATTTACACAAATGATCATTCATAACGACAATTCAAAAGAATGAGAAGCTTGTCTAACCATAAAGCAAGCTCCACTCCACGCTATTCTCTTACAACCATAATTTACTCTTTCTAGCCAATTGGTTCAACCGAACCAAGTACCTATAACATAAAACACTTGAAAGGGTAAGCATTAAGCTTAGTGAGCATATGAGCAATTAAATGAATAGTACACTAACAATACTTCAACAACCATAAACTTTACTAACAACACTTTAAATATCAATCTTTTCTTTATTAAGCTAGTGCACCACATTTCAATGGTACTACTTAGCTACATACATTACATTAACCTTCTTACCTTATCAAGTTAGTATACTTTATCACAATAGAATTACTTGGCCATTCTCATTATCTCTTCCATAATGTTAAGGATCCTCAACAACTTTCACATATATCCATCTACTTACTTAGTAAGTAATGGAAACAATATCATATCCTCTTCCACATATATCCATCTACTTACATAGTAAGTAATGGAAGCAATAACATAACTTCTTCCACATATATCCATCTACTTACTAAGTAAGTAACAGAAGAAATAACATAACTTCTTCCACATATATCCATCTACTTACATAGTAAGTAATGGAAGCAAATAAATCATAACTCTTCCATGAATCTTTATAAGAGCTTATATCACATAATTCTATATACTTTCACATATCAAAGGTTCTATCAATACTTACCATTTAGCATGTATACATATCACATGCCAAAGCAACAACATAACAAATCAATGATATATGTAATCAATAATAAACCATAATAAAAACATAAACAATACTTCCACCCGGTTATATGAACCTCTTACACAGAAGCAATCTGGAATATATAACCATTATCCATTTAACCCTCATATCACTCACCTTAGCTTTTTAGGCAATTATGCTATCTCACACTTGAACATGGATGCCATATCTTTTGATCTCCTATCATATAACATATTCATATAACAACACATTTAGCATCAACCAGTGATCAAATCAACTAATCATCGTTATTAACTCTTTACTTTTATAAGTTGATCTTTAAATCAACTAACATAACTTTCACTTTACATGATCACATAAACTTCTAATCTCTCATATTCATGATCATCTTTAATTCATACCTTTCATACTTAACTTATTACTTATATCATAATCACCTTTTATTACCTAAACAACTTCATTCTTTCATGGTCATGTTTAACTTAAATATCAATTCACTTGAATTACTACTTTAATTATCATAATAACTTTCATAACTTAATTAACAATTAGAATGAATTAACACCCAATATCAACCATTTATACAAAACTTACCATAATCACTAATGAATACCATTTCAATTCATAACCTTTAGCTTGTATTAATAGTAATACAATCACTATTAGCTTTACTTTTATCAATTTAACATAATTAATCATCTAATTTCATCTTACAACTTACCATGATCATCATGATTACCATGATCATCAAGAACACCTAATCAAATTACAACCTTAAGGTTAATACACCTTCATCTAAGCTTAATTAACAATAATTAAGCAACATCCACCATAAATTTAATCTTAAAAGTCATTAATCACTCCAATTCCTCAAAACCAATTTCTAGGTTAGAGAAATAATGAAAAACACTTGCTTGATGTTAATGATGATGATTCTTGCTTGAAATCAATTTATGTAGCTTCAATTTCATGTTTAAAACTGATTTTGGGGACTAATTCTTGTTCCTGCGATTTCTTTCTTTCTTTCTTCTCATTTCTGGAACGTATGGAGTATATGGATGTGTATGAAATGGCCGACTTATTTTGGTAGCTAATATAATTCATTTAATTTTATTCCCCGTAATTACTATTGTCTGGAACTTTAAAACCGTCTACAATTTTTATTATTTTACTTCACCTAAAATAATAGTAACTTAAAGCAATTACTTTTACCTTTATCATAATAATACTTTAAAATTTGGGGTGTTAGAAAATGCTAGCATACACGACTAATATGAGTCTCATAGCCCATTTTTACTTGTTTTATTGGGGTGAGAATACACGAGCAGACTTTTTATGAACACAAGTACAGGAAAAACATATACTTATTGTATGGGTAGCAGAACTGATCCAATAATAAGACCTCAATTTCATGGTTCGTTAATTATGGAACTTAAACGCGAATGTTGTAAATAGATCTATTGGGTTGATACCCCTGTCCGGGTTAGTCGCACTAACTTGATTGATAATCAAAACGGACGCATAATTATTTGACCCATTAAGTGGCTGGATTAGACACTTACTGGAGGCAGCAGAATTTGTTAAGTTTTGAATACATGAGCTCATGTCAATAGTATACTTTATTTTGCATTGTGCAAACAACTATATATATTTTGTGGTTCATGTTATTATTTTTAACTGTTTAAACCTATAAGCTCACCAACTTTATGTTGACCCATTTTAGCATGTATCTCTGAGGTCCATAGTCGCATTAAGCATGTGATGCTTTTGGAAACAACATACTAGAGTCACGTATTTTGCAAACAACATTTTACAGGAGATTTTCACTGCATTACTATTTTTGTATATTGGTTATGTATTAGAATCTCTCGATCTAGACGTGAACTCTAGGGTTAAATATTTGGTTGTAAAAGTTATGTTTAAAACAATGTATCTTTTCAAATGTATTTTAAAAACGACTCATACAGAGGTCGTTCGATGTAACTTTGTTGTGATGATTCGGATTTGTCGCGCTCTATCGTGATTCAGCCATGGCGGGGTGCGATAATATATATAGTTACTTGACTCGGGTTTATGTGTCATCGCAAGTCCCTAGCTTTAAGGAATGTAAATTTTTTCCATTATCTCATAGCTAAAAGTACCCTCACGTGCGACACACGTGGTCTGATATAATGGACAAACTTAACATTAACACTCGTTAGAGAAATAGATTTGCGATGAAACATAAACTCAAGTCAAATGAATGTATTCACATAATACCCAAGGTAGATATGTTTAATATGAAAATTGATTGGTAGACCTAAATTTATAAGCCTAAATATAGACCTAATTTTGATTGGTTGATAGAGTGAGGTTCAAATGAGTACAACAACATTTAGTGAGAATGAAGAAACTAATAAGAATGTGCCACGTGTCACAAAACTCACTTCCCTCTACATTTTTAAGAATTAAATATCTTACAAACGGTAAGTCAAAAAATCATAAAAATTGCACCATAAAAATCAGCGTTTTTTTCTCTTCGATTAGAGATCTCACAAGGTATACTTTTGACGAATTTTATTTTTCATTTTTTGGTGGGTTTTGAAAACAACTAACACATGTGATACTTGCGAGTAACACATGTGATACCAGTGTGTAACACATATGATACCTGCAAATAACACAAGTGATACGAACGAGTAACACATGTGATACCAATAACTAACACATGTGATACTAATATTGTACAATTTGTAAAGCTCATAAAAAATCTTTGAAAATATACCTTGTGAGATATCTAATCGAAGAGGAAAAAACGCTGATTTATTATGATTTTTTGACTTACCGTTTGTGAGATATTTAATTATAAAAAAACTTGAGAGAAAGTGGGTTTTGTTACACATGGCACATTATTATTGCTTCTCGCATTCTCACCAAAATTCTCATTCTCACTTGAACCTCACTCTTGGTTAATATTAAAAATTGATTGGATGAGATTAAGAGAGAAAAATAAATCAATTAATAAGAGAATTAGATCTACATGTAAATCTATGTAATTAGGCCTCTATAACATTACTTATGTAATACGGAGTAATTAATTATATACAACTTTTATGTGAAAAGATCTTTTGATCAAGGGAAAATCACAAATTTGATCCATTGACCAAACCAATTTAACAAAATAATCTATTGACTTTCCTTTTTAACAAAGTAATCCATGAATTCGCGCCACAATTGACGTGCACGGCGCGCCTGACATAACTAACGAGCCATTGGCTGCCACGTGTCCAACACATCAAAGTCAAATAGGTTTTAATAATAAAAAAAAAGAGTTTAGCGCCGATGGGACCTTTCTGGCGCCCAACCTCACGTCCTACTTTTTTCCTTATTTAAATATATTTAATAATATTATATTCTTCCTATTTAATTAACGTAGTATTTCATTTTTCGTGAATAACTTTTTCTATACAATGTATAAAAAAATTCCGAATATATATTCATGATCAGTGTAATTTTATCTACATTTCGACTTAAATTTTATCGTCATATGTTATGTATTTAACGAAGGCATACTAAAAAATGCCTTCGTTAAATACATAACATATGACGATAAAATTTAAGTCGAAATGTAGATAAAATTACACTCGTGAGTTACAATGAAGCAAATACACTTCCAGAACTATTTGCATCATGAAGCAAGAAATAGAAAAGTTAAGTCTAGCAATAAAAGCCGGGAAAATCACAAATCTCGTCCTTTGACCATACCCATTTAACGAACTAATCCTTTGACTTTAGTTTTTGACAAAATAATCGTACTTTTCGCGCCTTCAGAAGCGATAATGGCGCGAATGTATTAAATATTGCAATTACATTAATTATTAACAAGATACATTGTGAATGGCGCGCATGGATTTATTAGGAGTGAAGTTAGCAACCATACAAGACAATTATACAAGACAATCAACCATACATGTATGTATCATAATGGCGTGCATGGATTTATTAGGAGTGGTGCGAATGGATTGACGGCAAAAAGGAGGGGCGCGAATGGATTGACGGGGGCGCGATTGGATTAACGGGAGCGCGCGACACGTGGTGAAAAGGTGGTGGTGTATATGATTGGATTGACGGGAGCGCGCCATTATCATTTCTAAGGCGCGAAAAGTACGATTATTTTGTTAAAAACTAAAGTCAAAGGATTAGTTTGTTAAATGAGTATGGATTTGTGATTTCCTCATAAAAGCCAATATTCCCTGCTAACCGCCAAATCATGAGTGAATAAAATCCATTGCTTCCATTCAAAAAATCCACCAAATTGTCTACACAAACTACTTTCAATTAAGAGATATATGTGTTGTAGATAATATTTGTGTTCAGTGTACAAATCTTAACCTATCCACTTTTTTCTCTTTGTACGACATTCATTATTTGGAAAATAAACAAAAATATATTGACATGTTGAACCAACCAACTCTAATCCATATTGACAGATATGATTTGGCATATTATCCAACTCACTCATTTTGCCATCTCTAATAAGGACTAGCCGCCTTCATCTTGTTTGTTCATTAGATTTAAGTTTCGAATCCATCAAGTAGCATCAGCCTTATAGGGTCGCACCCACAAGTTGAAATGCCTGTGAAATATGTATGAACGTCTGAATAATATATTATATTATATATTGATATATATGCATTGCTGGAACAAGTTAAGTAACCCATAGAGTGACAACAACATTCACTATTACATAGGAACACATTCGCCTATTAATAACTCTAGTACCATCACAGTATGTGATCTGGTTCACGAGACACTTCCTACTTACGCTTCCAAAACATAATTCACCAGGGTACTTTCTGTATATAACTTTGTCAATGTATTGATAGTATCAACTCAAGATACCATCCTGCATTGCACTTTAACCTTTAAAGTTGCAATATTAAGATATGATAAAAAAGACCCTTAATATCTCTACAAACCTACTCAACTAAAAGATGGCAACTCAAATATTGTTACGACCATCAATTTTTTGGTCATGACACGCATATGCATGCTGCTTACAGGTCATTAATGGATATCCATCTTTATAATTTGGTCTTCATCTTGTTAAACAGATCATAATGTGCCATTTGCGACAGATTGCAGGTTACATACTTCTATTGTAAAGGGGGAACGAAGCAGCCCCTTTGTATTCTTCTCTCTCAAGGTGTCGGTGGTTGATGAGTTCACCACTGCCTTTATGGATTTTTGCGTTAGGAGCAATTCGGGGAACAAGTTGTTGCAAGGCAGGGTCATTTGGGTAGTTGCAGTGACCTAATTTCACAAGGAATGCAACTAATGTGCCCTTGCCCAACCCTCCACTCTCAATCCATATGTGACCTCCCATGAGATTTACAAACCTGAAAATCGAGGTTGTTCGAAGATAATAATGATGATAACACGACGGGCATTTCAATAATAAATCGAGTACAAAACGATTTTCTAATACCTTTTGCAAATTGCGAGTCCAAGACCTGCACCACTACTACTTTTACTGGATGCACTGCGAGGTTCTGAAAATTTTGTAAAAATGTGCGGAATGTCTTGTTGCTTGATGCCAGACCCAGAATCCTTCACCTGCATTGGTAGATATTGAGCATGAAAGGAGAAACATCAGGGTGACCAACTCAAAATCCACATCATATCATACAACAGGTCTCCATGATGTTTGTTAGGAATAATGATATGATAATGGGTCAAAACAGGTTGGGTCAAGTTGACCCACAATCACTTTTTGTCAATATCAAGACTTTCATATAATAATGTGATCTGTTTAATATTATTACAGGCACAATATGAATTTTTTAATCTAGTGAATTAAACATCATATGCATATAAATACACTTTGGGTGACTTTCGACCCATTTAACATGTTCGACCCATTCCCTTTTTTGGTTAAATTCTTAAAAACACCATTTGAGATAGAATATAACATAAATTGACCCATTTTACAAGCAAATGGATTAAACTTTCCACCAAGTGAATACTCATGATAATATTCATTCGCTAAGTAGGATATACCGACCTGCACAAGTAGGTAGAACAGACCATCGGTCAAAGTAGGGAAGAAGTCAGGAGTTTGCCACTCTTGTAGATACTCTGGACTCAAGACAGATGCCTGAATTGAAACATGACCGCCCTTGGTGAACTTAACCGCATTGCCAACAACGTTCAATATTATTTGCATAAGTCGTTTTTCATCCCCAATGCCATAAGCAGGTAGATCCAGATCACAATTCAATGCCATGGATGTGTTCTTTACAGATGCAATAGGATTTACCAATCTGACAACCTGAACATAGCAGTAAATTATAATTAGCCTATTTGTGCATGCTAGAGTGTTCAGACTTCATACCGAAAAGTTTAAGCTAGAACATACCTCTCTGAACAGCCCATGAAGGTTGAATATTTCATTTTCCAGTTCTAGGCTACCATCTTCCAGCCTAGAAAGGTCAAGAACATCATTTACGAGTGCTGCTAGAAGGTTACTACTTTTAAGGATGGTCTCTATCATGGCCCTTTGATCTGGAGTGAGCTCCGTCTCCAAGAGAAGTGAAGAAAGTGCTATAATTGCATGCATAGGTGTTCTCATTTCATGATTCATGACAGCAAGGAAATCATTACGAGCATGAATAGCCATTTCTGCTTCTTGTCGAGCCAAGTTCAAAGCAAAATTCTGATCCATGAGCTGGTCACGGGCTCGCATTGATTCTTCTAGGATTGCAGCATGAGAAAGAGCCACAGCAACCTAAGAAAAAGGTAACAGTAAGTTTAGCACTTTCAAAAAGAAAAAAGGTCAAACCACAAGTCTGTTATGCTCTGAGAATCATAAGACATAACTAGCAGCAGAATCCATTTTGGTAATTACAACCAAGGTAGAAAAACGAATTTATAAACTATTTATATCAACCATTAGTAGAAGCAAATGCCTCCCCCACAGTGTCAGCTCTACATGCAACAACTGAGATTTGCCATTTATCCACTTATTCATGATCAGTTATCATAATGTTGTTAATTGTAATATGATTAGGTGAAGACCAGTGGGACTTTATCGATAGCATAGAGGACATCATTTGGTATTTTAAAATCTAGAGGGAATCACATTAGATAAAGGCTATACATGGATGCAGATGTCTAAAATTTGCATCTTCCTTGACTCTTTAAGAATAAATTTTCAATTGTTGTCGAATAATTCCAAGGACATTTGGGTGCAGAGGAAAATATGCCAAACTAGCCTGAAGATACGAGTTAAATACTTTTCGTCTCGGTAATTTAGGATAAATTACAAATATATAAATTAATAACAAATAAAAGTAAACGCCTATAAACACAATATTAAGACAGTAAACAACATACCTGGTCAGCAACAACAGTGACAAGTTCCAACTCATGGTCACGCCACTTTCTTACACCATTTAGAGGAAGAATCAAAACCATCACAGCATAACTTTTACCAGAATTATCAGGCCAATTGTCAATTTCAAAATTCGAGAGATGCAACAGGGGAACACGAACAGCAACAACTTCAGGTGCAATGTACGATCCAACGGGGGTTCTAATCCTAGCCAATGGACAACTATGCGGAATCCTTATCGCTTCAGCACTGTTGAACACCTCAGCGATAATGGGGAGATTGTTTGGAACTGTAGAGCCAAATGGTATCAGATTATGCAAAGAATGAGAAAGCTGAAGGATCATACCCTTTCTTGATGGCATCCACAACACACATTCCTCAAGATCCAAAGTCCTACCGAGCTCAATAAGAGTAGTTTTTAATATTGTGTGCCTATCAAGTGTGCTTCTAATTTCATGTGTAAGCATTCTAACATGCCTTCCAGTTTCCTCCTGCTTAATAATCAACCCCATTTCCCGATCAAGATCTTCAGCTCTTTGTTTCAAAAACAACTCCCTTGTTTTAACACTTAATAAGTCAGGTATAATGTGAACAAGCATCAAAGCAGTCACACATGACACGAAAGCTGTAGACAGTTTCGCTACAGTCATAACAATAGCAACAGTTTTAGAGTGCGGTGCAAACGTCCAAAGATTAATAAAATGTGTCGCCCCGCAGAGAACAATAAAAGCACCAAACTGCATAAGAACCCATCTATACGGAAAGAATGCTGACTTCTGAACAAAATATATAAGTTCCAACGGAATGGAGAAATACGCAAACGCAATAAAGAAATCAGATATGTACTGATACTTGACTAAAAGCTCATCTGCAGGCCATTGTGTTTCAAAGCAATCACAAGAATCCATCCTCCCTTTACACCTTCAGAGAAAGCTGCAACATAGATTACAAAACTCAGATCCTCATTTTATCTGAATCTTATCATAATCTCTACAGATTCAAGCATCTTCATCAAGTTATAGACTCATGAATTAATAAGAACAAAAAAAATATACATAAAAAAAAATAAATAAATAAAAAAAATTTAATTGATACATATATAGTCAACACACATACTTAATATAGAACAAGGATCAAATAAAAACACGTAGGTTGAAAACCTGATAAAAATGTATAATTTCATATCTCCATTTAATCATTTTAAAACTAATTTGGCCATTAAAATCGGCAAATTCACAGTTTTTTTATTTGTGCATCTAGATACATTTGTGAATTACTGACTTCTTTAATTTTACCCAAAAAATGCTTCAAACTTCCGTAAAACACTTGTAATACAACAACAATAGTAACAATGTAAAAAAATTGTGTATTTAATATAATTTGCAGACTTATCGATGACTCGAATTCATAATTACGTTGCATTAATTGTATTGTTACTGGTAGATCGTCATCGCCTTAGTAATCATCGATCTGATCAACATACTTTAGAAAAAATAAACAATTTAAACATTTAGGGCAAATGAAGTGACATTGTTAAATAATTGCAGCAACTAGGGTAATTAATTACGTAGTTGGATGAAGATATAAAAAATTTCCAGTAGAAATTAGGAAAAAAATATACTCCATAAAATAATAATCACGTACCTTGAGGGAGAAGAGCAGATAAGTGTTGGAGCTAAAATAGTAGGAGTAGATTTAGTTGTTGTTGCTCCATTTTTACAGAAATTGGGGCAACTCCATCACTTCCCATTTACGGAAAGGAAACACCTTTTATGGATTTCAATCGCAGAAAATTGATTTCTTCTCTAAATGTCTAAAAGTGAATGAATGAATTAATGGTCTCGGAATATATATAAAATAAAATAACATTATTTAATTAACAGTAGGAGGAGTATAACAATATATTATTCTGTTTTATTCGAATTAACTAATCGGTGATATTATCAGATATCTGTATTAATTATTAATTATTATTTAATAATATTAATATCATATCAATATCAATATTATTTTATTTTAATAATTAAATAGAAGAGATACTATTAACTTATCTTGTTTTATTATTATTATTATTATTATTATTATTATTATTATTATATTGTAAAGAAGCCGAGTTTGATTACATAATTAATATTTCATGAAATGAAATTTTTTATTTACAAATATATTATTACCAAAGGGTCATTTGACCTAGCGGTATCGTTTTGACACTTTCAACTATAAGGTTGAGAGTTCAAGTACTGAGATGGAACAATTATATATATTTGTGAATTAATATTCATATTCGTAGTAGTAGTTCTGGGATTGGACAATATATATATATATATATATATATATATATATATATATATATATATATATATATATATATATATATATATATATATATATTTGTGGATTAATGTATATTCGTAGTAGTGAGATGTCTTAGTAGTTGCATTTCTAAAAGTTTTTTTTTTTATTGATATACTCACTTTTTCTTTGACATTTAGTCATTTACATAATGAATCAATGATGTTTGGGTAATTCCTTTAAAGAGCTTATTTGTTTGTTTTATCATTCAAACTTAATTTAGTATTTATCCCAAATACGTATAAGGAAAATGTTTATCAACATACAAAAAGGCTACAATATGTGTTTTGAAAGCAATCTAGAAATGGTTTTTTTGCCAAAATATTATTATTATTATTATTATTATTATTATTATTATTATTATTATTATTATTATTATTATTATTATTATTATTATTATAATATTATTATTATTATTATTATTATTATTATTATTATTATTATTATTATTATTACAGTTTTATAAATAAGGTAACATATAAATTGTTTTCTTATGATTTACTGTGCAAGTACAATTCTTTGTATCCAACAAAACAAATTGGTCATTTAGGAAGTGATATAAATAATAACATGAACAAAAAAAACTGGTAATTTGAGTCACACATTACTTTTGTGCATCTCTCAGTTATATTATACAACAATTTCTAGCATAATAAGTGATGTATGACTAATTTTTTGTGATGTACAAATTAACACCCCTAAAAAAGTATAGTTTAAAGATGATTGTATTTAAATATGAATTAAGATTAAGATTTATAGGTTGGGGTTTTATTTCTATACCACTCCAATCCAATTTTTATACCACATTTATTATAAAAAAATAGAAAGTACAGAAAAGTACAGAATATTAAGGAAAAGTGATGAAAAAAGTACAGAAAAAGTACGGCAATGATTGTGTTTTAAAATAAAAAATAAAAAGAAGTGGTATATAAAGTAGGTCCCTCATGGGTTACCTACTAATAATATCAAATTAATTAGAAATATATATAGAGGGTGGAGAAAAAGTGTTTGATTTTGACCGGTTGGGATCAGGGTTATTATATGTTGGACTGAAAAAGATGCATGCACCTGCCGTGATCATTTCGGTCACTTGAGGGAGAGATTCAATGTATCTCGAGAGAGTCAAAAAGACCATGATATAATTTTTATTTAGAAATTTTGTGAAAATCGGAAATTAATTCGTAGATTTAAATTAGTAAGCTTAAAAATAGACCTAAAAATGTTATTGGTTAACGTGAAAAAATGATAGGTGTAAATTGGGAAAGAGATCAAATTCAACCAATCAAAAAGTTAGGTCTTTTTGTAGGTGTATGTAAGTAGTCATGTATATGATGGGAACCTATTCCTCTCAAATAAACAATTATTTTAACATTTGATTCAATACTAACGGCTTGCGCTTCTATTTTTAATAATCCCTAGCCATAAGCCTTATTTGGCAGCCTAAGAAAATGGGGCTTCTTGAAAAAATAAGTCCCCAGAAGCCCTTAAACAAGAAGCTTTTTGAAGTGGCTTTTGAATAGAATCCCAAGCCCCAGCTCCAGTCCCAAGCTCCAGCTCCCAGCTCCAGCCCGTTGTTGCCAAACACACCCTTTTTACGGTAAGGTGTAAAACCAAAAACCGAATCATAAATTTTGGTTTTTGAAAACTGAAAACCTGAAACCGTTCGGGTTTTTTTGTTTGGTTTTCGGTTTTTTCGATTTTTACGTTTTGACATTTTTTGAGTATGGCCCCAATCAAGCCCATCAACTTTTGCTAGTTTTTTTTAGCCCAACAAATTAATCCAAACAAATCATAGTATCATACCATATGATTACAATATCTTTTTAAATTATTCAACTTATTGCGATTTGAGTTATATGAATGTAAAGTGTATATAACTTATACAATACACATTATAAAGCTAAAATTCAAAGTACAAGATTTTAAGTATATGCTTTTCTACATATGGTTCGGTTCAATTTTTTCGGTCGGTTTTTCCGTAAAAAACCAAAACCGAACCGATATTTCGGTTTTTCTAAAATCAAAAACCAAACCGTTGATTATTGATATGGATCGGGTTTTTCGGTTTCAGTTTATCGGTTATTTTCAGTTTTTGGATCGGTTTCGGTTTTCCGTGCTCACCCCCACTTTACCGGTCTTTCTAAATCTCTTTTCAAAAGCCATCTTCCTACCTTTGACTTTAAATATTAGTATTATTGTCTACATCTTACCTCTCATCTCAATAATAAATTAACTTTAAAAATTAATATGATCCTCTACATCTTACCTCCCATCTCCACTATCATTGAGATGCTTTACCTTAACTAATGTCGGCTCTTCATTTTTGTGTACAAAAAAAACAAATAAATACCGTATTTTGGATTTATTAACTAAAACATATAGAGCACTTCTTGATAATAACTTGATTGGATTTATAAAGCAAATCCTCTGGTAAAAAAATGTGTTGGTGACGTAGTTTCCTCAACTTATATCTTACATATTCCATGAAACAGCGTTTGTCACTCATAAAATTAGAGCCCTTAAACGAATGATTAATAGCCCAGTGATCTTTTATTACCTATCTCAACTTTTCAATAAACATGTAACCGTATCATATCTTTAACATGTTGATTTAATCAGAGGGACCAATCATCTTTTCTGGCACAACAAGCTGATCAAATTCTTCACTAGTCAGCACTCCCAATTGCAGAGCAGCTTCCTGCATCATTATCAAATGTTGCAAGCACAATTACTTAGTTCCTCATATGTTTACTCCATATATGATGTTAAGTTACCATCAGATCGACGATGTTATCTTCTTACTTTAGAGAAAGAGTGTATATTATTGGGTTAAAAAGCTAATACGAATTAACTTCATTAATGTGTTATAAACGGAGAAGATTTTCCCTGTTCAGGTTCAGGTTACCAGGGGAGAGCAAAGTCTTTTTTTAATCAGATGTACCAGGCCTAATTGGGATACACCCGTGAGGCCGTAACTATTTCCAACCCTTTTCCTTGACACCCTCAAGATGTTTACCTAGGGAGCTTTCGAATCTGAGACCTCTTGTGAGGACATCAGGACGACTTACCACTATGACACCTTGGTGATGGTTTAACTCCATTATTTTATTATATATAGGAAGTAAAAAATGATTGTTTTTTTACTACAATAGTCAGGAACAGTACCTTGAGCGTAGATCCCTGCTTGTGGGCAGTCTTGGCAACTGCTGCAGCATTGTCATAACCAATTTTCTGTGGCAAAAAATTTCAAATGGCAATAATTTACATCATATTCAGTTAATAAGTAAAAAATAATATTGTGTCTAAGATGTAGAAATGTAAAAGCTTACAGGATTCAAAGATGTCACGAGCATAAGTGACTGCAAGGAAGAAGATTAATGACGTTAGGAATAATCAGATTGCGCTTAAAACTAAACTACAATAAAATTAAATCAAAATTCATTTTGCACATTAGCTTACCTCGTGCAGTAATTTCGCAATCCTCTCCCTATTAGCTTGAATTCCTCTGACACAATTCTTTTCAAAAGAGGCAGATGCATCCGCTAGAAGTCTTATTGACTGTAAGCAATATCAATGTGAGTTCCAAAGCCGCATGCCTAGTGAAATTAACAACTAGTACTCTAGTAGATGACCACACAATCAAGATTTTCTGAGGCCACTTACATGTAAAAGAGTACTAGCAATCATTGGCTTGAAGACATTGAGCTCAAAATGACCGTTTGAACCACCTACTGTGAGAGCAACATGGTTTCCAATTGCCTGCATGTGATCAGACATTTAACGTGATTTAATAGTAGAAGAAAATATGTCGATGGTGATTGAAGTGCACACTCACATATAAAGGTGGAAATTTCAACCTATTAACTTAAGAATGGGTTGATTTGGGTTGTGTTTTATCTCAAAGAGACTGATTAAAAATTAGCTAAAAGGGACTAGGTGTACAGGTTGAAAGTTATCCAACATCTATATCATTGTATATAACCTCCTTAATTGGTTTATTCAATATTTATAGATCAGGGACGAGTCAACCCGGCCTGTTTCCCCGTGTACAGATATATAACCCATTTCGGCCCAAAGCCATATCAACCCCGTTACACAACCTGCCATAGCCGCCATCTCGCCTCTATTCACATATCTTACTAAGACTGTTAATGCTATGCTTTACCAACTAAACCAAAAGTCAAGAAAAATACATACCTGAGCACAGACCATAGTCAGAGCTTCACACTGGGTAGGATTCACTTTCCCCTAATGTACAATAAGATTACAAGAAAAAAATAGTTAGTCAAGTTGCTAGATTGGCATCCATTTAGATATGTTCAAAAATTTGTTGAGGAAGTACGTATGAGATAGAGACTTTACAGGCATGATGCTGCTACCAGGTTCATTCTCAGGAAGAATAAGTTCCCCTAGACCGCACCGTGGACCACTGAATGACCAAAAGTTCGATTTCAAATCAGTTATAGACCAGCTAACTAATAAAGTGGATATAAAATCTGCAAAACTTGCACACCTTCCTAGGAATCGTATGTCATTAGCGATCTTCATAAGGGAAACAGCAATCGTGTTCAGGGCTCCACTAGCTTCAACAAAAGCATCATGTGCAGCCTGATCATATAATTCAACGAAAATAATATAAGTATAATGATGTAAACATGACAATAAAATTCAAATACGCAGGTTCTTTTGTTCAGTAAAATGCATATCATACTAAATTCAATGTAGAAAAAGTAAGAAGAATGAAACTAACCAGTGCTTCAAACTTATTTTCAGCTGTTACAAATGGTAACCTTGTTTCATCAGCTACTGCAGCAGCAATCTTTACATCAAACCTGTACAGAAATCATATTCTGTTATATAAAAGGGAATAAAAGGTAGCAAAGTAATCAGAACATGTTAGAAACGTGGGATAATTTATCAAATAGATAAGCGTAAGTACCCTTTCTTTGTGTTCAATCCTGTCCCTACAGCAGTGCCACCTTGTGCAAGCTAGAAACATGAAAACAGATGTTGGTTAGTTTTCTCATATGCAATCCCTTGGCTATTAATAGAGGTGGCAAGATGGGTCGTTCGGGCTGGTTAGGTTAGGGTTAAAACGGGCACTATACATTAAGTATTGGAAGTGGCCAGGTTAGATTGACCTGTTATCACATTTATGGTCCATTTTTAAAAAAGATGAACAGAGTGAAAGTCTTAATCTTTAAAATAATTATTCTTTTTGACGATTTATGCATAAAATATAGTCCTTGGGAGACTTTCAACTGATTTGATCTATTTCCCTCTTGGCTGAGGTTTTTCTGTTTGACTTAATTGAGATAAAAAATAGCCCAAATCAACCCTATTATAGAAAGGGTAGGAACTGCCACCTCTAATTCATATAAAATCATGATTGGATACCTGATACATGCGTGGGAGAGTACACAAGACCCGATCAATTCCATACTTCACCTGTAACAATAAAATACTTAGTTCAGAATAAATAGATTTGGTTTATTCTTCTAATGTCAAACTATTGGCATGATCTAAGAATTAATTTCCAAGAGGTGAGGTGAAAGAAGCATACTTGTGTTGTATAGCCACTAAATTCTTGCCCAAGAGTCAAAGGTGTTGCATCTTGAGTATGAGTACGCCCAATTTTGACGATGTCAGAGAACTCGGTTGTCTGTTTAGAATGAAAGCACTTAATAGATTCACAGAAGATTAAAACATGTGTATATTCACATTTTTACTTTATATCATAAGTTTTGTGTGGTTATCTTCATACTCTATATGAAAAGAGAAGTGCACGAATGGACTCATGAAAACATATAGAAACTGTGTAAAAACGCCAACTGATTATGAAATATTGCATGCGACTAAATGTGAAACTCAGCATACAATGGAATGCTTAATTACCTTTGCTTGTAGGCAAGTATGTAACTGTTTAAGTTTTGGGATAAGTCTAGAGTTAATTTCTGTTGCAGCTGCAATATGCATTACCTGTGAACAAAACAAGCAATGGTCACATCTGGAAGGTGAACAAGACAAATTATATAAGATACAACCAATGTTTTCAATAAGCTTACAGTTGGAAATGTATCATTTGAAGACTGTGATCTGTTTACATGGTCATTTGGATGCACAAACTTATCACCACGCTTGTGGCCTAGAATCTCAGCTGCTCTGTTTGCAATGACCTATTTAAAAATGTTTTAAACAAAAAGTAGTTAGATCCATTATCACTACAAAAGAAATATGTCAAGTATTTCTGACAGATGAGGGTGGGGTTCAGGAGAGAAGGGCCCTTAAAGTAAAATTGGTAGGAACAAATAATGGTGCTGATGTGTGTCATGATGCACAACATTGTTTGTTCATCAAAGTGTAAAAATGGTGCATCAGGACAAGTGTCAGTACCATGTTATTTCCTACACTTGATAGCTTAAGGACCATTTTTATCCAATCCATCCCCTGAAAATTAAATTATTGAACATAAAGTTTAAATTACCTCATTGGCATTCATGTTGCTTTGAGTGCCACTACCAGTCTGCCATACAACTAACGGAAAGTGATCATTTAACTTCCCGTCAGCTACTTCTTGTGCAGCTTCCATAATTGCTTTCCCTATGGATGGATCAAGACCATATTCCATGTTTACCTGTAATGCACACAATATCATGTACCATATACGCCAACTATATAGTGACTAAAGTAAAACATGAGAACTTGATGAATGGTATAACTAAAGTCACTATACTCAATATCTACTAATTATTGAGTAAATAATGAAAGCATAAGTACATCTTGTGTAATCAAACATGTGCAGTTAGTTAAGATGAAATGAAGCGAGATTATTTCAGGCAGAAAACATGTTTCAATCACGTGTTAATAGAGCAATTATAATGCCACAAATATCTACTTAATAAAGGAACTTCGGTGTGAAAAAAGTAAAAAAGGATTTTTGAAGTTATGAGAACCTTAGCAGCACACTTTTTGAGGATTCCAAAAGAACGAATGATTGGTTCTGGCATTCTCTCACGATCACCTCCAATTTCAAAATTCTGTAGAGATCTTTGTGTTTGAGCTCCCCATAACCTGAAAAGGGGGAAAATAATTACTGAAAAGAAACGAAAGAAAGTGATTGATTAAATGATTTGCATTGCAACCAAATGATGTCCATATTTCATGGGTTAATCCGTAAATATATTGCAGCCAACGTTCTCAGGGCTAAAGATTGATCAAAAGGATCCTAAACACCTAGGGGACAAAGGCAGGTTATATGGAAGATGAAATATTGGTCAAAACGCACATTCTCAATTTTCATAATTCCACGTACATTGAATCTCAGCATTACAATATACAAATACATGCCTTCTAATGACTTGTTTTGTAATCTGAAACTCGAAAACCAATTTCACTCACAAAACTATGCTTTTGGATATCTGACTAGCTTCCAGGGAGATATCAAGGGACCAGTCATGCGAGTACAAATAGACCATTAAACTAGATATAATGTTGAAAGCTAGCTTGCTTGTTTAATAAAATTTTAACTTAGCTGTGAAGGTGGACTCAGCCACATGGAATTCAAAAACAAGTTTCACCCCCACTTTCAAAGATAAGTTTTCATTAATCAAATCCGCTTCCAGCGAGACAGCAAGGGTCATGAGACGAAACCAGAGTGTTAACGATAGTAGAGCAGTACAAAATAGTTAAAGACATGAATATGAAGTCCATGAAAAGGACTATTAATCAGCAGACTATAGAATGGCTTCTGATAATCAATCTAACGAAACTATCGTCAAACTCTACTACACTAGATCGCAGCTCAAATCAATAATCATTATTATATTATCTTACTTAAGTAAAATCCTGATTCTCTGGTCATCAAGTATGCTACAAGCCTTGACAAAGATCTAAATCTAAATACATATATAGATACATAATTATTACATATTGTATAATTCAGTTTAGCAGACTTGCTAGAACTTAGTAGATGCATAATGCTGATTTCATATGAACTGCGTGTCACGTCTATGTCATTTCACTCTTATAATATCCAAACTTCCATCAAATAAAAAACTTACCTATAACATTTACCTCCTTCACAAGTTACAATCTAAATGCAACCAATAAAACCATTCCATCATTTTAGGGATTTTATCATCCATAAATCAGCACATGCTTTAGGGTCAAGATTCCAAAAACATTACCAATACTGAAACAGTAAACATATAGCATATACATATACAGAATCAAGATCAAAAATAAGAAAGCGGAAGACAAACTTATCAGATGGGACTTGAATTGGTCCAAATGTATCTCGTTCCTCTCTAAAAGCCGTTGAAAAATGTCTCCAGCACGTCGTTAACCGATAAGAATCAGAAACAACTTTCGATCCACCAGCTATTCGACGATATGCTTGAACCATCGCCATTGCTTTTTCCAATAATCTACCCTGACTAATTGATTAATTGCATAAGAATTACAGAATTCATAAGACTCAGTAAATGATTAACAAAACAAAAGTTTGAGATTTGAAAAAAATACCAGAAGCAAAATGAATGCAATATTGAAGTCGACGAGGTGGTGAAGCACCAGATTGCTGGAGGAAAAAAAAAAAAAAACGAGGGTGTGTTAAAAAGTACGCTCGTTTTGATGCTGACTTTTCTTGGTCAGACTTTTTGTGCGTGATGAGTATGGGCCGCACAGGCCCAACTGGAATTCCTTACTAAAAATTGGCACAAATTTCAAGATTTAGACAATGGCCGTAACCATATCACCAAATTAGAGATGAGCAACACATGTTAAAATCAGTTTTCAGTCCAATTTAAAAGGGTCCAATTTTTTAACAAAAAATTAAAAACCAGTTTTTTTTAAGACTGGACTAGTTTCAGTCCAATTTTTTACCAGTTTTCTAGTCTTTCCAGTCTTTCTTAAAGACAAAAAAGTATTTTAATCATTTTAGTTGGATGAGAAATCAAGCGGGCAACAAATTTCGGATGTTTGGACTACAAATGTAAAAAAAACATAATACATATCGATACAAGTATATGTAAAACACATCGGCTATTGATACATTTAACATTTTTTTTTCTCCCTTTCTTGAAGAAACTAAGAAAGCATCTAATGTTAGCTTTTCTCCATACATATATTGAAAGAGAAGTTAAATAATGATTACTATGAAACTAAATCTTTAAAATGTTAATGTGACTGTAAAAATGTGAACAGGAAAACATTTACGAACTGAATATGATCGAATTGATTGATTTCTCGTATTCTCTCAAGTACTTTGTGCGACTCTAAATCAAAACTCTCTATAGGGTCACTTACATGATGAAGAAATGCATACAGTCCCACAGTCTTAAAGTTGTATACTTTCATTTTGTTGTGTAGTTAATGTCTTAAGCTTCCAGTTATTTCTATAACACGTGTCTAGTAAATTTTAACTTATAAGAATTTGTGTTGGTCACACGACATAGTTGTTAACGCGTGACTTGAAATCTCGATTTTTAACTTGTAGTTCATGACTCGACTCGACTTGACTCGTAAGAATCGCTATTTTAATATTTTAATATATATATATATATATATATATATATATATATATATATATATATATATATATATATATATATATATATAGTGGAGGGTTCAAATGAGAACCACTAAGAAATTGAGAACTTGTGAGAACCAATTGTTCACATATGATAATACTCGACATAAACCCGTACGATGTACGGTAATTATTTTATACAATTATTGATGATTATTTAATATCGGTTGAATGTTTTTAAATAAATATGATTAATATTATTGGGGAATAAAGATAACCCAATTTTCAAAGTATATTAATAAGTTATTTTTAGTAGTTTGACATCTATCTTATATACAAAATGTCAATACTGCTGACATCACTTCCGCTTATTTGTCATACTCTCAGGCCATATCCTTGCTGACGTGTCTGCTTCTTAACAATTTGCTGATGTCATCCTTTTTTAAAATAAAAATTGTTATAATTAATTTGGTTTATAACAATTTAAATTGTTGTGAATTCCTAGAAATGAGCATGCTTCTTGAAAAATGAAAAATAAATGGTTTCTTGCCCTATCCAAGAAGCATGCTTATACAGTTAAAAAAAATTTATTGGAAATATATTTGCACGCCTCTTTTCTGTATTGGTGTATGTGTAATCAAGAATTGACTTTTTGTAATAGAGAGAAGTATATCACCGTCCATCCACTAAAATTTCCATTTCATATTCTCCTCCATCTCTATCATCCTTCATTTTTTCTCTGTAAATTTTAATTTTTGTACGCTTTGTTTTTCAAGCCCCTTCATTTTATTTGATTCCACATCAACTCCTATATTTGAATTTCATCTCACCATCTTCATTGGGTATGTGTTTTCTCTCTGTTTGAATTATCTATATTTTTTCTTTTCTGCTTCTTTTAAATCCATTCTCTGTAACTAATCTATTTTTGTCAAAATAAAACTTAATAACATGTTAAATGGTTCTTCAATTCTCTCAATTGATTTTTGATTCTTTATAAGTTACTCTCGCCTACCCTTCTGAGAACGATGATGATTGTGAAGCCTAAAAAGATGAAGACGATGATGATACTAATGATTTTGATTTGTGAAAATTCACGGTGAGTATACAATCGGTTGATTACATGTGACTTTTAGGTCTTTTTTGTTAGTCCTGATTTTATGAAAACCCAATAATTGTTAGTTAGAGATGGATTACTTATAGCTATTATTGTTTGAGTAGCTATAATGTTTGAATGCACTCCAAGTGATGTCAGCAAATCATCTAATGTTAGAGATGGATTACTTATAGCTATAATGTTAGAGATGGATTACTTATAGCTATTGTTGTTTGAGTAGCTATAATTGTATTAAGGAATGCTTCATCTTTTGGAAATAAAAATTGTAGATACACAAGGACAATATGCACATGAAGTGTTTGTTCAAATGCTAAAGTGACATAATGACAAGATGCATTTCATCTTATTATATCTGAATGAGTCGATTAACTATTGTTAAGGTTCTGACCTTTTATACCAAAAATACAATGACGTTGCTTTCTACTAATTGTGGATGTAAAGATATATGGTAGTAGTAGGCATTGGACTAAATTTTGTATCTATTTACTTTCTGTCTCTGCTACAAATTTTGGTCTTGGGCATAATGTAAATCAACATAAGTATGACTCATATACTAGAAACAAACGGCCTTCCAAATCCAAAATCTCACCATTTTTTTAGGCTTCACAATTAGGAAAAAATGAATTGTTTATAGTTTTGTCAATTCCTTCTTTGGTTGTATGCAGAGGTTGATGGCCTGATGGAACGTTAGCTACTGTCACAGAGTTCATGGTTGATGGCTCAATAAAGGATGTTTTGTTCCTTAAAGATAGGTAAGAGTTCCATAATTCTTTTACAATACAATTCAAATTATTCTAATTGCATATGTTAGTTTAGAAAGATAATGCTTTGCGGTCTGATTTCATTTTTGGGTGACCGTCTAAGCTTCTTTTTCATAGTTCAATAAAGAATATGTTTGAATCTAATAAAGAATATGTTTATCATCAAATTTGGTATAAACATTATTGTTTGATGACTTACTACTTCTTCCTTCTCTATGAAATCTATATAGATTGTCTTTCTCATGGCTTATAAGCTCCAAGATGTAAAGCAATTACATATTTAAATTGCACTGTTGTTGCCAAACTTGCAAATAATTTCATTGTTTAAAGTCTATCGTAGGTGGGATCATTTGAGTTAATTAGTGGATTTCAAGAGGGCTTAGAAATGGTGATTTACTTTGGTCTCAATGGAAGTTGGAACCGGGATATGCAGATGGTAGAACATGGTTGCTGTTGGTAATAAACAATCTATTGTATAGCTCATTTTTGCAAAATTGTGTGGTTGCAGGAATTAAAAAACCTCAAGTCCGAGTTAAGCTACATGTCATCATTTGAAAAATTGAAGACTTACTGGATATTGGGTTCTGTTTTTGTTGAATAGCTTTTGGGCCCCAGCAATTGTTGTATATAAAATGTTTGCCTATTTATTCTGTTTGAGTTTTATTTACATTTATATATGTTTGGTTTAATTTAAAGTACAAATATAGCAGCAAAAAAATGTAAGTTAAATTTATCTTATTTTAATTTGACCCATTTGACGTTATTTAATGTAAAATAAACTTATGCTTTGATTTGTGTTTGGTAGTTTTATGCAGGTTGGGTGTTGTGCTGCTTTGTTGTTGTTGTAAGCCTGCAAGTTGCGATTGCTAGTTGAGTTTCGGGTATGGCTTTTGATCTAGATTCCAGAGTCTTATTTGATGCTTTTGCTGTTTTCATTTTTTTTTCTTTTTCAGATAGTTGATCTAATGTCCGTTTTATTTTAGTTGCAGGTGTAACACCCGCTAAATTAGGACTAGTAATTAGTGCCTAATCGTATGTTAATACATGTAATTAGTTCTGTGTTAGGCTAATTAATGTATCGAATTATATATATTGTTGAATATATACGAAAATGCGATTTGATTAAATCGTACGCAACTTAAATCGAATGTATTTCGATTCAAGTTAATACGGACGTTGGTGACCAATTTTATTAAATAACACTTTATGTCAAAAATATTATTATGATAATATTTCGTATTCAATCGTATCGTACAAACAGAACGTACACAATTTAAAATGTTTAAAACGCACAAACTAAATAAACAAACTTACATTTTATAACTCAAATATAAATCGAATTGTAAAATATTTAAACAATATATCGCGTAATAAATCGTATTTTAAAACTTATAATTAAAATGTAAATAATTGTTTAACGTTAAACGACGGAGCAAACGAACACCACACGGAACGCGGAGCGAAAACTGGAAAAGTGGGGATAAACCCCACCTCCCACTTTTCTTTCTTCATTTCATCCATTCCTTCACTCTCTCTCTTTTCTTTTCTCTCTAAAAAGAAAAACCACCAAACTCGTTAAAATCGCAAAATAAACATACTAAACTCGCTTGGATCATCTAGGCTCTTTGGAACAAAACGACCACGACATCTCGATCTATCATCCTATCTTTCTGGATTTTCATTTCGGCAATTTGTAAGTTTCCGACAAAATCCCGAAATCTCTCGATTCTTAGTATTTTTCATTTGTGGTTGTTATTATCACTTGTATATGTCCATTACAATGTATAGAACACGATTTTATAACCTGAAAACGAGTTTAAAACGGATTTTTGGCCGGAAAAACCTTGACAGCCGGACTTTCTGGGCTGATGTTCATCCATGCGACACAAGCCTTGTGTCGCATGTTGTGTCGTATTTTGCCACTTGCGTCGTATAAAACCTCCTGTGTCGTACCTTGTGTCGTACCAGATAATTAGTGTCGCAAGTCTTGCGACACAACCACTATGTCGCATATTGTGTCGCAAAACACAGAAAACTCAGATTTTTACTAAGTGTCGAGACCTAAAATTTTAACACCTGATTTTACCCAAATTCGGATCCAGATGCGTTTTTCGTCAAAGCAATATAGTAGAAATAAAAATTTTCCAAGCTGACCTGGCAGCTCGACCCCAGCCAGGGGCTCTGCCCCTTGGACCCCGCCAGGGGCTGCCGCCCCTTGGACCCCGCTACCAGGGGCGCTGCCCCCGGACCCCCGTACTTAGATTCCGTAACGGCTTCTAAAACACAATCGAAACACATTTTTCAAAGTAAAACGCCACGAAATCACAATAATAATAGTTGAGATTATTATTACAAATCCATCACCAACGGGCCGTACATGTTTTCAAACACTTAACAAATCAACCAAATCGTAGTAATTTGGACATATATATAGTTGTGTAACAACTACAAGGGTGATCTTTTGAGATACCCAATCATGATTATAACCATCGCGTGTCGTGGACACCCTCAGGTTACAAGTCTTTGGACTTCATATTCGGCTAATCAACTTACGTTTGTGTAAACGCATTCAGACTCAGGTGAGTCTCATAGCCCCTCTTTTTACTGTTTTACTCAGGGGTGTGATATACTGCTCAAACTTTTAACATGTGAACGCAAGTACCAACTTTTCATATACTACATGAGTTTTTCGAAACTAATCATTTAAAGTCCTCCGTCAGCATAGTTGTTAATACGTTGTAGCGTGAATATTAGTATATGGTACCATATAGGATTGACCCACCTCGTTCGGGTTAGCAAGCACTAACCGGGTAAACGAACGTACTAATATTTGGGAAGACGAATGTTGATTAGGCATTCGTGGAGGCACCTCGCCCGGAATTCTCTATAGGGGACCCGGCCCTCGAGTTAAGCTCAACTATGTGCTCATGGCTGTATACACGATGATTATCATTTAATTGCTGGATGCAATTCATTATTTAATTGCTGGATGCAATTCATTATTTAATTGCTGGATGCAATTCATTATTTAATTGCTGGATGCAATTCATTATTTAAATCTTGCGGTTCATACGATATTACTTGATTTCAAACCTGTGAGCTCACCAGCTTTATAGCTGACCTTTTAGCATATATCGCAGGTACCCAGCAGTAGGATGTTTCTGCTTCAGGATTTAGCTCGAGTCAGCATACAGACGATTGAGATTTTCTTGCATTAGTATATTTTGTACAAGTACTTATGTACTGAAATCTCATTTTATTTAACTCGAGCTATGTAAAGCTTTAAATGTTGTAAACATTTCAATTAACAATATATTTTGTTAAAACGACGCATATAGAGTCGTTTGCTATTTATCTTTGTGCTTTGTTATTGATTAGTAACACCCAAATCAAGCTTCCGCAAATCATTAAATTTGGGGGTGTTACAGATTGGTATCAGAGCCTAAGGTTATAGTGAACTAGGTTGCATTTAGTGAGCCTAGACTATGACCATTAGGCAGTATTCCTTATTAGGTATGACTGGTTCAGGGATTACAGCATACGAGTTTAATTTAACATAGCCTGATCAACTATGTACAATTAAGTAAAGATGATGTAAGATCTGAAAGTAGTTATGGCTGAACAGGATACAATAGAAGACTCTGACCTCGAGAGAACCGAGACTCAAACATGTTTATGCTAGACACTCAATAGGCTATATTATATAGGAGCTATATGAATATAGGCCTCAATCTTACTAACGCTTTGTCTCAGAAATGGCAAACATCCCATCAAATTCATCTCGTTCTCCATCCGGGTCGCAGAACCCAAGGGTAGCAAGGAGGAACAACAGGTTGCCTCGAGCTGGCCCGTATCCCACTCACATCGCCTTACCGGCTTTAACTGCTAGGGTAAATCAACACGAGCAGCGACTTTGCACCATGGATGTCGTGTTGCAGGAAACAAATGAAAACTGGCGACTTACGTCTCTTGAACGCATAGAACAGGTCTCCGACGACCTTGAAACCACAAACAACAACATGGATGTCCTTCGCAACCAAATTATAGAAATAAGGGTGGAAAATGCCCTTCTACAACAAAGGATGGAAGAATGTGAGCAACGCTCACGTGAAGCAGAAGAGTATGCGCGCGGAATAACACAACGACTTGCGCTAGCAGAAGACAACGCCCGACAAGCTAGCAGGCTTGCAAACACTGTGGACCGTCTTGTCACGATGATGGAACAAATTAATCTACGTCAAGACTAGTGTAGTCTTTGTCTTGTAATCTATCCTGTAATCTAGTAACTATCTACGCGCTACTCTATAATTCAGTCGGATGTAACAATTCCCGACATCTTTTGTAATACATCTGTAGGATGTAACCTTTGAACTCGTATTAGCTATCAAATATTTCTTGTCGTTCAACTCATATTAATTGCCATAATTCTTTTTCATATTGATGTTATGTATTACCACCTTTATACATGTACATCTGAAATAAATACAATTTTCTTACAAAATCTCATGTATCTTCATTTCTTTTATTGAAGAATCATGCCGCCAAAGACACGACCTTACACAGATGCTCAGATCACGTCACTCATAACCCAGGCTGTTACTGAAGCCTTGGCTCGGAATACCCCACCCAACTCCACAAGAAACAGCGATACCGCTGGAACCTCTGCCGTCAAACCTTGTTCTTACAAGGACTTCCAAAGCTGCAAACCCTCGAGCTTCAAGGGTTCTGAAGGAGCCATCGGACTGATCAGATGGTTCGAGAAAATGGAAACTGTTTTCCGTGTTAGTAAATGCGCGGAGAACAACAAAGTAAACTTCGCCACCTGCTCTCTTGAAGATGATGCCCACTCTTGGTGGAATTCATATACCCAATCAGTGGGTGCTGACATTGCCTACCAACTCACTTGGGAGGAATTGAAGGCAAAACTCACTGCCAAATACTGCTCTATCGCCAAACTCCAAAAGCTAGATGAGGAGTTCTGGAACTTAAAGGTTCAGGGTGGTGATATCGATGGTTATACCACCAGGTTTCAACAACTAGCTGCCCTCCGCCCAGCTATGGTTAGCACTGAACCTGATAAAATCAGGAAGTACACCCTTGGTCTCCCTGATCCTGTTCGGGGACATGTCATCTCTTCAAAACCAACCACCATTGACGGTGCGATCCTATTGGCCCAAGACCTAATGTCCATGAGCCAAGATTCTGAACCACCCACTTCATCCTCCCATAACAACAAACGCAAGTGGTCTGACTACCACAACAACCCCTCCAACCAACAAAACAAGAAACCCGACACCATCAAAGCTTACAACACCACCACTGACATCATCCGGGGCTACACTGGGAGCAAACCTTATTGTTCCAAGTGCAGTCGCCACCATGAAGGTTCCTGTGGTCCCTTTTGCAACAACTGCAAGAGGTACGGCCACCTCACAAAAGATTGCCGCTCTCCTACCAACAACAATTCCAACAACAACACCAGACCACCCAAGGTATGCTTTGAGTGTGGGAAACCTGGGCATTTCAGGGACTCGTGCCCAAAACTGAAGAACAACAACAACAACAACAACCGCAACAACAGCAACAACAACAACACTCGTAGCAGAGCTTTTGTCATCAAATCTGGGGACGCCCGCCAAGACCCGAATGTGGTCTCGGGTATGTTCCTCCTCAACAACTTAACTGCTTCCGTTCTATTTGATACTGGTGCTGATAGAAGCTTTATCTCCGATGATTTTTGCCCATTACTTGACATCACTCCTGTTGCCTTAGATGTTAAGTACACTGTAGAGCTAGCAAATGGAAAACTTGTAGAAACCACCAGTGTGATACCTAATTGCACTTTAAACCTAGCTGACGAAACCTTTTCGATCGACCTTATACCCATTGAAATCGGAAGTTTCGACGTCATTATCGGAATGGACTGGTTATCCAAGCATCGAGCTGAAATCGTTTGTCATGATAAAATCGTCCGTATCCCACTCGCCGTTGGTGGAACCTTGATCATACAGGGGGAGACCGGTGGGACGGGACTCAATATAATCTCCTGCTTAAAAACCCGAAAATTTCTGAGAAAGGGTTACCCCGCAATACTTGCACACATCACAGAGAAGAAGTCGGAGGAGAAGCGACTTGAGGATGTGCCAATTGTTAGAGACTTTCCCGAGGTCTTTCCGGAAGAATTACCTGGTCTACCTCCGCTTAGACAGGTTGAGTTCTCGATTGATCTCGTGCCGGGTGCCGCACCTGTAGCCCGCTCACCATACCGTTTAGCCCCATCCGAACTTCAGGAGTTGTCCTCTCAGTTACAGGAACTTCTGGATCGAGGATTCATTAGACCGAGTTCTTCACCTTGGGGAGCTCCGGTCTTATTTGTCAAAAAGAAGGACGGTTCATTCCGAATGTGCATCGACTACCGAGAATTGAACAAATTGACCGTCAAAAACCGATACCCACTTCCTCGCATTGATGATCTATTCGACCAACTTCAGGGTTCAAGTTTTTACTCAAAAATCGATCTGCGATCAGGTTATCATCAATTACGAGTTTGCGACACAGATATTCCAAAAACTGCTTTCAGAACTCGTTACGGGCACTACGAATTCCAAGTGATGCCCTTTGGTCTAACCAACGCACCGGCTGTATTCATGGACCTCATGAACCGGGTGTGCAAACCTTACCTCGACAAGTTTGTCATTGTCTTTATCGATGACATACTCATTTACTCGCGCAACGAGCAAGAACATGCGCAACACCTCAAAACCATCCTTGAACTACTTAGACACGAGGAGCTTTATGCTAAATTCTCTAAGTGTGAGTTCTGGATCCAAACTGTTCAATTTCTTGGTCACGTGATCGACAGTCAGGGAATTCACGTTGACCCATCAAAGATCGAGGCTATCAAAGACTGGCAAGCACCCACCTCTGCAACTGAAGTACGACAATTCTTGGGTCTTGCTGGGTATTATCGACGATTTATCGAAAATTTCTCTAAAATAGCTCAACCACTTACGGTACTGACTCAGAAGGACAAAAGGTTCAATTGGACCGAAAAACAAGAGTCAGCGTTCCAACTTTTGAAACAAAAGCTTTGCAGTGCTCCAATTCTATCCTTACCCGAAGGCACCGATGACTTCGTGGTATACTGCGATGCTTCTCACCAAGGTCTTGGTTGCGTGCTTATGCAACGAGACAAGGTCATTGCTTATGCCTCACGACAGCTGAAAATTCATGAAAAGAACTACACCACTCACGATCTCGAACTTGGAGTTGTCATTTTTGCTCTAAAAATCTGGAGACATTATCTCTACGGCACTAAGTGCACCATCTTTACCGATCACAAAAGTCTCCAACATATCTTCGATCAGAAGGATCTCAATATGAGGCAACGTCGATGGGTCGAGTTGCTTACCGATTACGATTGCGAGATCAAGTACCATCCAGGGAAGGCTAACGTTGTAGCCGATGCCCTCAGTCGAAAGGAACGATCAAAACCACTTTGAGTCCGAGCCCTCAGTATGACCATTCATAACGATCTTACCATTCAAATTCATACCGCTCAGATCGAAGCCCTGAAATCTGAAAACATCAAAGATGAAGCCTTGCGGGGTATTGACAAACAATTCGAAATCAGACCTAACGGGATTAGGTATTTCTCAAACCGAATCTGGTTGCCTAGTTTTGGGAACTTAAGAGACTTGGTGATGGACGAGGCTCACAAGTCTAAATATTCTATTCATCCGGGATCCGATAAGATGTACCACGGAATCAAGGCATTTTATTGGTGGCCAAACATGAAAGCCGAAATCGCCACTTATGTCAGCAAGTGTCTTACTTGCTCGAAAGTCAAAACCGAACATCAGAAACCACCTGGTTTACTCCAACAACCTGAAATCCCTGAATGGAAATGGGAACAAATTGCCATGGATTTCATAACCAAACTACCCAAGTCGGCGAGCGGTTGCGATACCATTTGGGTGATCGTCGATCGTCTCACCAAATCTGCTCACTTCCTGGCAATCAAAGAAAGCGATAAAATGGAACGCCTTACACAAATCTACATCAAGGAAATCGTTTCTCATCACGGTGTTCCAATCTCGATCATCTCTGACAGGGATGCCCGTTTCACCTCTCACTTTTGGCAATCACTTCAAAAAGCATTGGGTACCCGTCTCGATATGAGTACCGCGTACCATCCTCAAACCGATGGCCAAAGTGAACGAACCATTCAAACCTTGGAAGATATGCTACGCGCCTGCGTAGTTGATTTCGGTACAAACTGGGAAAAACATCTACCGTTGTGCGAATTTTTGTACAATAACAGTTATCACGCCAGCATTAAGGCTGCACCTTTTGAGGCACTGTACGGTCGTAAGTGCCGATCACCGATCTGTTGGACTGAAGTGGGAGATAGTCAACTCACTGGTCCTGAACTCATACACGCCACCACCGAGAAAATTGTGGAAATCCAAAATCGACTCAAAGCCGCACGTGATCGTCAGAAAAGTTATGCTGACGTGAGACGCAAACCACTCGAGTTCCAAGTTGGGGATCGAGTACTCTTAAAAGTATCGCCTTGGAAAGGCGTCATCCGTTTTGGCAAACGCGGGAAGTTGAATCCCAGGTACATTGGGCCTTTTGAGATCCTCGAACGGATTGGCCCCGTAGCTTATCGATTGCAGCTGCCATCCGAACTCAGCACCGTGCACCCTACTTTTCATGTTTCGAATTTGAAGAAGTGTCTGTCTGATGAGACACTTATCATTCCATTAGATGAAATTCGTGTTGACGATAAACTTTACTTCGTTGAGGAACCCGCTGAAATTATGGACCGTGAGGTCAAACAACTGAAACAAAGTCGTATTCCCATCGTCAAGGTCAGATGGAATTCGCGGCGTGGTCCGGAATTCACCTGGGAACGGGAAGACCAAATGCGACTCAAATATCCTCAACTTTTCACTGATTCTACATCAAACACGACTTCGAACTAAATTTCGGGACGAAATTCTTCTAACATGGGGAGAATGTAACACCCGCTAAATTAGGACTAGTAATTAGTGCCTAATCGTATGTTAATACATGTAATTAGTTCTGTGTTAGGCTAATTAATGTATCGAATTATATATATTGTTGAATATATACGAAAATGCGATTTGATTAAATCGTACGCAACTTAAATCGAATGTATTTCGATTCAAGTTAATACGGACGTTGGTGACCAATTTTATTAAATAACACTTTATGTCAAAAATATTATTATGATAATATTTCGTATTCAATCGTATCGTACAAACAGAACGTACACAATTTAAAATGTTTAAAACGCACAAACTAAATAAACAAACTTACATTTTATAACTCAAATATAAATCGAATTGTAAAATATTTAAACAATATATCGCGTAATAAATCGTATTTTAAAACTTATAATTAAAATGTAAATAATTGTTTAACGTTAAACGACGGAGCAAACGAACACCACACGGAACGCGGGGCGAAAACTGGAAAAGTGGGGATAAACCCCACCTCCCACTTTTCTTTCTTCATTTCATCCATTCCTTCACTCTCTCTCTTTTCTTTTCTCTCTAAAAAGAAAAACCACCAAACTCGTTAAAATCGCAAAATAAACATACTAAACTCGCTTGGATCATCTAGGCTCTTTGGAACAAAACGACCACGACATCTCGATCTATCATCCTATCTTTCTGGATTTTCATTTCGGCAATTTGTAAGTTTCCGACAAAATCCCGAAATCTCTCGATTCTTAGTATTTTTCATTTGTGGTTGTTATTATCACTTGTATATGTCCATTACAATGTATAGAACACGATTTTATAACCTGAAAACGAGTTTAAAACGGATTTTTGGCCGGAAAAACCTTGACAGCCGGACTTTCTGGGCTGATGTTCATCCATGCGACACAAGCCTTGTGTCGCATGTTGTGTCGTATTTTGCCACTTGCGTCGTATAAAACCTCCTGTGTCGTACCTTGTGTCGTACCAGATAATTAGTGTCGCAAGTCTTGCGACACAACCACTATGTCGCATATTGTGTCGCAAAACACAGAAAACTCAGATTTTTACTAAGTGTCGAGACCTAAAATTTTAACACCTGATTTTACCCAAATTCGGATCCAGATGCGTTTTTCGTCAAAGCAATATAGTAGAAATAAAAATTTTCCAAGCTGACCTGGCAGCTCGACCCCAGCCAGGGGCTCTGCCCCTTGGACCCCGCCAGGGGCTGCCGCCCCTTGGACCCCGCTACCAGGGGCGCTGCCCCCGGACCCCCGTACTTAGATTCCGTAACGGCTTCCAAAACACAATCGAAACACATTTTTCAAAGTAAAACGCCACGAAATCACAATAATAATAGTTGAGATTATTATTACAAATCCATCACCAACGGGCCGTACATGTTTTCAAACACTTAACAAATCAACCAAATCGTAGTAATTTGGACATATATATAGTTGTGTAACAACTACAAGGGTGATCTTTTGAGATACCCAATCATGATTATAACCATCGCGTGTCGTGGACACCCTCAGGTTACAAGTCTTTGGACTTCATATTCGGCTAATCAACTTACGTTTGTGTAAACGCATTCAGACTCAGGTGAGTCTCATAGCCCCTCTTTTTACTGTTTTACTCAGGGGTGTGATATACTGCTCAAACTTTTAACATGTGAACGCAAGTACCAACTTTTCATATACTACATGAGTTTTTCGAAACTAATCATTTAAAGTCCTCCGTCAGCATAGTTGTTAATACGTTGTAGCGTGAATATTAGTATATGGTACCATATAGGATTGACCCACCTCGTTCGGGTTAGCAAGCACTAACCGGGTAAACGAACGTACTAATATTTGGGAAGACGAATGTTGATTAGGCATTCGTGGAGGCACCTCGCCCGGAATTCTCTATAGGGGACCCGGCCCTCGAGTTAAGCTCAACTATGTGCTCATGGCTGTATACACGATGATTATCATTTAATTGCTGGATGCAATTCATTATTTAATTGCTGGATGCAATTCATTATTTAATTGCTGGATGCAATTCATTATTTAATTGCTGGATGCAATTCATTATTTAAATCTTGCGGTTCATACGATATTACTTGATTTCAAACCTGTGAGCTCACCAGCTTTATAGCTGACCTTTTAGCATATATCGCAGGTACCCAGCAGTAGGATGTTTCTGCTTCAGGATTTAGCTCGAGTCAGCATACAGACGATTGAGATTTTCTTGCATTAGTATATTTTGTACAAGTACTTATGTACTGAAATCTCATTTTATTTAACTCGAGCTATGTAAAGCTTTAAATGTTGTAAACATTTCAATTAACAATATATTTTGTTAAAACGACGCATATAGAGTCGTTTGCTATTTATCTTTGTGCTTTGTTATTGATTAGTAACACCCAAATCAAGCTTCCGCAAATCATTAAATTTGGGGGTGTTACAGCAGGTATGTTCTTATATATTGTCATATCAATGTTGACTTGCATACTTAGGTGAGTTGATTTAGAGAATGCTCACTTGAGTATTCCCAAATATGTTTATTATTCAAAGCTTAGTATATGATGGGTCGAAGGTTGCAATTAGTTTAGATATCAAATTTGCACAAGTTATGAATAAATATGGTTCATTGTTTAGGTGTCAAAGCTTGCATCATCATTGATCTTTTATAATAATTGCATGATAGCTGCTATTAAGTTCCACCTTTTAACTTAATTTGATCCTAACGATGCTGATATAACCTTATGTGAAATTAGTCGTAGCCTTATGCTGATATAACTATTAGGTAATTCATAAGTAAGTGGGTTTAAATTACACCTATTGCTATATCTAAAGGTTACTATTGCTATATCTAATGCATTCCATTTGTTGTTTGCAAGCTAAAATTGATATTATTATATTATTTTTTTGTTTCTCAAAGAGGACTTTGGTGGAGGTCATAACATCGGGATCCAAACTTAACTTATGCCACAAATTTAGTACAAATGGATCTGGGCAAAAATTGAAACAGTGACTCGCCCGAATTTGGGCCTGCACTAGATGTGATGCTGATAGGAACATGGTTCTTGGTTATACAATTAGTCTACAATTTTTCTTTTACTGATTTCATCATAAATGGTTCAATGTAATTAGGTAAATTCATGGATTTTAACCATACTTCTATTGTTGATAATGCATGAGCTACTTTATGATAAAAATACATGAAATGGTACTGTAATTGGTTTTGCTATTGTCGTAAAAGGCCTAATAATACAGTTATTAACCTCAGTTTGGTAAATTGAGGTTGTGGCTTAATGGCTGAGTTGCAATTTCCCCTCTTTTTGCGGACACGAGTTTGTTATTTTTATTTTTTTTCTCAATTTTATTTTCACTATGGTGATCGAGATCAGAATTGGCTGCTTGGATTAATGTGCCATTTTGTCATGATCTTTGTGGGGTATTTTTTTCTGATCATTGATCAAGTTATATATTTGTTTCATTGCTTATGTGACAATGCTTATGGTAGTTTGTTACCATGTTAGGTGTGTTATATCAGCATCATAGAGAGTGTGGAGTGTATCTCAAACATGCATACTTAGTAGCAAGTATGTGCTTCTAATATTCAGTTTGGTATGCATTGGATTCAGGAAATATTTATGTTTTTGAAGTTAAAATGGAGGTGCTACTCTTTGAAGTCAAGTTCAACTAATAAATGGGTCAGAAGGATCAAGGAGTGGCAAAATGGGTGTGGTAGTAATGTCCATGATAGTGATGGGTACAAATATATTTGTTGTATTTCTGGAATGATGAAACTGTCATGCATTTTGACTTAGTGTCAAGCAACAAGTTGAAAATGTGAGATTAGTGCCAGATTTGGAAAAGATACGAATAATGTCTGGACACAAAAACTTTATCTTAATTATCTTGACAGCATGTTTTAAGTACAAAATTTGATTTAGGGCAGATTAGTCTTTAGTTTCTTGCAAAGATGATGCATTTTGAGCTTTGTAAGTCAAAATGATTACTTTGTATTCACAAAGGGTCAAGGATTTCCAAGCACAATTGATGATCAGAGAGTCGAGAGATTAAGTGTAACAAATAAGAAATATCTTATTCTTGATCATTACTTAAATATGTGACTAAGTTATACGGAAAGCAAAATAATATAAATATCTTATACTTATAACATTTATTTAATAATTATACAAAAAAGTTTTCATCAAACCCGTGTTGTCACGGGTCAATTAACTAGTAATTGACAATTCCTAGGTCTTAATAATTGCTATTAAATTTTTGGATATAATACAATTGAATTAATTAATCAAAAATAATTAAAAATTACCACGTGTTATCTTTGCCTACATGGTAAATTGTGAAGCAACTTTTTATACTTCCTTATTCCTTAATATATATATATATATATATATATATATATATATATATATATATATATATATATATATATATATATATATATATATATATATATACACTCTCATATATATATACATATACGCGCAACAAACAATGTATGAAACGACTATAAGTATTGACTACTTACAAAGCAACGAAACATAATAATAATATAACATCGTATTATTATTACAACATTATCACCAACGGGAAAACGTACAAACTTTTAAACAAACAACGATCTTTCAACGAGTGAACGATTAACATGTTTTGGCATTGAGCCAACTACTTGTATACTTATCTCGTACGTTTAGGATGTTAGAGACTTTCCTTGGGCTTAGGCTTTGCTAGCACTTACATACCGAGCTCACGAGGTGAGTTCACAGCCCCATTTTCTACTGTTTTACTGCTTTCAACTTGGGGTGAAAAACATAGACAACTGCTTTTAATATTGCCATAACTTACTATGATTCTATAATTGCTTCTATGCTTTATACTCGTAAACTGCTTTTGATATGATTGTATACTTGTTTTACTCGAACGATTAGAGTACTTTTGAAACTATACTACGAATGCTTTTATGCTAGGGGTATAAAGTGTTTATAAAACGCTGTTAGGCTTTTATACAAATTGTGACTTACGACATAACATTTTTATACTATTATTGGGTAACGTCCCAACGTATCTATATTATTGGGTAACGTCCCAACGTATCTATGATATTGGGTAACATCCCAACGTATCTATATTAGTGGGTAACGTCCCAACGAATTTCTATATTTTAGGATAACGTTCCTACTTAAACTATATTTTAGGATAACGTTCCTACAAAAATCTATACTTTAGGATAACGATCCTACAAAACCTACATTTTAGGATAACAATCCTACAAAAACTATATTCTTGGATAACGATCCACTAAAACTATATTTTAGGATAACGATCCTACTAAAACTATATTTTAGGATAACGATCCTAATAAAATAAATTTTAGGATAACGACCCTACTAAAACTTTATTAGGATACTACTTTCCTACTACTACTAGGATAATTATTACAATTTGGCTTAAACTATATTTGGATAACGTTCCACAAAACTTCATTATACTGTTATGGCAATAACTATTTGTGAATATATTTGACTGATCAACTATTTTTGCAAACTTAAAACCTGTGAATTCACTCAACATTATTGTTGACCTTTTACTATGTTTTTCAGGCACACGTAAGCTCCGCATGCATATATGGAACTAGGCGACCTATGAAGCTTTTAGGATGCCATCTTTTGGGATAAATGGATTTCTTTTGTATAACTAATCTGTCTTTAGTCATATCTACGAAATCCACTTTTGTATAATTTAAACTACTTTGATACTTATACGATTCTGCGAATCATGTACTTTTGTAAACAAATGATTTATGGCATCTTAATATATTTATGTTCTGCGATATCCATATGCTCTGATATGTATGATGTCCAATGTATACGTCAGCGCCCCCACTCGTTCTAATGCTTCCGCAAATCTTCTGATAATCATGATTACTGATTTTGGGGGTGCGACAGATTGGTATCAGAGCCATTGGTTATAGCGAACTAGGAATCTTTAAGTGAACTAGAGGCCTTAGAGACCTAGACTATAGCCTTGGCTAGGACATTCATGCATATATACACTTGCATACGTCTACACTCGCGATACGCTAACTTCATTGTCTCAACATTTCTGAACAACATCCGATTCGCATCTACGATTCCTATGAGAAACCGCCAACCTATACTATCGTATACTTAATCTATTTATTCACTATTCAGATGTTTTCACCTGTTATATGATATAATGTATGGTTGATTCTATTTTGTACTCCTTAAACCATACTACATCCAATTCGTTTCATATGAACCTGATCGCGTCAAGCGATAATGAAAAGAAGTACGTATTTAGCATCATATAATGACGTCTGGCCAACGTGATTATATTATACTCAGTACGTATGGGTGTTTCGGAATCGCGAGACACGTAATGGGGATTCCAATAATTCTTCTTGTGGTTCGATGACTTATTCATAAGAATTTCCATTTTTCACATTGGCATTGATTTCTGCACTTTATTTCTCGCAGAACTCAACCATGCCACCTAAGCAACGAAAGACCAGGAACAGCCGGCTAAATGACTCACCTCCTGTGGTTGAAGAAACCACTGAACAAATCATCAATCATCGAGTAGCTGAAGCTATTGCCCAGTATGAGGCAAGTCGCGCTCGCGATACTGTGGTGAACAATAGCGGGACAACCCCTGTGAATGGTGAAACTCCTGTGAATACCAAACGAGGGTGTTCGTACAAAACCTTCCTTACTTGCAACCCGAGTACCTTTAACGGAACTAAAGGAGCTATCAGCATTGTTCACTGGATCGAAAAGATGGAATCAGCGCTTGACATTAGCGACTGTGCAACCGATTGCATGGTAAAGTACGCCACATGTACTTTGGCTGACAAGGCACTGACGTGGTGGAATACTCAAGTGCAAACTCTAGGACGAACAACCGCCTACGCCATCTCCTGGGAAGATCTGAAAAGAATGCTCTTGGAGGAATTCTGTCCTCGCAGTGAGCTCCAAAAGATTGAAACAGAACTATGGGAAATCAAGATGATTGGTTCCGACATCACCGGATATACGACAAGATTCCAAGAGCTTGCACGTCTTGTGCCGCGCATGGTGACCCCTGAAAGCAAACGCATTGAGCGTTACAACTGGGGGTTAGCACCACAGATTCGGAGTTTGGTAATGTCCTCCAAACCAGTTACTTTTAGGAGCGCAATGGATCTGGCTCAAAGTCTGACTGATGACGCTGTTAGGATGGGTACTTCAACTAAGGAAGTTGCGTCGGGAAAGAGTGAACCGAACCACACTGATGCTGGTAACTCTGGAAACGACAAAAGGAAAAGGAACAGTAAAGAGAACGACCAACAGGGTTAACAAAATAAGAAACATGCTGGAAACCCTAGGGCATACGCTGCTATCACCAACGCTGAACCAAAACCCTACCTGGGTAACAAACCCAAGTGTGATAGGTGTGTTAGACATCACGATGGTGGATGTAATTTCTGCAATAACTGCAGATCATGGGGGCACAAATCCCAAAACTGTAAAGTCAACCCTCCCCCTCAAACAAACAATGAGCAACAAAACACTGGGTGTTTCGAATGTGGTGACCCAACACACTATAGAAACCAGTGCCCACAACTCAACAATCGCAATGTCAATAGGCAACCAGGTCGCGGACGTGCGTACATTCTTAGGGCACCGGATGCACCTCATGATCCCAACGCCAACATTGGTACGTCCTGGTAAACTATTACTACGCTTTAACATGTTACAATTGGAGTAATATCTTGAACTTAGCGCTTGGTGAACTTAGACCACTACTAGAAACTAATAGGACATGCCGATGGTAAGTTAATTGATTCAAGAAAAATAGTACCGGGATGTACCCTAACTTGGGAGGGTCATCTCTTCGAGATAGACTTACCCCGGTAGAGTCAGGAACTTTCAATATTGTAGTCAATACGAACTAGAGGTTGAAGAACCAAGTAAAGATTGTCCATTTTGAAAAATTGGTATGCATACCACTATCGACGAGAGAAACCCTAGTGATACTAGGAGAAATTGTACTTTATGTACTTGAAGTACGAATTTTTAACGAGAAAAGTTCACTTTCTTAGTTACGTGATCGACGATAACGAAATTCACGTGGACTCACCCACGATTAAGGAAATCAAAAACTGAGAAACACCAACAACTCCCACCAAAGTACAACGTGTACGATCTTCATTGATCACAAAAACCTCCAACGCATTTTCGACGAAAAACATGAGACAACGACTTTAAGTCGAACTGTTAAACAAATATAACTGTGAGATCAAGCATCAATCGGGCGAGGCTAATGTAGTAGCAGACGCCTTGAGCCGTAAAGAACCTCAGAGTTCAATTATTGAAAATCGATGATTCACTCGAACCTCATTACCCAAATTCACGCAACATAGGAATCCCTGTTGTGTACAAGTTTGAACTAATGCGAGAGCTCAACAAACACCCACGTCATTTCCACATATTTAACTTGAAAAGGGTCCCCTGTGACGAGACCTTACGATGAAGTCTTCGTTGATACTAGACTCGACCTTGAGGAGCCATTTATCGAATTGTTTGACTAAGAAACAGAAACTCCGACGTAACAGGAACTAACATGTTAAGGTCATTAGAACTCGAAACGCAACCCATAATCTACTTGGGAGCACAAAGACGAAGTGCGCAGAAAATACCTTACGTCTTTTCGAACCTGCGCAAACAACTCGTGACATAACTTAAATTTCGTGGACGAAATATCTTTAACGAGGGGAGAATGTGACACTCCGCAAATTTGAATACAATTACGTACACTAAACACGCGGATTTTTAGGCTAATTCTCTACTTAAGTGAATTCACAACCAATTTTAGAGATAAGTCTAGCAAAGCCCAACTTGCTAACACGCGTAGTATTACTTATTTCGTAAATATTTATAATTGCGCATAAAACATTCGGAATAAAATTGACTACAATATACGTATATTGGTGATACGAAAATTTTAAATGACATAAAACTATTTTATACAGTAGTTATTACCTTGAAATATTTTATGCGAACGATAGAGCATAACGATAAACAAAACAATAATACGTTTTAATTAAAACGTAACGAATGCGACAAAATACATAAAACGTAATGTACACACTTAAAATAAGCGAATCGAACCTGACAACCAAACGAGTCAAATATAATATTTTTGAAACACAAAATAAAGTATTTGAAATAATACTTCGAAATATTTATACGCGAAATAACGTTAACGAACTAAATAATTAATACGCGTTTTAACGTATAACGATCTGGTAAACGAAAACGGGTTAAATACCAATATTTTCCAACACAAAATCTTGACACCATGCTGTGGGGCCAGCATGGGCCGGTTCTTTTCTTCACCAAATCAAACAACCCACGTTGTGTTGATTTTAAAACACACAAACACATAATTCAACTCAATGATTTACTCTCCATCCTCACACTCTATTTTTTTTCTTCTTCTTCACCATATCAATGACAGAAGCAGCAGCAAATAACACACCATAATCATCATAATAATAATTATCATCATCTTAAACACCTTGCAAAGGGTAGAACAAGGAACAAGCAACAACACCTTCACCTTCTTCTTCTTATTCCATCGTTGTTCTTCAAGCTTGGTGAGGATTTATCCTTTACTTATCTCTCTTGAAACTAGCCTAATTACATGTTATAAGTGTGACAACCGTCACCAAACCGTTATCGTAGTTTGATCTGTAAAAAGTCATTTTTTGTGAAAATACTAATTTCAATGATTTCTTTACATCAAAGTCTTCGTTTTTGAAAAACGAATCCAACGCAAAAAGAATCAACTCAATCCGACGTGTAACGAAGAAGTTAGGAAGCAAAACGTAAACGAAATTTGGGCTGATAATAGAGACGCGATTTGGGGCTAATAGAGGCGCGATTTACCCATTTTAGCGACGCGATTCACCCCATTTTAGCGACACGATTTACCCATTTTAGCGACGCGATTCACCCCAAATACTAATTTCAACGTATTTGTAAACCCTATTTTCGGTTCCAGACGACCAGAGGCGATTCTATCTTCACATTTTCGAATTCCAAACCCCAAGAACCTAAACATATAATCTCTAAATCATTTTATTGATCGAGAACTCACGTGTAGGTGTATTTCGGTAAGATTTGCGTTCTAAATCTTCGTATCTTTGGATTCATTGTGCTTTGTGTGTATTGATCCTCACGAAACGTTATTCATACAGATTCTAAGGGGTGTTCTCGTGCGATCATTCGATAGTTGGTATTATTCCTATCCGATTTCATTCATTGATACGTTATTTCGATCGTTTCGTTGTTATCATTTTATTTCGGTTCGATCCATTGTATTCCCGTTAATGTGACTTTGTTAGAATGATTAAAAATTAGTGTTATAATTGTTATGAATGAATATTACGATCATATACGTGTTTTGGATTTGTTTATACAAAGACTTAACTTTAAACTTACAAACCCTAAATCTGGACAGATTTGTTTATCGGTTTAAGAAAGGCATAACTTAGTCATTTCACAATGATTTTTGATGAAACGGGAGTCTAAACTTAATTATTAAGAGTCTATTTTCAAATGGCGTTGGTTTCGTATCTAAATGTTGAGTTTAAGTTAGTCAAAATGATTTTTCAAGATCGAATGTCAAATCTGAGTTTTTCGGTTCATGATTGTAGTTAACTTGTTGATTTTTGAAACGTAGGTTAGGCAATGAATTTGGTATTGAAATTTTTACTGGAAAATCTTTAAGGTGTTTAATATTTTCTGTAAAAATATTATAACCAATTGGAGTTTTAAGTATTTTAAATAAAGTATAAATTTTGTAAAGTCAGAAAGTGTTGTCAGTTTTGAGCAGATTATTTTGATGAATTTTTAAAAATAGTAAACTATTGAAATAAGTTCTGGAAAAATTACAGGATGTTCTTAACACCATGAAATGTCACTGATAAAATTTGTAGAGTCAAATAATTTTATTAAGTCATGGTTTAAAATTCGTGAAGTGGTATGAAATTTCTGGACAGATTCTGAAATACAAGATAGAGTAAAATTACTAATATTTTGAATAAACGAGGATTAAATTTTGTAAAGATACTTGAGGATTGGTTGTGAGGAAACCTAGTGAAGGTGATTTGGACTTGGGATACAATAGAAGGATATAGATATGTCTAGGTTGTAACCCGTATACGTATATATTCGTTTGTAGATTGCGAGTTGTTTGGTGGATTCTTTTGAGGGAGATACTTACTTTGGTATTCAAGGTGAGTTTTGCGGCCCTATTTTCTTTGCTTATTTTTCCGTTGAGGGAAAAGAATGCTCAAACTGATTTCGAGCTATTTTCTTATGCTGTGTAAACTATCTGAGTTTTCTGATTTGGACATTATGATTGAATAAGTGACATCCTGATTGTTGTGGACTGATTGCTGATTGTTCGGATGAGTCTTGTGTCTTTGGGACCATGACAACACTCCATATTTCTTACTGATACGGATATGATTATTGATAGTACTATCGGACGACAGTCCCACTCTTGTGATAGATACATTATCCTTGAGTGAATATTATCCAAGAGCGGAACGGATTGCTTATGGTGGATGAGTTGGTTATCTTATGTGCTTACTTCATATCATATGTCCTACTTACTAAATTAACACAGCAAAATTTTATTCTTTGTGTATGTGTCTTATTAAACCTGCTTAACTCACCAACATACGTGTTGACATTTTCGAGCATATATTTTCAGGTTATACTAGTGGACTTAAAGCAGGGGACAAGAGAACTTAGTGGACCTTTAGGGTTGCATTGAGAAATATTCAAGACTTGTGGTACATCATAGTTATTTGTGAAGGCATGTTTCGCCATAACATTATAGTGTACGTTTGTTTGTAAGATGTTGAAATCATTGTTGAAATGTATGCATGACATGAACCGTTATTCATGTTATTGGCATCATGACACATTGGATAGTTTATTTCATATAGTATTCTATATAATGATGTGTTATGATCCTATCACCGTTATACCCCGTTGTTTTCGCTTTAGACGGGGTGTGACAGATTGGTATCAGAGCCAGGTTTATAGAGATTTAGGTGGATTGGCCTAGACTATAAATAAGGAACCCACATATAGAACATGAGTTAGGAAGTTATGTGTTCATACAATTCCGTGAAGCTAGTTGTAGCTAGTGTCGATCATTCATCTTAATCGTTTCAAATAAGGACATTGTAAGCGTTTCTTCATCATCTTACGACTCTTTATGTGGATCGTCTACATGTTGCTTAGGATTCTATAACTATCTGATCTCTTTTCGTAAATACAAAGCTTATTGTGATACAAGTACTTGGAAGATAAGTATGTGTATGAAAGAATACTTTCACAATTATGGCTGCAGACGTAATTGACAAAGGTGTTCCGACGTATGTGTGCTTATCTGACCATATTTGCGTGTCTCATGTGCTATCTTCGTGTCGTATGGTAATAAAATCCCAATTACATTCCTTACCGAATCATTCTTATGTTTGTGAGTCTTGTGCATTTATGCCTAGACAAACTCCAAAGTATTCATTCTATTCTAAACTCATATGAATTCGAAATTATAGCAAACATACTACTAAGATGCATTACCCATAAATTTTACTCGTGGAGGAGAAACACTCGGTGGTGGTCATACAAGTGATAGTGGTGATTGAACTGATGGTTGAACTGGAGGGATTTGTTATATTGATGGCTAGAATTCCAATGTTGTTGCGATCATTGCACAACAGTGGTGGGCCTTAATATTTGAAAATGTCATGCAAGGTTTGTAACGGCATATTGAATCGTGGTAGAGCTAGCGGTACGGAAGAAAAAAAATGGAATTAATAGTCGGGAATTCAAAGGATGGAAGTGGTGATGAAGCGAAAAATAAACAAATAAATAAATAAAATAAAATAATAATAATAATAATAATAATAATAATAAAATATATAAATAAAAATATAAATAAATAAATAAAATAAATAAAGGCATTGTTTAAGGGGGATATTCTTTCAATAACAAAATGAAGAAGTTAGTAAACTCGTTTTGATAATTATTTACAATGGAAGTTAATCATGCAATATATATATGACAATTTCACGAGTTGGCAAGATTAGACCTCATCGCGTGACACTCGAAGCTAAGAAAATTGAGAAGTACATCAACAGCTTTGTTCTAGAAACTAGTAGGACGGTAGAAGGGACTGAGCCTCCTACTATCCAAGGCGCAATACTGATGGATAGATTGTTAATCTTTAAAACCGTTAAGGCTGGGAATGTGGAAACAATACCAAGAATGAGAGGGTATTCAAAAGACTGGTAGATACTAACACATGAAGAGAGGATTACTCTGGTTCACATCTTCTGTGTGTAAGGTGTAACTACTATCAACATACATCTATGACATGTTATACTCATTCAAACTGCAACCGAAGAAGTCAATTTACAATTGAATGCCGGATGATAGCTCGTCAAGTGGCACCAATCAACACAGTAGGAAACTCGATGGCTTGTCTAGAGTGAGAGACTTTGAAAAAAAAATTATTAATGGGAGCACATAGAGACTAAAAGACGTTACACAAGGGTGTACTTTAGTGCTAGAAGATTACTCTTTTAACATTCGCTTGTTGCCCTTCGGACTCAGAAGTTTTGGTGTGGTTGAGGAACGGATTAGATGACGAAATTAGGTATAAATTGTATGTTTGAGAAAGTATTTCGTATACCACTTAAATGGTGGTGTAATACCTGAGATCTTCATAGAGCACTTCAAAGACGAAAAGAAACAACTCATGAGCGTAAAGGCTAAAAAGTTAAAATTTCAAAACATTCTATTATCAACGATTTCCTCGAAGTCTTCTCGGAAGATTTAGAAGGATTATTTCCCTCTTTACTCGTAAGGTTTTGTATCGATCTTATTCTTGGAGCAACCCCAGTTGCAAAAACTCCAAATCATTTAATACTATCTGAAATGCAAGAACTATTTAATCCAATTTTAGATGCTCCAAGACAAGGGTTTTATTCACCCTAGTCATTCTCTTTGGGGAGCACATATCTTATTTGTCAAAAAGAAAGATGGTTCTTTTCATTTGTGCATTGATTATCGTGAACTTAACAAATTTACGGTCAAGAATCGCTGTCCTCTTCCAAGGATGGATGGTTTGTTTGATCAACTCCAAGGTGTTCGGTGGTTTTCAAAAATCAATCTTCATTCTGGTTACCATCATCTGAGGGTACCTGAATCAGATATACCTAAGATTACGTTTAGTACTCGTTACGAACATTTCAAATTTCTCGTTATGTCTTTCAATCTTACTAATGCGACTATAGCATTCCTATATTTAACGAACGCGTATGTAAGCCGCATCTCGATGAATTTATCATACTTTTTCATTTGTGACGTTCTAATTTATTCTAAAACTAAGAAGGAGCATGAAGTTCCTTCAAGACTAATCCTGGAGTTTCTTTTGAAAGAAAAGGTCTATGCAATATATTGGGAGTACGAAATTAGACTACAGGAGGTTTGTTTTTCTTGGACACGTTGTGAACAAAGAAGTTATTCTCGTGAATTTTAGCAAAATAGAAGCTGTAAAGGGATGGAAGGTCCCACACTCATCGTTGGATGTTCGTAAAGCATTTAGGATTCACATGCTGATATCGGCATTTTATCGAGAGTTATTCCAAAGATTGTTCAACCACTCACACAATATATATAAGTTTGTTTGTGGTGAGGAACAAGAAGAAGCTTTTCAATCATTGAAGGATGACGGATCGGAGAATTTCGTTGTGTATTGTGATGCATCAAAACCGAGGTCTAGGTTGTGTGTTAATTAAATGGGGAAGGTAATCGTATTCGTTTCTCAACAACTCAAGATACATAAGCATTACTATATTACCCATGATTTAGAACTTGGAGCGGTAGCATTCGTACATATGTGTTGAAGACACTACTTGTACGGAATGAAGAACGTTATGTATGCCGATCATAAGAGCTTTTAACACCCCTATGTTCAAAAGAAGTTGAATATGAGGCACATGAGGAAGCTCGAAATATTCAGTGGCTACGATTGTGAATTTCGATATCATCCGGGGAAGACGGATGTTGTGGCAGATGTTCTGAGTAGGAAGGAAAGAGAAAACCAAGGTGAGTGCAAGTCAAAGTGTTATGATACATTATGGCATTAGGGATAAGATGTTCAAAATTCAAGATGAAGCGTTAAGGATACTCATGTGCAAAACAAAAAGTGTGCGGGTTAGACAAACATTTGGAACAAAAAGTGGACAAGATGTTACATTATCGAAAAGATTTTGGATTCCTTTGCTAGGTGGTCTATGGACACTAGTAATGGACAGAGTACGTAAGTCAAAAGATTCCATACAAAGGGAGTTGTTAGGAAGTAGTATGATATCATGGATTTGTATTGGTGTCTGGGAATGAAGAAGGACATCATTTAATACATTCTCCATTTGTCAATGCATGATTTGTTTGAAATTCAAGGCTGAATACCTAAGACTCTGTGGTCTATTACAGTAACCAGAGATTTCCGAATGAAACAATGGGAAGCATAATTATGGATTTTATTACGAAATTTCCTAGAACTAGTAGTGGGCGCGATTCGATTTGGGTAATTGTGGATAGAATGACTGAGTCTACTCAGTTCTTAGCTATTCACGAGAACTACAAAATGGAGAAATTAGCAAGGTAGTAGCAAGGCATGGAGTGTCTGTATCAATTACATCTGATTGTGATGGTTATTTTCTTCACAATTTTGGCAAACGTTACAAAGGCTTTGGGAACGCATTTTGATGTGAGGGCGGTTTATCATTCTCGAACTAATGAGCGGAGTGAGAAAATAATTCAAACATTGAAGAATATACTTAAGTTGTGTCATCGATTTTTGTAGAAGCTGGGATACCCATTTACCATTAGTCGAGTTCTCATACAATATAGTTATCGTTCTAGTATTCAATGGGCATTATTACAAGCACTTTAGGAGTGTGGGAGTTGTTCATTGTAGTGTGGGATAAATTTTGGATTAAAGTCAACTGATTGGATTGAAATAGTCCATGAAGCTATTGACAAGATCGTTCGAATCAAGGAGAGGTTGGAAACAACACGTGATAGGAAAATGAGTTATAGAAGCAAACGTCGACAACAGTTAGAGTTTTGTGTTGGGAATCATAATTTGTTTAAACTGTTATTTTGAGAAGGTGTCATACATTTTTGGAAGTTTGAAGTATTAGTATATGTGTTTGATGGATCGTTCTAAATTTTTGAACGTATGGGTTCAATCACATATCGATTGAAAGTTGTCACAAGAGTGAAGTGGTGTTCACGATGTATTTCATGTGTAAAATCTAAGAAAGTGTTGGCTAGTAAAGTATTACACGTATTTCTAGAAGGAATTCACAGGGAATCACAGATAACATTGTGTAGAGAAACTAGTAGAAACCATGGATTAAGAGGTCAAAATCTCGAAGCACGGAAAGTTTTAATTTGTCATTTCCTGATTGAACGCTTAGCAAGGATTTGAATTTACTTCGAAACAAAAATAGTGTACAAAGCTTAATTTTACGTACTTATTCAGTGATCGTGTTGACAGTATAGCTCCGACTGAATTTCGGGACAAAATTCTCTCAACTGGGGGATACTGTGACAACCGTCACCAAACCGTTATCGTAGTTTGATCCGTAAAAAGTTATTTTTGTGAAAATACTAATTTCAATGATTTCTTTAGATCAAAGTCTTCGTTTTTGAAAAACGAATCCAACGCAAAAAGAATCAACTCAATCCGACGTGTAACGACGAAGTTATGAAGCAAAACGTAAACGAAATTTGGGCTGATAATAGAGACGCGATTTGGGGCTAATAGAGGCGCGATTTACCCATTTTAGCGACGCGATTCACCCCAAATAGCGACGCGATTCACCCCTAATCGCGACGCGATTCTAAAACGGCCCAGACCCATATATAAACATATTTTAACCCCAATTTTCCAGACGACCAGAGGCGATTCTATCTTCACATTTTCGAATTCCAAACCCCAAGAACCTAAACATATAATCTCTAAATCATTTTATTGATCGAGAACTCACGTATAGGTGTATTTCGGTAAGATTTGCGTTCTAAATCTTCGTATCTTTGGATTCATTGTGCTTTGTGTGTATTGATCCTCACGAAACATTATTCATACAGATTCTAAGGGGTGTTCTCGTGCGATCATTCGATAGTTGGTATTATTCCTATCCAATTTCATTCATTGATACGTTATTTCGATCGTTTCGTTGTTATCATTTTATTTCGGTTCGATCCATTGTATCCCCGTTAATGTGACTTTGTTAGAATGATTAAAAATGAGTGTTATAATTGTTATGAATGAATATTACGATCATATACGTGTTTTGGATTTGTTTATACAAAGATTTAGCTTTAAACTTACAAACCCTAAATCTGGACAAATTTGTTTACCGGTTTGGGAAAGGCATAACTTAGTCATTTCACAATGATTTTTGATGAAACAGGAGTCTAAACTTAATTATTAAGAGTCTATTTTCAAATGGCGTTGGTTTCGTATCCAAATGTTGAGTTTAAGTTATTCAAAATGATTTTTCAAGATCGAATGTCAAATCTGAGTTTTTCGGTTCATGATTGTAGTTAACTTGTTGATTTTTGAAACGTAGGTTAGGCAATGAATTTGGTATTGAAATTTTTACTGGAAAATCTTTAAGGTGTTTAATATTTTCTGTAAAAATATTATAACCAATTGGAGTTTTAAGTATTTTAAATAAAATATAAATTTTGTGAAGTCAGAAAGTGTTGTCAGTTTTGAGCAGATTATTTTGATGAATTTTTAAAAATAGTAAACTATTGAAATAAGTTCTGGAAAAATTACAGGATGTTCTTAACACCATGAAATGTCAAAATTTCCTCATCCTATCTACCTACCCCCATCCTAATTGCGACCATAATCTTTGGTGACCCTGATGTGCTAAATCCAGTTATAAAATTTATCGTTGTTTAGTAAACCAAAAAGTACCTCGCTAGACCAATACACAACCGGACAGTGGACCCTATCGTATAGTAGTATAGTTGGGTAAGTTCGGGTTCGAACACAGGGAACTAGATTGGATGATCAATGTAAGTGTGAACAATTTAAATAGAGAAAGTAAAATGTGGTTGGTTGTGTGACCGAATTGTCACGTTGCTTAAAACTACGAAATTTTAGTTAAACAAGGCAAGCGGACTCTTAAGAGTCAAAGTGATTGATTTGGAACTTTCAAATATTAAAAACTATACTTGCTTGGATTAGATCGTTAGTGATTTCGGGGTGTAAAGTTAAAACCGGTTATTTTATGCAAACAATTTTCCATCAAACCTAGGCTTAACATTCGCCATCACCTAATAATTCAACTTCAATTTACAAACCCATGATTCAATCAAATAACAGACATTCGTCATAGTTACCTACTTGCATATTTGAGCTTAACTTGTTAACCTATTCCAAAACCACATCCGCAATCAAGTTCAACAATTTATAGACAAAAAGTTGACAACAATTCACTAGATAGAAAACGTTCGCTATATCTATTAGCAAATTATCAAACAAGTTAATTAATTGACATCAAGCTCAAATACACAAGTAGTTGATTAAACACAAGTTCGAGTTAAAAGAGTTTATGATTCATCCAAACGAAAGACATTCGCCAAATTCGCTAACTCAAATCATACTAGTTAACTAGCTTCACTTGTAATAATTTCGCATTCGCTAAAATAGATTCATTCATACATTTCATACAAATGACAAGTATTTTTATTAAACAACAAACATTCGCCATAGTTGTTTAGTCAAAATACCCACAAGTTAAACCACATCAACTAGTTACATACAAATTTATGGATGAATCTTAAACTCGAAGCATAAATCAAACACCAAATATAACACCCCTAGTCACTAACTAGTTCATCCAAGCAAGTATAACAAAACCTAGCCAACCATCATAATCACATCATCATACACGCAAAACATCAAAGAAACCAAGGAAATCATGATTATATTTGGATAAAAATGCAAACTGAGTTCTTACAATGTCGGGATGATGATTGTTAGTAACCGAGAGATGCTACACCAAAGGAAATCTTCAAGAAAATGAAAGAAAACCTTCAAGAACACCAAAATTGCCACCTAGTGACTGGTTTTCGTGTGTGAAAAGTTGGTGAGATTCAATAGTGAAAAGTGCTTTTTCTAGCCAAAAAGTGATCTGCCGCCCAAACTACCCGGCGGGTTAGTATAACAACCCGGCGGGTCCTTTGAATTTTAAGGATCCCGGCTGCTTGATGATCAACACGGCGGGTCATTCTAAGAAACACAACCCGGCGGCTAGAAGGATAACCTGCCGGCTTCTACAGGGTTTAAACAGCCGAATTTCTCTGTGACCAACAAATGAAGGAAAAGTTAATTCACCAGGCGGCTAGCCTCGATCACCCGGCTGGTTAGCATACAAACCCGGCGGCTTCCCTAGAGAACCCGGCAGCTTCTCCTATTTTTCAGCAGACCATATTTTTCAGATTTGTAGATCTCTGAAATACGAACGTTTGGCCGCCTGAATCACCTCAATCTGAGTTCGTATGAGGGAGATATGGCCAAAACGGTGCAGCATAGCCAAATCTGAAAACTCTTTCATCTTTTCATCCATTCTTTCTCAATCTTCAACCTAAACACATGAAATCAATTTCCAACTAAATAAGTACCAAAAGTTCATGAAATCGACTAGAAACAAGTACAAAAACAATGATATCGTGAGAGATAAACATGTACAAAAAGAGCGATATCAGACCCGCTTTATTTCAATTCGCTCCGATTTAAGAACGACCTCGAGTTATACTTACTGCTTGCTCCCAAGGTAGGTATTACTTATAGTTTGAGCCCCAGCTCATATAAATTTAAAACTCACTGTCTGCCGCTTCTGTTGCTGTTGGAACAACGACCGGAGTCAAATCCGACCAACCGATAGGGGTGACTACACATTACAAGCTTCAATTTCTTATTAATCATCTTAATTCTATCAAATACACAAAAACCCATTTCTCTAGGGTTTATATGAATCAAGAAATTGAGACTTACAAAGTGATTACAAGGATTAGGGGATTATTACTTCGCATTTTTGCAGCTTAATTCAAAGTTCTAAGGCTTCAATTTCACCTCAAACCTTGTTTCAAGAGTTTAGAATCGTCCCTGTGGTGGTTTCTGGTTCGGTCGCACTTCACAGGAAGAAAAGGGAAGTTGATTTCACAAGAAATTGAAGATTGATGATGATTTTGGTTAGTTTAGGGTTCCTGAGTTTTCATCTCGCAAGGAGTCGATGTCTGTGGATTATTTGTGGATTAACATACGCATTTTACACATATATTAGATAATAGGGTTAATAGACAATTTCGTTACTGTACTTTCCGAAAAAGTTCAATTTAGTTACCGAACTTTTATTTGGTTCAATTGAATTACTGAACTTACAAAACCGGTTTACAAGTGTAAAATCCTCATTTTTTATTCCAAAAAAATGAAAGTTCGATAACAAAATTGAACATTTTCGTAAACTACAGTAACTAATATGTGTATGATTAGAAACTTGAGTAACAATTTGATCAATTATTTAAATGTTCAGTAATTCAATTGAACCAAATAAAAGTTCGGTAACTAAATTGAACTTTTTCGGAAAGTACAGTAACGAAATTGTCTATTAACCCTAGATAATATGTGTACTAGTTTTGTCCCCCGTACTTATCATTGTCTGGAACTTAAAAACCATTTGCGAGGAAAAACTATTTTTATTTTACCATCAACTAAATTAATTTAAAACAATTAATAATTTATTAGTCACAATAAATTATTCGACTCTTTTCCCCATTTATTTTCAACTAACACAACGAAATGATTTTTTGACACATTAAATAATAATTCACAGTCAGAAAATATTAAAATACTACCAGACCCGAGGAATGGGTGTTACATTTAGTAAGTGTTCTTACGTAATAGAATTTGGAACCGAAAATGATGTTGATGGTGGTGAAGATGATGATCACGATGAACCCGTTGATGATGATGATCGAAGATGAAGATGGAGATGATGATTATATTGGTGATGTTGTTGTTGGTTGTTGATTTGGAACCGAAAGAGAGGAGATGGAGAGAGCAGAGACTGAGTTCTTGTGTGCGTGTGTTTGTATCAAATAATTGAGGTCGGTTGTATACCGGCCTCCAATAATTGTAGTTAGGTGGTATTTTATACCCGTGTTTGTTTAGCCGATCGTAATGTAGTATAATGTTTTAAAATGATAAATCTCTAAAAATATAATCGTATATATTTTTAATTGAAATGTTTTATAAAAATGTTTTTACGGAGATATAAAATTGTATCTTTGTTTTACTTAAAACAATACGGATAGTTTTATGTGTCCAAAAATGTATTTAAATTTCTAACGGAGTAAATAATTATTATTCTCAACAATAATACTTTATTTAAAATGTTTTGAACAATTGTACATTCTTAGTTTCTGTGTTATGTCAGATTCGTGTATACGTGATTATTAAATAATCGTTTCGGGTTATATATATACATACATATATATATATATATATATATATATATATATATATATATATATATATAATACTTGAGTACTTGAGTATTAACACGTATATAATACGTGTCTTAAAAGTTTAAATTTGGACCAAATTTTTGGGTCATTTTTGACTGGGTGTCACATTCTCCCATTGTTTGGAGAATTTCGTCCCGAAATTCATTTGTAGTATTTGTCAATGTATTTAAGTTATAGTATTTGCATATTCTAAGGAAGTGTGGAAGCGACACAACACTTATCTAGCGTTGTCTTCCTCCCCTTGTTGGACTAGTACCCTACCGGCCACGAAAGGAAATTTCAGGGTGTGTTGACCATTATGTCTGCATGACAAGGCCCGTCACTAGAAGGTAGCTACCATGTGTACTAGTGGCTTAAAGTATAGTAGTAACTTCTACTGTGTTCATACAGTTTGTAACGGACAGTAGTGTCATAGCATAAAATAGACTCTATCAGTCTCATATAAAAACTAAATTGTCGTTTTTCCCTAACCCTAGCGTGCACTTAGAATCTAGGGAAAACATAAAAGATATCAAGCAACAAGTAAGATCTACCAAAGTAAATAGTATAAAGGCAGTCAGGTTATTAGTGAGTGACCATACCCTCGTCCTCATTCGGGTATTGATAGATTTTTCTCATTAGTAGCAAGAATGTCATTGTATACTGTGAAATTTTGTTGACCATCCAGAGTTTGAAATTTTGTATAAAGTTACGTACTATAAATAAGTTTACACGGTTATAAAATTTTGAGAATTTTATAAAACACTTCGTGAGAAATTTTGTAATAATTTTAAATTTTTTTTATTTTAATACATTTGTTAGAAAACTATGATGGTGAAAGTCTGTTGAAAACTGGAAGTCCGATGAAAACTTGGGTCGATAAATAGTTCGGTTGAAACTCTTGTCAGCGACAATGCTTTTGAAAATTCTGTTTAACAAAATTCGTTGAAAAACGGGAGTTGTGAAAATTTCGAGGTAAAGGTCTGTTGAAATTTGTTGAAAACAGTTTTCCTAGGGAACACCTAACGGTACTGTGGAGCGCGTTGCAAAATGTTATAGGTGTATAGTTAGGTAAGCAGCAGTAAGCAAATACTAAGTCCCGTTCTTCACATTAAGGGACGTTGGAGTAGCTATATTTGTCGGTTACAGTGGTGTGAGTGGTAACAAAAATATCATCGGATAAGGCCTATTCATATACCTTCAGTATATAATAGCCTAGAGAGTAGTATGTAGTCGAGGCCTATATATGTATATATACCTATATCACATAATAGCCTAATTGTATATGTATATACCATATATACTTATATATCCGCCTAGTCGTGTCTAACGCAAAACAAGTACAAGTCACGGTTCTCTCGTGGTCAGAGTCAACTAATGCATTCCTGTTCAACATAACCCCTTTCAGAGTTCACATCATCTTCATTTAATTGTACATAGTTGATCAGGCTATGTTAAATTAAACTTGTACGATGAAATCCCTGAACCAGTTATATCTAATGAGGAATACTGCCTAACGGTCATAGTCTAGGCCCACTAAATGCAACCTAGTTCACTATAACCTTAGGCTTTGATACCAATCTGTAACACCCCCAATTTAATGTTTTGCGGAAGCGAGTTTTGGGGTGCTACTAATCAAATATCAAGCACCAAGATTAATAGCAAACGACTCTAAATGAGACGTTTTAGAAAATACATTACATCACTGTACATTACATAAGTTTTCAAAAGTGTACATAGCTTGGAGTTCGTCTAATAGTATCTAGAGATTTTAAAACATAACAGTTAGTACAAAAGTAATGCAATAAAATCTCCAAGTATGTATGCATGCGACTCAAGCTATCAAGCAGTCCTGCTGGGCATCCCTATTGTTGATGCGTACCTGAGAATGCATCACTAAAAACGTCAACCAAAAGGTTGGTGAATCTCACAGGTTTGTAATAAGTAGTAACAGAGTTTTGTACACAAAGTAGTAAGTAAGTTATCATACAAGTAAAACCAATCAGTAGTAAATACATTACAATGTATATATCAGTAAGTAAGTAATTCACAGTTGTAGTGGGGTCGGTGTATCTTGCCATGAGCCATCATAGTCGAGCTTAACGTACGTAATTGTGCCCCTCGTGAGTGCTAATCCAAAAACACTCATATGAAAAACAAGTAGAAAACGCCCATTTATACGAGTACGGTTCGTGGTGGCGCTACCACCCTGAGCGGGGATTGTCAGTCCCATATGGATCCATATACTAAAACTCGCGCTTATCGTATAATTAGCAACTATGACTTCAGAGGCCTTCATTGGATTAAACGGAAACTCATGCAATTTGATATACCGGTAAGTAGTAATTCAGTAGCGTAGTAAAACAGTAAGTTGCTATGTTCGTACGGTAGCAAGGTAGTAAATCGATAATGTTGTAAAACAGTAGCTTACTTCGTTGTTAAAGTAGCAACGTATCAGTATCGTAGTAAAACAGTGAATCACTAAGTTTGTACAGTAGCAAAGTAGTTCATCGGTAAAGTAGTAAGTTTGTGGAGTAGTAACTCCGTAAAGTAGTAAACCCATAAGGTAGTAAAGTAGAAATCGGTAAGTTTGTAAATCAGTAAAGCATTTTGTTTATAAGTTTGTAACACAGTAAGTACAAGTAGGAAATCAATACATTTATACATGTATTCAAGTAAAACAAGTAATTTCAGTAAACAAGTAATACATCTCCCCCAAAATAGTAAAAACAGTAAAAAGGGGCTGTGAGACTCACCTGAAGAGCAAGCAATCCTAAATGTGCGCACGTGTACCAAGTGTAACTTCCTAGTACCCTAAACACGCGAGATTATATATTTATAAGTGGCTGTTTAGTAAATCATTCGTATAATTGTTTACTTTATTAGTTATGTTCAACGCATTCGACTAGTGTTTACGTTTATATGTTTGAAATCCAATTAAGTTTGTAGTTTGTAAAAGTGTACGGCCCGTTGGTGACGGAATTGAAATCATATTTCAAAATACAATTTTTGTACTTGTTTATAGTTGATTTCATGAACTTTAGATACTTATTTAGCTTGAAATTGATCTCATGTGTTAAGGTTAAAGATTGAGAAAGAAAATATGAAAAGATGGTGCATTTTGCTGATTTGACTATGTTGCACCGTTTTGGCCATAACTTTCTCATACGAACTCGGATTTAGGCGATCAAGCTGCCCAGACGACCGTGACTCAGAGGAATACAAAACTACAAAAGATGGTGTTGTGGAAGCATGTTACCCGTCCGGGTGGGGCTTCATACCCGTCCGGGTATGTTCCCTGAGCAGTACGGGTGAGTTTTCTAATCCGTCTGGGTCTGTGTGTACCGCCCGTTCGGGTTTCACCTTTCACCCGTTCGGGTGTATGGACTTACCCGTCCGGCTACAGGTCAATACCCGATCGGGTATGAAACCTTACCCGTTCGGGTTTGTTTCCTCACCCGTTCGGGTCTGAGCTTGGTTCAGGTCTGTTTCGATCAATTTACACAGCAACGAGTTTCAAACAAAATTTTAACCAATTTTTCGCATGTACAATACTGTTATAAGCTACTATAAGTATTATAATCACAAAATTAAAGTAGTTTAGTAAGTGTTCTTACGTAATAGAATTTGGAACCGAAAATGATGTTGATGGTGGTGAAGATGATGATCTCGATGAACCCGTTGATGATGATGATCGAAGATGAAGATGGAGATGATGATTATATTGGTGATGTTGTTGTTGGTTGTTGATTTGGAACCGAAAGAGAGGAGAAGGAGAGAGCAGAGACTGAGTTCTTGTGTGCGTGTGTGTGTATCAAATAATTGAGGTCGGTTGTATACCAGCCTCCAATAATTGTAGTTAGGTGGTATTTTATACCCGTGTTTGTTTAGCCGATCGTAATGTAGTATAATGTTTTAAAATGATAAATCTCTAAAAATATAATCGTATATATTTTTATTTGAAATGTTTTATAAAAATGTTTTTACGGAGATATAAAATTGTATCTTTGTTTTACTTAAAACATACGGATAGTTTTATGTGTCCAAAAATGTATTTAAATTTCTAACGGAGTAAATAATTATTATTCTCAACAATAATACTTTATTTAAAATGTTTTGAACAATTGTACATTCTTAGTTTCTGTGTTATGTCAGATTCGTGTATACGTGATTATTAAATAATCGTTTCGGGTTATATATATACATATATATATAATACTTGAGTACTTGAGTATTAGCACATATATAATACGTGTCTTAAAAGTTTAAATTTGGAATAAATTTGTGGGTCATTTTTGACTGGGTGTCACAATATATATATATATATATATATATATATATATATATATATATATATATATATATATATATACAACTAATAAGTTATACGTATAACTTATTAGTTATATATATATATATATATATATATATATATATATACATATACGCGCAACAAACAATGTATGAAACGACTATAAGTATTGACTACTTACAAAGCAACGAAACATAATAATAATATAACATCGTATTATTATTACAACATTGTCACCAACGGGAAAACGTACAAACTTTTAAACAAATAACGATCTTTCAACGTGTGAACGATTAACATGTTTTGGCATTGATCCAACTACTTGTATACTTATCTCGTACGTTTAGGATGTTAGAGACTTTCCTTGGGCTTAGGCTTTGCTAGCACTTACATACCAAGCTCACGAGGTGAGTTCACAGCCCCATTTTCTACTGTTTTACTGCTTTCAACTTGGGGTGAAAAACATAGACAACTGCTTTTAATATTGCCATAACTTACTATGATTCTATAATTGCTTCTATGCTTTATACTCGTAAACTGCTTTTGATATGATTGTATATTTGTTTTACTCGAACGATTAGAGTACTTTTGAAACTATACTACGAATGCTTTTATGCTAGGGGTATAAACTGTTTATAAAACGCTGTTAGGCTTTTATACAAATTGTGACTTACGACATAACATTTTTATACTATTATTGGGTAACGTCCCAACGTATCTATATTATTGGGTAACGTCCCAACGTATCTATGATATTGGGTAACGTCCCAACGTATCTATATTAGTGGGTAACGTCCCAACGAATTTCTATATTTTAGGATAACGTTCCTACTTAAACTATATTTTAGGATAACGTTCCTACAAAAATCTATACTTTAGGATAACGATCCTACAAAACCTACATTTTAGGATAACAATCCTACAAAAACTATATTCTTGGATAACGATCCACTAAAACTATATTTTAGGATAACGATCCTACTAAAACTATATTTTAGGATAACGACCCTACTAAAACTTTATTAGGATACTACTTTCCTACTACTACTAGGATACTTATTACAATTTGGCTTAAACTATATTTGGATAACGTTCCACAAAACTTCATTAAACTGTTATGGCAATAACTATTTGTGAATATATTTGACTGATCAACTATTCTTGCAAACTTAAAACCTGTGAATTCACTCAATATTATTGTTGACCTTTTACTATGTTTTTCAGGCACACGTAAGCTCCGCCTGCATATATGGAACTAGGCGACCTATGAAGCTTTTAGGATTCCATCTTTTGGGATAAATGGATTTCTTTTGTATAACTAATCTGTCTTTAGTCATATCTACGAAATCCACTTTTGTATAATTTAAACTACTTTGATACTTATACGATTCTGCGAATTGTGTACTTTTGTAAACAAATGATTTATGGCATCTTAATATATTTATGTTCTGCGATATCCATATGCTCTGATATGTATGATGTCCAATGTATACGTCAGCGCCCCCACTCGATCTAATGCTTCCGCAAATCTTCTGATAATCATGATTACTGATTTTGGGGGTGCGACATAAGTATTCTTAATAATTATTATTTTTTCTTTATTGATTGATTTTGTTCAAATAAATATTTAGTAAAATGTCTTAGTTTAGTTGAAGAAGTGGTAAAATTAAATGTTAATAAAATGCAGTCTAATTATTTTTTTGTTCAAGTGAAATGTATTGTTTTCTAGTAAAATGCAGCGTGATTTCAATAAAATGAAGTAAGTATATGTCTCAAATTTCACTAATTAAAGTTAAAATGATTTCAACTTATTTTAATATTAATATTTGATAGAAACTTGAGATATAAACTAACAAGGATATTAACTAGCATAGCATTTATATGTTTTTCCAAACCACAAAATAAACTTATACACAGAAGTTTTTTCCTACATACACAACAATTACCAAAAGATACATGCAACAGTAATTCTTTTAGACGTACTTTGTCACCCACAGCAAAAAAAACTACGAAACACATAAATTGTTTGAAAATGTTCACAAACCACCAAACACATAATGCTTTTCAGCTACAATCAAACTTTTCACCCAGTGACGATATTCCTCTTCAACGAACGCTTGCCAATATTCACCTTTGAGTTCTTGTAAATCAAACTGATTTCCTTGTTTAGCTGATCATAAGCCTTGACTTCATCTTTGACATGGTGCAAATCGTCATTGAAGGTAGATAACAGGATCTTCGCCAAGTATTTCTTTCACAAATCTTCAATCTGTTTTTTTTTTTGGGCAGTAACCTGACTATGGAATTGGGTCTTGAATTCCTTGATGCTTGTACCCTTGTAGCATTCCATGTGTCTCATCAAGAAAACCCCACAATCCACATAGTTTTTCTTGGTTGCCCATTTAAGATCAAGAATCTTGATCTCTTTCGCCATCAACTCAACAGTGTGTGTGTGTGCTTCTCAATCTTACCAAGGTATCCACAAAACATTCTACGCTGTAGTGACCAACAAAGTACATTAAATTACTAGAAATAAATTTATACATACAGTTATTGTGCAGTTTAACAATATTATGAGATACTTACAAGAGTATTTGGCAAGTTCCTATATCTTGCAAATATACCATTTGAAACATCCCAATTTTTTTTTTATAACACTCTCGACAATGTCCCACAACTACCCCATTTATATATTTGATCTTTAATAAATTTCCACAGTTGAAACAAGCTTTGAAAACCAAAATTTTCATTTTTCACTATGATACGCGATCCTGAAAAAGTAGTGGGATCGCGTATGTACAAAGGAAGTCCCACTATTATGAAAATACACTATCATACGCAATCCTGGAAAATTTATGGGATCGCGTACACATGCACAAATCTAAAACTCAGATTTTTGACCAAATTCAAACGCGCATAACTTTTTACTCGTTACGAGTTAGGACCTGAAATTTTGCATGCACCTCCATCATATCAAAATGAAACTTTCCCTTTTTGCACTTTTTTAAAATACGCGTTAACGAGAAATTCAGACGTGTCACCAATTTATGGCCATTTCGACCACTTTTTGGTAACAACTCAATTCACAAACCATATGCATTTGGACTCTGACTTTTTACACATTTTATTAACTCAACAAAATAATACTTAAGCATACGACAAACAAACCATAACACTAACTCATTCAATTATACCACACGACCACCTTTGACCCATTTTGACACCTTTTTGACCCGTTTAAGAAATCAATCATATTTCAACCAAAACACCACCCAATTCCACACATGTTTGACTAATTCAAAGTAGTTGACTAAATGTCAACTCCAAATTCAACTAACCACTTAACTTTGACTCTTTACTACAATTAGCCAATTTTAAACAAAACAAGACTAACCACCTTCATATCACTTCATACTTTTCTAAAAATAGATATATGAGACTTTCAAAAATCAAATACCACGAAACCATAAACTTCATATACTGCATATCGACCCACATATTTACTTCAAAAACGCTTTGTTTAGGCGAATTTCTCAAGTATTGTCACACCCCTAAAACGGTAATTCAAGGTTAGCAAGTGTTTAGCGGAAGCATTGGAGTAAGCGGGGGTGCGGACGTTAACATTGGACATTCATGCATCAGAGCATATGATTATTGCAGAACGAGTAAATTAAGATGCCATTTAAGTAAATAGTTTGTTACAAAAAGCTACGACTCGTCAAAGTCGTAGAAATAGTATTGTAAAATACAGCTAGTTGTGAAAACATAATTCAAAAGAAGATTTCATAAATATGAGTAATGTATATTAGTCATACGAAGGAAATCCTGATCGTCCCAAAATGTAGCATCCTAATTCGTCATGGGTCGCCTAGTTCCATATGCATGCAGTCTCACTTGTGCGCTAATTCCTTGAAAAACATAGTAAAAAGGTCAACAAAAATTGTTGAGTGAATTCAAAGGTTTTATATCGTTGTTAAAGCAAGTTCGTTTTGTATATCTTTGACGTGCAAGTTAAAAAGTAATCAAACAATTGATTAAATATAGTTTTCGCATTAGTTGAAATTCGTCCAAAAGTCTCGTTGTTCAAATAGTATTTGTACTGTGGCTAAATAGCTGTTAAAATAGTAGTCAACCCGTGACTAAGTAGTTGTTAAAATAGTAGTCAACCCGTGACTAAGTAGTTGTTAAAATAGTTGATAACTCGCTTATAAATCAGTTATTCAAATCGTTGGACCCTGTCCATTGTAAATTTGTTGAAAACGTATTTCAAATAAGTAAATCATAGAAGACTCGCAGGTATTCTAAAGTAAATTTCGTTATCGTGATGTAAACACATCCATTCGTATACGTGTGGAAAATCATTCCAGGGTATAAATAGTATTCATGTGGAAACATTCCAGTGAATAAATAGTAAAGTAAATAGTTCAACATAGTTAATCGTTGGCAAACATAGACGGGAATCCCTCGGAGATTAGCTAGATCTTACGAGTTAAAGTACTACCTAATTCTATAACCAATACACGACTTCGTTACGTTGTTGCCTCTAGGACTATGTGAATATACGCTCCGCTCTTAGTTGAAGGGATGTCACCCCGATAGTACTATCCGTATATTCCGTGTCTAGCGTCACCTAGCTAATGGTTATAGTTTGTAGCCATAAGGTCTTTGTGCACTACAAAGTTATACAACTAGGTCCGTACCAAGATTCGTGGTCATGTTTCCAAAAAAATAGTATGAAAATCATTTCATAAATAAGTAGTTTCAAGTACAGTAGGTAAGTCGTTACGTAAGTAAGTAGTTTGCGAGTAAAGTATGAAGATCATTTCATGAGTAACAATTTGCATAATAATATGAACGCATTCATTTACAGTTTGTATAAAAGCATGGAAGAATTTATATATAAAGTTATCGCATATAGTAGTAAAACGGTTGCTATGTTTTCTACCCCTAGTTTGAAAGCTGTACAACAGTAAAAATAGGGGCTGTGAACTCACCTCGTGAGCTAAATACGTGAGTGCTAGCAAAGCGTATGCCCAAGTAAAGTCCCTAACGTCCTAAACGCATAAGACTGTTTGTATAAGTGGATGGCTAAACGCCAAAACATGTTAATCGTTCACTCGTTGAAAGATCATTATTGTTTGTAAATTCGTACGTTCCGTTGGTGATGATTTTGTAATAATAATTCCAAAAAGATATTATCATTATACTCGTTTCGTTGTATACTTTAAAAAAGTATATATATAAATTGTACGAGTTATATCGTATATAGTTTCGTTGTGGATATATTTGTAAGGATTTTAGATTTGATGATTACAAAACAAAATATGTACAAAGTAAGAATGATGAAACTAGAAGGACTTAATGTGTAATATTAGTTTAATTCCTATGCAAGTTAGGTTTTATTGTAACCCTAATGATCTCTAGTATATAAAGAGACATAGGGGCGTAGGAAATTGTGTGCACAGAAAATATGTAGACATCTAAAGTACTCCGTTATCCCTAAGGTTGTAAAACCCCGATACTAAAAGAGTATCCGTCTTGTTGATTAATTAATAAGATTAGGGATTTGGCTTGTGATAACATTGATGTTCTTATTATTATTCCGCTGCATAATTTATCATTGTTATCATTGATTGTTAATTCTAGATCAAGACCTAAAAAGTCTAGAGCTAGATCGTTATCGGGTTTTCACAATTGGTATCAGAGCAAGGTGGCTCGTGATCTAGGATATACAAGTTTTACAAGCAAGAGAAGCCGTATTGAAGAAACCCTAGAAGATTGCAAGAAAAATTCATAATTCGTCACTTTCTGCACAGCCATGGTAAAAAATTCGGATCTCCTTCGTTAACCATTAGATTGTCGTGAAATTTGAACTGTAGGTTCTTAACATATAGACGCACATTCCTACTGAAGGAATTTTTGATCTGAGCTTTTGATTGAGAGATATTCATTGTCGAAATTGGTTACTGAAAGTTTAGGGTTTTTCAGAACGGCAGAAGTTAAACGGTCACTGTGTCTTCATTATCCAACGAAAATTGATGATTTTTGGATATGTTATAGAAGACATATGTATCTACATATTGTAAAAATTTCATAGTGATCGGATGTTTCTACAAAGAGATATTAAAATTCTAAGTTAATGCAGTAAGTTTTTGGTTTCTGTTTGCGCAGCTGCTGTAAATTAATTGTTCTGTGTTCGTTAACCGTTGGATCGACTTGATTTTTGGATATATGGTTCACGACACATAGATGTACAATGTGTAAAAATTTGAGCATGATCAGAGCTGTGTAAGAGGGGATACATAATTGTTGAATTCTGATGCAGAAAAGTTGAAGTTGAGAAGGTTTTGAAGAATAAAGTGGACTTCATGATGATTATCACTGTTCGAAATCGGTTACCACTGTTAGTGGGTATTACTACCACTGTTTTTGGAGTTTTTATCACTGTTTATTGAAGTTATCACTGTTTGAAGATTTTTGAGCGTATAACCACTGTTAGTACAAAACAGTTAACACTGTTAGTACTAATTGGTTACAACTGATACTTCAACTGATGGTTTTGGATCTCGAATGAAATTGTTTTTCATAACAATTTATTTTTATTGATTTTATGGCTCGTTCTTGAAGATATGATTACGAAGAAGATTTATTATGGCTTATTTGATATTGTAGTTGAGTTTTACAGCTATGTATCTTATCATATCTCAAAGTGGTGGATGAAGAGCTTTGAAGATAACTTGTTTGGTTTATATGGTGACGACGAAGACTTGACAAATCTAGCAAACGTGTGAGATTAAACTTAGGATGCTCAATGCTCACATTTGCTATCACTTGAAAGAGTTTGGGTTGCTCTGTGACTTATTATGGAGAATAAGGATTTTTGTCAAAGAGATCTTAAGGAGAGATTGTGATCTACTTATACATGGAATATAAGTTCGACGTCGTGGATAGTACAAGATATAAGGTACAAGTTTGGAAAATATAACTTCTTCATCAAGTTTGTTATACTTTATTTTCTTCACCGACCAGTAATCATTACCTAGAGCCTACAGAATTCGAGATTCAAGAGATGGTGAATATATTTTTGAGGGGAAGCTTACTGTTTAATGTTTCATCATCTACATGTACGGATGTACCACTTGAGGTGAAGTGTTTACAAGTTGCAAAAGATTCATATTTGATTATTACAAAAAGGGGAAGAAAGATATTGATTTTGCAGCTTATAATAAGTGGTGACATATTCAAGAAGATATTAAGTCAAGGGGAAGCATAGAAGACGGTTTCATTTATCGAGATTGTTTTGTAATATCAAATAGGGGAAGATTGTAAGGATTTTAGATTTGATGATTACAAAACAAAATATGCACAAAGTAAGAATGATAAAACTAGAAGGACTTAATGTGTAATATTAGTTTAATTCCTATGCAAGTTAGGTTTTATTGTAACCCTAATGATCTCTAGTATATAAAGAGACATATGGGCGTAGGAAATTGTGTGCACAGAAAATATGTAGACATCTAAAGTACTCCGTTATCCTAATTCTAGATCAAGACCTAAAAAGTCTAGAGCTAGATCGTTATCGGGTTTTCACAATATTTATCTGAGAGTATATATAAATACTACTCACAAAATTTATTGTACTCGTATTCATTTACTTAATAAAAGTTAATTTTTGAAATAATTTTTGTGTACATTGAGTCGTACCTCTATAACAAATTTGAACTAAAGTACGCGATCGGGTAGAATTACGCGATCGCATATTGTTTATTAATTTGGAAGCTTCACCCAATCGGGTGTAAAACTCACCCAATCAGGTATGTATACCCTCACCCAATCGGGTAAAATAACTCACCCAATCGGGTGTGTGTAACTCACCCAATCGGGTGAATAAACTCACCCAATCGGGTGTTGTTTCTTTCGTGTACAAATCAGTTTATAACTAAAAATCGGTGTATTTTCAAGGCAAAAGGTTCTACACGAAAGTTGTTCCTAACACACATACGAAGATTTTGGCAATGGTTTCATGCGTTTATTTGACTCACACGATTTTATATGATTTTTCTTCTGAGAACACATAATCTGTCCAAAATCATCATCACCGTAACTTCATGTTTTACTTAGTTTTTGCTAGGTTTCCATGCACGATCTTTCAAAATATGAACTACTAACATGTAATAAACAAGATTTATGAAGAAAAGTTAAAGATCATGGGTTCTTACAAAGAAAGAAGAAGAAGAGCCGATGATGATGCTGAAAATGATGATGATTGCTGAAGATGATGATGAAGATTTTGATGATAATGGTATTGTTGGTTAGGGGTTTTCTGCTACCTTCAAGCCAAGAGAGAAATGAAGAGTTGGTGAAAATGATTTTTGGTGAAGTGTTGTGTGTGTTCAAATATTGCAGGTGGGAGGGTGTATTATTGGGGTGGGTTTCTATTGTCAACGAGAGTATGGCTCCGTGCACGGTTTGTCCCCAGATATTTAGGTAGTAATATTTTAGGTATTTAAACCATTAATTTCGTGTACATTTTTAATCGTTTTAGTTAACGGATAAATTTTTATTTCGAAGTATTATTCCTAATACTTTATTCGAAATTATAAAAATATAATTCTTATTAGTTGGGTTGTCGGGTTAAATTCGTATATTCTAATCACGTAAGTTATGTTTTATATAAAATGTATAATTGTTTTGTTTATCGTTATGCTTTATCGTTCACATAATATTTTCGAGTAGATAACTTACTATAAACATAGTGTCAAGTTATTTATAAAATTGTATCACCAACATACGTATGTTTTTGGTCGGACTCGTTCCGATTGTTTTGTACGCAATTATAAATAATTACGAAATAAGTAATACTACGCGCATTAAATTGTTGGGCTTTGCTAGACTCATCTCATAAAAATAGTGTGAATTCACTTAAGTAAGGAATTAGCCTAAGAATGCACGTGTTTGATATACGTAATTGTACAGAATTTTAAGGAGTGTCACAAGTATCACCATAACGACAATTTAAAAGATAAGAGAAGCTTGTCTAACCACAAAGCAAGCTCCAATCCACGCTACCTTCTTGAAAACCACAATCTATCGATTTTATCCAAATGGGTTCAACCGAACCATTCACCTACAACATGAAACAACTAAAAGGGGTAAGTACATCGCTTAGTGAGCATACGAAGAATTAAATGTATAATCTACAAAACACTTAAACAACACTTAACACATAACAACAACATATATTCGCTTAATCTTATAACTACTGAGCAATTGTAGAGACTTCTCTGAACACTATGCGGATCCGCGGCCATTAGAAACAAGCATGCAAGGCACCATACCACGTCGATATGCATACCAAGCTCAACATAACGTGCAAGCACGTATTCGTATACAACACTGAATCTTTACATTTGCTCATTCCACGTAATTCCACATAATTCAACAACTAATCAACAATCAACAACAATGGTCAACACGAATCTCAACTAAAGATATAAACACTAAATACACGCATATGAAACAAACTTAAGAAACAAACGATACACCACATTATTGTATGATCCTCTTGCTCGGAAGCAATCCGGAAACACGCACAATCGAAACAAACATAAGAAACAAGTATAATCCACTTATTGTGCAAACCTCTTGATCGGAAGCAATCCGGTACATACACAACCATTACCCATTTAACCCCCATATCACTCACGTTGGTGTTTTAAACGATTTCACAATAACGATCAACAAAAGCTTCCACGTCTTTAACACCTAAACATATATTACATAACAACGTAACAATACAATTAGAGTTTAATCATCATTAAACTAACTAATAACCATATTCAACCCTTCCCCACTTTAATCCATCTTGCTTTAATTCTTTAACTAACTAAACCAAAACAACACCTTTCATAAGCATATTAACTCAAAGTCTAATTATCAAACTTTCTACTTTAATTCTTGTTCCATCATCATAATCATACTCTATTAAAACCACTAATTACATCTTTAATTGATTAACACCAATCCACACAATTTTAGCAAAAACCTTAGAATTACTCAAGAACACTAATAATAATTTCATTACTTTCAACATGTAATATGGTTACCCATGATCATAAAAACACTAACTAACATCAATTCAATCGTTTTGTAACCTCAATTTCGGATTAAAACCATCATTTATTCAAAACCCAAAACCTAGGTTAAAATCATAGAAGCAATCACTTACTTGGGTTAGGAAGATTAAGAGGATGATGAATTTGAGTAATTGAAGCTTGAATCAAAATTTAGAGATTGAATTTGAACTCTTGAATTGTCCCTGCGTTTTTGGTTCTTCAAATATTTGAGTCTGCAATGTTTTGGAATGGAAACTGGATAATCATGTAAAACGTACGTACATATATCTCTATTTTTATCTTTATAATTCGTATTGTCTGGAACTAAGAAACCATTCACGTTTTCTATTATTTTAAATCACTTATAATAGAAATTCTTTAAAAATAATTATACCCTCACGCACTAAAATAATACCTCAAAATTTGGGGTGTTACATCATTACTATCCTTGATGCTGTCAATTATGTAAATTCCCGGTACTTTCAAGTTAAAGCAAATCAGATAATAATGGTTGATCACACTTTGATTCTTTGCCTCAAGCGTCATCACTATCGGGAAGAAACCTGAACAACCAACATATACATTTCATATTGAATAGTCAAAATAAGATATATTTTGTTTTTACATAACGAAATTGTTGAAAGAATTTTAAATAAATGAAATTTATGTTAAAATTACCACAGCAGTATTACTAAAATTAGATTTTGAAGCTTGCATCAGACTTGATCTCACACTCTTTTCGAAATTTGTTGAAACAACTGTTTGGTCTAGAGAAGGATTTTAGCATTGTATGTCTGCATAAACAAGTATATTTGAACAACTGTTTTGTTTTTTTTTTATAAAGAAAAAGTAATATGTAATAATAAGTTTTTAAAAGTACTACCTCTATAACACCCCTCTTTCTTACAGCAATATTCTATTATTTTACTCGGAAGCATATGAATTTAAAACATATTTATATACTGTACATTAAGATAATGTACATACACAGTTACATATTCCAAACACACCAACTTAGAACTGTTTAAAAACTACATATGTCGGGGTATTATATATTACAAAAACAGGTTCACAACAAAACCACATCAGAGTCATAATCTGTCAGACATTCCATGCGAAAGCATCCTTTCCTGACACCCACATATATATCAAAACCTGCAGGAAGTAGGATGAGGGATTAGCACGAAGCTAAGTGAATGAATTTATCACACACAATTCAACTTAGCATAACAATCTGTTTACAGCAAACAATCGTAAACATATTTCTGTTTCAATTTCAATGAGGATCGGTGGCTCTGGAGATATCATAATACCCGGGGATTCTCCAAGAACACTTAACGTCAATCTGTATGGCCATTACAGAATAGACCGATAATTATTGGTTATTAAACTCATACACAGATCTCAAACACAACAAATGAATCAACACCTGTGTAATTCACATAATAACCAAAAAGTTCAACTACACGTTGACCTCAATAATCTAATACACATAGATTCACGTATCACGTAGATTCATAATCAATAACACAGACTAAGCAGTCTTATAATCAATCTACGTTTAGTTGTTGTAACCAAACAGTTACAACTAAATCGAAGGGTGAGTTCTAAATCCACTCACCGATACCTCGGTAGTCACAAACTCAGATTGCACACGTCACTTATTCTTTGGAAGATCTGAGAATCAAAATCAACATAAGTTAGTAATCATGATCATTGACACTTATCTTATATCCATTCACAACACTAGGAACGTAATACAGTAAACATCTTAATTACAAGTTCCTGCTTATGCATTATTGGCCACAATATAACTAGCATCATATATTAACACTGGTTTATCAATGTTATAACATGTATCAAACAATTTATCATTAAAATCAACAAGTGAAAATAGATGCTGTACTGGCCAATCAACCCGCCGGGTGGGGTTTAGGACCCGCCGGCTTCAGGTAATCACCCGCCGGTTCCAGATAGTCAACCGCCGGGTGAATTAAGTTTTGCCTAAACAGAACTATTTTGAGTTTTAAAGACTATAGCAGCCACCGGCTTGGCCTTTCGGCCCGCCGGTTCCCCTTTGTGTTCATAGAACCCGCCGGTTGTCGACAACAAGCCGCCGGCTTGTTCATCAGGACAGCAGCAGCAGCTGCAGGTCCAAAACTCTGCACGAACTTATTTCACAAAATCTCAACTTTTAATCACCAATCACCAGGATTTCGATTTCTAACACCATTCTAACCTCATATGGTATCTATCTAATATCAATTAACAACAACAACAACAAATCATGCCATATTCAATTCAAAATCAAAGAACCCATTTAGATCACCAAATTTGAAATCGAAATCACAACTCAAAGATAAACACACTAGTTCAGATTAGGCAATCAACTCATGGCATCATATATTATCAAATAACCATCATGTAAACTCAAACAATCATCAATTCATTAATTGACCTAATAATTCACTAGTTCATAAAAATATGATACTTACACTTCTTTGATGGAGAAGATGATAACAAGAATGAGGTGAAATCAACTTGCAGTTATCACAACTTCAAATCAACTAATATGGTTGATGATTTAACTTTGATTCTAGGTTAGGGTTTTAGTAAGTTCTTCAAAGGAATGGAAGAACTTTCCATTTAGGGAAAGTTTTAATAGTCGGCCTAATTATTTCCACCAACTCCGTATTCCCTTAAAACTAGTCTCCTTTCCATCTATTGTCTGGAACCTAAAAACCATTTGCGAGAAATATAATTTTATTTTACCGTTAACTATAGTAATTTAAAACAATCAACAATTTACTATCCACAATAAGTTTTGGAACTTATTTATCTAAGTTTCACGGTAAAACAAATAATATCAAGTAATTTCTAAAATAATACAAATAAACAATTTAAACTTAGAAATTACCAGACCGCAGGAGAGGATGTTACAAATCTCCCCCCCTCAAGAAGATTTCATCCCCGAAATCTCAACACGATCAAATAATCCAGGATATCTGGATCTCATAGATTCCTCGGTCTCCCAGGTCAAATTAGAACTTAAACTATGTCTCCATTTCACTAAAACCATAGGAATTTGTTTCTTCTTAAGTTTAGTAACTTTTCGATCAATGATTTCAATAGGTTCTTCAACTAATTTCTGGTTCTGGTCGACTTTTAAGTCTTTCAAAGGGAGAATCTGTGACTGATCTTCAACGTTGCATTTTCTCAAATAACAGATATTGAACGTGTTATGAATACCCGCAAGTTCTGGAGGAAGATCAAGCATTACCGACTGATCATTAACAACTTGACTGATTCTCAACGGTCCAATGTATCGTGGAGCCAATTTACCTCGTTTTCCAAATCTGATAACACCTTTCCACGGCGATACTTTAAGATAAACTAACTCACCTGCAGAGAAAGTCACTGGTCGTCTACGGGGATCCGCATACTGCTTCTGTCTGTCTCGTGCAGCTTTTAACTTTTCTCGGGCAACTGACACTTTCTCAGCCGTTATCTGAACAATGTCTGGACCTGCAATTGTTTCTCACCGGCTTCTAACCAACAAGTAGGCGTTCTACAACGTCTACCATATAACATCTCATAGGGAGGCATACCGATACTGGAATGATATGAATTATTATAAGTAAATTCCACTAACGGTAAATGAGAATCCCAAGAACCTCCATATTCCAAAACACAAGCCCGTAACATATCCTCAAGTGTCTGAATCGTATGTCCTGACTGACCGTCGGTCTGAGGATGATAAGCTGTACTAAGATTTATACGTGTACCCAATTCTTGTTGCAAACTCTGCCAGAAATGAGAAATAAACCGAGAATCTCTATCTGACACAATCGATAAAGGAATTCCATGTCTCGAAACTATTTCATTATAATTCAATAATACCAAACTTCAATATAAAACAAGCTCATGGATTATATACCAATTACTTACAAGCTTTTGATGAACTAGATGATTATTATGAAGGAGATGCAAAGATAAAATCAAGCCACCAATTAATTTTCTTCCTTTGTGACTTCCTGTTTTTTTTTCTTTTTTTTTTCTTTGTAGGGTTTAGCTCAAATATTGAAAGGGAATTAATATTTGGGAAAGTAGTAAACGAGTGAGTCGGTTCCAACAAAAAAAACCGACCTTATATCCATTTAATTTAAGTCCCCACTTTAATCTATTGTCTAGAATCTCAAAACCATTTCGCTATTCCAAAAACTTTTATTTTCTTTCGACTTTATTAATTTATAATAATTAATATTTTATCTGTCACAATAACCTATGTGACTTTTTAACCCAATATCTATCAATTTACCAACTAAATAATCAAATAAATTTGGGAATTATAAAATACTACTGGGCCCAATTTGCAGATGTTACAAATCTACCCCCCTTAAAAAGATTTCGTCCCCGAAATCTCATCATACACAATTAACTAGACAACAGGGTTCCTACTAGTCTTTACCTTCCGAGGAAGTATTCGAATTCACTTGCTTTCAATCCGCGTTATCAAACCAGGCTATCATTTGATGTCTAAAAACATTTTAGTTATAAAATCCCTCGTTAACTAATCAGGCAACTACTGATTTAAGGATAATCCACTTTCAATTCATCATTCATAATTCAAGTCTATATCACAACGTTCTTCGGCACAAGAACTTTCAACTTTAGATGAAGAAATTTTTAATCCTCTAATCTCGTTCATCTATCCAACTTTTACCAATTTAAAATTCATCCGTGTTCTCATGTGATTCTCCAAGTCAAGGCAAATTACATCATAAGTAATATCCCGGTATTACAAGATCCAATCATTATCAATCCAGCGTAGGGCATATCGTATGTCGCAATATCTCATATATACCCTTGATAAAATCCACTATTTCCAAAATGACATTTGCTAAGGTATTTCAATTCAATCGCAATGTCAACTCCGAATTTTCTCTCAATTCCAAAATTAGTAAAGAAGAGCTAGTCACAACGATACTCACCTCTTCAAGGTTTCAAAACTAATCACAAATCAATGACTATCATAAGCTCCAAGTCATGGTTAATATAATATCTCTTATGTAGTTCAAATTAATATTGACATAAGCACTAACTTCTTTCGGATATATCAATTACAACCCATCCCAGCAAAGGATAAATTACTATATATCATAATCTTCAGATCCATCAGGTAACACTAAAACCGAATCTGTTATAACACGCAACAATAGTCCAATAATTTCAGAAATTCTCAATTTCAAAAGATATTCATAGAAGCATCTCAATTCATCACAACCTCAATCTTAGATGAATCCACTTTAACTTCATGTTTACAATTAACATGTTCCACTATGGAGCCTCTCAAATTCAAATTTCACATATGAAATTTAATGCAAAAGATTTCAATTCAAGTTCAAGTTCATCATAACCCATAGCTTCTAACAATCACAACATCTTTGACAGATTCACCACGAATTCCACTAAATCAAAAACTCAGAATTTAAGAACAGCTGTTGAAAACCTTTCAATTCAACAAATCTCAAAACACAATGGATAATTTTTATCATTTAATCTACACAATTTATCTGTCTCAATTGAATCTTTCAAACTCAAAACTCACATTTGGAATTTGATACATAGCGATTCCACTTTCAATTCTCCAAGCGAATTCTCATTTACATTACACATTCAGATTCAATTATCCACTAATTTCAAGATATCATCATGAATCATAATTATTATTCCCTCATCTCTATCAAGTCACAACATATGGCTTATTTTAGATTAGGGTTTCACTAATCATGTGCAACATCACATATCTATTTTATTTAACTTAACCATTCTAATGTCAATATCACTTTACCTCTAAGGATTGACATAAATCTATACAAACAACATGACCTTTTTTTTTTTTTTTATTACTAGTTCCTATTATTAACATCATATAGGAACTATAAGATGGCTATCTATTTCTACTTCAAGAAATTATAACTCACAACAAGGTCACATTTAGTTGATCACATAGTAAACAATAAACCGACAGTAAAGGTTATAAGTAATACCTGTAGTGTCGTCATCTGTCTCAACAGTTCCTTCAACTGCCTTCTGGAAAGCTCTACCAGCTTTTGAAGAAGGATTCTTCCTCTTATGGCTAGAAGATGACGATCCCCCGACCAAACCTGATCCTTGTCTAACCGCCTCCTGACACTCCCCTGCCCGATGTCCTGTCTTCTGACAATTCCAACACACAAAGCTAGAATATTCACAATCTTTAATTTCATGCCCAAACAAACCACACTTTATACATCTAGCAGTTTGAGCCGTACATGAGCCAATATGCCTAGATTTACATTTAGAGCACCAAGTAGAACGATCGACCATTCTGCTTTCCACATCTGATCTATGCCCTTTCTGTTTACTCTTATTCCCAAAGGAAACACTTTTAGTTTGTTGCAACTCTTTACTCTTACCCGGTTTACCCCTAGCTCGAAAATCACTATCCACAGATCGAGCTAGATTAAAAGCCTGTGAAAGTGAACCAGCTAACCTCACAGTAGTACGATATTCTGGTGGCAAAGTCCCAACAAATTGCTCTATTCTGGTTTTATCATCTGGGACCCATTGCTGAACAAATCTTAGTTTCTCAGAATACTGTGAAATCAACTTATCAATAGACATTTCATCTGTCAAATGTAAATCCATAAACTCTCGTCTGATACACGACATTTCAAAATCAGAACAATACTGCTTACAAACCTCGTTATAAAAATCTGACCATCTAATCGAGCATTTCTGCTGAGGTGTCAAGGCTGTGGTAATTGAATTCCACCAAACCATAGCCTGTCCTTTAAGAAGTTGCACTGCATATAGAACTTTCATCTCATCCTCACAACGGCAAACTTCAAATTTTCTTTCAGTGTCTCTCAGCCAATTCAAAGTAACAGAAGGATTTGAACTACCATGATATTTAAAAGGTTTATTATCCATGAAATCCTTAAAAGAACACACCTGTTTTTGCTGAGATGGTAGAAATACCGGAATCCGATAATCAAAAGGTCCAGAAGTAGAAAATGGCATTGACGTAGGTGTATGATGAGTAGATACCAAAGATGGTGGAACAGTGCTAAATACAGTTTGTTGTGGCTGAGAATACTGCTGAGACAATCTAGCTTCCATTAGTCTTTTATATTCTCTAAGTAACAGTACTTCATCCTCTAGGATGATGTGATGAATGTACGTTTGGGCTACTTTTTATACACGTTGGAGTTTGGACTTTGGAGCGTAGATTTCTAGACCTAACTCGGAATGAATGTACAATTTGCAACCAATCTTGATATCATTCCAGAATTGAGAATGATCTTGACTCTTGTGACAGAGTATCTAGAGTTCTTAGGGAAACCTTTAGCTAAGAACATACAGTTCTATTTCAATGAGATAACATCTCAATACAATAACATGTCAATGAGGATCGGTGGTTCCTAGGACCCTGTTCCGGGTGGCCCATCAAAACACTTAAAACCAACTGCAGGCCCATACAGGGGTTAACCGATAGCTTGTTACTAATTTCACATGACATGGATTCCTATCAACTATATGTATAAGGAACCAGTGCCCGTAAACAGTAGTAACCAAGCCCAACGCATTGACCTCTGATAAATCACATATGCCCAATGACCAAATAATCACATAATCAAGGATAATTATATCAGACTTAACAGTCTATCAACAGTAATACTACGTTTACCTGTTGTAACCATACTTGTTACAACTAAATCACATTGAGGGTACAGATCCACTCACCGAATACCTCAGTTGTCCACTCAGTAGTCTAATGTCACTGAGTCTTCTGTTTATCTGGAATTACATCAGAATAACACAAGTTAATCACTTGTCTAAATATGAATATAACATCATACTAATGTAGTTAAATTAAACAATTTAGTTAAGTAACTACAACATGATTCATAATCCCAATTCCAATGAGTTATTACTTAAATCATTATTCACTTATAATTCTCATTTTAAGATTATGAATAATCACATTAACATCATTAATTCACAATCACTTATCAAGCTATGATCATTAGGATCACAACATCATCTTAATCAACTTTAATTATCATCATGAATCAACAACGATTATCAATCAAACACTAATAACATAAGCTTAAAAGCTTTCTTTCACAATTTAGTTAATTATATCAAAATAGGATATAGGTGATTCCATCACCTTAATCACATTTCATCATCCTTAATCAATCCCAATATGATCATTAACAACAATTGTCAATTATACATCACTAGCTTAAGCTTTCAAATCATAATTCATGAATAATTACTTAAACCCATAACTTTCTTAATGATTATATATCAACTTTATCATTTCAAAACTAAGGTTTAGATTATAATCCTCATATAATCATCAACTAACAATATATAATCATTACAAGGCTAAATTCTCACTTTATCCATTACGTTCATATGAATCCTACATGATCATACATCAAAGCTTCAATTCTTGGTTATGGCTTAACCTATAAACATAGATTAAGCAATATCTAGCAACTATATCACTAATACAAGCTTTATATTGGTTTAACTCGAAAGCGTAAGTCCCAAAAGATATTTCATCAATACAATATACAAAATACACTTAAACTTTTTTTTTTCAATAGAAAACACATCACAATTTAAAACTTATCTTAACCCAAATACAACAAAACTGGGTGTTATATTAAACCGACATCTTTATACTATCAAAATTATATCAGAGTTGAACGCTGGTCAAACATTCCTTGAACATCCAAACTTCCTGCCCATTCCAAAGTATCTCAAAATCATAACCTGTAGGAAGTGGGATGAGGGATTAGCACGAAGCTAAGTGAATGAATTTATCATACACAATTCAACTTAGCATAACAATCTGTTTACAGCAAACAATCGTAAACATATTTCTGTTTCAATTTCAATGAGGATCGGTGGCTCTGGAGATATCATAATACCCGGGGATTCTCCAAGAACACTTAACGTCAATCTGTATGGCCATTACAGAATAGACCGATAACTATTGGTTATTAAACTCATACACAGATCTCAAACACAACAAATGAATCAAAACATGTGTAATTTACATAATAACCAAAAAGTTCAACTACACGTTGACCTCAATAATCTAATACACATAGATTCACGTATCACGTAGATTCATAATCAATAACACAGACTAAGCAGTCTTATAATCAATCTACGTTTAGTTGTTGTAACCAAACAGTTACAACTAAATCGAAGGGTGAGTTCTAAATCCACTCACCGATACCTCGGTAGTCACAAACTCAGATTGCACACGTCACTTATTCTTTGGAAGATCTGAGAATCAAAATCAACATAAGTTAGTAATCATGATCATTGACACTTATCTTATATCCATTCACAACACTAGGAACGTAATACAGTAAACATCTTAATTACAAGTTCCTGCTTATGCATTATTGGCCACAATATAACTAGCATCATATATTAACACTGGTTTATCAATGTTATAACATGTATCAAACAATTTATCATTAAAATCAACAAGTGAAAATAGATGCTGTACTGGCCAATCAACCCGCCGGGTGGGGTTTAGGACCCGCCGGCTTCAGGTAATCACCCGCCGGTTCCAGATAGTCAACCGCCGGGTGAATTAAGTTTTGCCTAAACAGAACTATTTTGAGTTTTAAAGACTATAGCAGCCACCGGCTTGGCCTTTCGACCCGCCAGTTCCCCTTTGTGTTCATAGAACCCGCCGGTTGGCGACAACAAGCCGCCGGCTTGTTCATCAGGACAGCAGCAGCAGCTGCAGGTCCAAAACTCTGCACGAACTTATTTCACAAAATCTCAACTTTTAATCACCAATCACCAGGATTTCGATTTCTAACACCATTCTAACCTCATATGGTATCTATCTAATATCAATTAACAACAACAACAACAAATCATGCCATATTCAATTCAAAATCAAAGAACCCATTTAGATCACCAAATTTGAAATCGAAATCACAACTCAAAGATAAACACACTAGTTCAGATTAGGCAATCAACTCATGGCATCATATATTATCAAAGAACCATCATGTAAACTCAAACAATCATCAATTCATCAATTGACCTAATAATTCACTAGTTCATAAAAATATGATACTTACACTTCTTTGATGGAGATGATGATAACAAGAATGAGGTGAAATCAACTTGCAGTAATCACAACTTCAAATCAACTAATATGGTTGATGATTTAACTTTGATTCTAGGTTAAGGTTTTAGTAAGTTCTTTAAAGGAATGGAAGAACTTTCCATTTAGGGAAAGTTTTAATAGTCGGCCTAATTATTTCCACCAACTCCGTATTCCCTTAAAACTAGTCTCATTTCCATCTATTGTCTGGAACCTAAAAACCATTTGCGAGAAATATAATTTTATTTTACCGTTAACTATAGTAATTTAAAACAATCAACAATTTACTATCCACAATAAGTTCTGGAACTTATTTATCTAAGTTTCACAGTAAAACAAATAATATCAAGTAATTTCTAAAATAATACAAATAAACAATTTAAACTTAGAAATTACCAGACCGCAGGAGAGGATGTTACAACCTCCGTCCCCAAATTATTGTCCAGTTTTGACTTTCTGAAGTCTTTTTTTTTCAACTTTGACCTTAAATATTATTGTTTCATGCTATATAATATTTGATGCAAAATCTATGAATGGATTGAGTTTTATATGTATTTTCATTGTTATAAATTTCATCTAGTATTATATAACACAAAAATAAAATATTTAAGGTCAAAGTTGAAAAAGAAAGACTTCAAAAGTCAAAACTGGACAATTATTTTGGGATGGATGTAGTAATAAATTTACCATTGTTTCAGTATCACAGAAGACACGACCACATTGATCAGTTGACTCTCTCTCAGACTCTTCATAATTGAGGATTTGTGTCCAAACATCAATTATTTCTTGTTGTACTGGAATTCCAAGACACAAGCATACCAAAGATGGAAGATCCAGATTACACGCATAATTCTTGAAGTAAACCATCCTGTGTTTTTTAAAAATATGTGAAATATACATTAGATGCAGTAAACTTATATAAAATGCAGTAACTAATTTATTGTGTAGGTAATTATATCAAAAAAATTACTTGATAGGTTGGTATGCACTGAAGATGAATCTACACACTCTCTCTTCTTGTACTGTTACCTTCGAATCGACGCAAACCTCCTTATTAACATACGGAGAGACAAGATCATAAGATATATTCACAATCTCAGTCTTACCATCAACTTCGACTTGACTGTTGTATCTATCATCAAATTAACCTTCTTCTCAACTTTCTCATGAAGGTTGACGTTCACTTCAACAGTTTTAGCTGGAAGTGGTAGATCTGTTGGAGGTTTAACAATCTTGCTTATCGGAAATGGATGAACAGGTTTTGGAAGATCTTTTGGAAACTCTAGTTTCAGTTTAGGCAGACCAACTGAACTAGCAGGTGCAGCTTTGGGTGGACCAACTGGACTTGGACCTGCAAACGGGGCAAACATTGTTGAGTGAGAAGAAGTTGACTTTGATGCGGGTTCTACTTTATTGTTCTTCATCTGCAATGCATCTGATGTTGATACTTGCTTTGGGAATAAATAATCTTCAACGATTTTCTTCTCAACTCTTTTCTTTTCAGCTTCATTCTTTATGTTTTCTTCGTCTCTTTTATTCTTCATCTCTGATTCCTTTTGCTTCTGAATTTCATCAGTCACATCCAACTACTGAAGTCTGTTATGTATGATGTCATGATTTTTCTTTGCCTCCTCTTCTTTCTTCTTTTCTAACTCTGCAGAAGCCAAATATGTGGCTTAATAAAGAAGGAAATTCTCATACTCTGAAAATGGTTTCCCAACCGAGCCTATTTCAGGATCATTCACAACACAACCTTGATCCTCGTTTTGAACTGTCTGATCTCCAACCAACGCAACTTCTTGAAAAGTTTGTTGTAACACATCAGGGTATGATTTTCTTAAATCATCAGGGGATATCCCCAAATCAAATGTTGGGAAATCATTGTTATTCAATTTCCTTCGTTTCACTACCCCAATATAAGATTTCTCTTGATATTGCAGCAGAGAGGTACCTACTTTCAAGTTTTCGAGACCACCGTTTTTCTCAAATTCATCCTTCTCACTTACTTTCAGATCTTCCTTTTTCTTTTCAGCTTCAACAAGGTGTTCTGTCTTTTCTCCGACATCCAATGCAGATTCTTTAGGTGCAGTTTCAACTACGTTTGGATTTTCAGAATTACCCTCAGCTGGATTTTCATAAAATGTGGTTTTTACTGCACATAACGGGTCAACAATCAGTATTGATGATTCTAGCTTCTTGGATGACTGCCTAATTTCTGTGACATGATGAGACGTCGGTGGCAAAATCTCGTCATCAGAATCAAGTGCATATTGCAAATCTATGTTCGGAGATTCCTTCTTTAAAACCCTTGTAGCATCAAAAATTGAGTTTCTTTCCAAAGCTAAATCAAGAAGTTCCAGATCAAATGGATTAGATGACATCACACTCGCTATAGAGTTATCAATGTACTCTTTATATTTCGTACATGAACAAGACTTTGTTTGATGATCATTTTTGAATCCTGTAATATAGTCATCATTAACTTTTATATTTTTTTCTGATAATAATTCATCACAAAGAACTTGTGCATATGAATGAATATACAATGTAAGAAAGTTACATACTCTTAAATGTTCATCTCTAATCTCGAAAAGATAGTCAACAAGAGAGTCATCCATGTGTTCTAGCCGTCTTGCATTGAATTCTGTGTAAAAAAATCAATTAGCAATTTTTTTTTTTTTTTTGTATTTTAAAATGCAGTTGTCTAAGTTTTTCAAAATAGATAACAATATTATATGAATAGGAAATAATTTACCAATTTCTTCACATCTCTTTCTCTTTTTTCAAGAAGAATCACTCATTTCTTGTATAGATTTCACTAAATCTTGGTTGTACAGTGCACATAAATCAGCTACAAAGGTACAAATTCAGTAAACATGAATTTCAGAAACCTGCCACACAATGGGAACTTTATAATATATTATAAAAAACTTATACTTACCACAAGGATTAACAAGGGCCAATCAAAATGGTTGGTCGGTTTAAAAATTGTAGTCATCCTCACAATTGCATCCATAATGTAGCCACACCAGTCGTAATGAAGTATGTGTACACTCGATTAGCAAAGTTGTTACAAATGCAAGGAAACTCAGCTTGTACCATCTATCACCCTCAATGTAATCCACCATCCAGTCATGAAGTCGATTGACAATGACTTTTTCTTTGCCTTCAACTTTAAAATGTTCTCTGAATTCCTCAATCACCTCTGAACCTCCTCTTTGCGGATTGTATGTATCAATTGTGTAATTTGTAATTGGCAAGCCAACAACATTATGAATCAGCTCCTTTGTCACTTTGATTGCTCTTCCATCCGGGAAATTCAATCGACATGTATCTGGATCGAAGCTTTGCACAACAAAAAGGCCTAATTTTAAAGGCACTGTATCATAGTCAAAGAAGTCAAGCAACGGTCCGAATCCTAGGTCTCTTATAAGTTCCTTTTGCTTTCCAGTGGTATACTTTAGTACTTATTTTAACCAACGTGGCGAAGATCTAGCCTTTATCTTACCGAAAACAACCTTCTTTGCAGGTTTTTTTCTTTTATTTGTTGATCTCTTCTTCTCTACTTCAAGCTTTACACTTTTTAATTTGGTGGACTTTTTGTAAGCACTTCCTTTCACTGATTTATTTACGAAGTGTACTACATGAATGATATCAGACAAAAATATTACTCATAGGACATAGAATGCAATAGCAAGACATAAAAATGAAGTAAAACAAGTGGTAGTAAAAGAATGATGTTCACAACTATATAAAATGTAGTTGCAAATTATTTTTAGTATGTAATGAAATGTTTGTTTTATATCATTTTATTATTTTACAGTCAAACTACTAAAATGCAGTTAGCAGCACAAAACATACAGTAAGACAACTTCATTAATTTTTATTTATTTTCTAGTGTTTTAGTGTAATCAAGAGTTTTAAAAAACAAAGATAAAGTCTTCAAGAGTCACTAGCAAAGACCCGCGTAATGCAGCGGGTTAAATTTTTTGAGAACGAACAAAAAATATTGTTATTAGTCGTCGCATCGTTAATATTTTAAGGCGTTAAGTGGAGCTTACGAATACGTTGAAGATCAAAGATAAAATAATATATAAAAGTGTTACATGTATATGCATATGTAATTCGAAGTATGTATTTTGTATCATGCGTAATACATACCCAACCAATAATGTGACATACAAGTATTCTCTGGTATAATAGTTTGGTAGAAATTTGTATTATAATAATTATTATTGAATTTATAATTGATATCGTGTAAAAAGTCACATTTTTACTACCGATATTTCTCTCATTCTGGAGCAATACTTGGCATTTAGACTCAAACAATGCACAAATCAGTGATAATATGTTAAGAAGACCAAAACGAAGGTTGCACGATAAAAATCAAGCAAAACGGCCGAGAAACGAAGATTCCACGCACAATTGAAGATTCAAGACATCAAAATGAGATTTTAAGGCAAAAGTGCTATTCACAAACATCCATTCTATCCAAGATGTTCGTTTTCAAAATACGAATCCAACAGAAGAAGAATCAACAAAAACGGACAAAGAACGAAGATTCAACGCCCGCCGGAAGATCCAAGTGATTCGTACGCGATATCTGGAGTTAGGGACCTCACCTCAGGGACTATCTTATGTCAAAATCTTCATTTTTGAATTACAAATACAACGCAAAAAGAATCAACTCAAACGGGCGCATAACGAAGAAAACACGCACGAATCAAGAAACGAAGCAAAAGATGGCGAAACGGGGCGGGTGGCAGCCAGGCGCCGCCAGCCTACCACCAGCCGCCGCCGGCCACCAGCTGGGCGGCGCCGGCCTGCTGTTCACCATCCCGGTTTCCTTTTTTGGCTAATTCTCGTACCTGGTGCGCCTACTTTACGCGTTTACAGTACCCGGTGCACCACCTTTCCGCGTTGTACAGTACCTGGTGCACCTTTTTACTCACATTGAGCTAATGTGCACCCTTTGATGCTAATGTGAGCCAAACCTCTCCTATAAATAGGAGGTTTGAGTTCATTTGTAAGACACCTTTTTTTCACACACCACACATTACACCAACTCTTTAAAGTCTCCATAATATTTTCTCTATAATACTTCCTTAGTTAATTAGACTAGCTAATTAACTAGCCAAGGAAGATTTGTACGGAGGTGCTCCGGGATGCATTTGTAGCTACGAGTTATTGTATTGTACTTATCAGGTTTTAATCTATCTTCCATATTTAATTATGTTCGTTCTTTCTTCAATAAATTTAAATATGCATGCTAGAATTGCCATGATTAGCTAAATAACTCAATTGTCTACTATGATAGTCGTTTAGGAAAGATTTAAATATGTGATTATGTTGTATGTTATGAGATTGCGAGTGTTTTGTATCATGAATAGATGTAGGAATTGAATCTTTATCGTTTATCTGTCCAACTCATGTTGTGACTAAAACCTTATCAAAAAATGAACGTAGCTAACTCATAGGGTATAGGTCACTTAGTTATACTATGTTTTATTGAATCATTGAGCTCGGCATGGCCGGTGTTCTCTAGACCAAATTAGGATCCAAAAGACACGGAATATGGGAATAGAGGTAGATTAAGATTTAATTCGGACAGACGATATTTTTGAGACAACTTTCGGAATATCCTCGATTTAATTAATACATTTTTATGCTTAGGTTTAACTATTATCTTGATTGTCTTATTGCATGTTCTTGTTTGATTGTTGCCTTAGGATTATCATACTAGTTAAATACACCTAGCCTTAATTATCGTGAAATAACATGACGGCCCCTATTCGACTGTTCTTTGATATAGTACTAGAAACGCTTATGGCGAAGTACACACGTATGGAAGTCGAGAACGACCGAAGGTAGTTGTGTTATGAATCGATTAACAAATGTATTACTTAAGTTTCTATTTGTAATGTAAATCATCCCTGTCGTGTTGCATACTTGAGTAATGTTGATAATTCATACGAATAAGTGATGACATCTTATCTGACCGCTTAGACCAGTTTTTTCCAACTTATTCCGGCGAGGGTAAAACCATGATTCGGACGTCTATGATGACCGAGATTGGGGAATAGGATTCGAGATTAAATGTTAGATAATATGGACATGCATTTGAGAGAACTTTCGGTGTATGCTTTAATATATTCTGCAACCCACATGACATTCTATTTGTCTGATTGTGGACACCTCCGCGTTAGCCCGATAGTAGGATTGTAGCAATAACTCACATTAACTTATGAACTTATCCTCATTAGAACTCTTCACGCTTTAATATCACCTGAACCACTTCATAGTAGACAATCGATTTAACTGCTGAACGCCCGAAGTAACCTCCATTTCTGATTCAACTTAGTTTAATCTTAGAATAGTAAACCTAAAACCTAAACCAACCCTTTTTCGCCCTAGCTAAATTCATAAAAGTCTCTAAATTCCCCTAGTTTCAATTCGCCGCGCTTTGAAGAACGATTCTAGGTCATACTTATCCTTTGCTAGCCCTTAGATTAGCAATAGTAGTAACCCTAGGCCCCAGCCTTATTTAAAACCCACTGATGCGCTCGCATCATCAATTGAGAAAAACAACGACACGGTGTGAGCACAACAAGTTTTTGGCGCCGCTGCCGGGGAGCGTCGGCGACCGATTTTAGGAAGTTTAGTGACTCTAGTATTTAGCGATCCTTTTGAAAGATCAACATCAATCACAAGTTACACTTTTTACCCTTAGGATTAGATTAGTTTTATTTTATTTGTCCATTAACCAACCATGTCAACCCCTTATTTTGATTTGACCAACCTTACACCAAGTGGATCATTAACCCAACTTTTGACCATTCCTTCACCAACAACCCACTTACATTCCTCAAAACAACTTTTATCTGATTTTATACTAGAACAAAATGTTATAAACAAAAGGATGGCCGGATTTCAAGACAACATTGATGTCATGATAAAAATTTCCGACAAATTAATTTCTAACATGGAGTCTATTTTGGAAAACTTGAATTTTATTGAGGAAAGTATGTCGGCAACTACCATTCAACCCAATGATGTGTTAAGCGTCACTAGGGGAGGAAAAATAACCAAAGTTGATCCACCACCACCAGATAACACCCCCGGAAACACTTATTCGCCTACACCTACACCGAGTGAACAAGTGTCCATTGACATCCCTGTCACAACACCTGACCCATCACCAACCAAAACTCCGGATAATGTACCTCGCACGAGAATACCTTATCCCGGTAGACTTAAAAAGGAAAAGCTAGAAGCCCAATTCGGTAAATATCTGGAAATGTTTAAAAGCATGCACTTGAATGTTAGACTATTAGATGCTTTAGTAGAGATGCCCACATGTGCCAAATTCTTTAAAGAACTTCTTTCAAACAAATAGAAACTTAGGCAAATAGTTAGTTTACCTTTAGATGCCGAATGCTCTTTAATTGTACAACATGGTCTTCCACCTAAGTTATGAGACACTGGACGTTTTACAATACCTTGTTTTCTCCAAGATATCCAAATTAGTAATGCCTTAGCTGACCTAGGTGCTAGTGTCAATCTTATGCCTTATTCCCTCTATAAGAAATTAGTACTAGATAACCTACTGCCTACTCGTATGACCATCCAATTAGAAGACAGATCAGTTAAACTCCCTTGAGGAATTGCTGAAGATGTCATGGTCAAGGTCGATAAGTTCGTCTTTCCAGTAGACTTCATTATCATGGATATAGAGGAAGACACCCACATCCCACTCATCCTTGGCAGACCTTTCTTAAATACTGCCAAGGCCGTAATCAACGTAAACGAAAATTCTTTAAAACTAAGAGTTGGGAAAGAGGAGGTCACCTTTAATGTCGATCGATTAATGAAGCAACCTCTGGAAGAGGACCTTGGTTTGTGCGATACTATGCAGGACATTTTTGATGAACATCTCCACGAAGTGTTGGCATTATCCAGCCAGAACCCGATACCTAACACAGTAGTCACCATTCGAAGATTATATAACGAGGATCCTGGGCTGCAGTCCGCAATCACTTTGCCAGCAAAGTCTGAAGAACTACTATTTCCCTTGTTTGAAAAGAAGCCATCTTGCACCAATGGCAAAACAATAGCCGTCCCATTGGGATGCGGTACACCAATACCTTGGCTAAAAAGATATACATCCACACTCAATAACCCGAATCAAGCTCCTTCAATTAAAGAAATCCTGGATTCATTCAAAGAAATGAGTATTGAGCCACCACCATTTGAACCCCAATTAATCAACCAACCCGAACCACTATCACTTCCAAACCCTGAATTAACCATAAATCAATCCTCGACCGCTCAATTTCAAGAATTCCAATTCACCGATGACGGAGAAATTATTCTCACCCGAAATGACGAAGTGTCCTCATCATCAGTCAACAAATACGAGCTAAAGACGGACGAATTTTCAAAACAAACCGAATGGGTCGAAATAGCATCAATCTCTACATCCGAACCTGAGATAGACGAGGCACCCTTCCAAGCTGAATATGAGAAGCTGAATAGAGACGAAATAGCTAGAATGAAGCCGTCTATTGAGGAACCACCAAACTTGGAATTAAAGGAATTACCGCCTCACCTTGAATACGCTTACCTCCAAGGAACCTCCCAACTCCCGGTGATAATCTCAAAAGAGTTGAAACCAAAAGAGAAAGCTCAGGTAGTTGATGTGTTGAAATCACACAAAAAGGCAATCGCATGGAAAATTTCTGACATACAAGGAATTAGTCCTAACTATTGCACACATAAGATCCTAATGGAGAACGATTTCAAACCATCCGTTCAAAGGCAGAGACGAGTAAATCCTAAGATTCAAGACGTAGTAAAACAAGAGGTTATCAAACTCCTGGATGCTGGACTAATATACCCAATATCTGACTCACCTTGGGTTAGCCCTGTTCAAGTCGTCCCAAAGAAAGGAGGAATGACGGTCATTACAAACGAAGAAAATGAGCTCATACCAACTCGGAGCGTCACCGGTTGGAGGGTTTGTATTGATTACCGAAAGTTAAACGAAGCAACTCGCAAGGATCACTTTCCACTTCCGTTTATTGACCAAATGCTCGAGAGGCTGTCGGGAAACGAATTCTACTGTTTCCTTGATGGATTCTCCAGTTATTTCCAAATTCCGCTTGACCCAAAAGACCAGGAGAAGACGACATTTACATGCCCTTATGGAACATTCACATATCGACGAATGCCGTTTGGATTATGCAACGCACCTGCAACATTTCAGAGATGCATGGTTGCAATCTTCCATGACATGATTGAACAATGCATTGAAGTCTTCATGGATGACTTCTCGGTCTTCGGAGACTCTTTCGCATCATGTTTATCCAACCTCGATAGGATGCTCGCCAAGTGTGAAGAATCGAATCTCGTCTTGAATTGGGAAAAATGTCACTTTATGGTAAAGGAAGGGATAGTCTTAGGACATAGAATATCAAAGTCAGGAATCGAAGTAGACAAAGCCAAAGTCGAAACCATTGCGAAACTTCCACCACCCACCAACGTTAAAGCCATTCGAAGTTTCCTAGGTCACGCTGGGTTCTACCGTTGTTTTATCAAGGACTTCTCCAAGATCTCTCGACCTATCACCCACCTGTTAGGAAAAGACATCAAATTCGCATTTGACGAAAGCTGTATGAAAGCCTTTGACTACCTAAAGAAAGAACTAACCAACGCGCCAATCATGGTCGCTCCGGACTGGAGCCTTCCATTTGAAATCATGTGCGACGCAAGCGATTTCGCTGTAGGGGCAATTCTCGGGCAACGGAAGGATAATCATTTTCGGCCAATCTACTACGCTAGCAAAACTCTCACAGATGCTCAAGAGAATTATACAACCACCGAAAAGGAGCTGCTGGCTGTAGTATTCGCCTTTGATAAATTTCGATCCTACCTGATATTGTCAAAGACAATAGTGTACACGGATCACTCAGCTCTGAAATACCTCTTCAAGAAGCAAGATGCAAAACCAAGACTGTTACGATGGATTCTACTCCTACAAGAATTTGACATTGAGATAAAGGATAAAAAGGGAGCAGAGAATGTCACCGCAGACCATCTGAGTCTACTTGAAAATCCATCAATGGAACAACTTGCAGAAGGGGACATCAAAGATCGATTTCCAGAAGAGCAGTTAATGAGTTTAGGAGAGCAATTGCAAGGCTCACAATTCACGGACGATCCTTGGTTTGCAGACATAGCCAATTTCGTAGTTGGAGGGATCACAAGGAAAGGAATGCCGTCATCACGAAGACAAAAGTTCTTCCGCGATGTCAAGTACTACTTTTGGGATGATCCGTATTTATTTAAGGTCTGTCCCCTACCAGATTATAAGAAGATGTGTCGATGGAAAGGAAACCGAACACATCCTCCATCAAAGCCATCACGGACCCATCGGAGGACATCACGCAGCCAATTTGACAGCAAAGAAAGTATACGACTCAGGATTCTATTGGCCAACTATTTTCAGAGACGCACAAGACTTGGTGAAACGCTGCGATATTTGCCAAAGGTTTGTAAATATCACAACGTAACGAAATGCCATTAACGAATATCCAAGCATGTGAAATATTCGATATATGGGGATTAGACTTCATGGGACCTTTTCCAAAATCCTATGGAAAGGAATACATTCTAGTAGCTGTCGACTACGTATCCAGATGGGCCGAAGCTCAAGCCTTCCCAACAAATGACTCGAGAGTCGTAACAAAGTTCTTAAAACAGCTATTCTGTCGGTTTGGAACTCCTCGAGCGATCATCAGTGACCGCGGCACACACTTTTGCAATACTCAGTTCATGAAGATATTGCAACAATATGGTGTTACCCATAAGACATCTACGGCCTACCACCCGCAGACGAATGGGCAAGCAGAAATAACAAACCGAGCGCTAAAAAGAATTTTGGAACGAACAGTTGGTCAACACAAGGAAAACTGGGCAGACAAGCTAGATGATGCGTTATGGGCATTCCGGACAGCCTACAAAACACCATTAGGAACGACCCCCTATAGGCTCGTATATGGAAAGGCATGTCATCTTCCAATCGAACTCGAATACAAAGCTTACTGGGCACTAAAGAATTGCAGCTTAGATCCTACAGTAACGGGAACGCACCGGAAAATGCAACTAAATGAGTTAGGAGAACTAAGAGATCAAGCATACGAGAGCTCCTACAAGTTCAAGGAAAGAACTAAGTTGCTCCACGATGCAAAACTACGCCCCACACGCTTCAATCCAGGTGATAAAGTTCTACTCTTTAACTCTCGATTTAAGAAATTTTCTGGTAAATTCAAAACGAGGTGGAGCGGCCCATTTACAATCTCTAAGGTTTTCCCTTATGGCGCCATTGAACTCGAGGCTCCAGACGGAAATTTCAAGGTAAACGGTCATCGTTTAAAACATTACGTACAAGACTTTCCCCTATCCGAGGAAGTCTACGGTTGCAAAGCACCCTAACGAACACTTAAAGGTAGAAGAGTCAAGCTACATGACTCGGTAAACAAAGCACTCTTGGGAGGCACCCCAAGCCTATCCTATATTTTCCGCATTAGTTTCTTTTTATTTTTGTGTGCTTTAACTAATCCATTCAAGCAGTACCTCACCATGTGAAAATTATGATTATTGCATTGACCATTTGTTTTTGCAGGATGAGTTCTCAGTCAGGCAGACAACAAGCCCCCAGTCAGAGACGCTCGCATACCATGCATCACTCCCGGAGTTCATCATCGGGTAGTAGAATGAGGACTGTCAGAGGATCTCAGTCACCGCCACCTCGATTAGATGAGATCTTGGCAGACTTAGTGGAGGTGGACGTGCAGGAGACAATCCTGTTACGCTCCATTCACACCAGGTTACCTTTGTCTCGACGATCGTTGGGACAGACCGCAGGGACCTCCAGAGTACCCACATTTGAGCATGGGGTATCTACTGCGGATCCTGCTGTCACTTGGGCGATACTGAGAGCCTTAGAGGTCCAGCACGCTGCCATCACTGATATCCACGCTGCTTTAGGCCTTCCTTCCACACCTGTGTGCCCTTTTCAGATGGGACCTGACCCCGCTCCGCACATTCCACCGTGGGACCTGTTCCCACCTTGGGACATGACTGCGCAGGATCACCCCACTCCTACGGTCCCACTTGCGGAGGAGATCGCTGCAGTTGACGCTTGGATTCAGGATCAACAGGATGGCACGGCATCTCCGGTTTATACCATTGAGGAGTCGGCATCTCCTACATCGATCGTGGAAAACACGATCTTTATGGACGATGACTTCACCGACTGGGAGGCACTCTATACTGACATGGATTAGCCGTTTTTAGTTTTATTTATGTATTGACTTGTGTTAACATTTGTGTTTTATGAAGGGTGTGTACTATGCAGAATTTGGAGTAGGATTTATGGAACGAGTTCATTTTTAATGAGCCTGGTCCATTTCCAGCGAATTCAAACACTTGAACCTGGTCCATTAAAATCCTGTGGCATCACACGCAGCACAAGGAAGTGTCTCTTCTAACCTTACTTTGCTTGAACCACACAAGAATTTTAAGAAAAACTCTAAGTGTGGGATTATTACTCACAAATAGAGAATAACTTTGAAAATATTGACCCGTATTCAAAATCTAAGTGTGGGATTAACTTAACTTAGAGATAGAGAACATTAGGGACAATGTTCTTTTAAGTGTGGGATAGCAGTAGTATCCACTACTGTATTGCAACATAAACTTTTGATCAAGCTTTTTAGCAAAACTCATATTTTTAGCAAAATTTTTGAATCATGGGAAGCCCAAAAAGGGTATTTTCGGTCAACAAAAATTCAAAAGGCTTGGCAAATCGATCACGACGGGGAAAAACTCTTTGACAACTTTCAAACTAAGTTTCAAACAAGCAATCGCATGACTAGGCACAAAACCACCAAAAATGAGTGAGGAATCTTGAGCCATATAAAAGCATTCACATTTAATGCTTCACTTTTTCGTTTGTGAGTGTGCCGTTGTATGCCTTCTCGAGTTAGAACTTGTTCGGAGAATACATTTCAAAATTACAAAAGTGAGCGTCATACGTGGCGAAGGTGCAATTAGAGGATCTTGACATTCCCTAGGATTAAACCCTCTTGTAAAACCCCCATTTTTAAGCCTAACCCTGCCAATGTCCATTTTCGACAATGAAAATCATTTAGAAAACCTGTTGAGACTTAGCCTTTTCATTTCAAATACTCACTTCAAAAACCAATCCTTTCTCTACATCTCTTGGCCATAGCCTAAGTTTCTGTTCTGTCAGCAAAACTACTGCAAGAAACAAAACTCTAGAAGGAATCCCCAAAGGAAAAAGAATATCATCCACAAAAGGACTCCAGAGAAAGCACAAACAAAGCTGCGAAAGAAATTGAAGAGCTAAAAGACCCAAGGATCATTTAAAACCGAGGAAAGGTTCTTCAAAGAAGAAAAAGTTACGAAAAGAAGGCTCTCAAAGAGAGAAATCCAAAAAGAGGTATCATCTAAAAACATCAAAGACAAGTCATCACTCTTAGGCTATATTAAACCCCCAATTAAATCACCTACCAAAACCCTTGTTCCATACACCATCTTCACCCTCTTGCGAATGTCTAGGGATAATTAGCACCGTCCTCATTTAGGTATTATAGATTTGATTCTAGATCAAGCTTATGACAACGGAAGAGCTATATTACTGGCCCCTGAGTGAATTAGAAGTTAGGAAACCCGATACACTTGAGTGAACTGAGTGACCACCTGTGAGGGCCCCAGTCATGTATATCTTACATTATGAAGATTGAAAAGAAAGCTCGTTAGAACCAAAAGTTTGGTGGAACATCAAGGGATGGAACCTCGTCCGAAATCTTTCTACCAAACCTGCAGGAATCAAATTTCTCCGGAATACGAAGACACCCTTCCAGCCTTTCACAAACTTGCTGAAGGTTTGCTTGAGGACAATCAAAACTCTAAGTGTAGGATACTTGATATCGTGTAAAAAGTCACGTTTTTACTACCGATATCTCTCTCATTCTGGAGCAATACTTGGCATTTGGACTCAAACAACACACAAATCAGTGATAATATGTTAAGAAGACCAAAATGAAGGTTGCATGATAAAAATCAAGCAAAACGGCCGAGAAACGAAGATTCCACGCACAATTGAAGATTCAAGACATCAAAACGAGATTTTAAGGCAAAAGTGCTATTCACCAACATCCATTCTATCCAAGATGTTCATTTTCAAAATACGAATCCAACAGAAGAAGAATCAACAAATACGGACAAAGAACGAAGATTCTACGCCCGCCGAAAGATCCAAGTGATTCGTACGCGATATCTGGAGTTAGGGACCTCACCTCAGGGACTATCTTATGTCAAAATCTTCGTTTTTGAATTAGGAATCCAACGCAAAAAGAATCAACTCAAACGAGCGCATAACGAAGAAAACATGTACGAATCAAGAAACGAAGCAAAAGACGGTGAAACGGGGCGGGTGGCAGCCAGCCGCCGCCGGCCACCAGCTGGACGGCGCCGGCCTGCTGTCCACCATCCCGGTTTCCTTTTTTGGCTAATTCACGTACCTGGTGCGCCTACTTTCCGCGTTGTACAATACCCGGTGCACCACCTTTCCGCGTTGTACAGTACCTGGTGCACCTTTTTACCCACATTGAGCTAATGTGCACCCCTTGATGCTAATGTGAGCCAAACCTCTCCTATAAATAGGAGGCTTGAGTTCATTTGTAATACACCTTTTTTTCACACACCACACATTACACCAACTCTTTAAAGTCTCCATAATATTTTCTCTATAATACTTCCATAGTTAATTAGACTAGCTAATTAACTAGCCAAGGAAAATTTGTACGGAGATGCTCCGGGACGCATTTGTAGCTACGAGTTATTGTATTGTACTTATAAGGTTTTAATCTATCTTCCATATTTAATTATGTTCGTTCTTTCTTCAATAAATTTAAATATGCATGCTAGAATTGCCATGATTAGCTAAATAACTCAATTGTCTGCTATGATAGTCGTTTAGGAAAGATTTAAATATGTGATTATGTTGTATGTTATGAGATTGCGAGTGTTTTGTATCATGAATAGATGTAGGAATTGAATCTTTATCGTTTATCTACCCAACTCATGTTGTGACTAAAACCTTATCCAAAAATGAACGTAGCTAACTTATAGGGTATAGGTCACTTAGTTATACTATGTTTGATTGAATCATTGAGCTCGGCATGGCCGGTGTTCTCTAGACCAAATTAGGATCCAAGAGACACGGAATATGGGAATAGAGGTAGATTAAGATTTAATTCGGACAGACGATATTTTTGAGACAACTTTCGGAATATCCTCGATTTAATTAATACATTTGTATGCTTAGGTTTAACTATTATCTTGATTGTCTTATTGCATGTTCTTGTTTGATTGTTGCCTTAGGATTATCATACTGGTGAAATACACCTAGCCTTAATTATCGTGAAATAACATGACGGCCCCTATTCGAATGTTCTTCGATATAGTACTGGAAACACTTATGGCGAAGTACACACGTATGGAAGTCGAGAACGACCAAAGGTAGTTGTGTTATGAATCGATTAACAAATGTATTACTTAAGTTTCTATTTGTAATGTAAATCATCCCTGTCGTGTTGCATACTTGAGTAATGTTGATAATTCATACGAATAAGTGATGACATCTTATCTGACCGCTTAGACCAGTTTTTTCCAACTTATTCCGGCGAGGGTAAAACCTGTTTACAAGATTGTTTATTCAACAAGCTGTGCCATGATTCGGACGTCTATGATGACCGAGATTGGGGAATAGGATTCGAGATTAACTGTTAGATAATATGGACATGCATTTGAGCAAACTTTCGGTGTATGCTTTAATATATTCTGCAACCCACGTGACATTCTATTTGCCTGATTGTGGACACCTCTGCGTTAGCCCGATAGTAGGATTGTAGCAATAACTCACATTAACTTATGAACTTATCCTCATTAGAACTCTTCACGCTTTAATATCACCTGAACCACTTCATAGTAGACAATCGCTTTAACTGCTGAACGCCCGAAGTAACCTCCATTTCTGATTCAATTTAGTTTAATCTTAGAATAGAAAACCCAAAACCTAAACCAACCCTTTTTCGCCCTAGCTAAATTCATAAAGTCTCTAAATTCCCCTAGTTTCAATTCGCCGCGCTTTGAAGAACGATTCTAGGTCATACTTATCCTTTACTAGCCCTTAGATTAGCAATAGTAGTAACCCTAGGCCCCAACCTTATAAATTTAAAACCCACTGCTACGCTTGCATCATCAATTGAGAAAAACAACGACACGGTGTGAGCACAACAATAATTTTATAATATACAATATCTAATTAATTATTTTATTTGATATCTAATTAATTATTTTATTTGATTGTTTGATTATAGGTAATTTTCAAATTTATATACGTTATTTATAGATAGCATCAGTTTGTTTGTATATATATTGTATTGATTATTTAAGGTTGTTTCCAAGTTTAAAAATGTTGTTAATTTAGTAATGGGTAATTTTGTTTTCCTCTTTGTAAATAGGGGTAGTTTCATCTTTTGTGATCTTTAAAAGTGTAAGTCTCTAAGGAAAATACCTAAACACTTTATAAGGTAGAATGATAAAATGCAGTTATCCATATTCAAGATGCAGTAGAATATTTAATAATATTAAGTATTCCATTTTCAATTATAATATACAAAATCAACTGTCATAAACACATAAAAATCATCAAAATAACAATGATCAGATGTAACATCATGCAGTTTAAGCTTTGATTCTTAACATTTTTTACGGATCTAACAACATGTAGATATAAAAATAGATTTATATATAAAACAAGTATATACCTCTGGCTACTGATTCTGCTTCATCGCTACCTTCTGACGACAAGTTTACATGTATCGTTTGGTCTTTTTTGTTCCCTTCGAACGTGTATCGTGTTCTTCGTTGGCTTCTACGTGTAGCTGATAAATAAAATCAAGTATTATAAGTAGAAAGAAAGAAGAAAATAGTTACAAAATGAAGAATAAACATATTATGATCGAAAAAACTTACGAGTTGCGTCATTTTTTGCTATTTTTAAACCATAATCTGGTGTATGAGACAACGGTGTAGGTGTAAGTAATTTCGACAGGATTTATAAAAAAAAAAACTGAAACGATAATGATCGGCGACGGTGTTGGATGGAATATTTGATCGTCTTTGACGGTGATTTAATCGTTGTAATTTGTGATTTTTTTTTTTATCTTTTTTTGTGATTTTAATCGATGATTTTTGTTAAAAATTGTGTGTTTTCGTGTTTCAGTAGAGAGAGAGGGAAAGTTAGCATAGTAAATGAGATGCCTGACCGATCTGACCGAGTGAGACTGATGGTGTCTAGGGGTGTTCATTAAGCGGTTTGACCCGAATAACCACCCAATCCAAATATATTTTGTTCAGTTAGGTTTGGGTTATTTAGGTATGGTTCGGGTATTAGTTAAAAGCGAATTAAAATAACGGTTTTTGGTTTGGTTTTGGTTATTAATCCTAGACTTTGGGGCCAAACCGAATACCCGATTACTTATTAAGCATTTTATTATTTTCTAATAAGTATATTTAGACATTAAAGAGGAATTAGAAAGGGTTAATTGAAACTTAAATTTTGGATGAATCAATGTATTAATTAAACACGTACTAGACTCTATATATTCTCTATCTCTAATCAATTCTATTGGCTTTGTATAGTTATAATTGCACGAAAGAAATTTGTTTATAAATATTGCATCCCATAATCAATTATTGATTAATCTCAACAATTACATATAGTAATAGTTAAAACATATGGAAACAAATCAAATTTTATATATGAACCTCAACACACCCTCTATTTGTATATAACTAAAAGGTGTTACGTATTCTAACTCTTGATGAACCCCGGCTCGTAAATCTGTTGATAGTTGGAAGCTGATTCCGTTTTTAAAGAATTTCTACCAACACGATTTCGAAATACTATTATGTTTCGGTTTTTTGGACCCCAAACCGATTAAACCGATGGTTAATTGGTTGGTTTGCTCAGTGTTTTAAGACCCGGTTCGACCGGCCCGGTCAGACCGGTTGAACCGTATTTTTAGGGAATTCCGGCTCAAAAAAACCCGATTTTTTTGATAATTTGACTAGTCAACGACCCGGTTGACCCGGCCGGTCGGACCGGGTTGGACCGGGTTGGACCGGGAACCAGACCGGCGCATTGACCCGGTTTCATTTTTTTTATTATTACAATTTCTATGTACAAGTGAATTTTTTTTATTTTTTTATAATTATAATTATAATTATTAATTATATCATGTATAATAATTATAATCCATAGGGTAATAAAGGGTGATGACACATCGATTCCCTTGTTATTTTTGGAATACACATCAATATAATAAGTATATAATCTATAGAGTAATAATAAATAGTGATGACACATCAGTCAAAAGATTTCCTCATTACCCTCATTATTCTTGAAATACACAATCAGTCAACATTTCCCAATTATAAATGATTAAATACTACTACTGTATACTATTATCAACTCCGGTCCGACCTTCCGGCCCAACCGGTTCGACCGGTTCGACCGGTCCGACTAGAAATTAACACTTTTTCGGGTCGACCAAAAACCCGGGTTTTAAAACACTGGGTTTGGTTTGTTTTTGCCTACATTCGGTTTGGATATTGGGTGATTTTAAATATTCTCAAAACCGACTAACCCAAACCGAATAAACCAAATAAACCAATAACCAACCGATTGAACACCATAAATCAGGATATATGAATCTGAGTGAAGTTAATTATACAATTACTTATTCCTTCCTATTGTTTCCTATTGTTATTTATATTATTATTTTAATTTAAAGTTTTATTTCGTTTTAATTATTATTTATAAATCTTATGTTCGCACGGAACTAAAACGTCCCCCTTTGTTTACTGTTTTCTAGGATAATTAGTATTTTCTATTTTAATTAATAAACCATTATTCCTGTGTTCCTGAGATCGACCTGGACTTACCATAGCTATACTATTCCGATCAGGTATTCTTGCCTGGTTGTGTGATAGTAATGATTGGTATTTCCTGTACTTTATAAATAATAAAACTAGACGCTTTCACACGCATCAAGTTTTTGACGCCTAATGGTGTCAAACGTTTTTACACATTTGGTCCCTTGACCATATTATTTGCATGCGCGTCCTTGTTGACTGGTGAGATCTTGGCCGTTGAAATGGAATGGATGGTCAAGATGATCTCTGCTTTTCCTGCTCCTCTAAATGCCCCATCCCCCTTGAACCGTACCCAGGGATTAATTAGTAATTAAGTAATAAGAAGGCTTATTTATTGGCAAATCAAGATACTAATTTGATCAATGGCTTTAATTAATTTTTATTTGTCATTGAATGGTCAAGATTAACCCATTGAAAATGATTTCTATTTTGATTATGCTAATATGGGTCTATTTTAATAGTAAAGAGGGATTATGGTTATGTTGCAAATACATCGCAGGAGACTAAAAGCTAACTAGTAATTTTAATATAGAATTACTTTAATTTTTACATATAATAAAAACCTTTTATATAAGATAATATTTTCGTATCTCTTAAACTTTTTTATTAAACAAATTACATGACAATATTGATTTTTAATGGGTCATTATAGTCCTTTATAACCTTTTAGCTTATGTTTTAGTAATAAAAATCAAATGAGTAATGTTATATGTGACTAATTACATAAGCCTAAAAACAGACCTAACATTTTCATTGGTTCTTTTTTTTCTCTCTCCTAATCTCATCCAATCAATTTTTCACATCCTCCAATCATATCTTTAGGCCTAGATTTAGGCTTATATATTTAGGTCTCTCAATCATTTTCCAAATCAAATACATAACTTTTATAAATTATAGTTTAATGTACTTCAATGATAAATGATTGATTGATTGCAAGCACATTATCTATAATTAATATATTATTTGTATATATATAGATTAATACCTACTGATTTATTGTTTTTATTATTATTACTAAACTTGCTTCTTAATTATATTATATAGAGAAAATTACACAAATCGTCTTTTATGTTTTGCTCAAATTTCACTGACAGTCATTTACAAACTTTAATTACACCAACCGTCCTTTATTTTGAAACTTGTAACGCCAATAGTCCTTTAGACTAACGATCGTTAACTATTCGTTAAAAATGAACATTTATGAAACTTTTTTCTTTTAAATTTATTTTCCTTTGAGTAAGTTATAAATGATAAAATCCGAAATATGTATAGACACTTTATTAGGTGTACAAACATCGTTTTCAGCTTCCCCATATCACTTAATAAAATCGTCACCAAATTCAATGCTTTTCTCCGGAGAAACATCAAATTATATAGTCCACCAATATCTTTCACCACCCAAACATACATTTGTGGCTTAAAGATTATTAGTCACATAGTTGGTTTACATTTTTCGACGTCGTTATACTTTGAAGTTAGGGTTTTTGTTTAAGATATTTTCGAGTAAGGAATGAATGCAAAAAAAGAGAGAGGCGACTACCAAAGTCGTTAGCATATAAGATAGATAAGATGACTCGGTGATGGAGGGTCGCGGAGTGGTGAAAGATGGTGGTTGATTTAGGTGTTAGACTATAAATATCGATGTTTAATTAGAGAAGATGCCCGAATTTGATGATGAATTTGCTAAGTGAAATGAGGAATATGAAAATGATATTGGTGTACCTAATAATGTATTTATACATAGTTTAGATTTTTAGAATTTTTACTCAAAAGAAAATAAATTAAATGAAAAAATGTATTACACACTGTCCTTTTTAACGAATAGTCAACGGTTGTTAGTCTAAAAAACTATTTGCGTAACAAGTTTCCAAATAAATGATGGTTGGTATAATTAAAGTTTGTAAAGGACTATCAATGAAATTTTGACTAAACATAAAGAACGATTTGTGTAATTTACTCTATTTATATATCAAACAAATTAGACCATCACTATTATTGATATGTTCAGTTACGTCATACTGCTTCATTTACAAACGGAATTGTACAAACCAATATCCCAACAAATTATTTTGATATGACATTAGATCCATATTTTAAGGGGGAAATCACAATTTTGATCCATTTACCAACCCATTTTAAACAAAATACTCCGTTGACTTTCGTTTTTAACAAACTAATCCATCGATTGGCGCCGCCCCAGCGCCCCGGCGCCCCTGACACAACCCACCACCCAAAAAATGCCACGTGTACGAGAATTAAATAAAAAAAACACATGGGCGCCAAAGAAAAGATGTGGGGCGCCAATCAAATGCAAAAAATTGAAATGGGGCGCCAATTTTTTTTTATTATTAAATGGAGCCAATCACATGCAAAAGAAAAAGGAGAGGGGCGCCAAGGGGCGCCGATGTGTTTTTTTTTTATTTAATTCTCGTACACGTGGCATTTTTTGGGTGGTGGGTTGAGTCAGGGGCGCCGGGGCACTGGGGCGGCGCCAATCGATGGATTAGTTTGTTAAAAACGAAAGTCAACGGAGTATTTTGTTTAAAATGGGTTGGTAAATGGATCAAAATTGTGATTTCCCCTATTTTAAGACATCTCAATTTTTAGTTAGGACTAGAATTTATTTTGAGCCCAAAATTGCACACTTTTTTGCATATAACCAGGTCTAGAAAGACTTGTCTCAATATAGTAACCAAGTACCTAATAATCGCCTTAATGCATGACTCAAATCATGAAGTGTAACTTTAAGCACATATTTAATAAATAGGATAAAGTTCAAGGGGCATAATGAGTCAAAATTTTAAGGTAAGATATAATGTTGTTATGATGCGGTATATTTATAATACAGTTAAGGGTTGTAATTACCTACCCTTCCTTACCTTTCGAAGTCACCTGTCCATCTGATCCCAAACCTAATAGATCGATAAATATACAAAATATTTGCACGAACGTGTTACTCTCTTCATATTAGTTTAAAGTGACCACCTTAACTATTCACATAGTTTTAGGAATCTCTACAAATTACACTCTTCACCAATCAATTATAACATCTCTATAGGGGTGAGCATGGTACCGAACCGTACTGAACCGGTTGGTACCGCTTATTTTTTTGGCCCAAAAGTGAGTACCAAATACCGGACCGTTTAAAGCGGTACGGTACCGGTTCGGTTCCGGTACCGGTACGGGTAAAAGTGGTAATATACCGCTTTGGTACCAAAACATATTAGAATAATAAATGAACCTATTTACATATTTTGTACTCGATAAAATTCACAGAAGATAAATATTAATGAATCTCAAATAAATTAAAATATCATTAAGTGACATAGATGGATATTGACGAAGAAAAACAAATATATACGACGTTATTGTACCGTGTTAAGTGTTTTGGTAATGACACACGTCATGATCCTTACCTTTATACTAACAAGCAATATGTTTGGAATCCGATTCAAGTAGGATGCTAAAAATGTGATTGTTTGTGTAGCAAAGAAAATTAGCTATACATCTATAAAATTACAATTGTATTCATACGTGAGAGTCTAACTCTATTTTATACTTCTTAATTACCTAAAAAAATATCATTTTTTATATTAATAGACATATCATATGATTATAGAAATGAGGTTATAAATAAATCTTTTTAAAATATAGAAAGAACCAACGTACCTATAACAAATAAAAACATGTATATTTCGGATATGGTACCAAAGCGGGAAAAGTGGTAAAATACCGGTACCGAACCGGTTGGTACCGGTTATTTTTTTGGCCCCAAAGTGAGTACCAAATACCGGACTGCTTAAAGTGGTACGGTACCGGTTCGGTATGGTACCGGTACGGTAGCGGTACAGGATCGGGATTCGGGTACGAATGCTCACCCCTACATCTCTACATACTAAAGTTTTTGATTAGTTGTGATATGAAAATATTATTTGGGACCAACTATAATAGCAATATGTCTATTTGTAAGGGACAGATGTAGTATATTTTCAAACAAGAAAAATACTATAATCAGTTGAAGATGTAATGAAATAAAACATATATTTTCATCGACAGAAAGTAAAGTAACAAATTTATCATATAGTAACATTAAATTAAATGTTCATTGTATTCATTGTATTGAAAATTATATTGTAAATCTAAATGTTGTCAATGAATGTAAGGCCGCTATCGATGGTCCATCGGTTTGGCCATTGACGTTGTTGGTTTCAACTGACGCCATAGGCACGACACCGTAGGTTGAGACGGTCGATTTTTTGGTCGGATACCAGACGGGAAAAAGGGATGCGTCAGTATATTTTTGTATTTTGTTTTTTGTTTAGTGTATAGAAATAAATTTATATTGATAAATGTGGGCCGCAATATTTAAAGTGACGGTGTCATTGTTGGCAGTGTTCAGTCAATTGTTGGTCAGTTTTAGTCAATTTAAAAAAAAACTGATGTGACGATGAATTTATACCAACTGACCAATCAGTTTCACTAGTTGGAACTTGAAAGTGGTCTAATCGAATGAAATATTTTTTGTAGGGATGGAATAAGTGGCAAGAGGATATATAATATTTGATGGAAGAAAGAAACAAACAAGAAGGGGACCCAAGCAGGGGGTGAGGTGGGTTCATATGATCTGGCAAAAGGGACTGAGCCAGGCTAGCCATTTGATTAATTGGCATGATTGGGTCCCCTGCCAACAACATACACTCTACTCTACTACTGGATCCCATTCCCATTATCAAACCAAACCCACACCTTCAACTCATTTCTATAATTAAATTCACACTAATTCCCTGCATAATAAATTCATTTTATCTATCTCTTTGTTAATATTTATATTTATATTTATATTATTATTATTATCATTATTATTATTATTATGTTAATGTTATTATATATTTATATGTTATGTTGAGTTTTGTTAACCACCATTTTAAAAACTTTCATTTGAAATGGATTACTATAATTAATAGTGACTCCGTAACCGTCAAATCGTCAACATATTTAGTCGTTATAACTATAAACATACTATGTATGTAATTCATCTTTATCGACAACTTGAAAGGCTGTTGTTGTCATCTATCTATATGTAAAATGTTTCAACACATTTTCGAATTTCGAAAAGAGAAGGATGAATGTAGTTAATGGACATTGGCTCTTATTTAGTTGTAAACATATTTATTTATATGTTGTTTTATCAAGTCAAGTCCATCAAGGCTAAAAAGGGACGACCTATGGAACAAAATGAAAATCACCTGGACGATTTAAATAATTTACTCAAAACGATATTATAACTTGTTAAATTTGATAATGACCATATAAATACCTTTTTAGATGTGAAAGTGAGAATTTTAGTATGACTTTTATGCAAGCAAAAAAGTACAACCAAATAGTTGGTCACAATCACCGAAGATCCCCTCCAATTCCCGTTTGTGTCGGCGATTGCCAAGGTTTGAATCATCATTATTTTTAGAAATTAAATGTTCACCTCCACCTCACTATGTACATACCATCTCATCTCATTAAATTTAAATAATTATAATATAATTATTCTAATTGCTTCATATATACTTAGTATATCATACAGGGGCGGATTCAGCATGTAACCATGGGGTCCAAGGCCCCTCATGACTTAGACCCAAGTAGTGTAAAATCTTAACGATTTAATGGATACTTTGGCTCAACTAGCTGCTTGGCCCCCACGGTAGTTTTTTTTCCCTTCAATGGTGAAATCATCGGATGAAAAAAACCAGGGAAAATGTCGATGTATGTGGGTTTGTTGAGGACAGATGAAAGAGAAGATCAATTTTCCCCCAAAGTCCCCTGTATTATATCTTAATTTGCAAAACAAACTCAAATTTTTGATAACTTATACTTTTTAACCCTTTTAAATGTGTACCTTTTTCACATCAATCCTTAATAATTTGAGTTTGTGTATACAGTTGTTATGAAACAATACACATGACGTGTGATTATCAATTGAAATATATAAAAAATTACTATTACAATAAAGATTCGTTAATTTTTTTTAGCCTCTCAATTTGATATTTTTTATTCATTTTTAGCCTCTCAATTTAGTAGTATATCATTAAACTCCCACAAATTTTCAGCCTCTCAATTTGATACGTGTGCAGTAAGTTATCGTTTTAGTCAAACGCGTTATGACCCGAACTTATTTGATCATATTAGAAACCTGCTCATATTTTGTCGGCCCCCCGCGAAGTATTTTTCTGGATCCGCCACTGATATCATATACTATAATCACTCATTGTGCACCAACGAAGGTAGGGTTACCAGTAGTTACAGTTTCATTTGCTATACGAAGTGTAAATTTTCTAAGAATAATTACGTTCTTTGTTGCATTCTTTTTTTTTTTATGCTACGAGTCACTTTAAATATTGAATTCGTCAATGTATTCATTATTCATTCATATAGACATACTTGTAGTATACACATGCATAACACAACTATATATTTTCTTTTATATGACATGGGTGATTTCGTAAAGTAGGTCAACATCAACTTAACCTTACTACGATTCACAACATTTAATTTATATAGGTTCTCCATTAATTGCTCATATATTTTGTACTTTAAATATAACTATAATAGGCAAAATCAAATATATTTCATATCAACAAGACGTTATTTTACAGATTTACTTAACAAATATATACATATCAAATATTTTGTGTTACATATATAAAGATAATATAAAAATAACAAATAACGGCGCAAGATAGCTGGAATAGTAGTATATTTCCTATTTTCTTTAACAATCATGGCAACTATAAAGTAGATTAGATTGCTATTGATAGAAAAACAATGAAAACATGCCGTTATGATAACCAAACAGGAAATATATCTTGCTATGTTCGATAAAAGAATGAAAAGACCTTACAATTGGTATATATAAAATAAAAAAAGTACAATTACTATATCTTACTAAGTATAAGTTCTAAAATATGTTATTGATAAAAGTAAGAAAAACAAGATGATACACACCAATAATCATAATTCATACACTAAATAATTGTAACACTAAAATATATGTTACAATTACATCAAGTGAATGGTATATTTGTTACATTGTATGTATAACCATAACGACTATTATATGCTAGTGAAACTTGAACTTATAACATTTAATTGATAAGTTATTATAATACCGCTAAACTAAAAGTCGTTGATATGTAAATATGCTTTATTATTGTGAAAATAAACAATAAGGAATATACGTATAAAACTTTAAATACAGTAAATAGATATATTCTAAGCAAACCTCATTTCGACAATTAATCAGGAAACAAGTCTACATAGCGTATTATTCAATAATTTTGTATACTTTATATGTCTCAAAAAATGTAATTATTAGAAATTCAAATGGTGTTCGACGGTATAAGAGACACAATCAAATAAAGATTGAAAATTCAAATGTCACTTGACTGATGCCAAAAGCACACGAGACCGGGGCCAATTTGAATATGTACACAATATTTGTGATTGTACATAAAATGTAAATTAGGTTGCAGATTTGTCATTATAGTGTATTTAAAAAATATATAATAAATATTAATTAGATTAGATCAACAATATATGGTATTTGGTAAATCATATCATATTCTTTATATTTATTTTATATCAATCAACATTAAATTAGAATAAAAGAAAAGAAAACAAATAAAAATAGAAGAAGAACAAACAAGAGCTTGGAGCAAGCTGTCTTTTATTGTATTAGTGCTGTCGTTTTCTATTACCATACGTTTCTATTTTTCTTTGGGAGTGTGTTGTGTTTTGTTTTAGTTTAGTTTTAGTTTCACTTATGTTTAATGGGCATCAATCTCATCCTACGATCACTATTTTTTCTCTCAAGATTTTAACAGTCTTTCTCAATCTCCACCAAATGAAGAGGCTAGTAAGTACGTTATTTCTTTTTTTTATTTTTATTTTTTTATATAAATTTTGATGTTATAAATCTCATCAAGTTTGATACTTTTGATCTGGGTTTTCATTCCTGATCACAAATCATCCATCTTTTTGTTCCAATTACCATTGGGTTTGTTTCTTTATTCATTTTCTTGATCTCATTTCCTATGTTTGTGTACATTTTTAGGTTTCCTTAATTTTATGCCGTATAAATTTGAGATTTTTTTTTTTTATGTGGGTTTTGTTGGGTTAATTTAAGTGATTCTGAAATCACAGTGATGGGAAACATGGATCTGATGTATAAGTTTGTTCTGGTGTTTCTACATTTTTGTTTAATTTACGCACATTGATCTTCAAAGTACCTTAATTTGTATTAATTTGTTGTTTTTCATTAAATGTATTACAATTAGAAAACCAATTTTGATCATACAATGTGTTCTGATCTATCTGTTTTCGTTGAATTTTTTATTTTTATCTTCATTACATTATGTTTGGTATTTGGTATATACAGTCACTTCTTTGAGTGTTGTCCTGTTATCAGTTTAATTGAAATTTAGTATCATCAAAGATTGAGTTTTTAGCATTTTAACTCAAAGGATTTGTTCAGCTATAAACAAAATTGATGAAACAGATAAAAAGAAATGTTCTTTATTTATGACATGAATTCAGTCTCATCTATCTCATGGTTTTTTCTAAGATGATTGTGATTCTTGACCGGAAAATCCGTCGAATTTACACAGTTGATATGTTTTTTTATTATTTTTCTGGAGGGGAGGGGTGAATTTATAAAGTTATGATTTGATGCTAACTCTTTTGATTTTTACCACTTTGGATACTTCTTCTTTTCAGTTGAATGAGAATTTTTGAAATTGAGAGACGAAATGTTCCGAATTAGACGTGTTTTGTATAATTTGGGTAGTTTTACTTTAAAGACACATAGTATATGCTTTGGTGAAAGTTGTACAACAATTGCCTTTAAAAAGAGAGCCTAATTGCATTTTTCTTGAAGCAAAAATACTGTTGCATTGTTGAATCCTTAAAATGGATCTTTCTTTACCTTTTCCTTTTGGTTTCTTTTTTCAGGTGGTATTGCTTTTGCTTGTAACATTAAGTAACAGTATTGAACTCTACAATGGCGAAGAAGGCGAGTGCAATATTGAAAGACATTTGATTCCGCGCCCTCATAGTGTTTCGATATTAGAATTTGGTGCTGTTGGAGATGGGAAGACGTTAAATACAGTTGCCTTTCAAAATGCAATCTTTTATCTCAAATCGTTCACCGATAAAGGCGGTGCTCAATTGTACGTACCATCCGGAAAATGGCTGACGGGAAGTTTCAATCTCACTAGCCATCTTACACTCTTCCTCGAAAAAGAAGCCATTATTCTTGGATCCCAGGTTCTATTTTTACTCTGATTCTCTTTGACCTTAGGATTGAATTTTATCCAACATTTGAAACAATGTGCGTTACTTTTTGTTGCATAGCAAGAGGACGTTATTATGTGTTTGGAAGTGGTTTGACTAATTATAATCACGAAATTGGTTGTTATAAGAATAGTTGTGGCATAATGGGGAACAATCAGTTTGGGTTGATCTAAAACATTTTCTGTCATTTGTGATAACATTTAGTTTGTTAAATGTGATATTAAGACTATGTTATTACAATACTAGTTTTTTGCTTACAGCGATTTAGGGTGATTTTCAATTGGTTGGACGCGTTTTGTTTTTAAGTAGTTTTTTTTTATTTGGCCCATTTGATCCATTAAGGATAAAATATAACCCGAATTGACCCATTCGTAAGGTAATGGGGCGAAGTTGCCAAGCTTGTAACATGGAATAGGAGATGATGTTTTGATTTAATAAAACATAGTGTTACCATAGATCATTCAAAACTGATTACTTGCCCCCTAAAGAGTCATTAATCATAATCAAACGTTTGTTACCTTGACACTCTAATCAGTGTTAATTACTTTAGAAATCCTTTTTTTTTAATACTCCTTAACCATCACTTTTACAAAAAAACTTAAAAGAACAATATAGTTCACTTTTGTGTTATGTTGAATAATATTTGACTCATGATTCTTTGTTTTGTAGGATATTGATCATTGGAAGGTTGTTGATCCCTTACCTTCTTATGGTCGAGGTATGGATCTCCCGGGTCAACGATACCGTAGTTTGATCACTGGAGAAAATCTTAGCGATGTCGTCATTACAGGTACATACATTCTTCCATTCAATATATCCTACAGGTGGAAAATGGATTGGTCATTTGGGTTGGGGCGTTGGGTGATTTGGTTTGGTTAACGTTTAATTCTTTCGTAAAGGTGGAATGGGCTGTGTTAGGTAAATCCGAAATGTTAATTTATTATGAATTATATATTATTTCATTTCATTAGTAATTAGTAATTAGTAATTACCCTTGCAATAAAATAATTTGGAGGTTTTAACTAGTAAGCATGGTTGTCGACTCGTGACTCGAAATCACAAATTCTTGTTTTCAAGAGAAGTAGAGCAGGATGAGGGTCGATGGTGATGTCCATGACTAGCAACAAACACAACTGCTTAAATTAAAACAAATTCTAGTCATTTCTATTCTCCTCTTTTTTTAATATTACACGTAAAATTTGCCCGGTTTTTTCATAAGAGTGACGAGTCGACACGACTTGGAAGAGTCGATGAATGACTCGTAAGAGTCAATGTCATTTAAGAGTCGGGGTCTGAGTCACCTCATTTTTAGGTAATCTTACTCGACTCTTAATAGTCTAACAACTATGCTAGTAAGTACACTTTGAAAGACTTTCAACCTGTTTAGCCTATCATAGTTTATCAGTTTAACCTGTCAAAGATTAAACATAATCCAAATCTATCCTAGAGTTGAAATTGCCACCTTCAATATTTTCTGAACGTTTCTTCAGATTTGTTAATTTTTGTTAACAAATTTGCAAAAATGGTGCAGGTGACAATGGAACCATCGATGGACAGGGTTCTATATGGTGGGAAAGTTTTGACTCTAATACTTTGAATCACAGTCGTCCGCATATTGTTGAGTTTATTAATTCTAAGGATATTGTAATCTCAAATATAACCTTCTTAAATTCGCCTGCATGGACTATCCATCCCGTATATTGCAGGTATCATATTCTTGTATCAGTAACATAAATGTTTTTAAGCATAGTGCAAGTAAATACCTTATAACGAGTTTTCGTGTTTATTTTACAGTAAGGTTCTTGTTCAAAATATAACGGCTCTGTCTCCAGCTGAATCACCTTACACAAGTGGCGTAGTTCCAGGTACACTTTTAATCTTTAGTCTGGATGTAAAATGGCAAATTGGGTGTGGCAGGAGGTTGTGTAAATGGTTAAAATGGGTCGGGCTAGACCACCAACCATTGAATAAAGTTACAAAAACGATGCCCTTAAATTTGTAATCTAGTTCATCTTAATAAAGCGATTTAGGAAGTTGAAAGCATTTGCGTACACCTTGATCATTCAAACCATTTGACTTGTATCATTTCTAATAAAGTTAGATTTACCCTATAACCAATATGAAATAATACACGACCCAAATTAACCCATTGTTAAGGTGTATGTCGTAAAATCTGTTTATTTGTGTAAGAAAAAATGAAAAATACTTGCAACCATGCAGAAAGCTAAAACCTTATGCCACAAGCTAAATGTTTTTCTTATTGTGATTTTCAGATTCTTCTGATAGCGTTTGCATTGAGAATAGCAACATTACCACGGGTCACGATGCAATATCATTAAAAAGTGGTTGGGACGAGTATGGAATCACGTATAACAGGCCAACTACAAACGTGCACATCAGAGGGGTTCGTCTTAAATCTTTCACGGGCTCGGCTTTCGCTTTCGGGAGTGAGATGTCAGGTGGCATCTCTGAAGTATTGATAGAAAATGTTAAACTACATGATTCTATCAACGGAATCTCATTCCTCACTTCAAAAGGCAGAGGCGGTTACATAAAAAACGTTCTCGTATCAAATGTTGACTTCAAAGACGTTATGCTGGCAATCAAATTATCAGGTGACTATAATTCTCACCCTGATGATAATTACGACCCTGAAGCTTTACCGATCGTTGAAGGGATCACTTTCAAGAACATAGTTGGTTTGAATATCACAGCAGCAGGAAATTTTTCGGGTATTCTTGAATCGCCATTTACTTCAATATGTCTTTCCAATATTTCACTTTCTTTAAACCCTGAACTTTCGGGTTCGTACTCACCGTGGGCATGCTCTAATGTCTCGGGGTTCTCACAAAACGTCTCTCCAATACCATGTCTCGAACTTCAAAAAATTCCCACAAATTCTTCTTCTGCTTGCTTTGCGTTATCCAACCTGAAAACATCACATAATAATCTTGTTGCTGTTCTATGATTTAAATAAACAACATTCAAATTTCAAACGCGTATCATTTGTTGGTAGAACAAAGTGTATTCTACTAATTTTCGATGAGAAATTGCTCTTGGATTATGATGGTGCGACTGCTGCTTAGATTCAAATTATAGAAGCAGTAAGATGGGGGGATGGATTCTTTTCGGCCCGTGGAGGTATGGATTGTGTACAGCCTTGTTTTCCTTCATTTTCATGTGTAAGAAAAGTTTTGTAGTGGCTTTCTTTTCTTATACGTCTCTCATTCATCATGTTATTTTTCATTCTTGACTGCATTCCGAATGTAAATTTCATTATTATTGGGTTTCGAATCGATGGTTGTTAAATGTTAGAGACAAGAGTTGCATAAAAGTTTTAAGTTAAAAACTGTTTGTTTTCTTGTCTATAGTTAGTAAGTTCTGTCCTTGTTGCAGATCATATTTACAGGAAGATTGTTGCTAGCTTACAAAATGTTGTTATCTTTCTGAAAATAGAAAGCAATAATGTATAGTAATTTGAGAAAGCAGCAAATGACTACTACCAGCATGTGTTCAAATGTCATATGTGGGTTTTTGTCCAAGTTGCTGTATCTAGAATATATTGAGTTTAGATTAATATTAGGATTTTGTATTACTAAAATATTTGACAGATGTTATTTATAGGATCTGAATTTAAATTTCACGTATAACAGTATATTTTGTAATATGATTGCTTAATGTGATATAAAGTTATTTTGATGGTCAAAAACAAGTACTTTCTTTGTCTATACAATTAGCTAACAGAATGGTTTTTTTTTTTTTTTTTTTGTTCCATATCTGTCAAATCGGAAGCATTCGTGGCTGCAGGTAAATCCACCAACCACTGTAGTCATGTCAACGCCACATCATTTTTTTTTTCAAACCACTTTTATTTCACTACCAACCACTTATTTCACTACGAACCGCTTTTAATCATTCCCAATAAAAAATATATATACATAATGCTATGGTTATTCATTAAACATTGACACTAGAAAGCAAGCGACATCCACACCCTAATTTCACTTTACCGAACCCTCCGCTATGGGTTACCGATCGTCACCAATTGTTACCGATCGTCCGATTGGTGTCGAGGCTTTGCCAAGCCCCAAAGCGGATGGTCTTAAAGATGAACTCATCAATTGTCAGATTTATCATTATAAAATGGGTGGTGATTCGCCTGTTTTTAACCGTATACCACTAAACATGCTATAGTGTGTTATATTGTACATCACTGTAAAGTACGTTTGGTGGCGTGCGGCTAAAAACAAATGGTGTACGAATCGCCACCCCTTATAAAATATTTAAAATGTGTCTTAAAGTTGAACTCATCAATTGTCAAATTATCATTAAATAAAATACATGTTTTTAACGGTACACCACTAAACATGCTATAGTGTGTTATACTGTACATCACTATAAAGTACGTTTGGTGGCGTATGCTGTACGCCTAAAAACAAATGGTGTACGAATCGTTACCCCTTATAAAATATATAAAACGTTTTATTTCTGTTAAAAATGGCAGTACAATATCAAAACACTAAAAAAAAAGGATTTTATTTTTGTAATAAGAATAAGTGTAAATTACAGAAAGCATCCCCGTGGTTGTCCATTTTTACAGAGTTCATCACTAAACTTCAATATTTGCAGTGCACATCATCGAACTTGTCAATTTTGTCCCAAGTTCATCCTTACTCCGTTAAATCTAACATTTTATTCGTTAAGTCATGTTAAATGACTACTTTGCCCTTTTAATTATTTGTACTTTCTATTTTATTCGGCTCGATCTCATAGGTTTGGACTTTCACTCCTTTTTATATTTCCTATCAAAACCTCTTTATTTTGGTTGATTTACAACAACAACAAGTCAACAACAACCAAAAAAGGTGCATTTCTTTTTCTTTTAACAATCTAGATAATTAAAACGAAAATGTGAGGCTGTGAGCTACAAAAAGATATCAATAACCCCACCATCATTGTATCATCTTTTTCGACCCAAACAGCAATAGTTAGCCTCTTTACAAGAACATTTAGATATATTCAACCAATCCACTATCATTATAAACATTACATAAATAAATACAATTACACTTTAACCCCAACTTTCAGTAAACTACCATACCTCATTTCATGATCTTTGTATTCAGTAAAGCCTCGTGGTTAAATAAAAAGGCGAGGGGAGGGTGGGTGGGTGTGCGATGGTAACCGCCGGCAACAGAACAAGAACCAATTGAAAATAAAATGGGACGAATAAGTATGAGGAAGACGATCTGAAACTGGCACAGATCTGAAACTGAGTAGACGAAAAGAAACACGAATAGATCGGGATTCCGGTGATAGCAGTGGAGAGGGGTGATGAAGACAGAGAGAGAGAGAGAGAGAGAGAGAGAGAGAGAGTGACAGCGAAGGTTAGCGCCGGAGAAGGAGGTCCGGCCGGAATCACTGTAAAATCGGTGTTGGTTCGCGACTGGTAACAAGATCCAACCACTACCATGTCGCCGCCGATCTGATAACGAAGCTTCTGAGATGTTAACGAAGGAGGTCCGACCGATTTACACTTGTAATTTATTTTTTGTATTTTTTTAGATCCGGCCACTACGTTTCTTTTTTCTGAGATGAAACGGCATTTTATGGTGGTGGAGTGACGGAGTGATGGGGTTTTCAGTTTTGAGAGGTGGTTGAAGGGGTTGGAGGGTGGGTTTGAGATCCAGCCGATCTTCATCTATTTATATTTTGGGGGCTATTAAAGCTACCCCTTGGCCCACCCATTTTTCACCTTTTTCCATTCCTACCCTCTGGCCCACATCAAAATCAATCATATTTTATTTTATTTTTTATAAAAAAATATGTTTTTTAATAAAACTGAAACTGATTCTGTACTGAACTGTGAGCCAGGAGTACTGAACTGCGGGCCAGAAGGTGGGGCAGGGGGTATACGCAAATTTTTGGGGGTGTCTTTAGAATCCCCCTTATATTTTATATAATATATTAAAATAATTAAATTAAACTAATTAAAAACAATAGAAAGTACAAATAATTAAAAGGGCAAAGTAGTCATTTAACATGACTTAACGAATAAAATGTTAGATTTAACGGAGTAAGGATGAACTTGAGACAAAATTGACAAGTTCGATGATGTGCACTGCAAATATTGATGTTTAGTGATGAACTCTGCAAAAATGAACAACCACATGGATGCTTTCTGTAATTTACCCTAAGAATAAAGTAGGGATATACAATAAATGTTGCTAGCAACATCTATGTTATGTTGTCAGGCCATAATACAAGCATAAGATAATATTTACATATATAGCTTTCTGATTATACTAATGAAACGTACTTAATAAACCTTCAAATACGTTGGACTGGAACCAAAATAAATGCTAGTAGCACATGGCACTTGTAGTGGCAAAAAGATTACAAACGTCTATTTAATTGGAGAGATGTTTATATATTCGGACCATGATATTCTTTGTCTACTTGTTAAAATTTAAAATATTCCTTCTTTTACTCGGACAACATTTTTGGATGTGATTCCTTCCTCCATACGGCCATACCTTACCAGTTACCATTGACCTTTCAAGTCTGCATATCAAAGACAGGTTGTAACCTATAATCTGAATAAATATATACGCAACGCCTTACGTTTCAGTTAAAATATGAAAACAGACGAGCGCTTTTGCCTTGTTTTTGTAAGTAAATTTCTCAGGTGGACTAGCAGCCGAAAAAAGAATGGTACTGAACTAACAAAGAAGATCCCTATGCACAACGTAACATCATCTTTAAGCGTTTAATTTTTCTATAAGAATCTTGTTTACAAGCCCTGGATTTGCTTTGCCCTTGGATTCCTTCATCACCTGATAATTAGGGTTTATTAACATTTAGATTTAGATTGATAACAAAACAAACTAGAAATCAATCACAAATTCTTGAAAAGTTGCAGAAAAAATTATCAAACCTGTCCTGCGAAAAAGCCTTGCAGCTTGGTTTTGCCACTGCGATATTGTTCCAATTGCTTTGGATTATTAGCAATTACTTTATCAATTATTTTCTCTATCTCAGTGGGATCTACTATCTGTCAAAGAAGAACAAAATCATGCTATGGAGATCAAAGATTTACGAAATACAATGCAACACATTTCTTTTGTAGAATAGAAGTTACCCCAATGGCATCAGTTTTATCTGCAGTAACCAACTTGACCCATCCATTTTACAACCTCTAATTTAGATAGTTTTGCAACACATTTCTTTTATACATCAATTGGTCCAAAATAACAAGCTGTACTCTTTATGTTCTATCTCCACTTTTGTTATGCACTCTTAATAGATACCTAGATAGCTACACCAAGATTCCTATAATTTTGGGAGTAGGAAGGGCTGAATGTTAGTGGGCTTAGTAAGAAAATAGGGTTTAGAGGGCTAGCCTCAAATAAGATGGGTGCTGCTACAAGCCTACAAGGGCTGATTGTTAGTGGGCTTAATAAGAAAGTTGGATTGTAAAGGGCTAGTAGCACGTATGACAGGTGCCGCTAGCAGCACCAAATAACTTTTTAAAGCGTAGACAAAAAATTGTGCGGGACAATGCACCCTGCCCAGTCCCATTTGGACCCATACTAAGAACATGACCCACTTTGACAGTTTGACCCATTATCCACCGCACCAGATCTACCATCTTGCCATCTCTAAGCTCTAGATATAACGAAAAAATCTTGCCTGTACAAGATCCTTTTCTTCAATCAGTCCCTTGACGGTTCCACCTTTTTGCATTAGTTCAAGAAGTATCTGCAGCATATTACACGAGTGTTGAATCAATACATATAAGTTCAAACTTGCATCAAATTTCTGAAATCGAAAAGTAGAAGACACACCTCTTTCCCTATCTTTCCACTGATGGTTCCACTTTTTATGGAACCTATCAACTCACTTAATTCTTGAGGGCTAAGTTTAATTTCATTAATAGACAGCTTCTCGTTCTTCATGTAAGCAGCAATATCTCCCATGATCCAGTTAGCCGCTAGTTTGATATCAGGAACTTTAGCAATTGTCGCATCAAAAAAGTCCGCAACCTGAGACAGTGGCAGATCGAGGAATTCTGATTAGGGTATGCATTTCCATAGAAGATTTTGCTAAGTTGGTACTTAAGAGGAATTTATTTATTATTTTTATTATTATTTTTGATAACACAAAACACAATAAATTTTTCAAGGTACCCAAATCTGTATTTTTAGACAACAGATGAAATGTATGCCATAATTCTATTTTAGGTTCATCTAACCTCCTAAACCATTTTTTTCAAATATTTGGATATATATTGTAAGATATCCTTTTTCTCGATCATAACTAATGCACCTCTTATTTATTAATAAACATATAAAATTGGGGGAAAAGTGCCCATGGGCCAACCCAGATATGTAAGATGTTTGACTAGTATGACGGGACGAGTGTGACATACATTTACATCATTGGCAAGAAAAAGAACATCCTGCATGCTTAGACCCATCTCTTCATATCTTCGACGTTTCATTTCTGGAAGTTCAGGTAAATAATCACGAATACCGTTCACATATTCTTCAGTTAATATAACTTCCGGAAGATCAGGTTCAGGAAAATATCGATAATCTGCAAGTCCTTCCTTTTTCCTCATTGTAACTGTTTTCTAATAGGAGGAGCAAAAAAAAAAAAAAAAAAAAACATAAGGTTTAAATGTATTCCTACTCATTGAAGTCGTAATAAATAAATAATACTGAAGAGACAAATAGAGATAATGACCAACAATAAAATTTTTAGTGAAATAAAAATATAAGTCCTGCAAATTAGAATAAAAAAGGGGAATCATAACTGATTATTTGCCCCTCAAATAATAATATGAAGTTTAATATACAAACTTTAAAAGTTCATTATTATGACTTTAATAGCATAGCATAACTGAGGTGTCGTATAACCTGAGAGCCTTCTTCCCAGAGACGTGTTTCTTGCACAATTTCATCGGCTTGCCCTTCATTATAAAGTGCTGCCTGTCTTGCTATCTCGAAATCAATAGCTCTACTCATTGCTGAAAATGAATTCAGATTCTTTATCTCAACCTATCAAAGAACAAAAAATGATAGAGTTTAGCTACAAACAAGAAACATAAGCACGTCAAAACACTATTTTCTACCGCTTGAACTAATTATCTTGTTCTGATTATTCAATATCACAAAACCACTTTCAAAACACACATCTGAATGCCGCCTTGAATTGATAAACAAAGCAAACTTTTTTGCATTTGTCATCCCTATATTTAGCATAGTGAAGTACCTTGGTTCCGAATTGTAATTGTCCAATTGGACGAATGGAAACATTTACATCACAACGAAGTGATCCTTCTTGCATATTTCCATTACCAACTCCCAAATATCTCACTACCCTTTGCAACTCTGCAGCATATTCTGCAGCCTCGATTCCCGTTCGCATATCAGGTTCAGATACAATTTCAAGCAATGGCACCCCTGCTCTATTCAAATCGACCTGCTCCCAAGAAACAAAATCAACCAGAAATCCTCAAAATATGTATACTATAATACTCCAAAGAAAAAAACTAAAATCACAAATTTGACAACATAAGTTAATAGTTTGACTCTTCTTTTGCTACAGAGTAACTTTTCTTATGTCAGTTTCAGTTGTTCGTGTAAAAAGATTATTATGAATACAATTTTCTGATCATTAGTGTCAAACTACATGGCGTTTGAATTTGCATTTTCTAACTGATCAATTCAAGTTGAAGGAAAAAAAAGTTAGGAACTTAGCATGTATCTTACAGCAACTCCTTATATGATTAGTGAAAGTTGATAACTTTGACCATAAATAAAATAGAAAATCATTATCATAGTCAATTTACGCAAAACTCAAAGCCGATTATCGAGACTTCAGTAAGCAGTTATCATTTAATACACACCTTCAAACACCCATAATGTGAGAATGATCACCTGTGAATAGGTCCCGGTTCCTGTGTGAAGTAGTTTCCCAGCATCCTCCTCCATATGAACCCGAGTAATACCGAATCTTCTATGCCCTCCACCAAATTCAAGTGGAAGATCCAAATCAATGAACCCATTTGTGGCAATTGGAATATCAAATTGTGAAATTTGGTACCCTTTTGGAAGATCCGGATAAAAATACTGTTTCCTATCAAACTTAGAAGTCATAGATAATTTACAATTGAGTGCAAGACCAAGCATCACTGCATACTCGATTACTTTAGAATTCAAAACGGGTAAAGCACCTGGTAAACCCATACAAACGGGGCAAACACATGAGTTTGGTTGAGACCCATAACTATAAGCACAACTACAGAATGCCTTTGTTATAGTCGATAACTGCACATGTGTTTCTATACCGATAATTGCTTCATAATCTTTCAATACTTTCTCAACAGCTTTTGCTCGTGCGGTTTCTGTGAAGTTTGAGGGAGCTTGATGCTTTGTTTTAGATGAAGTATCCATTTGTGTGCTTTGCATTGAACAAAAGATAACATGTTTTCTTGATATGAATGCAGAGGAACAAGGTAATAATGGGCGGGTTTGAATGCCTCTAAATAGCGTAAAAGCCATTAAAACTTTATTTAGCTAATTCAGGTTTGGATGTATCAATGAGAAGTATCTGCCAAGTATCGAAAATAACACATTAAGTTTCAATCAAGATTGAATAACATTTTAGTCACAGAACAAGCTGAAAATTTCCAAACTTATAAAATGGAAAATTCTAAGTATACCAATATACTTAATATTTAACCAACATTCAAAGAATAAATTCCGGAAAAAAGTAAAACCTACAAATAATCAAGCTGAAATATTTTAGACATGTGAAATTTGAGTACACCCAATATTGGATTTATCCAATTCACACATAATTAACCAAGATTCAAGATTAATTAGTGAGATAAACACAAGAAACAAACCCACATTAATTTCACACAGTTAAGCTGAAAGTTTCAAACTTCTTATCATATTTTAGCATTACTCACAGAATAACAGCAGTAACACAAAACTTGAAAGTATACCCAAAAGGTATTTTATACTGTATTATTTTCTTGAATCCAAATAACTTGCAGATAGCAGATAATAATATGAACACTAAAGAACTCTTAGAAAATTTATGAGGGAATATCAAGATTATAATAAAGAAGCATTAAAGCTGTTTACGTTACCTGGATAGAATTCAATAAACTATGATGCTATGCAATAATGAGCAAAATGGGCTTTTTTCATATCCTTGTATACAAAAACCCTTGAATACAGATTCAACTGCCCGTCTGTGTATGTGTGTGTTTGAGGTTTTGATAAGCTTTCAGCTTCGTCCAACGGCTGTGACAGGATATGGAGGAATTGAAAATTGACGATGATTTAGGTAGGTAGACTTTATATAATTATAAGTTAGACGATAAACAAAAAGTGGTCGTGCCGGAGTGGTTATCGGGCATGACTAGAAATCATGTGGGCTTTGCCCGCGCAGGTTCGAATCCTGCCGACCACGTTTCTTTTATCTATTTTTTGCAAACTTAAGCTTATATTTTGTTTTATATGTCTGCGTTTTTCTTCGGTGATTGTATTAAACTTCAATAAGTTGTTGACTTGGTACTCCCTGCGTCTCAAAATTATAGTTTATGTTTTTGTCAGGTGACAATAATTTTGGGACGGAGAGAGTATATGAGTTTTGCATTAAAAACATGGGCAAATGACCAAAAAGGAGTTACATTTTAAAAACATGGGCAAATGGCCAAAAAGTAATATCAAGTTTACTAATGCTCAAAAAAATTGAAGCAATTGGGGGAACATTAACCGAGAACCTGAAGAATCTGTCATTTTCATTAATACGATTTTTTCTAAAAGTTTTTAAAGATGGCATCATAGTCAAACCGTGTCTTTTGATACAGTTTTTTGTAAATGTTTCTGAAAATTTTACTCATTTGTTTTAAATATATCAATGAAAATGACTGGTTCAATTTACAAAAAACATTTTCAAAAACATTTACAAAAAACTGTATTAATGAAAATGACTGGTTCTCCAAGTTCCCGATTAATTTTCCCCCGATTGTTTCAATTTTAAAATGTAACTCCTTTTTGGGCATCAGTAAATTTGATATTCCCTTTATTGGCAATTTTTAACAACTTCGTTCCCCTTTCGGGCTATTTGCCCTAAAAACATATGGTATATGGTACTGAACCTTTTTTTTTGTGTCGTAGAGTCGAGATAAAACGTTTTAATAATAATAATAATAATAATAGAGTAGCCCTTTTTCGCATGTGTCAAGCTTCTCCTCTCACCACCTAAACTTTGGTCCAACGTGTCAAATCCTTATTAACTTTCTAATTTTATATGCCACCTCATGGAATCTATTACGGAGTATTTAGTATGTCATTCATTTTTCCTAATCATAACCTATTAGTTTTAAGAAGTCAACTAACAAATCGGTTTATTTTAACATGTCATTCATTAACCCTTATTAGTATCTCATTAGTTTTGGAATGTCAATTATATAATCCATTTATTTTAACATGTCATTATAGAAAGTCAACCATTTCTTAATGACTCGATACGGTATACTTAATAATTTTGGAAGTTAATAATGTTATACATGTTATAAAGGTAATAGTTATTGTTGTCAAATCACTTTCACATCTTTTATTGAAATGTATTGTATCTTTGTTAGTAATTGTATATATTCTTAGAATGAAAAAGTTTTTTAGGTTCCATGTTGTACTCCATAGTATTAATTTCAATTGACATCCATGACTAGAAGATAGAATTAAACAATGTAGTAGTCATTATTTCCTCAATAATTAGAAGATTACACAAATGAATGGTGTCAATCTTTTACAATTTACAAGAGATTTAATGTATTTTCGTATTGAATATTTTAAACTCACCTACTCACATCCTAAAACATAACTTTGACCGATTTTATGGAATGTTTCCAAACTCACCTACCCGTTTCTAAAAATATAAGTTTGAGGAGCTTAAACACTTATTTCATATAAATATCATTGTATTTATTATCTCTATTGGTAAAGTGATGCGTTATAAAATGAGTGATATTTATGAATAGGATGAAGGCAATCAAGTTGATGAATGAAAGGTAAATATGTCATTTTACTCAACTAAATATAACATTTAATATATTGTTTGATGCAAGACGACATTACTGTAACACCCCCAAATTTACGGTTTAGCGGAAGCAAGCTTGGGGGTGCTACTAATCAAGTAATCAAGCACAAAGGATACAGTGAACGACTCTATATGAGACGTTTGATAAATAATACATTACATAAATATTCAAAAAAATACATAAGTGTCGAGTTCGCTAGTAAATTCTACAGAGTCTAATACATGACATCTATTACAAAAGAAATGCATAGAATCTCCGAGCGGGTAAATGCATGCGACTCGAGCTAGTAAGCAAATCCTGCAGGGCCATCCTACTGTTGCTGTGTACCTGAGAATGCATCACTAAAAGGTCAACCAAAAGGTTGGTGAATCTCACAGGTTTGTAGTGAATAGTTAGTTTGAACACATCAAGTAGTAAAAGTGTTTGTACAGTTTTAACCAGGTAGTAAGTAACGATTACACGAATGCAATCCGGTTGATATACATTGCCATGAGCATCATAGTTGAAGCTTAACCCGTAAACCAGTAAGGTACATTTAAGTACAAGTAATGTGCCCCCCGTGAGTGCTAATCCAAAGACACTCATAAGTAACGAGTAAGAAACGCCCGTTTATACAGTACGGTTCGTGGTAGTGCGTGCTACCCCGGGCGGGGATTGTCAGTCCCATATGGATCCATATACTAAAACTCGCGCTTATCCTATAATTAACAACTATGATTCGGAGGCCTTCAGTGGATTAATCGTAACTCATGCAATTCAGTATATCCGTAAATCTGTAAGTCTGTAAAGTAGTAAATCGGTACATGTGTTCAAGTAAAACAAGTAATGCATCTCACCCCTGAGTGAAAACAGTAAAAATAGGGGCTGCGAGACTCACCTGAGCCTAGTAAGTACGTATGGAAATCAAGTAAGTAACGCGGATGTGAGTCCGTAAGTAAGTCGGTTCTCTGAACCCTGCAACCTTCTGGCGTCCGAAACGCACAAGGTTGTAAGTAAGTAAGTAAATAAGTTGGTGTCTTAAAAGATCACCCATGCTAGTTGTCCACTCAACTAGTTAATGTCCAATGTTTGTTTGTTCAGTATTTCGTTTGTAGTTTGAAAACAAGTATGTCCCGTTGGTGACGGTTTTTGTAATAATAATCCAAATATTATTATTGTTATGTATCTCGTTGTGTCATATCCTTGTAATGTATATTTGTAAGTCTGTCATTTGTATCGCGACGTGAAAGTGTTTTTCGAAAGTAAGTTCGAGCGAGTGCACGCTCGTATAAGTGTGAGTGTGATCTCATATGTATGTAGTGTATACTTTTCAAAGTATTAGTGTTTGTATGTCCCGGTATTATTGTATAAAGTTCGGTTTTCGTATGCGTTCAACACTTAGTGTAAAAAGTATTTACAAGTTCCTGGATGACGGGGGTCCGGGGGCAGCGCCCCTGGTAGCGGGGTCCAAGGGGCGGCAGCCCCTGGCGGGGTCCAAGGGGCAGAGCCCCTGGCTGGGGTCGAGCTGCCAGGTCAGCTTGGAAAATTTTTATTTCTACTACATTGCTTTATTAAAAACGCATTTGAAATCTAAAATTGGAAAAATTGACCAAGATTTGTCAAGGGCTGAAACTGTTGTGTGAAGCAGGTTTACGAGGCGAGTTGAGTTTGGACTCGCAGAACAAGTGGGTTCGTAAGTCTCGACTCGCCGGTCTCGACTCGCAAGGTAGGTCAGTTCGCGGGTCAAGTCAACTCGCAGGTCGGGTCGACTCGCAGTTGGTTTCGGTTCGTTATTCAACTCGTAAGTTAACTCGCTGGTCGACTCGCAAGTCAACTCGCGAGTGGGTTCGATTCGCAGTCCGTTTCGGTTCGTTAATTGGCTTCGCGAGTCGAGATCTCGGTTCGACTCGCAGGACGGCCGAGATCTGGGATCTCAACTCGCGAGATGAACTGTCAGCGATTTTTGATGGGTTTTCGATTTTTAAAGCATTTTTAACGGGATTTTTGGGCATAATCTTGTTGAGTGGACTCATTAACATGTAAATAAACGCTTTTCAAGTAATTAAGAAGAGTTTTAAAGCTTCATACCAAGAAATCGAAAATGGGGAAGGTGGAGATGGAGATGATCTTGATGCTTCTTCTTGGTGATGATGAGGATTCCGACGGTGGTGGTGGTTCGGCGGTGGTGTGGTGGTGTTGCTGCTGCCGATTGGAGGAAGAGAGGGAGAGATTTGAGAGAGTTTAAGGTGTGGGTGTGGGTGTGTGTGTGTAAAGTGAAATGAAATGGGAAAGGGATGGGATAATAAGGGGTGGATCGGTGGGTTGGGTCCGCGGGTCGGGGCTGACCCATTTGGGTCTCGGTTCGCGTGGTTGTGTTTCCGAATTTTGTATCACGAGTTGTAGTCGGTTAAATCCCGTAGTTGTTTAAATGTTATTTCACGTTATTTGTTAAAGTGTGTCCAAAATATTTTTTTGCCGAAGTATTTTATCAAGATACTCCATTTCAAGTTATGAAATTACAAAAACATAATTTTTGTTATTAATCGCTCGTTGGGGTGCGTTTTGCGTGCTTTCGTCGTGTTCAGAGTGTTTTTATCCATAAGTAATACTTGTAATATATTCTCACAATATATTAATGTAAATAACGTTTGTTTGGTTAATTCCACATTATTTATAAATTTGTCACCAACGTCCATATTAGTTAATGTCGGACTTCGTCCTGTCCATCTGTGTACGATTTCAGCAAATCGCGTAAGCGTGTATATAATTGCACTAAATCCTATGTATATTTAGCCTGATATAACTAAATACACATAATAATCACGTAATTAAGTACAGTAATGATAACCTAAAATGCCGGGTGTTACATTCTCCCCCCGTTAGGAGAATTTCGTCCCGAAATTTATTCGAAGTAGTAGTCTGTGCATCTTCTAAGAAAGGTCGTGAGATATGTCGAGTGATGTTACGTCTGTCTCTAGTTGCCTTCCTCCCCCTTCTTAGAAGAAGAAGGAAAGCTTTCGGTGTGTGCTGACCATGTTCAATGGACGGGGTCAGTCGGTCAGTAGAGTGTAGCTACAATGCGTAATAGTAGCCTATAGTAATTCAGGAAGTCTACAGTGCTTATAATGTCTGTGATAGTTGTAGGATCATAGAGTAAACTAACTCTATCAGTATCGTGTAGGATTTCAGGAGGTGACGTGGCGACGTACCTATGGTATCGCGACAGTCTGTGGAGGTTCCGGCACCAGTCTTTCCCTTTTTGTTATCCTTCGTAGTCAGTGACGGGCAGTTAGCCTTGAGGTGCCTAGTGTTTCCGCATTCGAAGCAAGCCTTCAATGCTTTAGAGTCGGTATTTCTAGGTGCAACCCTACAGTCCCGGACTTGGTGTCCATAGGTCTGGCATTGACGGCAACGAGTACCACAAGGTCCGGTGTGGTGACGATTACATGTGGAACAAAGAGGTTTGTCTCCCCTATAGGTTTTCCCCTTGGCTCCAGCAGTGTGAGTTTGAGTCGTTTTTGTCCTTTTTGTTCGGGGCAGAGTAAAGTCTGTGTTGGAGCTTTCTCCTGGATTCCTTTTGAGGGTTGTCAGTTGGGCTTCGGTATCCTTTTCTTTAGGAATACTAGCTTGGGTCATCTGTGATGCAGAGTTAGAAACCAACTGAAGTACATTTCCCAGAGTTGGGCACAGGAACCTTAATTGTTCCCAATAGAACTCTAGAGTTCGCAGGCGCAACCCCTGTTCGAGGGCATGTTGGCGCAAATTGGTGATTTCCTCCTGAACAGTAGCTAGCTGATTGCGTAATGCATTCAGTGTTTCGTCTGTATGCTGGGAGTTGTTAGTGTTTACATTGACAATGATCGGAGGGGTAACAGTAGGGGGAGTGGTGACAGTAGGAGAAGTGGTGACAGCGGCAGCTGGGGTATAGTTATCAGTAGCAGAGTTTGAAGTGGAATTTGCTCGTGTTATATGAGTAGCTTCTGTAGCTACGGGTTGAGGTGGAACCTCTTCAATTCCTCCTGGATGAGCCATTTCTTCCAAAGGTTCTTTGATCACTGTCTCGGTGTCACTTTCGAGAGTACGTAGATAAGGAAACATTGATTGCTCCTCCTCAAGTTGGTCGTCATTCGACATGTGGCTGTCAGTGGAGTAGCTTGTCATTTCCTAGGGAATGGGTGTTTTGTTAAAACGATGTTTTAATGATGACATTAGGTATTGTATAATGGCAAGTATGAGTTTTGAAGTATAAAATTTGAATTTTAGCGAAGACAATAAAAGTACAAACGGTTCTCACCGAACAGACAATTTGCGGCGTAAAGTTCGGGCAGATGACGCGTAAAGACAATAGTTCTATGGTTCCCGTTCTCAACCAGTGTGAGATGCATGGGAAAAAGTCTGTTTGTTAAGTTCATAGTGTAATTACGTATTACACCTATCGGCCTATAAGTAGTTCGTTTATCCTAGGTTGTGCCTAAGATCTATAGCAATAAAGGGAACATTGAGCAGTAAGTAGGATTTATCAATCAAGTAGTATAGAAGTAATTAGGTTGATTAAGAGTGAATCGTATCCGCATCCAGTTTCAGGTCTTGATGATTGTTTCCAGCGTTGATGATATGAGCTTGTCCCGTGCATTGTTATTTTGGTTCTTCAGTTTTGGGCGGTCCTTCCTGAAAGGCTCGGTACCGTTGCACCCGTGGAAAGTCTTAAATGTACTAGTGTTGGTACCAGTTATGATTGTTCTACAATCTTTGGCTAGATGTCCGAATCGTTGTATTTGGTACCCGCCATGATGAAGATTACATTTAGAGTAGTAGGGCTTGTTCCCCTTGTACGTCATCGAGTCATCAGAACTGGCAGCATAGGCCTTAATAGTCACAGTCTTTTTGTTGGTGTGGTTTTGAAGGTTGGGGTTTCCATCAGGCTTCCTTTTGTTATTATCACTAGAAGATGGGGCTAGTCGGTAAGGGAGCTCGTGTCATGGTGCTTAGATAGTCAACCCATACCCGACGATGATGTCGAAATTTCCGATCTTGACAGTATGAGATTGACGGTGAAGAGCTCGTTTGCAAGGTATCCGGTTTCTAATGTCGGTCAGTACCGAAGTAAGTGGATTACTACGTCGGGGAAACTGCCGTCTTTCGAAAAGCAGTTGTCGGGTGTTGTTGGCGGTAAAATGAGAAAAGTGACGTAAATGAGTGGTGCACGAAGGTCCGAACGATGTCGTGTTTGGTATCCCACTACTAGCTAGTTGTTGTTTGTTATACGGTGCATATGAAGTGATGGAATTACAAGTGAATATCATAACAAGGGTTGGGTAGTATGCTTGAACTGAAAACTTTTGTTTAGGTATTTCAAATTTTGTAGATGAGTAAATTGTGAGATTTAGATAGGTGTTTTGCTCAGCAGCGATGGGGTCGTAGCGAATTTACGTTTTGTAAATTTGGTTAGACGTAGGCATATCAACAATCGGATCGTGTTTGAAAGGTAGTCAATCGCGGCTGTATTACTATTTTGAGGCGAACGAACGTTCAGTATGAGTAGTGAGTAGTCCTGTCGTGGCAAGTCCTTATTGCCGTAATGATTAGAATGATCGATTTGTCGTGGGAATAGTGGTGGACTTAGTCATCGTGAGTGTCCCTCGCGGCACTAATCCAGTTGAAAATTGAACGATTAAATCGTGAATCGAGTCTAATGTTAGCCGCTGGGTTTTACCCGATGGTTGGAAGATGTTTCCAATACGTAGTAGTTGTGGTTGACTAATAACCTTGGTGGGCATCACTACGATGTCATGTCTTAATGGGAGGAGCATCAGCTGTAATACTGCTAGCGTTTGGGTTTTGTTCGTGATGGTACATCTATCCATCTAGTCGTGTATAATACAAGCGACTTTTATATGTCATTGGTAATGGTACGGTGGAACACATGAAAGATACGGTTATCACAATTGTGTAGATCTTGGGAAAACGTGTCAAAACATGAAATATCGATAGGTTATACATGATAGGTTGTAATCCATGTACATGCAGATTACAAACGCCAGAGTTTACAAAATGCACCGGGAATTGTTACATCCGGTTGAATATAAGGAACCTAATACAAAATGTGATGGTATCACTATATGGCCATCGGAATAGAGTTTCTAGTACCATACATCATGATTACACAATCCGCTGTACATAGGTTTAACAAAATTTGATGCTGGTTGTCGTTAGGTCATTCTTAGTTAGGCTTCCTGGCCTTCGGACTCGTCTTCCGACTCCAGGTTTAGGTCGTGTGGGTGGTAGCGTGCCTCAAGCATGTCCCTGTATCTTTGAGTCGTGGAGTGGTACCCAGTCTCCTCCGTTGACTTCCTGCCTAAACGTTTGATCCACGTTTTGGTCCTACGGGTTAGGTTGGTGGCCACTTTCTTCCAGTAACGGATCTTATCTTTGATTCGTGTAGGGACAGATCGGTTTGAGATTCTCAATCTTTGTTCATAGTCTATGCACTTACGCTTAAGTGCCCAATTTCGGCCGTCTAGTCTCACGGCCTGATCTCGCACTCTTTCATATTCTTCAATGTCGATGCCAGTCATTTCGAAATTCTGATTTTCGTTTCCCTCTAATACGATTTCTCCTTCTGGTATGATATCCCCATCGAGATACGTGTACTGAATTTGTTCCTCGTGGACTTGGTCACTATCTGACGTGTAGTCGTCCATTTGGGAATTTGCAGCTTTGAGTTCTATAGAAATGACAGAGAGAGGATTTTAGTCCTTGGAAGCACGTTGATTTCGTGTGTCAAATGTGATTTTCATAAAATCAATAGAGTGCACCACAACGTGGTGTGACGGTAATCAAGTCTGTCGTGGTCGGTGCAACCCGCTGAGAGAAATTTGTATGTGTCACCAGAGTAAAGTTGGCTATCTCTATAGCGAGTGTGTTAACGTGCGAGGCCTATTCATATATATTCAATATATAATAGCCTAGTAGTATAGTCAGTGAGTGAGGCCTATGTATGCATATACTCGTATATCACATAATAGCCTAGTGTATGTCTAGCACAGAACAAGTAAGAGTCTCGGTTCTCTCGTGATCAGAGTCAGCTAGTGCATTCCGGTTCAACATAACCCATTTCAGATCTCACATCATCTTCTTTTAATTGTACATAGTTGATCAGGCTATGTTAAATTAAACTCTTATGATGTAATCACTGAACCAGTTATATCTAATGGGGAATACTGCCTAACGGTCATAGTCTAGGCCCACTAAATGCAACCTAGTTCACTATAACCTTAGGCTCTGATACCAATCTGTAACACCCCCAAATTTACGGTTTAGCGGAAGCAAGCTTGGGGGTGCTACTAATCAAGTAATCAAGCACAAAGGATACAGTGAACGACTCTATATGAGACGTTTGATAAATAATACATTACATAAATATTCAAAAAAATACATAAGTGTCGAGTTCGCTAGTAAATTCTACAGAGTCTAATACATGACATCTATTACAAAAGAAATGCATAGAATCTCCGAGCGGGTAAATGCATGCGACTCGAGCTAGTAAGCAAATCCTGCAGGGCCATCCTACTGTTGCTGTGTACCTGAGAATGCATCACTAAAAGGTCAACCAAAAGGTTGGTGAATCTCACAGGTTTGTAGTGAATAGTTAGTTTGAACACATCAAGTAGTAAAAGTGTTTGTACAGTTTTAACCAGGTAGTAAGTAACGATTACACGAATGCAATCCGGTTGATATACATTGCCATGAGCATCATAGTTGAAGCTTAACCCGTAAACCAGTAAGGTACATTTAAGTACAAGTAATGTGCCCCCCGTGAGTGCTAATCCAAAGACACTCATAAGTAACGAGTAAGAAACGCCCGTTTATACAGTACGGTTCGTGGTAGTGCGTGCTACCCCGGGCGGGGATTGTCAGTCCCATATGGATCCATATACTAAAACTCGCGCTTATCCTATAATTAACAACTATGATTCGGAGGCCTTCAGTGGATTAATCGTAACTCATGCAATTCAGTATATCCGTAAATCTGTAAGTCTGTAAAGTAGTAAATCGGTACATGTGTTCAAGTAAAACAAGTAATGCATCTCACCCCTGAGTGAAAACAGTAAAAATAGGGGCTGCGAGACTCACCTGAGCCTAGTAAGTACGTATGGAAATCAAGTAAGTAACGCGGATGTGAGTCCGTAAGTAAGTCGGTTCTCTGAACCCTGCAACCTTCTGGCGTCCGAAACGCACAAGGTTGTAAGTAAGTAAGTAAATAAGTTGGTGTCTTAAAAGATCACCCATGCTAGTTGTCCACTCAACTAGTTAATGTCCAATGTTTGTTTGTTCAGTATTTCGTTTGTAGTTTGAAAACAAGTATGTCCCGTTGGTGACGGTTTTTGTAATAATAATCCAAATATTATTATTGTTATGTATCTCGTTGTGTCATATCCTTGTAATGTATATTTGTAAGTCTGTCATTTGTATCGCGACGTGAAAGTGTTTTTCGAAAGTAAGTTCGAGCGAGTGCACGCTCGTATAAGTGTGAGTGTGATCTCATATGTATGTAGTGTATACTTTTCAAAGTATTAGTGTTTGTATGTCCCGGTATTATTGTATAAAGTTCGGTTTTCGTATGCGTTCAACACTTAGTGTAAAAAGTATTTACAAGTTCCTGGATGACGGGGGTCCGGGGGCAGCGCCCCTGGTAGCGGGGTCCAAGGGGCGGCAGCCCCTGGCGGGGTCCAAGGGGCAGAGCCCCTGGCTGGGGTCGAGCTGCCAGGTCAGCTTGGAAAATTTTTATTTCTACTACATTGCTTTATTAAAAACGCATTTGAAATCTAAAATTGGAAAAATTGACCAAGATTTGTCAAGGGCTGAAACTGTTGTGTGAAGCAGGTTTACGAGGCGAGTTGAGTTTGGACTCGCAGAACAAGTGGGTTCGTAAGTCTCGACTCGCCGGTCTCGACTCGCAAGGTAGGTCAGTTCGCGGGTCAAGTCAACTCGCAGGTCGGGTCGACTCGCAGTTGGTTTCGGTTCGTTATTCAACTCGTAAGTTAACTCGCTGGTCGACTCGCAAGTCAACTCGCGAGTGGGTTCGATTCGCAGTCCGTTTCGGTTCGTTAATTGGCTTCGCGAGTCGAGATCTCGGTTCGACTCGCAGGACGGCCGAGATCTGGGATCTCAACTCGCGAGATGAACTGTCAGCGATTTTTGATGGGTTTTCGATTTTTAAAGCATTTTTAACGGGATTTTTGGGCATAATCTTGTTGAGTGGACTCATTAACATGTAAATAAACGCTTTTCAAGTAATTAAGAAGAGTTTTAAAGCTTCATACCAAGAAATCGAAAATGGGGAAGGTGGAGATGGAGATGATCTTGATGCTTCTTCTTGGTGATGATGAGGATTCCGACGGTGGTGGTGGTTCGGCGGTGGTGTGGTGGTGTTGCTGCTGCCGATTGGAGGAAGAGAGGGAGAGATTTGAGAGAGTTTAAGGTGTGGGTGTGGGTGTGTGTGTGTAAAGTGAAATGAAATGGGAAAGGGATGGGATAATAAGGGGTGGATCGGTGGGTTGGGTCCGCGGGTCGGGGCTGACCCATTTGGGTCTCGGTTCGCGTGGTTGTGTTTCCGAATTTTGTATCACGAGTTGTAGTCGGTTAAATCCCGTAGTTGTTTAAATGTTATTTCACGTTATTTGTTAAAGTGTGTCCAAAATATTTTTTTGCCGAAGTATTTTATCAAGATACTCCATTTCAAGTTATGAAATTACAAAAACATAATTTTTGTTATTAATCGCTCGTTGGGGTGCGTTTTGCGTGCTTTCGTCGTGTTCAGAGTGTTTTTATCCATAAGTAATACTTGTAATATATTCTCACAATATATTAATGTAAATAACGTTTGTTTGGTTAATTCCACATTATTTATAAATTTGTCACCAACGTCCATATTAGTTAATGTCGGACTTCGTCCTGTCCATCTGTGTACGATTTCAGCAAATCGCGTAAGCGTGTATATAATTGCACTAAATCCTATGTATATTTAGCCTGATATAACTAAATACACATAATAATCACGTAATTAAGTATAGTAATGATAACCTAAAATGCCGGGTGTTACAATTACTCATGACCTTGATGTGTTTCTATCTTAACAAGATACTCAAACTCATTGTCTTCTCAATGTTCAATTTCGAAAAAATTAGTGATTGCCTTGGTAGTTAGTACTTTTCATTGTTCTCAACCGATTCTCAGATATCTTTTCGTTTCAGGATGCTTATTATACTTAATTATAAAATGTTGTTGTATTTTGGTGATTTTTTTTTTATCTCTAATACTTTTCATGGAACGTAGTTCTTTTGCAATGACAAAATCAATGAGATGCAGAGCTACATTGAAAGGTGAAATGGTTTGAAGGTATTGATATATGATCAAGACGATAAGGTTACTAATCGTACGATAAATTTTGTATTTAAGGAGGTACTTCAAAATTTGTATATTATGATAAAATTCTTATAGATATCTTAACACTTGTGTTTCTTATTTTTTAGAATTGTATTAATCTTTCATATAAGTATTTTATAAGTTTTTATCAAATAAAGTTATCATTTCTAGCCGTCCGTTGGACGGGTTTAACACTAGTTTTATGTATATGAGAAATATATATTAAAATTAAAATATCTAAGCAGGCTCTGGATCGTACTGTCGTTCCCTATATTGGAGTCAAAAAGTTGATGCGCCTGGAATCGACAGTTTTTAGAGGCGGTAACGCTGTCTGGGAATATTTCGACGTCAGCAGCGGGACGACTAGTGGTTTTAATATTTGTACTTTGCATGTGGCATAAACCTCCAAACTGACAAGTACCTAATACTAGTAAGTTGTAAGAATGATCTAGGGTCGTCTCAAGACGGTCGAAATTGAGGCGGAGTTTATAAGGTTAGTCAAAGTGGCAATGAATGGAGTCACAAGGTATCAAGGTTGTATTCTCGAAGTTACGTGCTAGTGGGGAGCTTCAGGGGCTAGAAGCCGGGTATCGACTTGGGAAGGCGAAAACACCAATCGACAAATCAACTTTTTATAATCCTTCCGCTTATGCCTCCCTTGATACTGAGGTGGAGTTGATTGCAATCGCCTTTCCGTATGTTGATCGCATATCCGAGTGTGCTGATATGTCTATTGAAGAGTTGAAAGAAAATTGAACTGGTACTTAAGGAGTAGTTTGTGTGTCTACTAGTGATTGCAAAGCTTTTGGAGCTTCAACTCTTATTTTTTGGGTAGTAAGATATGATGTCTTTTGTTTGTTGTATGTAATTGATTCAAACAAGGTACGGTATGTACTCACGTTGCGACGGGATATATCTGATATCACTAAATTATAGTCTTAAATCATATGCGATTGTTAAAGAGATGACCGTAATACATTTTTTTATTGTCCGCGTTCAGTATCAAGGAATACATATCTTTTAGATCGTGTTGATATATTTTAAAAAAATATAACAATCGAAAAACTATAACAATCTACATGTTAACAATTATCGTAACCATACATTCATTAAAGCTTAAAATGATATATATGTTAAACAGTTATAGTATGTTTAATTGTTAACGATTCTTAAAAACATAGAGTAAATTAAATTATATCAACCTAAAAATCCAACATAATTTATCTTTTATTTATTATATAATCAAATTATTATCAAATTATATATGTATTTTTAGGCCCTTATTGGTGATTTTAGATAGTCGACCAGTTCGTCCACTATCAAATATGGCCTTGAAAGGACTAAACCATTATAAAATGATCCTATATACGTTAATATATTAAACATGTAGGATTATAAAAAGAAGTATATGAAAGAAAAAAAGAAATTGAATAAAAGGACAAAGACTATCATACTCGAACACACATCTCAAAATTCAATGGTAAATGTGTGGAATTGGTGTAATATGTGACTGCTTACATTAGTAGTTTAAGTGAGTAAAAAATTAGTGCAACATATGCTGTTAAAATAAAATTAGTGTAATATTTAGTTTAATAACTAAATATTAATAATAATATCATATCAAGGGTTGTTATGAAATATGTAAAGTGCTATGATTAATCTAATATTTTTAAAGTTTGAAAAATAGGAAGGAAAAAAAATGTTGACTTAGGAATTGAACTTCGATGGTTTAGAACAAATTGAAAATGACTAACCACTCATGCAAACATTCATATAGCATCTCTGAACATAATAATTTACTTTATATAACATTTTCAACTTCTTTGCACTAAGATCCAAACAAATTACTATTCAGAGTTATCTGCAGATTGATATTAAGAAATAATTTACTTTATATAATATTTTCAACTTCCTTACATCAAGATCCAAACAAATTACTATTCATAATTGTTTGCAAATTGATATTAAGAAATAATATTTCAATATTTGTGATCTTTCATACATGTCAAAATAAAAATGATATAATCTTTTATTATCAGCCTTCAATCTTTTACCTTAAACATTTAGCCCTCTTGATGCACATCTTACAGCCTATTGCAGGCAAGCTTGCTTGAGATTCCCCGTAAGTGATATATTCTAGGTCAGCCTTACATTTCACCAAAGGGCGGTGATATTGTCCCGATTGATTTTGATAAATTCATACCTTTGTATCAAGTAGTTATATTGTACATATATGTTATGCACAATTATAGTGTATTTATCTATGTACAATTACGGTGAGTTTATCAAAAACAATTATAGAATTTACAAATACTATTCAGGGTTTATCAAGTAGTTATATTGTACAGAGATTGTTTTCGTAAATCAATGTAAACCACAAAGACCATTTATGAAATTTACTCATTATAGAAATATCAACAACTTTCACGAAAACATGCCCACTTTATACCAAGATTGGCCACATGCCCCGCGGATGCAAGCACTCTCTTTGAGAGGGTGCAAAGATTTTTATTTTTATTACGTTAATTGAGATGGCAAAAATTATAATATGTCACTAATACCCTCCAAATAAATTTCTTTTACATAATTTGAAAATTTCATGAAGCATAACTCCAGTAGATGCAAGCACTTTTCTGAAGCACATAACCCAAACCACAGTTACAAAATGTAATCAAAATCAAGAGAGATCTTTCACTCAAGAAAACTAATCAAAGTTGACATGTACTGTGTACTAGATGGAAAAAAAAGGTACCACACAAAACGTAAATGATATATAATTGGAAATCAAACTTATATGATCATATTAGAGGTACTGAGCAACAAGCAGAAGTCAAAATTAGAAAAGGAATTATGATTGAGATGTGTGCTGAACCCAAGCAAATTCTTCTTTATACGCTAAACTTCCATCACACGAAGCCTCACATGTATACACCGCAATGGTCCCCCAATCAAGGGAGTTGTAATCATTTTTAACATTAAAGTAGTAAAGCAATTGCGGCAAAATCTGCACATGCAATTGATGTTAATGAGAGAATATGGTGAAAGACTGAAAGTTGTAACAAATCAAAATGTTGGCAAAAGGATCCACAACAGGGACGGGTAGGGAGTTTTAGGTGACGGGTCAAACTGGGTCCAAGCCAAAACAGTAATTCTTAATGCAGGCCAACACAGGCTGAGTCGTGATGGGTTGATCCGCGAAATTTTCAATTCTAATAGGCTACGTGCTCAATTTGGAAGGTTTTAAGAATTAGAATCATACTTTCAGAAACTTTCAATTAGTTTAACCTTCAAAGTTCAAACTGCTTCTTCTTTAGTTAATTTTTTTCATGCGAACTGTTTGCGATTAAAGTTAACCCAAATCGACCCATTCATTAGCAACGGGGTCGATATTGCAGCCTCTACCAAACACTATGCGTGAAAACACAAACACAAATTGAAGTACTATACCTGAAATTCAAAAGCTCGATTGCCACCACAGGAACTGCATTTAGGTATATCAGCTCTTGATGGTTGGCCACTTAACAGCGGCCACAACGGTTCAGAAGTTTCAAACCTAGAGTACCTGCCACATTACCAAACCATATATTTAATGCACATGAAAGATCCTAGATGCAATTTTTTAAATTGTTATTCAATAGCTGCTTCATATGTTATAGGCAAGCCAAAAAGGTATCCCATCACCTTAATACTTGATCAGGAGCCCGTGCTATTCTTTTGCGAAAATATGCCCAACTCTTTACATCACCTTCATCCTTCAAACGAAAATATAATACATTTGTAAGGAATAAATCATATAAATAGAACAGAGGATTCAATGGAACAGTTAATACCTCATTGTTAGTAAGTGATGCCTTTCCATATGCACTGCTGTCAGATACTTCCCCGCCAAACTCAGGTTCATCCTCATTGATGATTTCATATTCTGGCCAGGTAATGTTGCTTGCAGCTGTTTACAGTAGATAATATAGTTTAACTTATTATAGAACTAGAGTGCCTATTTTACTCGCAAGCCTCACATTGCATAAACAAATACTACCATAATGTACTCCTAGAGGTGGCATGATGGGTGGGTCAGTTAGCGATCTGAATAGGTTCAGGCTAAAACAGGTCACCTTCTAGTAATCGTCAAACAAGTCGGGTTGGTTTAATTGACCCACAATCGATCTATTGTCCTTTTATGCTTATATTGTAATTTAAGCCAATATTACTAGAATTCCAACCTAACTCCTTGAATAAAAAGATATGAAAAACCATTGCCTTTATAGCTGAACTTTTCATTTTACGCGTTTAAGATTTAAAAAAGTACTGTATGTATTAGAATACCAACCTATCTCTTTGAATAAAACGATTTATAAAAAACCATTTCCTTTTTAGCTAAACTTTTCTATTTTACCCGTTTAAGAATTAAAAATATTATATATTATTATATATATACATACATATGTGTGTGTTGGTCTTTCTGGAAGCAGTCTCTCTACCTTCGGATAGAGGTATGGCTATCTACATCTTACCTCCTCCCCCATACCCCGCCCTCGGCAGGATATGGTAGTGTTTTTGTTATATATATATACAGCTCTAACAAGCCCATATAAAGGTAAATGGGTCAAAGTTGCCACCTCTAACTCCTATCCAGTGTATATTACGACGTTTGACTTGGCCCATATTAAAAAAAAAATGCTCCAACCCCAATAATGAAGAGCAGCAATCTATCTGTGATAGTGAAAATGGGCAGATAGGTAAGTTCAACACTTAACTCTCAGAATTAGGAACTGGTGTAACTTTCAAAAGACATCTACGATTTTAATGGGTTACAGGGAGTACTATTAACTCAAAGTAATGCAAATGCACGTAACCATAACCAGGCACCTGAAGGGCCAAGTTCACAAATAGTGAGTCCGTATAAAGAAAGAATACTAGCCTTTTGGTATATCATCCGAAGAAACGGTAGAAGGAGAATTAGATGCCTGGCCCGTAAGATCTATTGCTCTACATTGTATTTTATGAGATGACCTCCAGTGATTAGCCTGCATAAATGGAAAAAAAACAAATAATGAATACACGACAAAAAGGAGGTACAGCTAAAAGCAAACAAATTGACACGTATAAATTAGCATTGCAATAAGAACCTGATGCATCTGGGAACAATAAAATGCACTTTTGCAGTTGCCACATCTTTTATCTCCTTTCCAGGTACCACACCAATTACAAAGTGGAGCTGCAAAAACACGCATTGACATGAAGGTTATAAGCAAGAGTTCAAAGTATACCCGCCATTTTGAGTATCTGTATTCTATAGAAAAGGCTACATCGCTACAGTACTACCCTAATAACGTGATGAAAAGAAAAAGGGCAGACATAGCAATTTTGATTCATTTGATTATGAATGGGTAAATTTAGGTCATATTATATCTCTACCGGGTCAATTTGGTAATATCCATAAACATTAGCTTGGTAAGAAAATAGCCAAAAAGGTTGATAGTTGCCCAAACTATATTTTCAATTCATACAACCTCCCATTGTTTAATAAAAACTTAGAAAAATAACTAATTACCATTTTTATAAAAAGGTGTATTAAGTCAACACATTCCTACCTGACCTGCTTCTACCCGCGCCAAAAATTACATGTTCGGACAAATTTGCTAACCCGCCCATCCAGCCACCTCTACAAAAAAGTATGAAATGAAATTTTCCTACCTCCTGATCCCAAAGGCTTGTCAATACCATTGTTCTTAGGTGGCTCACTGGAATAAAACAGATTGTCACGGGGAAGTTGACCACGGAAGACCTTAACACTTCTCAAAGAATACAAAGTATAAAAATACGGACAAGAAAGCAATTTGACATATCAAAAATGAAAAATTAACAACAGATGTCCTTAACACCTCCTAGACCCCTTGTCCGGCTGGTGTTTCCATTGCTCATGTTGGTCTCGCCTAAGGCATGCCATTGAAGGGCACATAAATACAAATAACGTCCTATGGAACGTTGATTCCTTATCAGAAAGAGGTGCATAAACCTACAAAATAGATAATTAAAAAAAATTATTATCTTTACTCCAATGCCTACAAAATAATATCATCCGCTAAAAACCATAATCTATTGGTGCATACAAGTGTATCCAGCATATTGTGTGTTAGTATGTAGTGTACTTCAAACTGGTCTAACATGTGTGATAAACTTCCAATTCTTACTATTGTATGTATATGACCTCTTATAACCTGTAAACCAATTACATTGTGCCATGTACTCGGGCAGGATGACATGGCAGCATATTTGGTTATCACGCAATTAAAAAAAATCTTTACAAAAATCATAAATTACCATTAACTTGACGAAGGGGATCGCCGCATGCATACAATATCAAGAATTGAAAGTTTATTACACACATAAAATCATTTAAAAGTACCTATATACAATAATAATATGTTATAAGTTGGAAACACTTTTGGGCACTTATCCGTAATCTTTTCCAAAAATCATGCATGTGATACTTTAATTATCAAATTCCAGCTAAAGAAGCTCTAGTTATGTATATAGCTTTCCAAGATATTCGATTAAACAAGTAAATGTGAAAAATACCTGAAGCAAAAATCGTAGAGGTTCACCGCACATGTCACACAGACATGATTTACCAGATGGCAAGTTAACTGGATCCAACCAAGCCTATACCACCAACAATATGAACATTCAAATTCTTTCCATAAAGAGCTAATATCAACTGCACTAATATATATAGGGTTAGGTTCTTGTGAGACACAAGGATTACGTGTGAGCGGTGAGAACACATCCTAGCCATCCATTTTTTTGATCAAAAAACCTGATTTTGGAGGTGGCAATATTGTAAATATTTTGAAGTCTGATTTTGGCGGATTCAGATCACTTTTGCTCAGATGAAGCTTTCTTTTTTTTGGGTTCACATAAGTTTGCTGAGGTGAAGCTTTTTTTTTGTTTTCTAAACATAAGGTTCTGAAGTTATGAATGAGATGAAATTAATTTTTTGTGGTTAACATTAGTTTTTCAAGAACTTAAAGGTAAACATATTAATTCACTACTTCAAACATGCTACTAACAAAAAATATTATCACATGTATTGACGAAAGCATTAGATTAATATGCAGTCATTTATACATCTCAAATACGTACAGAAAAACGGATGAGAATTTTAACATTTTCTATGATTTTCCTATATATATACATATATAGAAAAAATATGAAAGAATGAGAATGTGAATATACAGGAGTTCCTCCAGCTTTGCTAGGAAACAGATGGCGAAGAAGGGACCATTCAAAATTGGGTTTTTCAACAAACCCTAATGTAACAGGAGCTTCATTTTCATCTTCAACCTCTTCATCGTCATCATCATCAAAGTCGTCAAATTCTTCATCTTCCTCAGCATTAATTCGCATATTAGTGAACTTAATTAACGAATCATCACTTCCAGTAATGCTTAATTCCTTCGACATAACTGGAGAATTTCTAAAAGTAATCAACGATTTGACAATTGAGTTCTGCGGAGAGGTTTTGGGGAAGAATAGGGTTTAGGGTTCTGTGACTGATGGTTAAAAAAAAGTGAATTTATTAGATGAGATGAGTATGCAACTTACCAATTAAATTTCTCGGGTATGCAATCAACCGGATAGTTTAGGATCCATCAAAAGACATTTTTACCTTCTGATATGGGCGGTGATATATCCACCAAGAATTTTGATAAATCCACAAAAACTACGCATCTCTGGGTTGTACAGTACAAGTTTTAATTGCATAAGTGTGGTGGATCTATCAAAATATTTGGTGGAAATATCACCACCCTTTTGATATTATCAAATGCTGAGTTGTATGACACGTCAGCTGCCACACAATATTTTGTTCACATGTGTCATCCACGTACACATCATCTTCCTTAAACACATTCTCAAAGTTACAAAACACAGACAAAATCGAAATCGAAAATCAAGATCCATAAATTTGACAAAAACAAAAACAACTTCCCATATGCTTCACTATTAATTTAGTATCCCCACATATTTATTTCAATACATATTTACGGTTACTTCCCAAATCTTCACATATGCATACACGTCACAATAATTCTATAAGTATAAACCTCTACCACCGTCACCACCGAAATCTTGATTTCAGTCGAAGAAAAAAATTAAATTCATATAACAAATCACAAGTCTATACAAGTTCCATCCATTTGTGTCGTAAATATAATTTCAAAGTCTTATTAATATTTAATACATCATCAAAACAACAAACAAAAACAAACTTCAATCGTTAAAAATGTAATCAAGATGTGAAATTAAGAACAAAGTTTCCGATGACCCTTCGTTCGTTTTCCGGCAACAAGCAGTCCGCAAACACCACCAGAGATCTGGTGGTACAAACACGCACCGCCGTTGGTTTCGTCGTTGGGCCCAGATCTGAAACTCCGACGACTGATGACACGTTAATGCCGGTCATTTCGGCCTATATCTGAAATCTGATGGGGCGGTTGTTGCAGAGATTAACGCTGTTAGTTAATTCAACTCGATGGTGTGCTAGAAAGAAATCATGGATCGTTTTAATGGTGGTCGGAGGCCACCGGAGTTTCAGGGATATCCCGGCCATCACAGGCCGTCGGAGTTGCACTTGCACAGGTGGTGGTGACGATGATGACAAAAAACTTTAGTTAACTTTCAAAAATAAAAAAGAAAATAAATGGGTTTATTTAATAATTAATATTAAAAAAATACAATAAAAATGACATGTAAGCATTTCCCTTAAAAAAAATCCAACTAATCATATTTACCTGTTTAGCAGGTAACTGGCTACCATGATACTCATATCAGTACAATATATTTCAGTTTGATACATACATGAGCAATTTAATGAGTAGGTTGCATACTTGGAGTAACCGGCGGCAGTACGTAGCCGATTTTTGTCATTTATCCTTTCATCTTTGACCCTTCTAATAAAGATTTAACTTTTGTGTCAACATATCAAAACCTTTTTGCATATTCGGTCCTTCATCCTAACTTGAACATTTTTACTTTTTAGAGTCAAGTGAAATAGTTAGAGCACGGGGTATGAAGAAGCTGTTTTCACAGTATTCTAGTAAGAATGTTATAGTTGAAGATTTTGTGGTGTGGTAGACACTGTTCTGAACAGTCATCTGGAGTTTTTGATTTTTTAATTTTTAATTTTTTTAAAGACAATTAATTGAATAAATAATTTTAAAAACAAATAAATTAAATAAAACAACATTTAGTTCATTGAAACAAATAAAAAATTACAGGTCCTAAAAATTAAAATGTGTTGTAAACCCATTGGGCTTGTGGATAGCCCACCTCTTAGTCATTAGGTAATTAGGGTTTAACCTATTTCTTTATCTATAAATAGGGCTCATTGTAACACTCATGGAATATATCTTCAATAACAATTCTACTATCTCCCCATTCTTTATTTCATTTACTTTAGAATACGTTATCAGCACGAAGCTTTAACCTAAAACAAAATAATAAAAAAAAAATCGTACGATTAATCTTGACGATCGACGATCAACTTCGAGGTAGAACTTCAAATTTTTTTTCTTACGATGGTTTTTCTCATAATATTTTATAATATGTAACCACGTACTCATGATTTGAACCACGTATTCATGATTTGAACCACATATTCATGATTCACATATTAATTGTTTGTCTTTATTTGGATCTTTTAATCCTAAATTTTTCGATTATATTTATATTCATTGTTTATCACATATTAATAAGTTGTTAATAATGAGAATCAATGTTATCTATAAACTCTTTTATAAAATTTACAAGAACAATCAATGTTCTATTGTGATTATATAAGGAGGATTTTTATTTGTTATTATATTACAAGAACACTCAATGTTCTATTATATCTACATAAAAAGAATCGATATACAATACCTCAAGTTATTGTTATATTGATGTCTATATTATGATTCACCAATATGAATCAAATAACATAACCTCATGTTAATGTTATTAATATATATTTATATTATATGATCTTTTAGATCTATAATGGTTTTTCAATAACCTCATGTTATTGATATATATTTACATATATGATCTTCAAGATCTATAATGATCTCTTAAAGAGAATAAATAATTGACATAACCTCATGTTAATGTCACATTATTTGGAACCTCAAGTTCCATGTTAATTATTTTATATTTCATAATCATTTGATTCTATTTATCTATTTAAATTAATGTACGTATTATTGGCTAAACAATATAAATATTGTTTCTTATTTTGTAGTCACAATGTCAGATCTTACAAAATTGAACTTCACTGCTCTTGACATTTCTGGAAAAAATTACCTTCAATGGACTCTTGATGCAAAGATTCATCTTACTGCAAACAATTTGGGAGAATCAATTAAGGTTGGCAATAAAGTCTCTCTACAAGACCGTGCCAAAGCCATGATCTTCCTCCGTCACCACCTCCACGAGGATCTTAAAAAAGAATATATAACGGAGGAAGATCCCTTAGAATTATGGCAAAGTCTAAAAGAAAGATTTGATCATCAAAAGCAAGTAATTCTCCTAAAAGCTCGCTTTAACTGGATGCACCTCAGGTTGCAAGATTATAAAAGTGTTAGCGAGTATAATTCTGCAATGTTCGGTATCACTTCTCAACTAAAATTATGTGGAGAAAATATTACTGATGCCGACATGTTAGAGAAAACATTCTCTACTTTCCATGCCGAGAATGTGCTCTTACAGCAACAATACCGAGAACGTGGTTTTAAAAAATATCATGAACTAATATCCGTTCTCCTTGTTGCCGAACAAAATAATCAGCTTTTGATGAAAAATCATCAAGCACGCCCCGTTGGTTCTACCCCATTACCCAAAGCAAATGCAACATCATATAATAAGGGGCGTGGTCGTGCACGTGGTAACAACCGCGGAAATAATAATGAACGTGGTCGAGGTCGTGGCCGCAATAAAGTTTGGCATCGTGATGGTTACAAACCAAAACCATATGAATTCAAAGAAAAAAATGAAAAAGGCAAAAACTCTCAACGTCAGCCTCCTAAGAATTCTCAAAATGGTTGCACTAGATGCGGTATGAATAATCATTGGTCAAAACAATGTCATACTTTAAAATACTTCGTTGAACTTTATCAAGCATCACTCAAGAAAAAAGGAAAAGACATTGAGACAAATTTCATTGACAACTTCAATTTCAATGATCATGAGCCAAATGGTGATACACGCTTCGATACCTCAGATTTTTTTGATGATGTTGATGATGTTGCTGCCGCATTCTCAAATGATGGAAATGGCAATTAGTTTTGCTACATTATTCAATTTTTGTTTTCAAATAAGTGTTTAGATTTTTATTTTTCCAAAATAAGCGTTCTAGGTTTATTTCTACAATGTTGCTTATGTTTTTAAGATTTATTTAATAAAGTTTGTTTCTCTTCTTTATTTCTAATTCTAAAATCAAATGCTTATTTATCCTTTTATTTTTTATTTTTTTGTTCAAGGATATTACTAGCAACATGGAAAATGCTGAAGATGAATGTCTAATTGATAGCGGTACAACAAATACCATTTTGAAAAATAAAAAGTATTTTATTGAATTAAATCTAGCAAATGCAAACGTCAACACAATTTCTGGCACTAGTAACTTGATTGAAGGCTCTGGCAAAGCTTGCATTTTGTTACCTAACGGTACAAAGTTACTAATAAATGATGTGTTATATTCTAGTAGATCCAGGAGAAATCTACTAAGCTTTAGAGATATAAGACGCAATGGTTATCATCTTGAAACCATGACTGAAAATCATATTGAATATCTCCATCTCACATCCATTGAACATGGCAATAAGTCCATAATGGAAACAATGAAAGCTCTGTCATCTGGCTTATATATTACAAGCATAAATCGGACAGAAGCAAATATAGTATCTACTCGTAAAGCTGTAGATCCAAAATTATTTTCCTTATGGCATGATCGATTGGGTCATCCAGGTGATATAATGATGAGGAGAATAATTGTAAGTTCAAACGGACATCCACTAAAGGACCTCAAGATCCTTTTATCAAAAGATTTATCATATGGAGCATGCTCCCTTGGAAAAATGATAATCAAGCCCTCTGTCAATAAAATTGACAATGAATCTCCCTCATTTCTGGAAAGAATTCAAGGAGATATTTGTGGGCCAATTACTCCTACTTGTGGACCATTTCGATACTTTATGGTATTGATTGATGCATCATCTAGATGGTCCCATGTATGCTTATTGGCTACAAGAAAATGTTGCTTTTGCAAGGCTACTAGCTCAAATAATCCAACTAAGAGCACATTTTCCGGATTATCAAATTAAAAAAATAAGACTTGACAATGCAGGAGAGTTTACATCTCAATCATTTAATGATTATTGCATGTCAATTGGGATCACTGTTGAGCACCCTGTAGCACATGTTCATACACAAAATGGTCTTGCTGAATCTTTGATTAAAAGATTGCAACTAATTGCTAGACCATTACTCATGCGATCAAAATTGCCATCTTCTGCATGGGGACATGCTATTTTACATGCTGCTGCTCTTATTAGATTAAGACCATGTGCATCTCATAAATATTCTCCACTTCAACCGGTCTCTGGAAGAGAAAAAAGTTTGTCTCATCTTAAAATATTTGGGTGTGCTGTTTATGTTCCAATTTCGCCACCACAACGCACAAAGATGGGACCTCAAAGAAGATTGGGAATTTATATTGGCTTTAACTCTCCATCAATTATAAAATATTTGGAACCACTAACCGGAGATGTTTTCACAGCACGTTTTGCTGATTGCCATTTTGATGAAACCATATTCCCAATCTTAGGGGGAGAAAAGAATAAGTTGGAAAAACAAGATGTAACTTGGAATGCATCATCAACTTCTTATCTTGACCCTCGACATGGTCAAGGTGAATTGGAGGTTCAAAAGATTATCCAATTACAAAGAATAGCGAATGAACTTCCTGATGCATTTACAGATACTAAAAGACTTACTAAATCACATATTCCAGCTATAAATGCACCTTCTCGAATTGATATTCCTGAAGTTCCAAATGAGTCAAATATACGAAGAAAGCGTGGACGACCATTAGGTTCCAAAGATATAAATCCACGGAAAAAGAAAGAGCATAGTGCAATTGGCAAAGTCCAAGAAATAGCTTCTGATGAAGTCTCAAAAGAAATAAATAATGGCTTTGAAAAGGCCAATATATCCCCTCAAGAGGATCATGTACCTACTGATTATGAGATCTCTATAAATTATGTTCAAAATGGTACAACATTGAATCGAAATGATGTAACACCTGCATAATTAGGATAATTAATTATGCCAAATTGTTTGTAACTAGTTGTAATTAGTATGTAATAGGACTAATTACAGGCTCTATTTGTATGTATATATATAAGGTGAATTATATATATATGTGTGTACATACGCGATTTGGATTAATCGTACGAATTAACCGGACGGAGTCCGACACAGTTACTTGGACGTTGGTGACAGAAACTTACCTAAATAATGAGAACGTATTTTATTATATAAAATACACAGCGAACAAACATTATTTATAATACCGCGACGACAATTTAAATAATTTAACGTATATATATTAAACGCGAGTTAAGAATTTTAATACTTCGACAAATGTTTTTATAATTAATTTCAAGGTATTTCATTAAAACATTTCCCGTCACCTTTTAAAAATATAACTGCTTGATAACGTTTAAACGACGGGGGAAACGAACACCGCACGGAGCGGAAACGCGGGCGAAATTGGGGGCTTAACCTCCCAATTTCCACCTCCTTCTTTCATTTAATTCTTCTTCTCTTTCTCTTTCTTCTCTCTTTCCTCTCAACTTCATCCTCACCACCAACTCCACATTTCTCACTAATTCACAAAATACTACCACTAAACGCACGCGAAACATACTACCCTTTTGGAAGAAAACGACCACCACATCACGATCTATCACGCTATCTTTCCGGATTTTCATTTCGGCATTTCGTAAGTTTCCGACAAAACCCGAAACTCTCCGTTTTTACTCATTTTTACGTTTTTATAGTTTATATATGCTTAAAATGTCCAAAAATGGGTTGGGTAAAAGATTTGGACCAAACGGAAGCTTTTCGACCGATTTTCCGGCCACCAAATTCCGATCAGACCGCTACGTCGCAGAGACGCTGGACTATCTGCGACGTAGCTCAAAACGTCGCATTTTGTGGCCAACGTCGCATTTAGCGACGTCGCGGCCTACGTCGCACAAAAATCCCAACGTCGCACTAGCGACGCAGCCTATTACGTCGCATTAACTTGCGGACGTCGCACATAGCGACGTAGACTTTTACGTCGCAAACCGAACCAACGTCGCATTAGCGACGTCGCCTCCTACGTCGCATTGATTTGCGAAGGTCGCATCATGCGACGTACCTCCCTACGTCGCACCCTACGTCGCATGCTACGTCGCATGCTACGTCGCACAAACCAGAACCTTGAAAAGTCAGATTTTACTAAGTGTCGAACTTACACAACTTCAAATACTTATGTCATACGACTTAACAAACGTCATAGAACATACTTTCTATTACAACTACACTAAATTGCGTTATAAATGATAACACTTTGAATCATTATTACAAACCGTCACCAACGGGCCATATTTGTTTTCAAACTACAAACGGATTACTAAACAAACACTTGGACATAATGAGTTGTGTAAACAACTAGCCTAGATGGTCTTGCGAGACATCTACTTACTTAACTTTATATGTTTAGGCATTTGAAGGTTACGGGTTCGGAGAACCTACGGTTGTTATTACTTACTCGTTTATTGATATAAACGTACTTGCAAAGACTCAGGTGAGTCTTACGGCCCCACTTTTACTGTTTTATCTTATTGGGGGAGATACATGCTACTAATTTTTCCTGAACACAAGTACTAAACTGATTTCTATACCAAACGGAAATTGCATGAGTTAATTACTATTTACAGAAGTCTCTCCATCATATATCGTTAGTTATGGACTTAAGCGCGAACAGTAGTTAATGGATCCATTAGGGAAATGACCCTCCCCACCCGGGGCAGTAGCGCTGCCACGTACCGATTTACACGTATAAACGGGTGACAACTTATTCGTTACTGATGCTTGCTCACTTACGAGCATGTCACGGGAGCAAACATATTATTTACGGGTTAAGCTTCGATTATGAGCCTCATGGCAACGGTATAAACTTATTTATTTACATTTGCTGGATTGCAAATACTGATTTTACGATTGCTGGATTGCAATGGCTGATTTTACGCCTACGGGCACTACTAATGAAATCTCGTGTTCAAAGCCGATATCATTTACAAACCTGTGAGATTCACCAACCTTTTTGGTTGACATTTTTTTAGCATGTTTTCTCAGGTACCCGGATGGAGTAGGATTACTCCAGGATTTTAGCTAGAGTCGCATGATTTCAACACAACTGCATTAACGGAGATTCTTAGCATTATCTTTTGTATATTTTGATTATGTAATAGAATCTCCCGCTATACGCGTGGACTCTAGGGGAAACTACATTTTGTATACGAAAACACTAAGTTTTCAAACATTATGTCTGTGGAATGTAACTAATTTACAAAACGTCTCATTTAGAGGTCGTTTGCTTTATCTTTGTGCTGTGATATTTAATTAGTAACATCCCAAACTATGCTTCCGCAAAACAGTGAATTTCGGGGGTGTTACAGATTGGTATCAGAGCCTAAGGTTATAGTGAACTAGGTTGCATTTAGTGGGCCTAGACTATGACCGTTAGGCAGTATTCTCTTATTAGACATGACTGGTTCAGAAATTACAGCATACGACTTTAATTTAACATAGCCTGATCAACTATGTACAATTAAGGGAAGATGATGTAAGGTCTGAAATGATTATGTTGAACGGGGATACGTTAGTTGACTCTGACCACGAGAGAACCGGACCATTACTTGATGTGTGCTAGACAATAGGCTGGATATGATATATGTATATATATTAGCCTCGTCTTACTTACGTTCTGCCACAGGAATGGCAAACACACCACCTAATCCGTCACACTCTCACTCACATGGGTCACGGAACCCACGAGTAGCCAGGAGGAACACAAGGTCGCCTCGAACCAGCCCCTATCATGTTCATAACTCTCAGAACTCGGCACACCTCACGATGCCAGTGTTGGCTACCCAACTTCACCGTCAGGAGCAAAGGCTCGAACATCTCGAACGGGAACAACTTCGAATGACCTACCTGCTTCGCCAGGCACTTGATCACATATCCCAACTCCAGCGAGAACAAGAGGATACCAACCTCTCTGTAAGCATAATTCAGGACTCAATGACCGCCGAATTAGGTGCGGATGAACTTGTAAGAAATCGACTTGAGGAATGTGAACAGCGTTCACAGGAGGCTGAAGATCACTCTCGAGCACTAGCACAACGACTGGCTTTGGTTGAAGACAATGCCAGGCAGACCAACAGACTAGCGGAAACCGTGGACCGCCTTGTCGCGCTGATGGAACAAATTAATCTACATTAAGACTAGTGTAGTCTTTGTCTTGTAATCTATCTCGTAATCTAATGACTATCTAGCGCTACTCTATAAACTAGTCGGATGTAACAATTCCCGACACCTTTTGTAATATCTCTGTAGGATGTGACCTTTGAACTCGCATTATTCATCAAATATTCCTTGATATTTCAACTCATAATAATTGTCATTTTTCCATGTTGATGTTATGTATTACTGCTTTTATACATGTACATCTGTGACAATTACAAGTTCCTACAAATCTCATGTATCTTCATTTCTTTTATTGAAGAATCATGCCGCCAAAGACAAGACCATACACCGATGCCCAGATTACCTCCCTTATAACCCAGGCTGTTACTGAAGCCTTGGCTCGGAATACTCCACCAAATTCCTCGAGGAACAGCGATGCCGCTGAAACCACTACTGCTAAACCCTGTTCATACAAAGACTTTCAGAACTGCAAACCTCTAAACTTTGCAGGTACTGAGGGAGCTATCGGTCTAGTACGCTGGATCGAGAAAGTTGAGTCTGTATTTCTTATCTGCAACTGTGCGGAGGGAGATAAGGTTAAGTTCTCCGTTAGTACTTTTACTGACACCGCACTCACCTGGTGGAACACTTATGCCCAGACTGTGAGTGTTGCTACTGCTTACCAACTCCCGTGGGAGGAGTTGAAGAAGATGTTGAGGGGCGAGTATTGCCCCAGGGATGAATTGAAACAACTAGAAGTGGAATTTTGGAACCATAAGATGCAAGGTAATGATATCACCGGATACACCAACCGTTTCCACCAACTGGCACTTCTGTGCCCAACCATGGTCGATCCTGAGTACAAGAGGATCGAGAAATTTGTTGATGGTCTTCCTGAGAGACTCCAAGACCTGGTGACTTCATCCAAACCGGGTACTATTCAGAGCGCCATCCGTATGGCCCATGAACTAACGGCAAATTCTGTCCGCCGTGGCACAACTTCAACCCCATCTGCAAACAACAAACGCAAGTGGGAAGGTAACCCCAACTCATCCAACCAAACCTCCAACAAAAAGCCTGAGTACATTAAGGCTTATTCATCTGGAACTTCGGAGAAGAAAGGGTACAGCGGGAGCAGACCCTACTGTCCCAAATGCAACCGCCACCATGACGGTTCTTGCCCTTGCTCCAACTGCAAGCGGTTCGGGCATCTCGCCAAGGATTGTCGAACCAACATTCCCACCCCCAACACTAATGCACCAAAGGCCTGCTTTGGGTGCGGAAATACAGGGCATTTCAAGAAAGATTGCCCAAAGCTGAAAAACAACAACAACCCTGCTCGCGGCAGATCATTCGTTATCAAGGCTGGGGAAGCCAGACAAGACCCGAACGTCGTGACGGGTACGTTCCTTCTCAACGACCTTACTGCTTCTGTATTATTTGATACCGGTGCCGATAGAAGCTTCATATCTGAGAAATTTAGCCCTTTACTTGATATTACTCCCACTGCCTTAGATGCTAAATACATTGTAGAATTAGCTAATGGCAACCTGATTGAGACTGATAGCATCATACACAACTGTACACTTAACCTCACGAACGAAACGTTTCCCATTGATTTAATCCCTGTCGAGATCGGCAGCTTCGATATTATTGTCGGTATGGATTGGTTATCCAAGCACCGAGCTGAAATCATCTGTCATGACAAACTCGTTCGTATACCTCTTGTCTCCGGTGGAACCTTAGTCCTACAAGGGGAGACCGGCAGACGGAATCTAAATATCGTATCTTGTCTGAAAACTAGAAAATATCTACGAAAAGGGTATCAAGCCGTCCTCGCACATGTAACGGAGAAGAAGTCGGAGGAGAAGCGACTTGAGGATGTTCCGATCGTGCGGGATTTCCCGGAAGTCTTTCCTGAAGACTTGCCCGGACTTCCGCCACCTAGACAAGTTGAATTTCAAATCGAACTTGTGCCCGGAGCTGCACCCGTGGCACGAGCCCCTTACCGTTTAGCACCATCCGAAATGCAGGAGTTGTCTAACCAACTACAGGAACTCCTGGACAGAGGATTCATTCGACCAAGTTCCTCACCTTGGGGAGCTCCGGTCTTATTCGTGAAAAAGAAAGACGGGTCTTTCCGCATGTGTATTGACTACCGAGAGCTGAATAAGCTAACCATAAAGAATCGGTACCCACTTCCTAGAATCGATGATCTATTTGATCAACTCCAGGGATCGAGTGTTTACTCAAAGATTGATCTACGGTCGGGTTATCATCAACTCCGAGTCCGTGACAATGATATCCCAAAGACAGCCTTCCGAACTCGTTATGGGCATTACGAGTTCCAAGTGATGCCATTCGGTTTAACCAACGCACCGGCCGTATTCATGGACCTTATGAATCGGGTGTGCAAACCATATCTTGACAAATTCGTCATTGTGTTCATCGACGATATTCTGATTTACTCTCGCAATGAGCAGGAACATGCTCAACATCTGAAAACCATTCTAGGACTTCTGAAACACGAAGAGTTATATGCCAAATTCTCTAAGTGTGAGTTCTGGATTCGAACCGTTCAATTCCTCGGGCACGTGATTGACAGCCAAGGAATTCATGTTGATCCCGCCAAGATTGAAGCAATCAAGGGCTGGGAGTCACCGACCACTCCAACCGAAGTGAGACAATTCTTAGGTCTTGCTGGTTATTACCGCCGATTCATCGAAAACTTTTCAAGAATAGCTGTTCCACTAACCACACTGACTCAGAAAGATAAGAAGTTCGATTGGACTGATAAACAAGAGTCAGCCTTCCAGCTATTGAAAAACAAACTTTGCAGTGCACCAATCTTGTCCTTACCCGAGGGCACCGACGATTTCGTAGTTTACTGCGACGCCTCACACCAAGGACTTGGTTGTGTGTTGATGCAACGGGAAAAAGTCATTGCCTATGCCTCACGACAACTAAAAATTCACGAGAAAAACTATACGACCCACGACCTCGAGTTAGGTGCTGTGGTCTTCGCATTGAAAATCTGGAGACATTATCTCTACGGTACGAAAAGCACTATCTTTACCGATCACAAAAGTCTCCAGCACATATTCGATCAGAAAGATCTAAACATGAGACAACGTCGCTGGGTTGAGTTACTTAGTGACTACGACTGCGAGATCAAATACCATCCGGGCAAGGCTAACGTAGTTGCCGATGCCTTAAGTCGAAAAGAACGAGTGAAACCCCTTCGAGTTCGAGCACTTTCTATGACAATTCATAACGAGCTTCCTGCTCAAATCCTTACCGCTCAACTTGAAGCCCTCAACGATGAAAACTTGAAAAATGAAGCCTTGCGAGGCTTGGATAAACAATTCGAAATCAAACCCGATGGAACTCGATACTTCTCTAACCGGGTGTGGTTACCCAAATTCGGAAACTTGCGAGATTTGGTGATGGCTGAAGCTCACAAATCTCGATACTCTATACATCCTGGATCTGACAAGATGTATCATGACGTCAAAGGGTTGTATTGGTGGCCTAACATGAAAGCTGACATCGCCTTGTACGTCAGTAAATGCCTAACCTGTTCCAAAGTTAAGACCGAACACCAAAGACCCTCTGGGTTGCTTCAACAACCTGAAATTCCTCAATGGAAATGGGAACAGATTTCCATGGACTTCATTACCAAACTACCGAAAACTTCGAGTGGTTGCGATACCATTTGGGTGATCGTGGACCGTCTCACGAAATCTGCTCATTTTCTGGCCATCAAGGAAACCGACAAGATGGAGCGTCTGACTCGCATCTATGTCAAAGAAATCATCTCGCGACACGGTGTACCTACCTCGATCATCTCGGATAGGGACAGCCGTTTTACTTCTAACTTTTGGCAATCGCTACAGAAATCTCTTGGTACTCGTCTGGATATGAGTACTGCTTATCACCCGCAAACCGATGGCCAAAGCGAGCGAACTATTCAAACACTGGAGGATATGCTACGAGCCTGCGTAGTCGACTTCGGTACTTCTTGGGAAAATCACTTACCGTTGTGTGAGTTTTCGTACAACAACAGTTACCATACCAGCATAAAGGCTGCACCCTTCGAGGCACTTTACGGACGTAAGTGCCGATCACCTGTCTGTTGGACTGAGTTAGGAGAATCCCAACTCACGGGTCCAGAAATCATTCAAGAAACTACTGAGAAAATCGTTGGTATTCAAAACCGGCTGAAAGCCGCACGTGACCGTCAGAAAAGCTATGCTGACGTGAGACGCAAACACCTTGAGTTCCAGGTAGGAGACAAAGTACTTCTCAAAGTGGCACCGTGGAAAGGTGTTATTCGATTCGGGAAACGAGGCAAACTAAATCCTAGATATATCGGACCATTCGAAATCCTCGAAAGGATTGGTCCAGTGGCATATCGCCTGCAACTTCCTGCTGAACTTAGCAGCGTACACAACACATTCCACATTTCTAACTTGAAGAAATGTCTGTCTGACGAGACACTGATTATACCGCTCGACGAAATTCAAATCGATGATAAACTTCATTTTGTCGAGGAACCTATGGAAATCATGGACCGTGAGGTCAAGCAATTGAAACAGAGTCGTATTCCCATAGTAAAAGTCAGGTGGAATTCTAGGCGCGGCCCTGAGTTCACCTGGGAACGGGAAGACCAAATGCGACAGAAATACCCACATCTTTTCCCAGATAACGCACCGTCCGTGCACTCAAGCTAATTTCGGGACGAAATTCTTTAACAAGGGGAGAATGTAACACCTGCATAATTAGGATAATTAATTATGCCAAATTGTTTGTAACTAGTTGTAATTAGTATGTAATAGGACTAATTATAGGCTCTATTTGTATGTATATATATAAGGTGAATTATATATATATGTGTGTACATACGCGATTTGGATTAATCGTACGAATTAACCGGACGGAGTCCGACACAGTTACTTGGACGTTGGTGACAGAAACTTACCTAAATAATGAGAACGTATTTTATTATATAAAATACACAGCGAACAAACATTATTTATAATACCGCGACGACAATTTAAATAATTTAACGTATATATATTAAACGCGAGTTAAGAATTTTAATACTTCGACAAATGTTTTTATAATTAATTTCAAGGTATTTCATTAAAACATTTCCCGTCACCTTTTAAAAATATAACTGCTTGATAACGTTTAAACGACGGGGGAAACGAACACCGCACGGAGCGGAAACGCGGGCGAAATTGGGGGCTTAACCTCCCAATTTCCACCTCCTTCTTTCATTTAATTCTTCTTCTCTTTCTCTTTCTTCTCTCTTTCCTCTCAACTTCATCCTCACCACCAACTCCACATTTCTCACTAATTCACAAAATACTACCACTAAACGCACGCGAAACATACTACCCTTTTGGAAGAAAACGACCACCACATCACGATCTATCACGCTATCTTTCCGGATTTTCATTTCGGCATTTCGTAAGTTTCCGACAAAACCTGAAACTCTCCGTTTTTACTCATTTTTACGTTTTTATAGTTTATATATGCTTAAAATGTCCAAAAATGGGTTGGGTAAAAGATTTGGACCAAACGGAAGCTTTTCGACCGATTTTCCGGCCACCAAATTCCGATCAGACCGCTACGTCGCAGAGACGCTGGACTATCTGCGACGTAGCTCAAAACGTCGCATTTTGTGGCCAACGTCGCATTTAGCGACGTCGCGGCCTACGTCGCACAAAAATCCCAACGTCGCACTAGCGACGCAGCCTATTACGTCGCATTAACTTGCGGACGTCGCACATAGCGACGTAGACTTTTACGTCGCAAACCGAACCAACGTCGCATTAGCGACGTCGCCTCCTACGTCGCATTGATTTGCGAAGGTCGCATCATGCGACGTACCTCCCTACGTCGCACCCTACGTCGCATGCTACGTCGCATGCTACGTCGCACAAACCAGAACCTTGAAAAGTCAGATTTTACTAAGTGTCGAACTTACACAACTTCAAATACTTATGTCATACGACTTAACAAACGTCATAGAACATACTTTCTATTACAACTACACTAAATTGCGTTATAAATGATAACACTTTGAATCATTATTACAAACCGTCACCAACGGGCCATATTTGTTTTCAAACTACAAACGGATTACTAAACAAACACTTGGACATAATGAGTTGTGTAAACAACTAGCCTAGATGGTCTTGCGAGACATCTACTTACTTAACTTTATATGTTTAGGCATTTGAAGGTTACGGGTTCGGAGAACCTACGGTTGTTATTACTTACTCGTTTATTGATATAAACGTACTTGCAAAGACTCAGGTGAGTCTTACGGCCCCACTTTTACTGTTTTATCTTATTGGGGGAGATACATGCTACTAATTTTTCCTGAACACAAGTACTAAACTGATTTCTATACCAAACGGAAATTGCATGAGTTAATTACTATTTACAGAAGTCTCTCCATCATATATCGTTAGTTATGGACTTAAGCGCGAACAGTAGTTAATGGATCCATTAGGGAAATGACCCTCCCCACCCGGGGCAGTAGCGCTGCCACGTACCGATTTACACGTATAAACGGGTGACAACTTATTCGTTACTGATGCTTGCTCACTTACGAGCATGTCACGGGAGCAAACATATTATTTACGGGTTAAGCTTCGATTATGAGCCTCATGGCAACGGTATAAACTTATTTATTTACATTTGCTGGATTGCAAATACTGATTTTACGATTGCTGGATTGCAATGGCTGATTTTACGCCTACGGGCACTACTAATGAAATCTCGTGTTCAAAGCCGATATCATTTACAAACCTGTGAGATTCACCAACCTTTTTGGTTGACATTTTTTTAGCATGTTTTCTCAGGTACCCGGATGGAGTAGGATTACTCCAGGATTTTAGCTAGAGTCGCATGATTTCAACACAACTGCATTAACGGAGATTCTTAGCATTATCTTTTGTATATTTTGATTATGTAATAGAATCTCCCGCTATACGCGTGGACTCTAGGGGAAACTACATTTTGTATACGAAAACACTAAGTTTTCAAACATTATGTCTGTGGAATGTAACTAATTTACAAAACGTCTCATTTAGAGGTCGTTTGCTTTATCTTTGTGCTGTGATATTTAATTAGTAACATCCCAAACTATGCTTCCGCAAAACAGTGAATTTCGGGGGTGTTACAAATGAAACACGTGTTGATGAATTTTTTGCATATGCTATAGCAAGTGATGTAACAAATGATGAAGATTTCGTGCCAAAATCTATCACTGAATGTCGTCAAAGACATGATTGGCAAAAATGGAAAGATGCCATACAAGCAGAATTAGATTCACTTGCAAAACGCCAAGTATTTGGCCCTGTTACAATAACCCCAAATAATGTTAAGCCTGTAGGCTACAAATGGGTATTTGCAATAAAAAGAAATGAGAAAAATGAAGTTGTGAGATATAAGGCAAGGCTTGTGGCACAAGGTTTCTCACAAATACCCGGGGTTGATTATGAGGAAACATATTCACCTGTTATGGATGCAATAACACTCAGATTTTTAATTAGTCTTGCAAATGTTGAAAGGCTCCAAATGCGCCTTATGGATGTTGTTACAGCTTATCTGTATGGGTCACTTGATTGTGACATTTACATGAAACTCCCCGAGGGACTCAAAATTCCCGAATCTTGTAGATCAAAACCTCGAGAAATGTTTTCAGTAAAACTGAAAAGATCTTTATACGGATTAAAACAATCAGGACGAATGTGGTATAATCGCCTGAGTGAATATCTTTCAAAAGAAGGATACAAAAGTAATCAAATTAGTCCGTGTGTTTTTATCAAAAGATCAAATGCAAGTTTTACAATCATTGCAGTGTATGTTAATGATTTAAATATCATTGGAACTCCTCATGAGATTGAACATACTGCAACACTATTAAAGAACGAATTTGAGATGAAAGATCTTGGTATGACTAAATTTTGTCTTGGTCTTCAATTTGAGCATTTGTCAAATGGAATTTTTATCCATCAATCAAACTATACTGAAAAAATGTTGAAACGTTTCAATATGGATAAAGCTCATCCATTAAGCTCACCAATGGTCGTTCGTTCTCTTAATCGAGAAAATGATCCCTTCCGCCCCAAAGAAAATGATGAAGATATCATTGGTCCTGAAATACCATATCTAAGTGCAATTGGGGCTTTGATGTATCTTGCTAACAATACACGTCCATATATTACTTTTTCTATGAACGTATTAGCTAGATATAGTTCTGAACCGATACGCTGACATTGGAATGGAATTAAACATATATTTCCTTATCTTTGTGGTACCCGTGATATGGGGTTATTTTACCAAAAGAATTCGAAGTCAAAGTTGGTTGGATATGCTGATGCTGGATATTTGTCTGATCCACATAAAGCACGATCACAAACAGGGTATGTTTTCATTTATGGTGATACCGCAATTTCTTGGAGGTCGACAAAACAATCATTAACTGCTACATCCTCAAACCATGCTGAACTTATTGCACTTTATGAAGCTGGTCGAGAGTGTGTTTGGTTGAGATCAATGATCCAACACATACAAGAAGAATGCGGGCTCGAAACAATCAAAGGAACTCCAACAATACTATATGAAGACAATGCGGCGTGTATAGCTCAAATCAAGGAAGGGTATATCAAAGGAGACAGAACTAAGCATATTTCACCGAAGTTCTTCTCAACATATGATCTACAAAAGGATGGAACCATTGATGTTAGTCAAGTCCGATCAAGCAAAAATTTGGCCGACTTATTCACTAAATCATTGTCGACAAAAGTATTTGAGCAACTAGTTCGAAAGATCGGTATTCGACGCTTGAAGGATGTACATTAAACTCAGGGGGAGTATTATACGCACTGCACTCTTTTTCCCTTCATCAAGTTTTTATCCCATTGGGTTTTTCTTGATAAGGTTTTTAATGAGGCAGTCTATAGCGTATCAATAACGGTGACTATCCAAGGGGGAGTGTTGTAAACCCATTGGGCTTGTGGATAGCCCACCTCTTAGTCATTAGGTAATTAGGGTTTAACCTATTTCTTTATCTATAAATAGGGCTCATTGTAACACTCATGGAATATATCTTCAATAACAATTCTACTATCTCCCCATTCTTTATTTCATTTACTTTACAATAAAATGCATAATTTTAAGACTTAATTTAAGAATAACAATTAAAATAAACTACTTTGCTGTGTTCGCTTCATTCCACCTCTGTTCACGATTCCTCCAAAAATATGTTCCGCAAGGTCAGCTCGAAGTCCCTCATGCATCTCTCGATCACGTAGTTCCTTTATTTTCCTCTCGTATGTGTTACACCTCTCGATCCAAGAACCTTGTATGTTCCCAATGGTTACATAATGGTCTTCATTTTCAGCAATGTTAAAACCGTTGTTTTCAATTATCATGTTATGGAGTATGATACAAGCGTACACGATTCGTTTTATAGCGTTTAGACTATAAGATCTTGTCAGTTATTGTAGTATATGCCACCGGCCTTGTAAAACACCAAAAGTGCGCTCAACATCCATTCGGGCGGAAGCTTGTTTCTTACTAAAATAAAGCCTCTTCGGGTTAACATCGCTTGAGAAGCCCTTAACGAACCCTGCCCATGACGGGTATATCCCATCAGCAAGATAGTACCCTATATCGTAATCCATATCGGCCACTGTAGACGGAACTTGTGGAGCGGAGTCATTTAGCAAATTCCTAAACAAAGGAGACGTGTTAAGAACATGTAAGTCATTATTGGAGCCCGTAATCCCAAAGTATGCATGCGAAATCCACATGTCGTACGAGGCGACGACTTCAAGGATAATTGTCGGATACCCATGATCGTCTCGTGTGTATAGCCCTTTCCATGCATTTGGGCATTGTGTCCAAACCCAATGCATACAATCTATGCTACCAAGAATGCCCGGAAAACCATGAAGCTCGTGATATTTATCATACAAACGATCTATGTCTTCGTTTGTTAGTTCTCTCATGTACATATTTGAATATAAATCAATGGCAGGTTTTGTGAAATTTTGTAAAGTCTCACGAGCGACTCTTTCCGACATTTGTAAATATTCATCATAGCCATCCGGAGTTGTACCGTATGCCAATTGACGAAGGACGGAAGTGACTTTTTGAATGTTAGTAAAACCCGGCATGCCACATGTCACACCCCGTCTAAAGCGGAAACAACGGGGTATAACGGTGATAGGATCATAACACATCATTATACAGAATACTATATGAAATAAAATATCCAATGTGTCATGATGCCAATAACATGAATAACGGTTCATGTCGTGCATACATTTTAACAATGAATTCAAAAGCTTACAAACAAACGTACACTACAATGTTAAGGCAAAACAAGCCTTCACAAACAACCTTAATGATGCACCACAAGTCTTGAATAACTCTTGATGCAACCCTAAAGGTCCACTAAGTTCTCTTGTCCTCTGCTTTAAGTCCACTAGTATAACCTGAAAAGATATGCTTAAAAACGTCAACACGAATGTTGGTGAGTTTCGTAGGTTTGAAACCAGACACCAGAAAAATAAACATTTTGCTGTGATAATAATAAGTTAGGACAATGCATATAGAAATGTACACAAATGTGAAATAATGCAGCCAATATATCTCAATGTACGGCAATTACCTCACAAGGAAGTAAAGCACGAATGTAAGCAACAATCCCAATGTACGGCAAATACCCCACAAGGAGGTAAAGCACGAATGTAAACAACCAATCTCAATGTACGGCAAATACCCCACAAGGAAGTACAGCACGAATGTAAACAACCAGTCTCAATGTACGGCAAATACTCCACAAGGAAGTACAGCACGAATGTAAGCAACAACCAAAAGCACATTAGTCACATAGTATCACACATTTCAAGCATATGTCCAAAATGAAAATGAATGTAATCACAGCATGAAAACAATTGATAAAACATGTGAGCATACTTTTCCCCCAATTTGAAAATATGTAAATGAAAACGGGGCCACGAAAACTCACCTCAAGAAATGATGTAAGTATCGCCCTTAAGTGTAATCCACTAAGCCACTCGCAATCTACAATGTCATAATGCATATGGGTTACAACCTAGACATAACTAGGTCATTCCATTGTATCCCAAGTCCGAAAAACATTCACTAAGTCTCCTCACAACTCAAACTAGTGTATCATCGCAAGAACCAACCTAAAATGAAAAACTCAGATTCTGTCCTGAAGTTTAGTTCCAATTTACAAATTTTTAAATATTACTTAATGAAATCATTTGACTCTAAAAATTTTACGAATGACACTTCAATGTGTTAAGAACAACATGTAATTTTTACAGAACTTATTTCAGTAGTTTACTATTTTTAAAAATTCACTAAAACAATCTGCTCAGAAACTAAAATGACTTATGAGTACACAAAAGTTACAATTTATTTAAAATACTTAAAACTTAAAAAAACTATGATGTTTTTACAGAAAAGTGTTTACACTTTAAAATTACTCCAGTAAAAATTTCAAGACTTAATTCTTAGTTTAACATACGTTTCAAAAATCGACAACTCAACCGAAATCAGGAACCGAAAAACTCAGATTTGACACTCGATCTTGTAAAATTATTTTAACTGACTTATACTCAACATTTAGCCATGAAACTGACTCCATTTGAAAGAAGACTCAAAATACTTATGTTTAGACTACTTTTTCATCGAAAACCATTGTGATATGACCAAGTTACAAGCTTCCCAATCCGAACAAAATTCCTGATCAGATTAGGGTTTAAAATGAATCAACTCCAATCACTTGTCTAAACAACCCAAACCGCAATCATATTCATATATCTCATTTCCACTAACTTATATACTGATTTTACCAATATCCTAATGATTACATACCCTAGGAATACAATGGATCGAACCGAAAATAACCGACAATGAACGATTAATCGAAATACACGAAATCGAATGATTTGGAAAGAATTTTATACCGACTAACATGAATCCGCATGATAGACTCCTTAAGAATCTGTAAATAAACATTGTAGCATGAGAATTTATTCATCATGCATCAAGAACACATGGAAACGAAGGATTAGGACATGAATCTTACCGAAACACACAAATAAACAATCTCTCGATCAATAGAATGATGTAGAAGTAATGAGATTGAGTTCTTGAACTTTGAAGATCGAAAGTTTAATGAGAAATACGCTCCAAGTCATCAGAATACGGCTGTAGGTTTGTAGAATACGTTTTAGGGTTTTAAAATACGTTTATATACCAACAACTAAAAGTTTCAGAAAATTCGTATTACACTGCAGCAGTTTACAAAACAATTTTTATAAAATAATCTGCTTCGCTTCAGAGGCCGAAACCTCGAGAATTTATGTAAAACATCTAGATCTAAAACATTTTAGTTTTGGCTGAAGCCTGAAAATGACTCTAAGTAGGTCAAAACGGCCTCTGAAGTAGACTACAAAAATAAATCAGGATAAACTAAAACTTTTCGGTTTAGGTTTTTGTTTATAGTTTTAGGGTTACTTGAGTTTGAATGGGTTGGGCCGGCCACATCCTCCAAGGAGTAATTTGGGTCGGTTTTCTTTGGGCTAAACAAGAATACACAAAAACTTGGGTCACACGGTCCAAAAATAATTGATACTTACGTTTAGTTTCGTATCTCCTTCCTTATACGTCCGTTTGTGATGATTCTTTTTGCGTTGGATTCGTTTTTCAAAAACGAAGATTTTAATGTGAATAAATCTAAAAAAATAAGTAGTTTCACAAAAATGAGTTTATACGGTTTGAGCTACGATAACGGTTTGGTGACGGTTGTCACAGTATCCCCCAGTTGAGAGAATTTCGTCCCGAAATTCAGTTGGAGCTATACTGTCAACACGATCACTGAATAGGTACGTAAAATTAAGCTTTGTACACTCTTTTTGTTTCGAAGTAAATTCAAATCCTCACTAAGAGTTCGATCAAGCAATGATAAATTGAAACTTTCCGTGCTTCAACATTTGACCTCTCACTCCATGGTTTCTACCAGTTTCTCTACACAATATCATTGGTGATTCCCTGAAATTTCCTTCTAGAAATACTTGTAAGACCTTATCAGTCAACACTTTCTTAGATTTGAAACATGAAATACTTCATGAACAACACTTCACTCTTGCGACAACTTCCAACCGATACATTATTGAACCCATACGTTCAACAATTTAGAACGGCCCAACAAACACATATGCTAATATTTCAAACTTCCCAAAATGTACGACACTTTCCCAAAGTAACACTTTAAGCAATATATGATTTCCCAACCTCTCCTTGATTTGAACCATCTGGTCAATAGCTTTTTGAACTATTTCAATCCAATCAACTGACTTTAATCCAACTTCAGTCCAAACTACAACTGAACGACTCTTACACCCCTGAAGTGCCTGAAATAGTGCACATTGAATACTAACATAATAATTGTGTTGTATGAAAACTTGACTAATGGTAAGTGGGTATCCCAGCTTCCACCAAAATCGATAACACACTCTAGGCATATTCTCAAATGTTTGAATGTTTTGCTCACCCCGCTCATTAATTCGAGAATGATATACCGTCCTCACATCAAAAACACATTCTCAAAGCCTTTTGTAACGTTTGCCAAAAATTGCTAAGTAAAATCACCATTAAAATCGGATATAATTGATACAAACACTCCATGCCTTGCTACTACTTTGCTAATATACAACCTCACCAATTTCTCCGTCGTGTAGTCCTCGTGGATAGCTAAGAAATGAGTTGACTAACTCATTCTATCCACGCATCGAGTCATGCTTTCCCCTTTTCCATTTGAACAAATTTAGTTACTGTAATATATGTGAGAGTCTCTGGTATTCAGCCTTGAACTTCAAACAGATCATGCATTGACATATTGACTAATGTAGTTAATGATGTCCTTCTTCATTCCCAGACACCAATACAAATCCATGATATCATGCTACTTCTTACTAACTCCCGATGTATGAAATATTTTGACTTATGTACTCTGTCCATTACTAGTGTCCATAGACCACCTAGCAAAGGAATCCATAATCTTTTCCATGATGTAACATCTTGTCCATTTTTTTGTTTCAAATGTTTGTCTAACCCGCACAACTCTTTGTTTTGTTTATGAGTATCCTTAACGCTTCATCTTGAATTTTGAACATCTTATCCTTAATGCCAGAGTGTATCGTCAAACTTTGACTTGCACTCACCTTGGCTTACCCTTTCCTTCCTACTCAAAACATCTGCAACACATCCGTCTTCCCCGGATAGAATCAAATTTCACAATTGTAACCACTAAATAATTTGAGCTTCCTCATTTGCATCGTATTCAACTTCTTTTGAACATAGGGGTGTTAAAAGCTCTTATGATCGGTATGAATAACGTTCTTCATTTCATACAAGTAGTGTCTTCAACACATATGTACGAATGCTACCACTTCAAGTTCCAATTCGTGGGTAGTATATAAATTTTCATGAATGCGATTACCTTCCCCCTTTAATTTACACACAACCTAGACTTCAGCCTGATGCATCACAATACACAACGAAATCCTCCGATCCGTCATCCTTCACTGTTTGAAAAGCTTCTTCTAAGTTCTTACTCCAAACAAGCTTATATATACACATATTTTGTGAGCAGTAGAGCGATCCTTGAAAAAAAAACTCCCGATAAAATGTCGATAATAATTTGTGAATCCCAAATACTTTACGAACCTTCACGATAGCTATGGGACCTTCCATCCCTTTACAACTTCTATTTTGCTAAAATACACATGAATAACTTCTTTGTTCACAACGTGCCCAAGCAAAACAAACCTCTTGTAGTCAAATTTCGAACTCTGAATATATTGCATAGACCTTTTCTTTCAAAAGAAACTCCAGGATTAGTCTCAAAGGGACTTCATGCTCTTCCTTGGTTTTAGAATAATTCAGAACGTCGCAAATGAAAAGTATGATAAATTCATCAAGATGCGGCTTATATACGCGTTCGTTAAATATAGGAATGCTATAGTCACATTAGTAAGATCGAAAGACATAACGAGAAATTTGAAATGTTCGTAACGAGTACTAAACGCAACCTTAGGTATATCTGATTCAGGTACCCTCTATTGATGGTAACCAGAATGAAGATTGATTTTTGAAAACCACCGAACACCTTGAAGTTGATCAAACAAATCATCCATCCTTGGAAGAGGACATCGATTCTTGACCGTAAATTTGTTAAGTTCACGATAATCAATGCACAAATGAAAAGAACCATCTTTCTTTTTAACAAATAAGACATGTGCTCCCCAAAGAGAATGACTAGGGTGAATAAGACCCTTGTCTTGGAGCATCTTAAAAGCGATTATATAATTCTTGCATTCTAATAGTGTTAAGCGATTTGGAGCTTTTTCAACTGGGGTTGCTCCAAGAATAAGATCAATACAAACGTTACGAGTACAGAGAGATATAGTCCTTCTAAGTCTTTCCGGGAAGACCTCGAGGGAATCGTCGATAACAGAATATTTGAAATTTTATATTATTAGCCTTTACGCTCATGAGTTGTTTCTTTTCGTCTTTGAAGTGTTATATGAAAATCTCAGGTATTACACCACCATTTAAGTGGTATACAAAATACTTTCTCAAACGTACAATTTCTACCTAAATTTCGTCAACTAATCCACTCCCTCAACCACACCAAAACTTCTGAGTCCGAAGGGCAACAAGTCAATGCTAAAAGAGTAATCTTCCAGCACTAAAGTACACCCTTATATAATGTCTTTTAGTTTCTATGCTCACTCATTAATAAAATTATTTCAAAGTCTCCCACTCAAAACAAGCCATCGAGTTTCCTACTGTGTTGATTGGTGCCCCTTGACGAGCTGTCATCCGACATTCAATTGTAAAGCGACCTCTTAAGTTTCAGTTTGAATAAATACAACATGGTGCAGATGTGTGATGATAGTAGTTACATTTTACTCACATAAGATGTGAACAAGTGTAACCCTCTCTTCATGTGTTAGTATCCATCAATCTCTTGAATACCCTCTCATTCTTGGTATTGTTTCTACATTCCCAGCCTTAATGGTTTCACCGATTAACAATCCACCCATCAGTATTACGCCATGGATTGTAGGAGGCTCAGTCACTTCTACCATCTCGCGAGTTTCCAGAACAAAGCTGTTGGTGTACTTCTCAATTCTCTTAGCTTCGAGTGCCACACGATGAGGTCTAATTCTTGCCAACTCATGAAATTGTCCGATATATGTTGCATGATTAACTCCCATCGTAGAGAAATTTCAAAACTTGTTCACTAACTTCTTCATTTCGTTATTGAAAGAATATTTCTCCTTAAACAGTGCCGTTATTTATTTTATTTATTTATCTATTTATTAATTTATATATTTTATTATAATATTATTATTTTCATTTTATTTTATTTATTTATTTATTTTTCGCGCCATCACCACTCCCATCATTTGAATTCTCGCTTATTAATTCCATTTTCGCCTTCGGTGTCGTTAGCTCTACCATGCTTCAATATGCTGATACTAATTTTCATGACAACTTTGAATATTAAGGTCCACCTCTATCGTGCAATGATCGCAACAACATTGGAGTTTTTGCCTTCAATACAACAAATTCCTCCAGTTCAACCATCAGTTCAATCACCACTATCACTTGTATGACCACCGCCGAGTGTTTCTCCTCCGCGAGTAAATTTTACGAGTAATGTGTCTTAGTAGTATGCTCACTAAAATTTCAAATTCTTATTAGTTTAGAATAGATGAATATTTTGGAGTTTGTCAAGGCATAAATGCACAAGACTCACAAACATAAGAATGATTTGGTAAGGAATATAATTGGGATTTTATTACCATACAACACGAAGATAGCACATGAGACACGCAAACATGGTCGGATAAGCACACATACGTCGGAACACCTTTGTCAATTACGTCTGCAGCCATAATTGTGAAAGTATTCTTTCATACATATACTTATCTTCCAAGTCCTTGTATCACAATAAGCTTTGTATTTACGGAAAGAGATCAGATAGTTATGGAATCCTAAGCAACATGTAGACGATCCACATAAGGAGTCGTAAGATGATGAAGAAACACTTACAACGTCCTTATTTGAAATGATTAAGATGAATGATCGACACTAGCTACAACTACCTTCACGGAATTGTATGCACACATAACTTCCTAACTCATGTTCTATATGTGGGTTCCTTATTTATAGTCTAGGCCAATCCACCTAGATCTCTATAAACAATGGCTCTGATACCAATCTGTCACACCCCGTCTAAAGCGGAAACAACGGGGTATAACGGTGATAGGATCATAACACATCATTATATAGAATACTATATGAAATAAAATATCCTGTCGCACCCCCAAATTATGATGCGGAAGCGGGTCGGTTCGGGGCGCGACTAATCAATATACAAAGCACACAAGATTACATAATGAACGACCACTACATGCGTCGTTTACAAATACATTGATATTATAAAAGTTTTACACTGTTATAACATAGTTTACAAAAGCTCCTGAGTTCGATTGATAGAGATTCTATGGCATAACTAAATTATACAAAATATAGTAATGCTTGACAATCTCTTGATGTCTGAATGTGACTCGAGCTAATGGGCATCTTGAGTGGCAGACCTACTGCTGCTGATCACCTGTGATACATGCTAAAATGGGTCAGCGAAAACGCTGGTGAGCTCACAGGTTTGTATGTCAACACATATTTGTATGAACCGCAAGATTTAATGATAATTGAATTTAAAATGCAATTAAGCAAAATAAAAGTTATACAGCCATGAGCACATAGTCTGAGCTTAACTAGAGATGTCAGGTCCACATTTAAGGTATCCTGATCGAGGTGCCTCCTACGAGTGCCTAATCAACACTCGTCTTCACAAATATTAATACATCCGTTTTACTAGTTAGTGCGTGCTAACCCGGATGAGGCTGGTCAAACCTATATGGATCCATATACTAATATTCACGCTACTACGTATTACCAAACTATGTTGATGGAGGGCTTTAAAATGATTAGAGAAAATAACTCATGTAGTATTTGATTTAATGATACTTGCGTTCATATTGTAAAACAAAACAAGCAATGGATCACACCCCTGAGAAAACATATTTAAAAAGGGGCTATGAGACTCACCTGAGCCTATGAGATGCTACTAAGCACAATTGATGATTCACAATGATTTGATGTCGTTACAACGACTGAACCTGCAGGGCGTCTTTGACGCGCAAGGTTTTGATTGATTAGATATTTGAAACTTGCCGGGCGTATTAAACGCGCAAGGTTTAATTGATTTGATGACACTACGGACATCTATGCTAGTTATTCCCTTAACTAGTTTTGACCAAATACTTTGGTTTAATGATTACGTTCGAGTTGTGAAAATGTATACGGCGTATTGGTGATATGATTGAAATAATAATTCTTCAATTATTAATACTACTTTCATTTGTTTTGAACTTATAAAAGCATATTTGAAGTGTTTAAATGTTGTATCGTATAAGTATGAAATATGTCGCGATGTCTGACATTTAGTGTAAACCTTTAGTTTTAAGTTTATGGAAAAACGGAGGTCCGAAAACTAAAATATGCCATTTTCGACCCCTAGATGACCCCGAATGGCCTAAAACTGACAAGGCTAAGGTACTTAGCTTTGATCATTGGGCTGTTTTCGAATGACCGTGCGAATTTGAGCTTAATCCGAGTTAATTGAAAATTTGTTATATTTTTCGTGGGAAAAAGGGCTACTAAACACTTATGCACTTTTGAAATTTGCACACAAAGTTTATGAAAATTCACGCGATCCAGGGACCAGATCACGCGATCGGTTTGAAATTGAAATGACGCGATCGGTTTAAAATGTCACGCGATCGGTTTGAAATTAAAATGACGCGATCGGTTTGAATGATCACGCGATCGCGTGGGTTATAGTTTGACGCGATCGGCTGGACAAATCACGCGATCGCGTGGTTTGTCTGCGTGTGCAGGTCTGTGACGAACAGCAGATTAAATTCAAAAACTTGTGTTTGATTTGGGGGCATAATTAGTTTGTAGAACATCCTAGCATGCTAATATACGTAATATAAACATGTAAAATTAACAAAAACGTAAACGATTCCTTACAATCAAAATGATGAACGGATGATGGTGATGATGAACGATGAAGATGATGAAGATGATGATGATCACGATGATGATGATGATAATATTGTTGTTGTTAATTGTTATTGTTGTTGTTGTTTTTGAAAATGAAAGAGACCGAGAGAGATTGAGAGTGAGATTGAGAATGAAATGAAAACAACAGGAGGGTGTTTGATCGGTTTATGCCCAGCTCCAATAATTGGAGTTGGGTGGCTCCGATGTGAAGAATAAAATACCCGTGTTTTTGTACCCGATCGAGAAGTAGTAAAATGTTTTAATTCGATAAATTTCTATATTTGATATTGTACGTATTTTAATCGAAGTATTTTAATAGAAATACTTTTAATGAGATATAAAAATATATCATTGTTTTACGTTTTAGAGACGGACACGATTTGAATGTTTTCGTCGTGTTTGAGTAAAATGTTATAAAACGAAATATGTTTCATTTTATCTAATGTAAATAATAATTACTATCTCCAATAATAATACATTATTTATAAAGGTTGTCGCGAATGATTTGATTTTGTACAATACGAATACTTTATATATTATCAAAATAATATATAATAAATAATGAGTTATTAAATAATAATTCTTATATTATTTAATATTGTTTTTCACCAACGCCATATATATATGAATCGGAAATTTGGCCGATTTGATAATTGCACGATTAAATCTAATCGAGTATTGATATATATTCAACAATATATATTTTGATACATACAATTAGCCTAATACATAGAACTAATTACACGTATTTCTAAATGATTAGGAGCTAAAAACTAGTCCTAATTTGACGGGTGTCACATTCTCCCCTTGTTAAGAGAATTTCGTCCCGAAATTTAACTTTGAGTTGATGCGTGAGTGGAGTCTGAAAATAGATGTGGATATTTGAGTCGCATCTGGTCTTCTCGTTCCCAAGTGAATTCCGGACCACGCCGCGAATTCCACCGAACCTTGACAATTGGAATACGACTTTGTTTAAGCTGTTTGACCTCACGGTCCATGACCTCCACTGGTGTCTCGACAAAATGAAGTTTGTCGTCGATTTGAATTTCCTCGAGCGGGATAATGAGTGTCTCGTCGGACAGGCATTTCTTTAAGTTAGAAACGTGAAATGTGGGATGCACGCTACTGAGCTCTGGAGGTAGCTGCAATCGATATGCGACTGGACCAATCCTTTCAAGGATCTCAAAAGGTCCGATGTATCTAGGGTTTAACTTCCCACGTTTACCAAAACGAATGACACCTTTCCAAGGTGATACTTTGAGCAATACTCGATCCCCAACTTGGAACTCGAGATGCTTTCGTCTCACGTCAGCATAACTCTTCTGACGATCACGTGCGGCCTTCAGGCGTTGTTGGATACCAACGATCTTCTCGGTGGTTTCATGAATGATTTCCGGGCCGGTGAGTTGGCTATCTCCAATTTCGGTCCAACAAATAGGCGATCGGCACTTACGACCGTACAGTGCCTCGAATGGTGCAGCTCCAATGCTGGTATGATAGCTGTTGTTGTATGAGAATTCACACAATGGCAAATGATGTTCCCAATTTACACCGAAATCAATTACGCAGGCGCGTAACATATCTTCCAGTGTTTGAATAGTCCTTTCACTTTGGCCATCGGTTTGTGGATGATAGGCTGTACTCATATCTAAACGAGTACCCAATGACTTTTGCAATGACTGCCAAAAGTTAGACGTGAATCGGCTGTCTCTATCAGAGATAATTGAGATTGGAACGCCGTGTCGGGATACGATCTCCTTCAAATAGATTCGTGTGAGACGTTCCATTTTGTCGGTTTCCTTCATGGCAAGGAAGTGAGCAGATTTGGTTAGACGATCAACTATTACCCATATAGTATCGCAACCACTTGATGTTTTCGGGAGTTTAGTGATGAAGTCCATAGCGATTTGCTCCCATTTCCATTCTGGAATATCCGGTTGCTGTAGCAAACCGGTGGGCTTCTGATATTCAGCTTTAACTTTTGAACATGTGAGGCACTTGCTGACATACGTGGCAATCTCTGCTTTCATGTTTGGCCACCAGTATGATCCTTTGATGCCATGATACATTTTGTCAGATCCAGGATGTATAGAATACTTAGACTTATGAGCTTCATCCATCACTAAGTCTCGAAGATTCCCAAACTTGGGTAACCAAATTCGGTTTGCGAAGTATTTGACCCCATTGGGTTTGGTTTCCAATTGATTCTCCATATTTCGCAAGGCCTCTTCCTTGATGTTTTCAGGTTTCAATGCTTCGAGTTGAGCAGTGAGAATTTGAATGATTAGATCATTATGGATGGTTATGCTAAGGGCTCGGACTCGAAGTGGTTTTGTGCGCTCTTTGCGACTTAGGGCATCGGCAACTACATTTGCTTTCCCCGGATGATACTTGATTTCACAATCATAGTCGGTGAGTAGCTCGACCCAGCGACGTTGCCTCATATTAAGATCCTTCTGATCGAATATATGCTGGAGGCTTTTGTGATCGGTGAAGATGGTACACTTTGTGCCATACAGATAGTGTCTCCAGATCTTAAGTGCGAACACTACGGCTCCTAATTCGAGATCATGAGTAGTGTAGTTCTTCTCGTGAACTTTGAGTTATCGGGAGGCGTAGGCAATAACCTTGTCTCGTTGCATCAACACGCAACCAAGACCTTGGTGTGAGGCATCGCAGTATACCACGAAGTCTTCATTTCCTTCGGGTAATGATAGAATTGGTGCACTGCAAAGCTTTTGCTTCAATCGCTGAAATGCTGACTCTTGTTTTTTAGTCCAATCAAACTTCTTTTCCTTCTAAGTCAGTATTGTGAGAGGTTGAGCTATTTTGGAAAAATTCTCAATGAAACGCCGATAATAACCAGCCAGTCCTAAGAATTGGCGTACTTCGGTCGGCGTCGTCGGTGCTTGCCAGCACTTGATAGCCTCAATCTTTGATGGATCTACGTGAATTCCTTGACTATCAATCACATGACCAAGGAATTGAACAGTTTTCATCCAGAACTCACACTTGGAGAATTTAGCATATAACTCTTCGTGTCTAAGAAGTTCTAGAATGACTTTAAGATGTTGCGCGTGTTCCTGTTCATTGCGCGAGTAAATAAGAATGTCATCGATAAAAACAATGACAAACTTGTCTAGATATGGTTTGCACACACGGTTCATAAGGTCCATGAATACTGCCGGTGCGTTAGTCAAACCAAATGGCATCACTTGGAACTCGTAATGTCCATAGCGAGTTCGGAAGGCAGTCTTTGGGATGTCGATGTCACGAACTCGTAACTGATGATAACCTGATCTTAGATCTATCTTCGAATAGATACTTGACCCTTGAAGTTGGTCGAATAGGTCATCAATTCGAGGAAGTGGGTAACGGTTCTTGACGGTCAACTTGTTCAACTCTCTATAGTCGATACACATTCTGAATGAACCGTCTTTCTTTTTCACAAACAGAACCGGAGCTCCCCATGGTGAAGAACTCGGTCTAATGAATCCCTTATCCAGAAGTTCCTGCAACTGAGTAGACAACTCCTGGAGTTCTGAAGGGGCTAAACGATATGGTGCTCGTGCAACAGGTGCTATCCCCGGCACGAGATCGATCGAGAACTCAACTTGTCTCGGTGGTGGAAGGCCAGGTAAGTCTTCGGGAAAGACTTCTGGATAATCTCTAACAATGGGCACATCCTCAAGTAGTTTCTCTTCTGACTTTTTCTCCAAGACATGTGCGAGAATCGCCTGGTACCCTTTCCTAAGGTACTTGCGAGTTTTCATACAGGATATAATATTCAGTCTCGTCCTACCGGTCTCCCCTTGTATGATTAGAGTACTACCGGTGACAAGAGGAATACGGACGATTTTGTCATAGCAGACAATTTCAGCTCGGTGCTTGGATAACCAATCCATTCCAATAATAACGTCGAAACTTCCAATTTCAACGGGTATAAGGTCAATAGAGAAGATTTCATCAGATAGATTTAAAGTGCAATTTGGTATTACACTGTCAGTCTCAATTAACTTGCCATTAGCTAATTCTACCATGTACTTAGCATCTAAGGCAATAGGGGCAATGTTAAGCAATTTACTAAACTCATCAGATATGAAGCTCCTATCAGCACCAGAATCAAACAGAACAGAAGCAGTAAGATTGTTGAGAAGAAACGTACCCGAGACCACATTCGGGTCTTGACGGGCCTCTCCTGAGTTCAGAACGAAAGCTCTTCCCTTCGCAGTGTTGTTACCCTTGTTCTTCAGCTTTGGGCAATCATTCCTAAAGTGCCCAGTTTCTCCACACTCATAGCAAGTCTTTGGTTGGCTGGTGGTGGTGTTGACGGTAGTAGACCTACAGTCTTTGGTCAAATGTCCATACCTTTGACATTTTCCACAAGGTGTGCTGCAAGGACCATCATGATGACGACGGCACTTTGAACAGTAGGGTTTATTTCCAGTGTAACCCTTGTTGAAACCAGAACCAGTGTTGAGGGTCTTATCAGACTCAGACCTCTTTGATGATGATTGATTTTAAGTGGTGTTCCCAGACCACTTTCTCTTGTTGTTGTTACCAGAATATGGAGCAGATGTCTCACGGCTGACAATCATGGCCATAAGTTCATGAGCAATTTCGATAGCTCTATCAAGGGTAGTTGGTTGAGCTGAGGCGACATTCCCCTGGATATTCTCCGGAAGTCCGCGGATGTACTTCTTGATACTTTTTCCTTCCGTATCAACCAAACCTGGGCACAACAGAGCGAATTGCTGGAATTTGGTGGTGTACCCAGCAATATCGTTCCCTTGTACCTCCAGATGCCAGAACTCGACTTCCAGTCGGTGTAGTTCTTCCTCACGACAGTACTTCTCCCTTAGCTTTTTCTTCAATTCAGGCCAAGGAAGTCGGTTTGCGATCTCGACGCCGATAGAGTTTGCGTGGGTGTTCCACCACGTTAGTGCACCTTCTTGAAAGGTGTAAGCAGCAAACTTGACCTTACTATCTTCAGTACAGTTACAGAGACTAAAGACAGATTCCATTCTTTCAATCCATCGGATTAAGCCAATAGCACCTTCCGTGCCCTTAAAGTAAAGTGGCTTGCAGCTAAGAAAGTCCTTGTAGGAACAAGGTTTGATAACAGGAGTAGCATTGACTGTCTCTGCATTCCTTAGAGCTTCTTGAGCTGCCATGGCTTCGGCTACAGCTCGGGTAACCGCAGCATTGAGTTCAGCTTGACTGAAACCATTCATCTTTGGCGGCATGATTCTGACCAAGGCAAAGAGAGTGGATGAGTTGTTTGCACCAAAACATGATACATCACATATGCATATATATATTTATGAGGTAATATACAATGACACCAGTGATAATCACATTTGACCAACAACAGAGTTGAATACTAGATGCGAGTTTGCGAGTAGATGGGGTATGGTTTTATGTATGGAGCCTATAGTCCTTCAAACAATAAGTTCCATTTGTGATTCTAAGGAAATAGAATGATAGGGGAAATACGAAATGATATACTCCTCGTGAACATACGATGGTACAGCGGAATTGTGTTGTGAGATGTTATGTGCGTAATAAAGGGATAGACGATAGTAATTCATACGTATCGTCTTTGATAGTAAAGATGTTAACGAGTGTATTATCGTGTGTGATCTATATATATTCGATATATATAATAGCTTAGAAGATAATACGCGAGTGGGGCTTAATCATATATCTTCAATATATAATAGCCTATAAGGTAGCACATAAATGAGGCCTATGTATGTATATACGCCTATATCACATAATATCCTAATGTGTGTCTAACACTAATCCAGTATTAGTCACGGTTTCTCTCATGGTCAGAGTCAACTATCGCATTCCTGTTCAACATAACCCCTTTCAGATTTCACATCATCTTCATTTAATTGTACATAGTTAGCTATGCTATGTTAAATTAAACTCGTATGACATGATCACTGAACCAGTTATACCTAATAGGGAATACTGCCTAACGGTCATAGTCTAGGCCCACTAAATGCAACCTAGTTCACTATAACCTTAGGCTTTGATACCAATCTGTCGCACCCCCAAATTATGATGCGGAAGCGGGTCGGTTCGGGGCGCGACTAATCAATATACAAAGCACACAAGATTACATAATGAACGACCACTACATGCGTCGTTTACAAATACATTGATATTATAAAAGTTTTACACTGTTATAACATAGTTTACAAAAGCTCCTGAGTTCGATTGATAGAGATTCTATGGCATAACTAAATTATACAAAATATAGTAATGCATGACAATCTCTTGATGTCTGAATGTGACTCGAGCTAATGGGAATCTTGAGTGGCAGACCTACTGCTGCTGATCACCTGTGATACATGCTAAAATGGGTCAGCGAAAACGCTGGTGAGCTCACAGGTTTGTATGTCAACACATATTTGTATGAACCGCAAGATTTAATGATAATTGAATTTAAAATGCAATTAAGCAAAATAAAAGTTATACAGCCATGAGCACATAGTCTGAGCTTAACTCGAGATGTCAGGTCCACATTTAAGGTATCCTGATCGAGGTGCCTCCTACGAGTGCCTAATCAACACTCGTCTTCACAAATATTAATACATCCGTTTTACTAGTTAGTGCGTGCTAACCCGGATGAGGCTGGTCAAACCTATATGGATCCATATACTAATATTCACGCTACTACGTATTACCAAACTATGTTGATGGAGGGCTTTAAAATGATTAGAGAAAATAACTCATGTAGTATTTGATTTAATGATACTTGCGTTCATATTGTAAAACAAAACAAGCAATGGATCACACCCCTGAGAAAACATATTTAAAAAGGGGCTATGAGACTCACCTGAGCCTATGAGATGCTACTAAGCACAATTGATGATTCACAATGATTTGATGTCGTTACAACGACTGAACCTGCAGGGCGTCTTTGACGCGCAAGGTTTTGATTGATTAGATATTTGAAACTTGCCGGGCGTATTAAACGCGCAAGGTTTAATTGATTTGATGACACTACGGACATCTATGCTAGTTATTCCCTTAACTAGTTTTGACCAAATACTTTGGTTTAATGATTACGTTCGAGTTGTGAAAATGCATACGGCGTATTGGTGATATGATTGAAATAATAATTCTTCAATTATTAATACTACTTTCATTTGTTTTGAACTTATAAAAGCATATTTGAAGTGTTTAAATGTTGTATCGTATAAGTATGAAATATGTCGCGATGTCTGACATTTAGTGTAAACCTTTAGTTTTAAGTTTATGGAAAAACGGAGGTCCGAAAACTAAAATATGCCATTTTCGACCCCTAGATGACCCCGAATGGCCTAAAACTGACAAGGCTAAGGTACTTAGCTTTGATCATTGGGCTGTTTTCGAATGACCGTGCGAATTTGAGCTTAATCCGAGTTAATTGAAAATTTGTTATATTTTTCGTGGGAAAAAGGGCTACTAAACACTTATGCACTTTTGAAATTTGCACACAAAGTTTATGAAAATTCACGCGATCCAGGGACCAGATCACGCGATCGGTTTGAAATTGAAATGACGCGATCGGTTTAAAATGTCACGCGATCGGTTTGAAATTAAAATGACGCGATCGGTTTGAATGATCACGCGATCGCGTGGGTTATAGTTTGACGCGATCGGCTGGACAAATCACGCGATCGCGTGGTTTGTCTGCGTGTGCAGGTCTGTGACGAACAGCAGATTAAATTCAAAAACTTGTGTTTGATTTGGGGGCATAATTAGTTTGTAGAACATCCTAGCATGCTAATATACGTAATATAAACATGTAAAATTAACAAAAACGTAAACGATTCCTTACAATCAAAATGATGAACGGATGATGGTGATGATGAACGATGAAGATGATGAAGATGATGATGATCACGATGATGATGATGATAATATTGTTGTTGTTAATTGTTATTGTTGTTGTTGTTTTTGAAAATGAAAGAGACCGAGAGAGATTGAGAGTGAGATTGAGAATGAAATGAAAACAACAGGAGGGTGTTTGATCGGTTTATGCCCAGCTCCAATAATTGGAGTTGGGTGGCTCCGATGTGAAGAATAAAATACCCGTGTTTTTGTACCCGATCGAGAAGTAGTAAAATGTTTTAATTCGATAAATTTCTATATTTGATATTGTACGTATTTTAATCGAAGTATTTTAATAGAAATACTTTTAATGAGATATAAAAATATATCATTGTTTTACGTTTTAGAGACGGACACGATTTGAATGTTTTCGTCGTGTTTGAGTAAAATGTTATAAAACGAAATATGTTTCATTTTATCTAATGTAAATAATAATTACTATCTCCAATAATAATACATTATTTATAAAGGTTGTCGCGAATGATTTGATTTTGTACGATACGAATACTTTATATATTATCAAAATAATATATAATAAATAATGAGTTATTAAATAATAATTCTTATATTATTTAATATTGTTTTTCACCAACGCCATATATATATGAATCGGAAATTTGGCCGATTTGATAATTGCACGATTAAATCTAATCGAGTATTGATATATATTCAACAATATATATTTTGATACATACAATTAGCCTAATACATAGAACTAATTACACGTATTTCTAAATGATTAGGAGCTAAAAACTAGTCCTAATTTGACGGGTGTCACATTCTCCCCTTGTTAAGAGAATTTCGTCCCGAAATTTAACTTTGAGTTGATGCGTGAGTGGAGTCTGAAAATAGATGTGGATATTTGAGTCGCATCTGGTCTTCTCGTTCCCAAGTGAATTCCGGACCACGCCGCGAATTCCACCGAACCTTGACAATTGGAATACGACTTTGTTTAAGCTGTTTGACCTCACGGTCCATGACCTCCACTGGTGTCTCGACAAAATGAAGTTTGTCGTCGATTTGAATTTCCTCGAGCGGGATAATGAGTGTCTCGTCGGACAGGCATTTCTTTAAGTTAGAAACGTGAAATGTGGGATGCACGCTACTGAGCTCTGGAGGTAGCTGCAATCGATATGCGACTGGACCAATCCTTTCAAGGATCTCAAAAGGTCCGATGTATCTAGGGTTTAACTTCCCACGTTTACCAAAACGAATGACACCTTTCCAAGGTGATACTTTGAGCAATACTCGATCCCCAACTTGGAACTCGAGATGCTTTCGTCTCACGTCAGCATAACTCTTCTGACGATCACGTGCAGCCTTCAGGCGTTGTTGGATACCAACGATCTTCTCGGTGGTTTCATGAATGATTTCCGGGCCGGTGAGTTGGCTATCTCCAATTTCGGTCCAACAAATAGGCGATCGGCACTTACGACCGTACAGTGCCTCGAATGGTGCAGCTCCAATGCTGGTATGATAGCTGTTGTTGTATGAGAATTCACACAATGGCAAATGATGTTCCCAATTTACACCGAAATCAATTACGCAGGCGCGTAACATATCTTCCAGTGTTTGAATAGTCCTTTCACTTTGGCCATCGGTTTGTGGATGATAGGCTGTACTCATATCTAAACGAGTACCCAATGACTTTTGCAATGACTGCCAAAAGTTAGACGTGAATCGGCTGTCTCTATCAGAGATAATTGAGATTGGAACGCCGTGTCGGGATACGATCTCCTTCAAATAGATTCGTGTGAGACGTTCCATTTTGTCGGTTTCCTTCATGGCAAGGAAGTGAGCAGATTTGGTTAGACGATCAACTATTACCCATATAGTATCGCAACCACTTGATGTTTTCGGGAGTTTAGTGATGAAGTCCATAGCGATTTGCTCCCATTTCCATTCTGGAATAACCGGTTGCTGTAGCAAACCGGTGGGCTTCTGATATTCAGCTTTAACTTTTGAACATGTGAGGCACTTGCTGACATACGTGGCAATCTCTGCTTTCATGTTTGGCCACCAGTATGATCCTTTGATGCCATGATACATCTTGTCAGATCCAGGATGTATAGAATACTTAGACTTATGAGCTTCATCCATCACTAAGTCTCGAAGATTCCCAAACTTGGGTAACCAAATTCGGTTTGCGAAGTATTTGACCCCATTGGGTTTGGTTTCCAATTGATTCTCCATATTTCGCAAGGCCTCTTCCTTGATGTTTTCAGGTTTCAATGCTTCGAGTTGAGCAGTGAGAATTTGAATGATTAGATCATTATGGATGGTTATGCTAAGGGCTCGGACTCGAAGTGGTTTTGTGCGCTCTTTGCGACTTAGGGCATCGGCAACTACATTTGCTTTCCCCGGATGATACTTGATTTCACAATCATAGTCGGTGAGTAGCTCGACCCAGCGACGTTGCCTCATATTAAGATCCTTCTGATCGAATATATGCTGGAGGCTTTTGTGATCGGTGAAGATGGTACACTTTGTGCCATACAGATAGTGTCTCCAGATCTTAAGTGCGAACACTACGGCTCCTAATTCGAGATCATGAGTAGTGTAGTTCTTCTCGTGAACTTTGAGTTGTCGGGAGGCGTAGGCAATAACCTTGTCTCGTTGCATCAACACGCAACCAAGACCTTGGTGTGAGGCATCGCAGTATACCACGAAGTCTTCATTTCCTTCGGGTAATGATAGAATTGGTGCACTGCAAAGCTTTTGCTTCAATCGCTGAAATGCTGACTCTTGTTTTTCAGTCCAATCAAACTTCTTTTCCTTCTGAGTCAGTATTGTGAGAGGTTGAGCTATTTTGGAAAAATTCTCAATGAAACGCCGATAATAACCAGCCAGTCCTAAGAATTGGCGTACTTCGGTCGGCGTCATCGGTGCTTGCCAGCACTTGATAGCCTCAATCTTTGATGGATCTACGTGAATTCCTTGACTATCAATCACATGACCAAGGAATTGAACAGTTTTCATCCAGAACTCACACTTGGAGAATTTAGCATATAACTCTTCGTGTCTAAGAAGTTCTAGAATGACTTTAAGATGTTGCGCGTGTTCCTGTTCATTGCGCGAGTAAATAAGAATGTCATCGATAAAAACAATGACAAACTTGTCTAGATATGGTTTGCACACACGGTTCATAAGGTCCATGAATACTGCCGGTGCGTTAGTCAAACCAAATGGCATCACTTGGAACTCGTAATGTCCATAGCGAGTTCGGAAGGCAGTCTTTGGGATGTCGATGTCACGAACTCGTAACTGATGATAACCTGATCTTAGATCTATCTTCGAATAGATACTTGACCCTTGAAGTTGGTCGAATAGGTCATCAATTCGAGGAAGTGGGTAACGGTTCTTGACGGTCAACTTGTTCAACTCTCTATAGTCGATACACATTCTGAATGAACCGTCTTTCTTTTTCACAAACAGAACCGGAGCTCCCCATGGTGAAGAACTCGGTCTAATGAATCCCTTATCCAGAAGTTCCTGCAACTGAGTAGACAACTCCTGGAGTTCTGAAGGGGCTAAACGATATGGTGCTCGTGCAACAGGTGCTGTCCCCGGCACGAGATCGATCGAGAACTCAACTTGTCTCGGTGGTGGAAGGCCAGGTAAGTCTTCGGGAAAGACTTCTGGATAATCTCTAACAATGGGCACATCCTCAAGTAGTTTCTCTTCCGACTTTTTCTCCAAGACATGTGCGAGAATCGCCTGGTACCCTTTCCTAAGGTACTTGCGAGTTTTCATACAGGATATAATATTCAGTCTCGTCCTACCGGTCTCCCCTTGTATGATTAGAGTACTACCGGTGACAAGAGGAATACGGACGATTTTGTCATAGCAGACAATTTCAGCTCGGTGCTTGGATAACCAATCCATTCCAATAATAACGTCGAAACTTCCAATTTCAACGGGTATAAGGTCAATAGAGAAGATTTCATCAGATATATTTAAAGTGCAATTTGGTATTACACTGTCAGTCTCAATTAACTTGCCATTAGCTAATTCTACCATGTACTTAGCATCTAAGGCAATAGGGGCAATGTTAAGCAATTTACTAAACTCATCAGATATGAAGCTCCTATCAGCACCAGAATCAAACAGAACAGAAGCAGTAAGATTGTTGAGAAGAAACGTACCCGAGACCACATTCGGGTCTTGACGGGCCTCTCCTGAGTTCAGAACGAAAGCTCTTCCCTTCGCAGTGTTGTTACCCTTGTTCTTCAGCTTTGGGCAATCATTCCTAAAGTGCCCAGTTTCTCCACACTCATAGCAAGTCTTTGGTTGGCTGGTGGTGGTGTTGACGGTAGTAGACCTACAGTCTTTGGTCAAATGTCCATACCTTTGACATTTTCCACAAGGTGTGCTGCAAGGACCATCATGATGACGACGGCACTTTGAACAGTAGGGTTTATTTCCAGTGTAACCCTTGTTGAAACCAGAACCAGTGTTGAGGGTCTTATCAGACTCAGACCTCTTTGATGATGATTGATTTTGAGTGGTGTTCCCAGACCACTTTCTCTTGTTGTTGTTACCAGAATATGGAGCAGATGTCTCACGGCTGACAATCATGGCCATAAGTTCATGAGCAATTTCGATAGCTCTATCAAGGGTAGTTGGTTGAGCTGAGGCGACATTCCCCTGGATATTCTCCGGAAGTCCGCGGATGTACTTCTTGATACTTTTTCCTTCCGTATCAACCAAACCTGGGCACAACAGAGCGAATTGCTGGAATTTGGTGGTGTACCCAGCAATATCGTTCCCTTGTACCTCCAGATGCCAGAACTCGACTTCCAGTCGGTGTAGTTCTTCCTCACGACAGTACTTCTCCCTTAGCTTTTTCTTCAATTCAGGCCAAGGAAGTCGGTTTGCGATCTCGACGCCGATAGAGTTTGCGTGGGTGTTCCACCACGTTAGTGCACCTTCTTGAAAGGTGTAAGCAGCAAACTTGACCTTACTATCTTCAGTACAGTTACAGAGACTAAAGACAGATTCCATTCTTTCAATCCATCGGATTAAGCCAATAGCACCTTCCGTGCCCTTAAAGTAAAGTGGCTTGCAGCTAAGAAAGTCCTTGTAGGAACAAGGTTTGATAACAGGAGTAGCATTGACTGTCTCTGCATTCCTTAGAGCTTCTTGAGCTGCCATGGCTTCGGCTACAGCTCGGGTAACCGCAGCATTGAGTTCAGCTTGACTGAAACCATTCATCTTTGGCGGCATGATTCTGACCAAGGCAAAGAGAGTGGATGAGTTGTTTGCACCAAAACATGATACATCACATATGCATATATATATTTATGAGGTAATATACAATGACACCAGTGATAATCACATTTGACCAACAACAGAGTTGAATACTAGATGCGAGTTTGCGAGTAGATGGGGTATGGTTTTATGTATGGAGCCTATAGTCCTTCAAACAATAAGTTCCATTTGTGATTCTAAGGAAATAGAATGATAGGGGAAATACGAAATGATATACTCCTCGTGAACATACGATGGTACAGCGGAATTGTGTTATGAGATGTTATGTGCGTAATAAAGGGATAGACGATAGTAATTCATACGTATCGTCTTTGATAGTAAAGATGTTAACGAGTGTATTATCGTGTGTGATCTATATATATTCGATATATATAATAGCTTAGAAGATAATACGCGAGTGGGGCTTAATCATATATCTTCAATATATAATAGCCTATAAGGTAGCACATAAATGAGGCCTATGTATGTATATACGCCTATATCACATAATATCCTAATGTGTGTCTAACACTAATCCAGTATTAGTCACGGTTTCTCTCATGGTCAGAGTCAACTATCGCATTCCTGTTCAACATAACCCCTTTCAGATTTCACATCATCTTCATTTAATTGTACATAGTTAGCTATGCTATGTTAAATTAAACTCGTATGACATGATCACTGAACCAGTTATACCTAATAGGGAATACTGCCTAACGGTCATAGTCTAGGCCCACTAAATGCAACCTAGTTCACTATAACCTTAGGCTTTGATACCAATCTGTCGCACCCCCAAATTATGATGCGGAAGCGGGTCGGTTCGGGGCGCGACTAATCAATATACAAAGCACACAAGATTACATAATGAACGACCACTACATGCGTCGTTTACAAATACATTGATATTATAAAAGTTTTACACTGTTATAACATAGTTTACAAAAGCTCCTGAGTTCGATTGATAGAGATTCTATGGCATAACTAAATTATACAAAATATAGTAATGCATGACAATCTCTTGATGTCTGAATGTGACTCGAGCTAATGGGAATCTTGAGTGGCAGACCTACTGCTGCTGATCACCTGTGATACATGCTAAAATGGGTCAGCGAAAACGCTGGTGAGCTCACAGGTTTGTATGTCAACACATATTTGTATGAACCGCAAGATTTAATGATAATTGAATTTAAAATGCAATTAAGCAAAATAAAAGTTATACAGCCATGAGCACATAGTCTGAGCTTAACTCGAGATGTCAGGTCCACATTTAAGGTATCCTGATCGAGGTGCCTCCTACGAGTGCCTAATCAACACTCGTCTTCACAAATATTAATACATCCGTTTTACTAGTTAGTGCGTGCTAACCCGGATGAGGCTGGTCAAACCTATATGGATCCATATACTAATATTCACGCTACTACGTATTACCAAACTATGTTGATGGAGGGCTTTAAAATGATTAGAGAAAATAACTCATGTAGTATTTGATTTAATGATACTTGCGTTCATATTGTAAAACAAAACAAGCAATGGATCACACCCCTGAGAAAACATATTTAAAAAGGGGCTATGAGACTCACCTGAGCCTATGAGATGCTACTAAGCACAATTGATGATTCACAATGATTTGATGTCGTTACAACGACTGAACCTGCAGGGCGTCTTTGACGCGCAAGGTTTTGATTGATTAGATATTTGAAACTTGCCGGGCGTATTAAACGCGCAAGGTTTAATTGATTTGATGACACTACGGACATCTATGCTAGTTATTCCCTTAACTAGTTTTGACCAAATACTTTGGTTTAATGATTACGTTCGAGTTGTGAAAATGCATACGGCGTATTGGTGATATGATTGAAATAATAATTCTTCAATTATTAATACTACTTTCATTTGTTTTGAACTTATAAAAGCATATTTGAAGTGTTTAAATGTTGTATCGTATAAGTATGAAATATGTCGCGATGTCTGACATTTAGTGTAAACCTTTAGTTTTAAGTTTATGGAAAAACGGAGGTCCGAAAACTAAAATATGCCATTTTCGACCCCTAGATGACCCCGAATGGCCTAAAACTGACAAGGCTAAGGTACTTAGCTTTGATCATTGGGCTGTTTTCGAATGACCGTGCGAATTTGAGCTTAATCCGAGTTAATTGAAAATTTGTTATATTTTTCGTGGGAAAAAGGGCTACTAAACACTTATGCACTTTTGAAATTTGCACACAAAGTTTATGAAAATTCACGCGATCCAGGGACCAGATCACGCGATCGGTTTGAAATTGAAATGACGCGATCGGTTTAAAATGTCACGCGATCGGTTTGAAATTAAAATGACGCGATCGGTTTGAATGATCACGCGATCGCGTGGGTTATAGTTTGACGCGATCGGCTGGACAAATCACGCGATCGCGTGGTTTGTCTGCGTGTGCAGGTCTGTGACGAACAGCAGATTAAATTCAAAAACTTGTGTTTGATTTGGGGGCATAATTAGTTTGTAGAACATCCTAGCATGCTAATATACGTAATATAAACATGTAAAATTAACAAAAACGTAAACGATTCCTTACAATCAAAATGATGAACGGATGATGGTGATGATGAACGATGAAGATGATGAAGATGATGATGATCACGATGATGATGATGATAATATTGTTGTTGTTAATTGTTATTGTTGTTGTTGTTTTTGAAAATGAAAGAGACCGAGAGAGATTGAGAGTGAGATTGAGAATGAAATGAAAACAACAGGAGGGTGTTTGATCGGTTTATGCCCAGCTCCAATAATTGGAGTTGGGTGGCTCCGATGTGAAGAATAAAATACCCGTGTTTTTGTACCCGATCGAGAAGTAGTAAAATGTTTTAATTCGATAAATTTCTATATTTGATATTGTACGTATTTTAATCGAAGTATTTTAATAGAAATACTTTTAATGAGATATAAAAATATATCATTGTTTTACGTTTTAGAGACGGACACGATTTGAATGTTTTCGTCGTGTTTGAGTAAAATGTTATAAAACGAAATATGTTTCATTTTATCTAATGTAAATAATAATTACTATCTCCAATAATAATACATTATTTATAAAGGTTGTCGCGAATGATTTGATTTTGTACGATACGAATACTTTATATATTATCAAAATAATATATAATAAATAATGAGTTATTAAATAATAATTCTTATATTATTTAATATTGTTTTTCACCAACGCCATATATATATGAATCGGAAATTTGGCCGATTTGATAATTGCACGATTAAATCTAATCGAGTATTGATATATATTCAACAATATATATTTTGATACATACAATTAGCCTAATACATAGAACTAATTACACGTATTTCTAAATGATTAGGAGCTAAAAACTAGTCCTAATTTGACGGGTGTCACATTCTCCCCTTGTTAAGAGAATTTCGTCCCGAAATTTAACTTTGAGTTGATGCGTGAGTGGAGTCTGAAAATAGATGTGGATATTTGAGTCGCATCTGGTCTTCTCGTTCCCAAGTGAATTCCGGACCACGCCGCGAATTCCACCGAACCTTGACAATTGGAATACGACTTTGTTTAAGCTGTTTGACCTCACGGTCCATGACCTCCACTGGTGTCTCGACAAAATGAAGTTTGTCGTCGATTTGAATTTCCTCGAGCGGGATAATGAGTGTCTCGTCGGACAGGCATTTCTTTAAGTTAGAAACGTGAAATGTGGGATGCACGCTACTGAGCTCTGGAGGTAGCTGCAATCGATATGCGACTGGACCAATCCTTTCAAGGATCTCAAAAGGTCCGATGTATCTAGGGTTTAACTTCCCACGTTTACCAAAACGAATGACACCTTTCCAAGGTGATACTTTGAGCAATACTCGATCCCCAACTTGGAACTCGAGATGCTTTCGTCTCACGTCAGCATAACTCTTCTGACGATCACGTGCGGCCTTCAGGCGTTGTTGGATACCAACGATCTTCTCGGTGGTTTCATGAATGATTTCCGGGCCGGTGAGTTGGCTATCTCCAATTTCGGTCCAACAAATAGGCGATCGGCACTTACGACCATACAGTGCCTCGAATGGTGCAGCTCCAATGCTGGTATGATAGCTGTTGTTGTATGAGAATTCACACAATGGCAAATGATGTTCCCAATTTACACCGAAATCAATTACGCAGGCGCGTAACATATCTTCCAGTGTTTGAATAGTCCTTTCACTTTGGCCATCGGTTTGTGGATGATAGGCTGTACTCATATCTAAACGAGTACCCAATGACTTTTGCAATGACTGCCAAAAGTTAGACGTGAATCGGCTGTCTCTATCAGAGATAATTGAGATTGGAACGCCGTGTCGGGATACGATCTCCTTCAAATAGATTCGTGTGAGACGTTCCATTTTGTCGGTTTCCTTCATGGCAAGGAAGTGAGCAGATTTGGTTAGACGATCAACTATTACCCATATAGTATCGCAACCACTTGATGTTTTCGGGAGTTTAGTGATGAAGTCCATAGCGATTTGCTCCCATTTCCATTCTGGAATATCCGGTTGCTGTAGCAAACCGGTGGGCTTCTGATATTCAGCTTTAACTTTTGAACATGTGAGGCACTTGCTGACATACGTGGCAATCTCTGCTTTCATGTTTGGCCACCAGTATGATCCTTTGATGCCATGATACATCTTGTCAGATCCAGGATGTATAGAATACTTAGACTTATGAGCTTCATCCATCACTAAGTCTCGAAGATTCCCAAACTTGGGTAACCAAATTCGGTTTGCGAAGTATTTGACCCCATTGGGTTTGGTTTCCAATTGATTCTCCATATTTCGCAAGGCCTCTTCCTTGATGTTTTCAGGTTTCAATGCTTCGAGTTGAGCAGTGAGAATTTGAATGATTAGATCATTATGGATGGTTATGCTAAGGGCTCGGACTCGAAGTGGTTTTGTGCGCTCTTTGCGACTTAGGGCATCGGCAACTACATTTGCTTTCCCCGGATGATACTTGATTTCACAATCATAGTCGGTGAGTAGCTCGACCCAGCGACGTTGCCTCATATTAAGATCCTTCTGATCGAATATATGCTGGAGGCTTTTGTGATCGGTGAAGATGGTACACTTTGTGCCATACAGATAGTGTCTCCAGATCTTAAGTGCGAACACTACGGCTCCTAATTCGAGATCATGAGTAGTGTAGTTCTTCTCGTGAACTTTGAGTTGTCGGGAGGCGTAGGCAATAACCTTGTCTCGTTGCATCAACACGCAACCAAGACCTTGGTGTGAGGCATCGCAATATACCACGAAGTCTTCATTTCCTTCGGGTAATGATAGAATTGGTGCACTGCAAAGCTTTTGCTTCAATCGCTGAAATGCTGACTCTTGTTTTTCAGTCCAATCAAACTTCTTTTCCTTCTGAGTCAGTATTGTGAGAGGTTGAGCTATTTTGGAAAAATTCTCAATGAAACGCCGATAATAACCAGCCAGTCCTAAGAATTGGCGTACTTCGGTCGGCGTCATCGGTGCTTGCCAGCACTTGATAGCCTCAATCTTTGATGGATCTACGTGAATTCCTTGACTATCAATCACATGACCAAGGAATTGAACAGTTTTCATCCAGAACTCACACTTGGAGAATTTAGCATATAACTCTTCGTGTCTAAGAAGTTCTAGAATGACTTTAAGATGTTGCGCGTGTTCCTGTTCATTGCGCGAGTAAATAAGAATGTCATCGATAAAAACAATGACAAACTTGTCTAGATATGGTTTGCACACACGGTTCATAAGGTCCATGAATACTGCCGGTGCGTTAGTCAAACCAAATGGCATCACTTGGAACTCGTAATGTCCATAGCGAGTTCGGAAGGCAGTCTTTGGGATGTCGATGTCACGAACTCGTAACTGATGATAACCTGATCTTAGATCTATCTTCGAATAGATACTTGACCCTTGAAGTTGGTCGAATAGGTCATCAATTCGAGGAAGTGGGTAACGGTTCTTGACGGTCAACTTGTTCAACTCTCTATAGTCGATACACATTCTGAATGAACCGTCTTTCTTTTTCACAAACAGAACCGGAGCTCCCCATGGTGAAGAACTCGGTCTAATGAATCCCTTATCCAGAAGTTCCTGCAACTGAGTAGACAACTCCTGGAGTTCTGAAGGGGCTAAACGATATGGTGCTCGTGCAACAGGTGCTGTCCCCGGCACGAGATCGATCGAGAACTCAACTTGTCTCGGTGGTGGAAGGCCAGGTAAGTCTTCGGGAAAGACTTCTGGATAATCTCTAACAATGGGCACATCCTCAAGTAGTTTCTCTTCCGACTTTTTCTCCAAGACATGTGCGAGAATCGCCTGGTACCCTTTCCTAAGGTACTTGCGAGTTTTCATACAGGATATAATATTCAGTCTCGTCCTACCGGTCTCCCCTTGTATGATTAGAGTACTACCGGTGACAAGAGGAATACGGACGATTTTGTCATAGCAGACAATTTCAGCTCGGTGCTTGGATAACCAATCCATTCCAATAATAACGTCGAAACTTCCAATTTCAACGGGTATAAGGTCAATAGAGAAGATTTCATCAGATAGATTTAAAGTGCAATTTGGTATTACACTGTCAGTCTCAATTAACTTGCCATTAGCTAATTCTACCATGTACTTAGCATCTAAGGCAATAGGGGCAATGTTAAGCAATTTACTAAACTCATCAGATATGAAGCTCCTATCAGCACCAGAATCAAACAGAACAGAAGCAGTAAGATTGTTGAGAAGAAACGTACCCGAGACCACATTCGGGTCTTGACGGGCCTCTCCTGAGTTCAGAACGAAAGCTCTTCCCTTCGCAGTGTTGTTACCCTTGTTCTTCAGCTTTGGGCAATCATTCCTAAAGTGCCCAGTTTCTCCACACTCATAGCAAGTCTTTGGTTGGCTGGTGGTGGTGTTGACGGTAGTAGACCTACAGTCTTTGGTCAAATGTCCATACCTTTGACATTTTCCACAAGGTGTGCTGCAAGGACCATCATGATGACGACGGCACTTTGAACAGTAGGGTTTATTTCCAGTGTAACCCTTGTTGAAACCAGAACCAGTGTTGAGGGTCTTATCAGACTCAGACCTCTTTGATGATGATTGATTTTGAGTGGTGTTCCCAGACCACTTTCTCTTGTTGTTGTTACCAGAATATGGAGCAGATGTCTCACGGCTGACAATCATGGCCATAAGTTCATGAGCAATTTCGATAGCTCTATCAAGGGTAGTTGGTTGAGCTGAGGCGACATTCCCCTGGATATTCTCCGGAAGTCCGCGGATGTACTTCTTGATACTTTTTCCTTCCGTATCAACCAAACCTGGGCACAACAGAGCGAATTGCTGGAATTTGGTGGTGTACCCAGCAATATCGTTCCCTTGTACCTCCAGATGCCAGAACTCGACTTCCAGTCGGTGTAGTTCTTCCTCACGACAGTACTTCTCCCTTAGCTTTTTCTTCAATTCAGGCCAAGGAAGTCGGTTTGCGATCTCGACGCCGATAGAGTTTGCGTGGGTGTTCCACCACGTTAGTGCACCTTCTTGAAAGGTGTAAGCAGCAAACTTGACCTTACTATCTTCAGTACAGTTACAGAGACTAAAGACATATTCCATTCTTTCAATCCATCGGATTAAGCCAATAGCACCTTCCGTGCCCTTAAAGTAAAGTGGCTTGCAGCTAAGAAAGTCCTTGTAGGAACAAGGTTTGATAACAGGAGTAGCATTGACTGTCTCTGCATTCCTTAGAGCTTCTTGAGCTGCCATGGCTTCGGCTACAGCTCGGGTAACCGCAGCATTGAGTTCAGCTTGACTGAAACCATTCATCTTTGGCGGCATGATTCTGACCAAGGCAAAGAGAGTGGATGAGTTGTTTGCACCAAAACATGATACATCACATATGCATATATATATTTATGAGGTAATATACAATGACACCAGTGATAATCACATTTGACCAACAACAGAGTTGAATACTAGATGCGAGTTTGCGAGTAGATGGGGTATGGTTTTATGTATGGAGCCTATAGTCCTTCAAACAATAAGTTCCATTTGTGATTCTAAGGAAATAGAATGATAGGGGAAATACGAAATGATATACTCCTCGTGAACATACGATGGTACAGCGGAATTGTGTTGTGAGATGTTATGTGCGTAATAAAGGGATAGACGATAGTAATTCATACGTATCGTCTTTGATAGTAAAGATGTTAACGAGTGTATTATCGTGTGTGATCTATATATATTCGATATATATAATAGCTTAGAAGATAATACGCGAGTGGGGCTTAATCATATATCTTCAATATATAATAGCCTATAAGGTAGCACATAAATGAGGCCTATGTATGTATATACGCCTATATCACATAATATCCTAATGTGTGTCTAACACTAATCCAGTATTAGTCACGGTTTCTCTCATGGTCAGAGTCAACTATCGCATTCCTGTTCAACATAACCCCTTTCAGATTTCACATCATCTTCATTTAATTGTACATAGTTAGCTATGCTATGTTAAATTAAACTCGTATGACATGATCACTGAACCAGTTATACCTAATAGGGAATACTGCCTAACGGTCATAGTCTAGGCCCACTAAATGCAACCTAGTTCACTATAACCTTAGGCTTTGATACCAATCTGTCGCACCCCCAAATTATGATGCGGAAGCGGGTCGGTTCGGGGCGCGACTAATCAATATACAAAGCACACAAGATTACATAATGAACGACCACTACATGCGTCGTTTACAAATACATTGATATTATAAAAGTTTTACACTGTTATAACATAGTTTACAAAAGCTCCTGAGTTCGATTGATAGAGATTCTATGGCATAACTAAATTATACAAAATATAGTAATGCATGACAATCTCTTGATGTCTGAATGTGACTCGAGCTAATGGGAATCTTGAGTGGCAGACCTACTGCTGCTGATCACCTGTGATACATGCTAAAATGGGTCAGCGAAAACGCTGGTGAGCTCACAGGTTTGTATGTCAACACATATTTGTATGAACCGCAAGATTTAATGATAATTGAATTTAAAATGCAATTAAGCAAAATAAAAGTTATACAGCCATGAGCACATAGTCTGAGCTTAACTCGAGATGTCAGGTCCACATTTAAGGTATCCTGATCGAGGTGCCTCCTACGAGTGCCTAATCAACACTCGTCTTCACAAATATTAATACATCCGTTTTACTAGTTAGTGCGTGCTAACCCGGATGAGGCTGGTCAAACCTATATGGATCCATATACTAATATTCACGCTACTACGTATTACCAAACTATGTTGATGGAGGGCTTTAAAATGATTAGAGAAAATAACTCATGTAGTATTTGATTTAATGATACTTGCGTTCATATTGTAAAACAAAACAAGCAATGGATCACACCCCTGAGAAAACATATTTAAAAAGGGGCTATGAGACTCACCTGAGCCTATGAGATGCTACTAAGCACAATTGATGATTCACAATGATTTGATGTCGTTACAACGACTGAACCTGCAGGGCGTCTTTGACGCGCAAGGTTTTGATTGATTAGATATTTGAAACTTGCCGGGCGTATTAAACGCGCAAGGTTTAATTGATTTGATGACACTACGGACATCTATGCTAGTTATTCCCTTAACTAGTTTTGACCAAATACTTTGGTTTAATGATTACGTTCGAGTTGTGAAAATGCATACGGCGTATTGGTGATATGATTGAAATAATAATTCTTCAATTATTAATACTACTTTCATTTGTTTTGAACTTATAAAAGCATATTTGAAGTGTTTAAATGTTGTATCGTATAAGTATGAAATATGTCGCGATGTCTGACATTTAGTGTAAACCTTTAGTTTTAAGTTTATGGAAAAACGGAGGTCCGAAAACTAAAATATGCCATTTTCGACCCCTAGATGACCCCGAATGGCCTAAAACTGACAAGGCTAAGGTACTTAGCTTTGATCATTGGGCTGTTTTCGAATGACCGTGCGAATTTGAGCTTAATCCGAGTTAATTGAAAATTTGTTATATTTTTCGTGGGAAAAAGGGCTACTAAACACTTATGCACTTTTGAAATTTGCACACAAAGTTTATGAAAATTCACGCGATCCAGGGACCAGATCACGCGATCGGTTTGAAATTGAAATGACGCGATCGGTTTAAAATGTCACGCGATCGGTTTGAAATTAAAATGACGCGATCGGTTTGAATGATCACGCGATCGCGTGGGTTATAGTTTGACGCGATCGGCTGGACAAATCACGCGATCGCGTGGTTTGTCTGCGTGTGCAGGTCTGTGACGAACAGCAGATTAAATTCAAAAACTTGTGTTTGATTTGGGGGCATAATTAGTTTGTAGAACATCCTAGCATGCTAATATACGTAATATAAACATGTAAAATTAACAAAAACGTAAACGATTCCTTACAATCAAAATGATGAACGGATGATGGTGATGATGAACGATGAAGATGATGAAGATGATGATGATCACGATGATGATGATGATAATATTGTTGTTGTTAATTGTTATTGTTGTTGTTGTTTTTGAAAATGAAAGAGACCGAGAGAGATTGAGAGTGAGATTGAGAATGAAATGAAAACAACAGGAGGGTGTTTGATCGGTTTATGCCCAGCTCCAATAATTGGAGTTGGGTGGCTCCGATGTGAAGAATAAAATACCCGTGTTTTTGTACCCGATCGAGAAGTAGTAAAATGTTTTAATTCGATAAATTTCTATATTTGATATTGTACGTATTTTAATCGAAGTATTTTAATAGAAATACTTTTAATGAGATATAAAAATATATCATTGTTTTACGTTTTAGAGACGGACACGATTTGAATGTTTTCGTCGTGTTTGAGTAAAATGTTATAAAACGAAATATGTTTCATTTTATCTAATGTAAATAATAATTACTATCTCCAATAATAATACATTATTTATAAAGGTTGTCGCGAATGATTTGATTTTGTACGATACGAATACTTTATATATTATCAAAATAATATATAATAAATAATGAGTTATTAAATAATAATTCTTATATTATTTAATATTGTTTTTCACCAACGCCATATATATATGAATCGGAAATTTGGCCGATTTGATAATTGCACGATTAAATCTAATCGAGTATTGATATATATTCAACAATATATATTTTGATACATACAATTAGCCTAATACATAGAACTAATTACACGTATTTCTAAATGATTAGGAGCTAAAAACTAGTCCTAATTTGACGGGTGTCACATTCTCCCCTTGTTAAGAGAATTTCGTCCCGAAATTTAACTTTGAGTTGATGCGTGAGTGGAGTCTGAAAATAGATGTGGATATTTGAGTCGCATCTGGTCTTCTCGTTCCCAAGTGAATTCCGGACCACGCCGCGAATTCCACCGAACCTTGACAATTGGAATACGACTTTGTTTAAGCTGTTTGACCTCACGGTCCATGACCTCCACTGGTGTCTCGACAAAATGAAGTTTGTCGTCGATTTGAATTTCCTCGAGCGGGATAATGAGTGTCTCGTCGGACAGGCATTTCTTTAAGTTAGAAACGTGAAATGTGGGATGCACGCTACTGAGCTCTGGAGGTAGCTGCAATCGATATGCGACTGGACCAATCCTTTCAAGGATCTCAAAAGGTCCGATGTATCTAGGGTTTAACTTCCCACGTTTACCAAAACGAATGACACCTTTCCAAGGTGATACTTTGAGCAATACTCGATCCCCAACTTGGAACTCGAGATGCTTTCGTCTCACGTCAGCATAACTCTTCTGACGATCACGTGCGGCCTTCAGGCGTTGTTGGATACCAACGATCTTCTCGGTGGTTTCATGAATGATTTCCGGGCCGGTGAGTTGGCTATCTCCAATTTCGGTCCAACAAATAGGCGATCGGCACTTACGACCGTACAGTGCCTCGAATGGTGCAGCTCCAATGCTGGTATGATAGCTGTTGTTGTATGAGAATTCACACAATGGCAAATGATGTTCCCAATTTACACCGAAATCAATTACGCAGGCGCGTAACATATCTTCCAGTGTTTGAATAGTCCTTTCACTTTGGCCATCGGTTTGTGGATGATAGGCTGTACTCATATCTAAACGAGTACCCAATGACTTTTGCAATGACTGCCAAAAGTTAGACGTGAATCGGCTGTCTCTATCAGAGATAATTGAGATTGGAACGCCGTGTCGGGATACGATCTCCTTCAAATAGATTCGTGTGAGACGTTCCATTTTGTCGGTTTCCTTCATGGCAAGGAAGTGAGCAGATTTGGTTAGACGATCAACTATTACCCATATAGTATCGCAACCACTTGATGTTTTCGGGAGTTTAGTGATGAAGTCCATAGCGATTTGCTCCCATTTCCATTCTGGAATAACCGGTTGCTGTAGCAAACCGGTGGGCTTCTGATATTCAGCTTTAACTTTTGAACATGTGAGGCACTTGCTGACATACGTGGCAATCTCTGCTTTCATGTTTGGCCACCAGTATGATCCTTTGATGCCATGATACATCTTGTCAGATCCAGGATGTATAGAATACTTAGACTTATGAGCTTCATCCATCACTAAGTCTCGAAGATTCCCAAACTTGGGTAACCAAATTCGGTTTGCGAAGTATTTGACCCCATTGGGTTTGGTTTCCAATTGATTCTCCATATTTCGCAAGGCCTCTTCCTTGATGTTTTCAGGTTTCAATGCTTCGAGTTGAGCAGTGAGAATTTGAATGATTAGATCATTATGGATGGTTATGCTAAGGGCTCGGACTCGAAGTGGTTTTGTGCGCTCTTTGCGACTTAGGGCATCGGCAACTACATTTGCTTTCCCCGGATGATACTTGATTTCACAATCATAGTCGGTGAGTAGCTCGACCCAGCGACGTTGCCTCATATTAAGATCCTTCTGATCGAATATATGCTGGAGGCTTTTGTGATCGGTGAAGATGGTACACTTTGTGCCATACAGATAGTGTCTCCAGATCTTAAGTGCGAACACTACGGCTCCTAATTCGAGATCATGAGTAGTGTAGTTCTTCTCGTGAACTTTGAGTTGTCGGGAGGCGTAGGCAATAACCTTGTCTCGTTGCATCAACACGCAACCAAGACCTTGGTGTGAGGCATCGCAGTATACCACGAAGTCTTCATTTCCTTCGGGTAATGATAGAATTGGTGCACTGCAAAGCTTTTGCTTCAATCGCTGAAATGCTGACTCTTGTTTTTCAGTCCAATCAAACTTCTTTTCCTTCTGAGTCAGTATTGTGAGAGGTTGAGCTATTTTGGAAAAATTCTCAATGAAACGCCGATAATAACCAGCCAGTCCTAAGAATTGGCGTACTTCGGTCGGCGTCATCGGTGCTTGCCAGCACTTGATAGCCTCAATCTTTGATGGATCTACGTGAATTCCTTGACTATCAATCACATGACCAAGGAATTGAACAGTTTTCATCCAGAACTCACACTTGGAGAATTTAGCATATAACTCTTCGTGTCTAAGAAGTTCTAGAATGACTTTAAGATGTTGCGCGTGTTCCTGTTCATTGCGCGAGTAAATAAGAATGTCATCGATAAAAACAATGACAAACTTGTCTAGATATGGTTTGCACACACGGTTCATAAGGTCCATGAATACTGCCGGTGCGTTAGTCAAACCAAATGGCATCACTTGGAACTCGTAATGTCCATAGCGAGTTCGGAAGGCAGTCTTTGGGATGTCGATGTCACGAACTCGTAACTGATGATAACCTGATCTTAGATCTATCTTCGAATAGATACTTGACCCTTGAAGTTGGTCGAATAGGTCATCAATTCGAGGAAGTGGGTAACGGTTCTTGACGGTCAACTTGTTCAACTCTCTATAGTCGATACACATTCTGAATGAACCGTCTTTCTTTTTCACAAACAGAACCGGAGCTCCCCATGGTGAAGAACTCGGTCTAATGAATCCCTTATCCAGAAGTTCCTGCAACTGAGTAGACAACTCCTGGAGTTCTGAAGGGGCTAAACGATATGGTGCTCGTGCAACAGGTGCTGTCCCCGGCACGAGATCGATCGAGAACTCAACTTGTCTCGGTGGTGGAAGGCCAGGTAAGTCTTCGGGAAAGACTTCTGGATAATCTCTAACAATGGGCACATCCTCAAGTAGTTTCTCTTCCGACTTTTTCTCCAAGACATGTGCGAGAATCGCCTGGTACCCTTTCCTAAGGTACTTGCGAGTTTTCATACAGGATATAATATTCAGTCTCGTCCTACCGGTCTCCCCTTGTATGATTAGAGTACTACCGGTGACAAGAGGAATACGGACGATTTTGTCATAGCAGACAATTTCAGCTCGGTGCTTGGATAACCAATCCATTCCAATAATAACGTCAAAACTTCCAATTTCAACGGGTATAAGGTCAATAGAGAAGATTTCATCAGATAGATTTAAAGTGCAATTTGGTATTACACTGTCAGTCTCAATTAACTTGCCATTAGCTAATTCTACCATGTACTTAGCATCTAAGGCAATAGGGGCAATGTTAAGCAATTTACTAAACTCATCAGATATGAAGCTCCTATCAGCACCAGAATCAAACAGAACAGAAGCAGTAAGATTGTTGAGAAGAAACGTACCCGAGACCACATTCGGGTCTTGACGGGCCTCTCCTGAGTTCAGAACGAAAGCTCTTCCCTTCGCAGTGTTGTTACCCTTGTTCTTCAGCTTTGGGCAATCATTCCTAAAGTGCCCAGTTTCTCCACACTCATAGCAAGTCTTTGGTTGGCTGGTGGTGGTGTTGACGGTAGTAGACCTACAGTCTTTGGTCAAATGTCCATACCTTTGACATTTTCCACAAGGTGTGCTGCAAGGACCATCATGATGACGACGGCACTTTGAACAGTAGGGTTTATTTCCAGTGTAACCCTTGTTGAAACCAGAACCAGTGTTGAGGGTCTTATCAGACTCAGACCTCTTTGATGATGATTGATTTTGAGTGGTGTTCCCAGACCACTTTCTCTTGTTGTTGTTACCAGAATATGGAGCAGATGTCTCACGGCTGACAATCATGGCCATAAGTTCATGAGCAATTTCGATAGCTCTATCAAGGGTAGTTGGTTGAGCTGAGGCGACATTCCCCTGGATATTCTCCGGAAGTCCGCGGATGTACTTCTTGATACTTTTTCCTTCCGTATCAACCAAACCTGGGCACAACAGAGCGAATTGCTGGAATTTGGTGGTGTACCCAGCAATATCGTTCCCTTGTACCTCCAGATGCCAGAACTCGACTTCCAGTCGGTGTAGTTCTTCCTCACGACAGTACTTCTCCCTTAGCTTTTTCTTCAATTCAGGCCAAGGAAGTCGGTTTGCGATCTCGACGCCGATAGAGTTTGCGTGGGTGTTCCACCACGTTAGTGCACCTTCTTGAAAGGTGTAAGCAGCAAACTTGACCTTACTATCTTCAGTACAGTTACAGAGACTAAAGACAGATTCCATTCTTTCAATCCATCGGATTAAGCCAATAGCACCTTCCGTGCCCTTAAAGTAAAGTGGCTTGCAGCTAAGAAAGTCCTTGTAGGAACAAGGTTTGATAACAGGAGTAGCATTGACTGTCTCTGCATTCCTTAGAGCTTCTTGAGCTGCCATGGCTTCGGCTACAGCTCGGGTAACCGCAGCATTGAGTTCAGCTTGACTGAAACCATTCATCTTTGGCGGCATGATTCTGACCAAGGCAAAGAGAGTGGATGAGTTGTTTGCACCAAAACATGATACATCACATATGCATATATATATTTATGAGGTAATATACAATGACACCAGTGATAATCACATTTGACCAACAACAGAGTTGAATACTAGATGCGAGTTTGCGAGTAGATGGGGTATGGTTTTATGTATGGAGCCTATAGTCCTTCAAACAATAAGTTCCATTTGTGATTCTAAGGAAATAGAATGATAGGGGAAATACGAAATGATATACTCCTCGTGAACATACGATGGTACAGCGGAATTGTGTTATGAGATGTTATGTGCGTAATAAAGGGATAGACGATAGTAATTCATACGTATCGTCTTTGATAGTAAAGATGTTAACGAGTGTATTATCGTGTGTGATCTATATATATTCGATATATATAATAGCTTAGAAGATAATACGCGAGTGGGGCTTAATCATATATCTTCAATATATAATAGCCTATAAGGTAGCACATAAATGAGGCCTATGTATGTATATACGCCTATATCACATAATATCCTAATGTGTGTCTAACACTAATCCAGTATTAGTCACGGTTTCTCTCATGGTCAGAGTCAACTATCGCATTCCTGTTCAACATAACCCCTTTCAGATTTCACATCATCTTCATTTAATTGTACATAGTTAGCTATGCTATGTTAAATTAAACTCGTATGACATGATCACTGAACCAGTTATACCTAATAGGGAATACTGCCTAACGGTCATAGTCTAGGCCCACTAAATGCAACCTAGTTCACTATAACCTTAGGCTTTGATACCAATCTGTCGCACCCCCAAATTATGATGCGGAAGCGGGTCGGTTCGGGGCGCGACTAATCAATATACAAAGCACACAAGATTACATAATGAACGACCACTACATGCGTCGTTTACAAATACATTGATATTATAAAAGTTTTACACTGTTATAACATAGTTTACAAAAGCTCCTGAGTTCGATTGATAGAGATTCTATGGCATAACTAAATTATACAAAATATAGTAATGCATGACAATCTCTTGATGTCTGAATGTGACTCGAGCTAATGGGAATCTTGAGTGGCAGACCTACTGCTGCTGATCACCTGTGATACATGCTAAAATGGGTCAGCGAAAACGCTGGTGAGCTCACAGGTTTGTATGTCAACACATATTTGTATGAACCGCAAGATTTAATGATAATTGAATTTAAAATGCAATTAAGCAAAATAAAAGTTATACAGCCATGAGCACATAGTCTGAGCTTAACTCGAGATGTCAGGTCCACATTTAAGGTATCCTGATCGAGGTGCCTCCTACGAGTGCCTAATCAACACTCGTCTTCACAAATATTAATACATCCGTTTTACTAGTTAGTGCGTGCTAACCCGGATGAGGCTGGTCAAACCTATATGGATCCATATACTAATATTCACGCTACTACGTATTACCAAACTATGTTGATGGAGGGCTTTAAAATGATTAGAGAAAATAACTCATGTAGTATTTGATTTAATGATACTTGCGTTCATATTGTAAAACAAAACAAGCAATGGATCACACCCCTGAGAAAACATATTTAAAAAGGGGCTATGAGACTCACCTGAGCCTATGAGATGCTACTAAGCACAATTGATGATTCACAATGATTTGATGTCGTTACAACGACTGAACCTGCAGGGCGTCTTTGACGCGCAAGGTTTTGATTGATTAGATATTTGAAACTTGCCGGGCGTATTAAACGCGCAAGGTTTAATTGATTTGATGACACTACGGACATCTATGCTAGTTATTCCCTTAACTAGTTTTGACCAAATACTTTGGTTTAATGATTACGTTCGAGTTGTGAAAATGCATACGGCGTATTGGTGATATGATTGAAATAATAATTCTTCAATTATTAATACTACTTTCATTTGTTTTGAACTTATAAAAGCATATTTGAAGTGTTTAAATGTTGTATCGTATAAGTATGAAATATGTCGCGATGTCTGACATTTAGTGTAAACCTTTAGTTTTAAGTTTATGGAAAAACGGAGGTCCGAAAACTAAAATATGCCATTTTCGACCCCTAGATGACCCCGAATGGCCTAAAACTGACAAGGCTAAGGTACTTAGCTTTGATCATTGGGCTGTTTTCGAATGACCGTGCGAATTTGAGCTTAATCCGAGTTAATTGAAAATTTGTTATATTTTTCGTGGGAAAAAGGGCTACTAAACACTTATGCACTTTTGAAATTTGCACACAAAGTTTATGAAAATTCACGCGATCCAGGGACCAGATCACGCGATCGGTTTGAAATTGAAATGACGCGATCGGTTTAAAATGTCACGCGATCGGTTTGAAATTAAAATGACGCGATCGGTTTGAATGATCACGCGATCGCGTGGGTTATAGTTTGACGCGATCGGCTGGACAAATCACGCGATCGCGTGGTTTGTCTGCGTGTGCAGGTCTGTGACGAACAGCAGATTAAATTCAAAAACTTGTGTTTGATTTGGGGGCATAATTAGTTTGTAGAACATCCTAGCATGCTAATATACGTAATATAAACATGTAAAATTAACAAAAACGTAAACGATTCCTTACAATCAAAATGATGAACGGATGATGGTGATGATGAACGATGAAGATGATGAAGATGATGATGATCACGATGATGATGATGATAATATTGTTGTTGTTAATTGTTATTGTTGTTGTTGTTTTTGAAAATGAAAGAGACCGAGAGAGATTGAGAGTGAGATTGAGAATGAAATGAAAACAACAGGAGGGTGTTTGATCGGTTTATGCCCAGCTCCAATAATTGGAGTTGGGTGGCTCCGATGTGAAGAATAAAATACCCGTGTTTTTGTACCCGATCGAGAAGTAGTAAAATGTTTTAATTCGATAAATTTCTATATTTGATATTGTACGTATTTTAATCGAAGTATTTTAATAGAAATACTTTTAATGAGATATAAAAATATATCATTGTTTTACGTTTTAGAGACGGACACGATTTGAATGTTTTCGTCGTGTTTGAGTAAAATGTTATAAAACGAAATATGTTTCATTTTATCTAATGTAAATAATAATTACTATCTCCAATAATAATACATTATTTATAAAGGTTGTCGCGAATGATTTGATTTTGTACGATACGAATACTTTATATATTATCAAAATAATATATAATAAATAATGAGTTATTAAATAATAATTCTTATATTATTTAATATTGTTTTTCACCAACGCCATATATATATGAATCGGAAATTTGGCCGATTTGATAATTGCACGATTAAATCTAATCGAGTATTGATATATATTCAACAATATATATTTTGATACATACAATTAGCCTAATACATAGAACTAATTACACGTATTTCTAAATGATTAGGAGCTAAAAACTAGTCCTAATTTGACGGGTGTCACATTCTCCCCTTGTTAAGAGAATTTCGTCCCGAAATTTAACTTTGAGTTGATGCGTGAGTGGAGTCTGAAAATAGATGTGGATATTTGAGTCGCATCTGGTCTTCTCGTTCCCAAGTGAATTCCGGACCACGCCGCGAATTCCACCGAACCTTGACAATTGGAATACGACTTTGTTTAAGCTGTTTGACCTCACGGTCCATGACCTCCACTGGTGTCTCGACAAAATGAAGTTTGTCGTCGATTTGAATTTCCTCGAGCGGGATAATGAGTGTCTCGTCGGACAGGCATTTCTTTAAGTTAGAAACGTGAAATGTGGGATGCACGCTACTGAGCTCTGGAGGTAGCTGCAATCGATATGCGACTGGACCAATCCTTTCAAGGATCTCAAAAGGTCCGATGTATCTAGGGTTTAACTTCCCACGTTTACCAAAACGAATGACACCTTTCCAAGGTGATACTTTGAGCAATACTCGATCCCCAACTTGGAACTCGAGATGCTTTCGTCTCACGTCAGCATAACTCTTCTGACGATCACGTGCGGCCTTCAGGCGTTGTTGGATACCAACGATCTTCTCGGTGGTTTCATGAATGATTTCCGGGCCGGTGAGTTGGCTATCTCCAATTTCGGTCCAACAAATAGGCGATCGGCACTTACGACCGTACAGTGCCTCGAATGGTGCAGCTCCAATGCTGGTATGATAGCTGTTGTTGTATGAGAATTCACACAATGGCAAATGATGTTCCCAATTTACACCGAAATCAATTACGCAGGCGCGTAACATATCTTCCAGTGTTTGAATAGTCCTTTCACTTTGGCCATCGGTTTGTGGATGATAGGCTGTACTCATATCTAAACGAGTACCCAATGACTTTTGCAATGACTGCCAAAAGTTAGACGTGAATCGGCTGTCTCTATCAGAGATAATTGAGATTGGAACGCCGTGTCGGGATACGATCTCCTTCAAATAGATTCGTGTGAGACGTTCCATTTTGTCGGTTTCCTTCATGGCAAGGAAGTGAGCAGATTTGGTTAGACGATCAACTATTACCCATATAGTATCGCAACCACTTGATGTTTTCGGGAGTTTAGTGATGAAGTCCATAGCGATTTGCTCCCATTTCCATTCTGGAATATCCGGTTGCTGTAGCAAACCGGTGGGCTTCTGATATTCAGCTTTAACTTTTGAACATGTGAGGCACTTGCTGACATACGTGGCAATCTCTGCTTTCATGTTTGGCCACCAGTATGATCCTTTGATGCCATGATACATCTTGTCAGATCCAGGATGTATAGAATACTTAGACTTATGAGCTTCATCCATCACTAAGTCTCGAAGATTCCCAAACTTGGGTAACCAAATTCGGTTTGCGAAGTATTTGACCCCATTGGGTTTGGTTTCCAATTGATTCTCCATATTTCGCAAGGCCTCTTCCTTGATGTTTTCAGGTTTCAATGCTTCGAGTTGAGCAGTGAGAATTTGAATGATTAGATCATTATGGATGGTTATGCTAAGGGCTCGGACTCGAAGTGGTTTTGTGCGCTCTTTGCGACTTAGGGCATCGGCAACTACATTTGCTTTCCCCGGATGATACTTGATTTCACAATCATAGTCGGTGAGTAGCTCGACCCAGCGACGTTGCCTCATATTAAGATCCTTCTGATCGAATATATGCTGGAGGCTTTTGTGATCGGTGAAGATGGTACACTTTGTGCCATACAGATAGTGTCTCCAGATCTTAAGTGCGAACACTACGGCTCCTAATTCGAGATCATGAGTAGTGTAGTTCTTCTCGTGAACTTTGAGTTGTCGGGAGGCGTAGGCAATAACCTTGTCTCGTTGCATCAACACGCAACCAAGACCTTGGTGTGAGGCATCGCAGTATACCACGAAGTCTTCATTTCCTTCGGGTAATGATAGAATTGGTGCACTGCAAAGCTTTTGCTTCAATCGCTGAAATGCTGACTCTTGTTTTTCAGTCCAATCAAACTTCTTTTCCTTCTGAGTCAGTATTGTGAGAGGTTGAGCTATTTTGGAAAAATTCTCAATGAAACGCCGATAATAACCAGCCAGTCCTAAGAATTGGCGTACTTCGGTCGGCGTCATCGGTGCTTGCCAGCACTTGATAGCCTCAATCTTTGATGGATCTACGTGAATTCCTTGACTATCAATCACATGACCAAGGAATTGAACAGTTTTCATCCAGAACTCACACTTGGAGAATTTAGCATATAACTCTTCGTGTCTAAGAAGTTCTAGAATGACTTTAAGATGTTGCGCGTGTTCCTGTTCATTGCGCGAGTAAATAAGAATGTCATCGATAAAAACAATGACAAACTTGTCTAGATATGGTTTGCACACACGGTTCATAAGGTCCATGAATACTGCCGGTGCGTTAGTCAAACCAAATGGCATCACTTGGAACTCGTAATGTCCATAGCGAGTTCGGAAGGCAGTCTTTGGGATGTCGATGTCACGAACTCGTAACTGATGATAACCTGATCTTAGATCTATCTTCGAATAGATACTTGACCCTTGAAGTTGGTCGAATAGGTCATCAATTCGAGGAAGTGGGTAACGGTTCTTGACGGTCAACTTGTTCAACTCTCTATAGTCGATACACATTCTGAATGAACCGTCTTTCTTTTTCACAAACAGAACCGGAGCTCCCCATGGTGAAGAACTCGGTCTAATGAATCCCTTATCCAGAAGTTCCTGCAACTGAGTAGACAACTCCTGGAGTTCTGAAGGGGCTAAACGATATGGTGCTCGTGCAACAGGTGCTGTCCCCGGCACGAGATCGATCGAGAACTCAACTTGTCTCGGTGGTGGAAGGCCAGGTAAGTCTTCGGGAAAGACTTCTGGATAATCTCTAACAATGGGCACATCCTCAAGTAGTTTCTCTTCCGACTTTTTCTCCAAGACATGTGCGAGAATCGCCTGGTACCCTTTCCTAAGGTACTTGCGAGTTTTCATACAGGATATAATATTCAGTCTCGTCCTACCGGTCTCCCCTTGTATGATTAGAGTACTACCGGTGACAAGAGGAATACGGACGATTTTGTCATAGCAGACAATTTCAGCTCGGTGCTTGGATAACCAATCCATTCCAATAATAACGTCGAAACTTCCAATTTCAACGGGTATAAGGTCAATAGAGAAGATTTCATCAGATAGATTTAAAGTGCAATTTGGTATTACACTGTCAGTCTCAATTAACTTGCCATTAGCTAATTCTACCATGTACTTAGCATCTAAGGCAATAGGGGCAATGTTAAGCAATTTACTAAACTCATCAGATATGAAGCTCCTATCAGCACCAGAATCAAACAGAACAGAAGCAGTAAGATTGTTGAGAAGAAACGTACCCGAGACCACATTCGGGTCTTGACGGGCCTCTCCTGAGTTCAGAACGAAAGCTCTTCCCTTCGCAGTGTTGTTACCCTTGTTCTTCAGCTTTGGGCAATCATTCCTAAAGTGCCCAGTTTCTCCACACTCATAGCAAGTCTTTGGTTGGCTGGTGGTGGTGTTGACGGTAGTAGACCTACAGTCTTTGGTCAAATGTCCATACCTTTGACATTTTCCACAAGGTGTGCTGCAAGGACCATCATGATGACGACGGCACTTTGAACAGTAGGGTTTATTTCCAGTGTAACCCTTGTTGAAACCAGAACCAGTGTTGAGGGTCTTATCAGACTCAGACCTCTTTGATGATGATTGATTTTGAGTGGTGTTCCCAGACCACTTTCTCTTGTTGTTGTTACCAGAATATGGAGCAGATGTCTCACGGCTGACAATCATGGCCATAAGTTCATGAGCAATTTCGATAGCTCTATCAAGGGTAGTTGGTTGAGCTGAGGCGACATTCCCCTGGATATTCTCCGGAAGTCCGCGGATGTACTTCTTGATACTTTTTCCTTCCGTATCAACCAAACCTGGGCACAACAGAGCGAATTGCTGGAATTTGGTGGTGTACCCAGCAATATCGTTCCCTTGTACCTCCAGATGCCAGAACTCGACTTCCAGTCGGTGTAGTTCTTCCTCACGACAGTACTTCTCCCTTAGCTTTTTCTTCAATTCAGGCCAAGGAAGTCGGTTTGCGATCTCGACGCCGATAGAGTTTGCGTGGGTGTTCCACCACGTTAGTGCACCTTCTTGAAAGGTGTAAGCAGCAAACTTGACCTTACTATCTTCAGTACAGTTACAGAGACTAAAGACATATTCCATTCTTTCAATCCATCGGATTAAGCCAATAGCACCTTCCGTGCCCTTAAAGTAAAGTGGCTTGCAGCTAAGAAAGTCCTTGTAGGAACAAGGTTTGATAACAGGAGTAGCATTGACTGTCTCTGCATTCCTTAGAGCTTCTTGAGCTGCCATGGCTTCGGCTACAGCTCGGGTAACCGCAGCATTGAGTTCAGCTTGACTGAAACCATTCATCTTTGGCGGCATGATTCTGACCAAGGCAAAGAGAGTGGATGAGTTGTTTGCACCAAAACATGATACATCACATATGCATATATATATTTATGAGGTAATATACAATGACACCAGTGATAATCACATTTGACCAACAACAGAGTTGAATACTAGATGCGAGTTTGCGAGTAGATGGGGTATGGTTTTATGTATGGAGCCTATAGTCCTTCAAACAATAAGTTCCATTTGTGATTCTAAGGAAATAGAATGATAGGGGAAATACGAAATGATATACTCCTCGTGAACATACGATGGTACAGCGGAATTGTGTTGTGAGATGTTATGTGCGTAATAAAGGGATAGACGATAGTAATTCATACGTATCGTCTTTGATAGTAAAGATGTTAACGAGTGTATTATCGTGTGTGATCTATATATATTCGATATATATAATAGCTTAGAAGATAATACGCGAGTGGGGCTTAATCATATATCTTCAATATATAATAGCCTATAAGGTAGCACATAAATGAGGCCTATGTATGTATATACGCCTATATCACATAATATCCTAATGTGTGTCTAACACTAATCCAGTATTAGTCACGGTTTCTCTCATGGTCAGAGTCAACTATCGCATTCCTGTTCAACATAACCCCTTTCAGATTTCACATCATCTTCATTTAATTGTACATAGTTAGCTATGCTATGTTAAATTAAACTCGTATGACATGATCACTGAACCAGTTATACCTAATAGGGAATACTGCCTAACGGTCATAGTCTAGGCCCACTAAATGCAACCTAGTTCACTATAACCTTAGGCTTTGATACCAATCTGTCGCACCCCCAAATTATGATGCGGAAGCGGGTCGGTTCGGGGCGCGACTAATCAATATACAAAGCACACAAGATTACATAATGAACGACCACTACATGCGTCGTTTACAAATACATTGATATTATAAAAGTTTTACACTGTTATAACATAGTTTACAAAAGCTCCTGAGTTCGATTGATAGAGATTCTATGGCATAACTAAATTATACAAAATATAGTAATGCATGACAATCTCTTGATGTCTGAATGTGACTCGAGCTAATGGGCATCTTGAGTGGCAGACCTACTGCTGCTGATCACCTGTGATACATGCTAAAATGGGTCAGCGAAAACGCTGGTGAGCTCACAGGTTTGTATGTCAACACATATTTGTATGAACCGCAAGATTTAATGATAATTGAATTTAAAATGCAATTAAGCAAAATAAAAGTTATACAGCCATGAGCACATAGTCTGAGCTTAACTCGAGATGTCAGGTCCACATTTAAGGTATCCTGATCGAGGTGCCTCCTACGAGTGCCTAATCAACACTCGTCTTCACAAATATTAATACATCCGTTTTACTAGTTAGTGCGTGCTAACCCGGATGAGGCTGGTCAAACCTATATGGATCCATATACTAATATTCACGCTACTACGTATTACCAAACTATGTTGATGGAGGGCTTTAAAATGATTAGAGAAAATAACTCATGTAGTATTTGATTTAATGATACTTGCGTTCATATTGTAAAACAAAACAAGCAATGGATCACACCCCTGAGAAAACATATTTAAAAAGGGGCTATGAGACTCACCTGAGCCTATGAGATGCTACTAAGCACAATTGATGATTCACAATGATTTGATGTCGTTACAACGACTGAACCTGCAGGGCGTCTTTGACGCGCAAGGTTTTGATTGATTAGATATTTGAAACTTGCCGGGCGTATTAAACGCGCAAGGTTTAATTGATTTGATGACACTACGGACATCTATGCTAGTTATTCCCTTAACTAGTTTTGACCAAATACTTTGGTTTAATGATTACGTTCGAGTTGTGAAAATGCATACGGCGTATTGGTGATATGATTGAAATAATAATTCTTCAATTATTAATACTACTTTCATTTGTTTTGAACTTATAAAAGCATATTTGAAGTGTTTAAATGTTGTATCGTATAAGTATGAAATATGTCGCGATGTCTGACATTTAGTGTAAACCTTTAGTTTTAAGTTTATGGAAAAACGGAGGTCCGAAAACTAAAATATGCCATTTTCGACCCCTAGATGACCCCGAATGGCCTAAAACTGACAAGGCTAAGGTACTTAGCTTTGATCATTGGGCTGTTTTCGAATGACCGTGCGAATTTGAGCTTAATCCGAGTTAATTGAAAATTTGTTATATTTTTCGTGGGAAAAAGGGCTACTAAACACTTATGCACTTTTGAAATTTGCACACAAAGTTTATGAAAATTCACGCGATCCAGGGACCAGATCACGCGATCGGTTTGAAATTGAAATGACGCGATCGGTTTAAAATGTCACGCGATCGGTTTGAAATTAAAATGACGCGATCGGTTTGAATGATCACGCGATCGCGTGGGTTATAGTTTGACGCGATCGGCTGGACAAATCACGCGATCGCGTGGTTTGTCTGCGTGTGCAGGTCTGTGACGAACAGCAGATTAAATTCAAAAACTTGTGTTTGATTTGGGGGCATAATTAGTTTGTAGAACATCCTAGCATGCTAATATACGTAATATAAACATGTAAAATTAACAAAAACGTAAACGATTCCTTACAATCAAAATGATGAACGGATGATGGTGATGATGAACGATGAAGATGATGAAGATGATGATGATCACGATGATGATGATGATAATATTGTTGTTGTTAATTGTTATTGTTGTTGTTGTTTTTGAAAATGAAAGAGACCGAGAGAGATTGAGAGTGAGATTGAGAATGAAATGAAAACAACAGGAGGGTGTTTGATCGGTTTATGCCCAGCTCCAATAATTGGAGTTGGGTGGCTCCGATGTGAAGAATAAAATACCCGTGTTTTTGTACCCGATCGAGAAGTAGTAAAATGTTTTAATTCGATAAATTTCTATATTTGATATTGTACGTATTTTAATCGAAGTATTTTAATAGAAATACTTTTAATGAGATATAAAAATATATCATTGTTTTACGTTTTAGAGACGGACACGATTTGAATGTTTTCGTCGTGTTTGAGTAAAATGTTATAAAACGAAATATGTTTCATTTTATCTAATGTAAATAATAATTACTATCTCCAATAATAATACATTATTTATAAAGGTTGTCGCGAATGATTTGATTTTGTACGATACGAATACTTTATATATTATCAAAATAATATATAATAAATAATGAGTTATTAAATAATAATTCTTATATTATTTAATATTGTTTTTCACCAACGCCATATATATATGAATCGGAAATTTGGCCGATTTGATAATTGCACGATTAAATCTAATCGAGTATTGATATATATTCAACAATATATATTTTGATACATACAATTAGCCTAATACATAGAACTAATTACACGTATTTCTAAATGATTAGGAGCTAAAAACTAGTCCTAATTTGACGGGTGTCACATATCCAATGTGTCATGATGCCAATAACATGAATAACGGTTCATGTCGTGCATACATTTCAACAATGAATTCAAAAGCTTACAAACAAACGTAAACTACAATGTTAAGGCAAAACAAGCCTTCACAAACAACCTTAATGATGCACCACAAGTCTTGAATAACTCTTAATGCAACCCTAAAGGTCCACTAAGTTCTCTTGTCCTCTGCTTTAAGTCCACTAGTATAACCTGAAAAGATATGCTTAAAATCGTCAACACGAATGTTGGTGAGTTTCGTAGGTTTGAAACCAGACACCAGAAAAATAAACATTTTGCTGTGATAATAATAAGTTAGGACAATGCATATAGAAATGTACACAAATGTGAAATAATGCAGCCAATATATCTCAATGTACGGCAATTACCTCACAAGGAAGTAAAGCACGAATGTAAGCAACAATCCCAATGTACGGCAAATACCCCACAAGGAGGTAAAGCACGAATGTAAACAACCAATCTCAATGTACAGCAAATACCCCACAAGGAAGTACAGCACGAATGTAAACAACCAGTCTCAATGTACGGCAAATACTCCACAAGGAAGTACAGCACGAATGTAAGCAACAACCAAAAGCACATTAGTCACATAGTGTCACACATTTCAAGCATATGTCCAAAATGAAAATGAATGTAATCACAGCATGAAAACAATTGATAAAACATGTGAGCATACTTTTCCCCCAATTTGAAAATATGTAAATGAAAACGGAGCCACGAAAACTCACCTCAAGAAATGATGTAAGTATGGCCCTTAAGTGTAATCCACTAAGCCACTCGCAATCTACAATGTCATAATGCATATGGGTTACAACCTAGACATAACTAGGTCATTCCATTGTATCCCAAGTCCGAAACACATTCACTAAGTCTCCTCACAACTCAAACTAGTGTATCATCGCAAGAACCAACCTAAAATGAAAAACTCAGATTCTGTCATGAAGTTTAGTTCCAATTTACAAATTTTTAAATATTACTTAATGAAATCATTTGACTCTACAAATTTTAGCAATGACACTTCAATGTGTTAAGAACAACATGTAATTTTTCCAGAACTTATTTCAGTAGTTTACTATTTTTAAAAATTCACTAAAACAATCTGCTCAGAAACTAAAATGACTTATGAGTACACAATAGTTACAATTTATTTAAAATACTTAAAACTTAAAAAGACTATGATGTTTTTACAGAAAATTTTTTACACTTTAAAATTACTCCAGTAAAAATTTTAAGACTTAATTCTTAGTTTAACATACGTTTCAAAAATCGACAACTCAACCGAAATCAGGAACCGAAAAACTCAGATTTGACACTCGATCTTGTAAAATTATTTTAACTGACTTATACTCAACATTTAGCCATGAAACTGACTCCATTTGAAAGAAGACTAAAAATACTTATGTTTAGACTACTTTTTCATCAAAAACCATTGTGATATGACCAAGTTACAAGCTTCCCAATCCGAATAAAATTCCTGATCAGATTAGGGTTTAAAATGAATCAACTCCAATCACTTGTCTAAACAACCCAAACCGCAATCATATTCATATATCTCATTTCCACTAACTTATATACTGATTTTACCAATATCCTAATGATTACATACCCTAGGAATACAATGGATCGAACCGAAAATAACCGACAATGAACGATTAATCGAAATACACGAAATCGAATGATTCGGAAAGAATTTTATACCGACTATCATGAATCCGCATGATAGACTCCTTAAGAATCTGTAAATAAACATTGTAGCATGAGAATTTATTCATCATGCATCAAGAACACATGGAAACGAAGGATTAGGACATGAATCTTACCGAAACACACAAATAAACAATCTCTCGATCAATAGAATGATGTAGAAGTAATGAGATTGAGTTCTTGAACTTTGAAGATCGAAAGTTTAATGAGAAATACGCTCCAAGTCATCAGAATACGGCTGTAGGTTTGTAGAATACGTTTTAGGGTTTTAAAATACGTTTATATACCAACAACTAAAAGTTTCAGAAAATTCGTATTACACTGCAGCAGTTTACAAAACAATTTTTATAAAATAATCTGCTTTGCTTCAGAGGCCGAAACCTCGCGAATTTATGTAAAACATCTAGATCTAAAACATTTTAGTTTGGCCGAAGCCTGAAAATGACTCTAAGTAGGTCAAAACGGCATCTGAAGTAGACTACAAAAATAAATCAGGATAAACTAAAACTTTTCGGTTTAGGTTTTTGCTTATAGTTTTAGGGTTACTTGAGTTTGAATGGGTTGGGCCGGCCACATCCTCCAAGGAGTAATTTGGGTCGGTTTTCTTTGGGCTAAACAAGAATACACAAAAACTTGGGTCACACGGTCGAAAAATAATTGATACTTACGTTTAGTTTCGTATCTCCTTCCTTATACGTCCGTTTGTGATGATTCTTTTTGCGTTGGATTCGTTTTTCAAAAACGAAGATTTTAATGTGAATAAATCTAAAAAACAAGTAGTTTCACAAAAATGAGTTTATACGGTTTGAGCTACGATAACGGTTTGGTGACGGTTGTCACACCACAAGCATCGACTCGTTGACGAAACCACAAAAAAATAGTCGGGGAGAGGTTCGATAGAGTAAGAACTAATAACTTCACAAATTCGGAGGAATAAACGATGACTCATTCGGAACCGACGTTTGAAATATTCGTGCGGATATTTCGCATTTTAGACAAAGTAATCATTCAATAAGTTTTGTTTCGCCGTTGCTCGGTCACGAGGTATGAAGCGACGTGAACTAGCCGTGGAACTTTCGGCATCTTCTTGAGGAATAAAAACTTCGTTATGATAACAACGAGCAAGAATGAAAAGTTTTATCGCGGTTTCGTCATCGGAAGAAGAATCGGATGACATTTTTAGTGTAAAATGTATGTAGAATTTGTATTTGAATTATAGAGAAAAAGATGAGATTGAGGTGTGAATTATAGTTTAAATTGTGTATGTATATATAGAGATGTGAAAAGGTTTGGAAAAAATATATATTTTTTAAATTGAGTTAGCCGTTCCAACGGCTTTTAATTTTTTTTTTTTTAATTTTAATATAAACGTTGAAACAAAAAAAAGAAAAAAAAGAGTGTGCGCTCGCCGTTCAAATCCAGACGCTGCTCGAAGACGCCGTTGGGAACGCCGTTCCGGTGCAACAGAACGCCGTCCGACGGCATTCTCGACCCAGGATTTCGACAAAAACGCTTACACTCCGTGTGCTTTTATGTGGGATTATAATCCCGAAAGTAATTTATAAACTTTCAAACGGAATAATTCCTTAATTTGATTAGTTGATATTATTTAGGGAATAATTTAATATTTAAATGCTTATATTTACAATGACAAAGTCGCATAAAATACAGATGGAAAATGTTAAAGCATAATGATTTTCTATGTTGATAAATACTATTGAAGATATACTTTCTGCTTAGTCACATCATAATTTCCATGATCAAGTCTCATTCTCCATGAAATACTTTGCATTTTTCAATTTGAAACAAAAATGAAATCCCTTTATCTTGCAATTTTCCATACTCTACAACTTATTTTGTTTTTTGTTTTTCACAAGTAATTTAGTCTAATAATGATTTACACTATATATTTTTATTAACCTTGAGCTTCTTATATACTTTTCTTAAAATCATCCTTTATGTGTTTGTAACACCCAAAAATCCAAAAGTATTATTTTGGTAAAAGCGAAAATAATTGTTTTAAGTTATTATTGTTTTAAGAGATATACAATAATAATAATTGTAGTCGGCTTTTAAGTTCCAGGCAATGATAAGACGGGGAATAATTTAACACATATACTTATCTATTCCCTACACATATGTACGTACGTATCAATATATACTCTAAAAAGTTCCAGAGACAAAGGAAGGAAGTAAGAAACGTAAGAACCAAGAATCAATCTCTAAAATTAGTTTCTAAATCCTTAATTCAAGCTAGAGAAATCAGAATCATCATCCTTTGATCATCTTTAACCTTAAGTAAGTTGAATTTCTTCGTGTTCTAAACCTAGAAAATGGGTTTTTGTTGATTAGTGAGTTTTAATTCGAAATTGAGGTTAGAAATCAATCGAATTGATGTTAGTTAGTGTTCTTATGATCATTAGTAACCATATTACATAATGAAAGTGATGAATTCATGATTTTTGTTCTTGAGTAATTTCAAAGGTTTTGCTAAATCCTTGAGAAGTTATGTAACAAGCTTAAAGATGCTACTAATGGTGTTAATAGAGTATGATTATGATGATAGAACAAGAATTGAAGTAGAAAGTTTGATAACTAAACCTTGAGTTAGTATGTTTATGAAAAGTGTTTGAATTAAAGGTTGATTATGAATATGAAAGATGAATTTTATTAGTTTAAATAGATGTGATTATGGTTTCATGAGTTAATGATAACTCAAGTGATTAGTAGTTGAAAGAATTGTTATAGTATGATAGTAATGATGAAAGAATGATTAGTTGATTGAAAGTTTAGTTTAATTAACCCAAATGGGTGATGGGTTAACGATCTGATTAATTAATTATGATGATTAGTAGTTGCCAAAGAAGTTATATTTATGTGTTCTATGATAGGTGCTCAAAGAAATGATTTCATAATCAAATGATAAAGTGCTGTATTGCTTGAGAGGCAAAGGTGAGTGACACATGGATTAAATGAGTATTGGTTGTGTTCTGGATTGCATAAATGCAAGAGGTTCATATAATCAATGAAAGTGATTAGTTATACTTTATTTTAACGATTGTTGTTAGTTGTTAATTAGATTGATTAGTAACTTGTTGATTAGCATGGAAAGATGTGAAATGTGAATAGTAAAGATTAGTTGTGATTAGAACAGTTAATGTATATTAGCTAGGATTATGATTAGATTGATTAGTTAATTGTTGCTTAATTGTAATAATTGCAAGATGTGATGATTAATTGAAAGTAGTTGTTCAATGATAACATATGATCAGATTTGCTAATTTATGTTAGCTGTTGTAGCAATTAGATTAGCTAACCAAGGTTAGCTATTGTGACTAGATTAGCTAACTCATGTTAGCTATTGCGATTAAACTAGCTAACTTAGGTTAGCTTAATTTAGCTACAGCTGTAATCAGATGATCAGATGTTGCAACATATGTGCCCAACAGAAAGATGAAAGCAGATTCGATCAGTAAAAGATTTGGTGTCCTGATTTCTCAGTAGTATTGGTTTATGCAAATATGTATTATTGATATTTGCTATAGGTTGATTAGTTTTGTAAATTAGTCGTTTAATTGCTTATGTACTCACTAAGCTTTATGCTTACCTTGTTCAGTGTTTTATGTTGCAGGTGCTTGGTTCGGTTGAACCAAATGAATAGCAGGAATAGATGTTGGTTGCAAGAAGATAGCGTGGATAAGGAGCTTGCTTTATGGTTAGATAAGCTTCTTATTCTTTTAAATTATCGTTATGATTAGCCATTGTGTAAATTGCCCAAAAATGAGTTTTATAACATGAATTAGTTAAAGTGTAAAGTGGTTAAAGATTTATGATGTATGCCTTTGACCTAGCAAAGTCAAAGTGGAAAAAGGAAAGAAATGATTAGTAGTAAAGTATGTGTCATAGATGGTAAAGAAATGGAATAGGGTAAAGTGTTGAAAGTAAAGTTTTCGTTGACTTTAATGTTGACCTATAATCAATTATGTTGAAATGGTCAAGTGTGTGAGTGAAAGATGTAAGTGAAAGAGTCAAAGTGTTCTTAAAATGAGAAACGGGTCAGAAGTATCCAAATGGACAGTAATTGGGTCAAAGCGTCAAAACAAGCCATGGTATAAGTATGACACTTGTTGCTATTGGCTTAAGTGTCAAACAACAAGTGTCAAAAGTATGTTAGAAAGTGTTGGTAAAGTGTAAAGATTAGAAACCCAGTGGGTTGTGTTCTGACATGTCAAGAAAAAAGTGTTGAAATCGTCCAAAAATGGATTTCAGTCCAGATTTTGATTAAATACGTATTTTGAAAAAGTGTAAAAAGAGAAAGTTTCATTTTTGCATAGTAGAGGTGCCTGTAAAATTTCAGAGTCTAACTCTAATCGAGTTAAAAGTTATGCGCGTTTGAAATTCATATTTTGGTATTAAAATGTGCAGAGTTTTGAACAGGGGCTAAGGTCTGCTGGAATAGGGTGTTACCCGGCGGGTAAGCAGGTATCCGGCGGGTAAGTGGACCGGGTAACACAAAATTGGTTCTGGTCCGAGAGTTGTGTTTTGGGCATGGTTACCCGGCGGGTAACCCAGTACCCGGCGGGTACTTGTGGTTTTTGGTGTAAAATCTGAAAATGGATAAGTGATTAGTAGTACTTTAGAGACCTCTTTTATTTCACAGTTTTTGTGATGTGTAGTTCTGAGTCCAACAGAGGTACAATTTATCTTGTACAAGTTTTAAAATTCACGTACGATCAGTTATGACAAGTATAATTCAGTTTGAGAATTAAAAAAAAAAAAAATCCACAAGTTTTCAGGGCGTTTCAGTGTTGCTACAAAAATTCACCGTGTTGCTAAAGTTTTGAAACACCCATTTTTTTTTATTTTTTATTTTATATAACTGAACTATAGATAATTATGTCCCATATTTACAATACTATGCAATTTAAACAAAGCTATAACCATCTTAGAATCAACACAAGACATAAAATAAGAATAACAAGACTAGCCGGGTACCCGCCGGGTAGAATGCCATGCACAAACCACTTTATGACCAGGACCAAAATTGCGTTTTCCGCTCGAGTTACCCACCGGATTACCCACCGGGTAAGACACTACCCGCCGGGTATGAGCTTACCCGCCGGGTACCACTGATTCACAGCAGATCGAAACACTGAACTAAATCCTGCACTTTAACAAAATAAATACGAACTTTAAATGATTATAACTTTTAACTCAGACATCGTTATGACATGAAATTTGATACACAAGTTCATTAATACAATATCTAACTTCTACTTTTAATACTTTTTCAAAACTCACAAAAGCGACCAATTTAGACATCTAACCCAATTTCGCCCATTTTGAGCACTTTTGGGTGACGACTCAAATCACAAACCACACATTTGATGATCTTGAGCTTTTAACCACTTTATCAACATACCAAAACAAACTTAATGCAAACACCCAAGGTTCCATAGCCTTAGTCTAACTCTATTTACTCACTAGGGTCATTAATGACCCATTTTGACACTTTTTACCCATTTATGACAATGGGGCTATTTTGACCCATTCATTAATCAACTATAATCCATAATTGACCAATGAGAGTATTAGACTACACTTCATCATCAAAATTCAACCAACACACAATTTGACCATTCTACCACTTTTATAACTTGACAATTAACAATCCTACTACTTTAACACATTATACATTATTCACACCATAATATAACATCTTAACATTCGGCTTTGACTTTTAAGAGTCAAACCATAGGTTTGATACACTACTATGTTTGACTTCAAAATGTGACAAGTGGGTGATTTATACAAGTTGAAAACACAACGATAAGAATAAAGAGAAAGCTTGCTACTTATACCCAAAAGCAAGGTAATCCACGTTATTCCTTCTTAACTTCTTTCCCTTCCCGATGCCCACTTGTACCTACATAATAAACCACTTAAAAGAGTAAGCAATTATGCTTAGTGAGCTTATGAGCAATTAACTAAGAAATACACATCATAGCATCATAATCATATAATCCTAACAAATAACTACTGGAACAATGGTAGAGATTTAAACTCTATGTGGATCCACGGCTCTTAACATCATAATAGCTTGATGACATACCACAATAATATGCATATCAAGCTTAACATCATAAGGCTAGTATAACTAGCAAATCTCTACACAATTGTCCATTTCACATAAATCACAACATGAATTAATAATTGGAAACTAAAACAAGTTACCAATACACAATCTCTTGATTGTATAAACCTCTTGCTCGGAAGCAATCCGGAATGCACAACCAACACTTAATTAATCCTCATAACACTCACCTTGATGCTTATGTGATGGAATTACACAAATGATCAATGCTTTGATGCCACACCTTTAATCACCTAAATACATAACACATAATAATAATAATACAACACATTTAGCACCAAGAATTCATAAGCTCTATTATCATTCACTTTCAAAATCCCTCCCCCACTTTGGTTAATCTAGTAAACCTTAACTAAACAACCAAATCTAAGTCTTCTAAAAAAAATGGGTATTTGGGCCACCCACTGGAGCCGCTCCATATTTCAATGGAGCACGACCGAACCCCCCACAAGGTCCAACATCGCCGGGTAAATCACCTCCATCACATATACCACAACGTCCGAGTCGAAACTCGCACCGACTAAGCATTAACGTTGTGGGCTATGCGTTTCATTGATGGCACTAACTCATTTACATTACTACATGAATTATTACACTATCATTGTTTTTCCCTCAACTATATTATTAATCATACTTTCAATTGATTAACATAAGTATTCCAATATTTAGCAAAATCATGAAATTACCTCAAAGACACAATTGATGATTTCATTGCTTTCACTATAATTTATAGTTACCAATCATTACTAATACACTTATTAACAACAATTCTATCAATTCCTAACCCTAATTTTGACTTACAATCACTAATTATACAAAACCCACCAAACCCCAATTTCTAGGTTAAGAATTATGAAGAACACTTACAATAGATTGAGAAGATGATGATGGAGATGATTGATGAAGATGATAATTTGAAGATTACAACTTGAATTGAAGATTAATTTGATGATATGATGATGATGGTTGAGTTTAGCTATTTTTCTTCTTCACAATATAAGCTCTGGAATGTTTGAGAAATGAAATATAATAAGAATGGAGCTATACACGTGTTCGCTTATAACTAATTCCTTACTCTTTAATCCACACGGTCTGGAGCTGAGGAACCATTTATGTTTTATATCATGTTGTATTATTTAAATAATAATACTTCGTAATAAATATATTTTCGTGTACACTAGAATAATACCTCAAAATTGGGGTGTTACAAGTTTACATAAAAAAAAATCAACCTCTAGATCTTCCTCGTCTTCTTCCTTAATAGGTTACTCGACCTCGACTTCTGTGCCTCTTCACTGATTTTCAAAAGAAACTTTCTGGCATGTGTTTCTTCTATGTTACACTCATCTCTACTTTCAACTAACAAGTAAAAGTTGAAAACATATGAAAAAAAATCGCTTTAGTAAAAGGTTTTCTACAAATTGGTGGTCAAAATCACTTAGTTCAACGCACCAACATACAAAATGGTCAATGGTTACCCATTCATATAAATAAACCATTGAGTAAGGAAAGTCAAGTTCATAAGTTTTGCACGTATTAACGATTTTCACGAAAGTGTACAAAAGCATAAACTCAATCAAATTTTATTATTAGCTGTGTAGGCGTAGCATATGATAAAAACCCGTATATTATAAATCTTTGTAGACAATTGATGTTTCCTTATGAAATGAAGGAAACAGTTCACAGGGGAAAAGTCTTATACGGAGAAGGATGAGCAGCCAGTAAAAGTAACCACATCACCATTTCCACTTTACATTAGTAAGGGTAATTTGGTAAAACTCCCTCCATCTTCTTCTCTCAATCCTTCTTTATTTCTTCCCTATAAACCTTCATAGTTCACAAGCCACCAGCTACCGGACATCGTCGAACTCCGCCAGACATCTTCGACCTCCGCCAGACTACTTTTAATCTTTATGAAATAATAGAAGCTAACAAATTAAAAGTTCAAATTTACATGACCAAACCGTGTACCACCTCTACCAACACTGTCTTCTCCGGCAGTAACCTCTTATCGAAACTCATTTACGGTTTGCCGGAGCCGGCGACCTATGTGACACCCGTCAATTTAGGACTATAGTTTAGTGCCTAATCAAGTGTAATACATGTAATTAGTTCTGTGTTAGGCTAATTAATGTATCAACTATTATATATATTGTTGAATATATATCTACAATTAGGCGGTTTGTTTAAATCGTACGAGCTTCAAATCGAATGAATTTCGATACAATAAATAAGGACGTTGGTGAACAATTGATTTAAGTAATACAAGGATTTTAATAGTGTTTTTGTACTTAAAAATATTATGTCAATAATTTTGTATCCAAGTTTTATCACACAATTTATGTAAACGCGAATAAAACGTAATTACACAAACAAAACGAGACAATTCACCATTTATAATGTAATTATTAAATGTCTAGTCAAAGACTTTAACAAAAATACTGAGTAATTATTCATATTTTAAAACGTATATTAAAACAAAGAAAACAAATATTTAACGTTTAAACGACGGAGTAAACGAACACCGCACGGAGCGCAGTGCGCGGACTGAAAATGGGAGGTGATCCCTTAACCACCTCCCGACCACTTCTTTTTCTTTCATTTCTCTTTTCCTCTCTCTCTCTCCTCTCAAATTTCTCTCAAGTTTCATCACCACAAAACCACACAAAATCAACAAATAAACACGCTAAATGACCTCGGATCCTCAAGCCCTTTTGGAATAAAACGTTCACCACTTCACGATCTACACTTTCACCTTTCCGGAATTTCATTTCGGCGATTTGTAAGTTTCCGACACAACTCCGAAAACTCTCGTTTTTAAGTTTTATAACTTGCTAGTTGTTTGTATAACCTTGTAATGTCCTAAAATGGGTTGGGTAAAAATATTAGGCCGATCGATGGCCGGAAAATGCGTTTTTGAAGTTGAAATTCCGATCAGACCCCGTACGTCGCATTTGGCCTGGAGCAAATGCGACGCAGCGACCTACGTCGCACTATATCCCCAACGTCGCATATAGCGACGCAGCGACCTACGTCGCACTATATCCCCAACGTCGCATATAGCGACGCAGACCCGTACGTCGCAGAAATCAACTACGTTGCCTATAGCGACGCCACGTACAACGTCGCATTAAATTACGAAAGTCGCACATAGCGACGCCGTGCCCAACGTCGCAGTCCGGATCTGCGACGTCGCACCCAACGTCGCAGGCTACGTCGCACAAAACAGAATCTTCAAACATCAAAATTTTCAAAGTCAAATTTTACTGTAGCAATTCACTGTAGCAATTCACTGTAGCAACAATATAATAACATTTTAGAACTATCGTTACAACCGTCACCAACGGGCCGTACACATTTTCAAATACACAATTAAATCAACTAAGTCATAGTAACTTAGACAATTTATTCAAACAAGTCGTTGTAACTTGTATCAACTTATTCAAACAAGTCGTTGTAACTTGTATCAACTTATTCAAACAAGTCGTAGTAACTCGTAATAAAACAATCAACCAAATCGGGGTAATTTGGACATTAAGTTAGAGAAACAATTCAAATGGTAGTCTTTCGGGATACCAATACAATTAATGACAATTTAAGTGTCGTGGACACCTTCAGGTTTCAAGCCTTTGGACACCAACTCACAGCTAATTACTTCAAGTTTATTAAGTTAAACACTTCAAGAACCAGGTGAGTTTCATAGCCCCATTTTCACTGCTTTACAACTAGGGGTGTGATATTACTACTCGATTTTGTTTTACAAGTAGAACGCAAGTGCCAAACTTCAAATACTACATGAGTTTCAAGCTAATCAATTTAAAGTCCTCCATAAGCATAGTCTCTAGTATTTTATAGCGTGAATGTTAGTATATGATATCATATGGGATTGACAATCCTCATCCGGGTTAGCACGCACTAACCGGTCAAACGGATGTATTAGCATTTGGGAAGACGAGTGTTGATTAGGCACTCGTAGGAGGCATTTCAAGTTAGGTTTCCTTTAGTGGGCCTGACAAATCAAGTTAAGCTCAGACTATGTGCTCATGGACAGTATAACTTTTATCTTGCTTAATTGCATTTTAAATTCAATATAAATCTTGCGGTTCTTACAACTATACATTGACATACAAACCTGTGAGCTCACCAGCGTTTTCGCTGACCCATTTTAGTATTTATCACAGGTACCCAGCAGTAGTTTGGCTGCACAAGCAGGAATTATTAGCTCGAGTCAGCATACATACAACTAGAGATTGGACTGCATTATTATATTTTGTAAAAGTAATTATGCTATGTAATCTCTCAATTTCAGGAACCGAGCTAATGTAACTATATTTTGATGTAAACATTTACTTTAGTTATACAAGTTTAAAACGACGCATATAGTGGTCGTTCATTATATCTTATGTGCCTTGTATATTGATTAGTGACACCCAAATCAAGCTTCCGCAAATCGTTAAATTTGGGGGTGTCACAGATTGGTATCAGAGCCTAAGGTTATAGTGAACTAGGTTGCATTTAGTGGGCCTAGACTATGACCGTTAGGCAGTATTCCTCAGTAGTTATGACTAGTTCAGGGATTACATCATACGACTTTAATTTAACATAGCCTGATCAACTATGTACAATTAGAGAAAGATGATGTGAAATCTGAAAGAGTTATGTTGAACAGGAATGCATTAGTTGACTCTGACCTCGAGAGAAACGGGACTCAAAACACGTCTGTGCTAGACACTCAATAGGTTATTATGTGATATACATATATATATACATAAATAGACCTCATTACCACTTTAGGCTATATTATTATATGAATATAGGCCTCTTTCTCTCTAACGCTTTGTCTTGAAATGACAAACACACCACTAGTTCATCATACTCGGACTAGCATCTTATTTCATTTCCTTGTTCTTTCTTACTCAACATCATGCCTCCTCGCCGTCAAATTACCCTTAGCGAAGCTGAGATCGCGGGAATCATTGCCCGCAGTGTGACCGAAGCCTTGGCTACCCGAACACCACCCGGTAGCGAGGACACAGCAACCAATACTCCACCACCCAAACCCTGCTCCTATAAGGACTTTCTTAGCTGTAAACCACTATACTTCAAGGGCACGGAAGGTGCCATTGGCTTAATTCGTTGGATTGAGCGCATGGAATCTGTTTTCAGTCTCTGCGATTGCACTGAGAACAACAAGGTCAAATTCGCTGCTTACACCTTTCAGGAAGGTGCACTCACGTGGTGGAAAACCCACGCAAACTCTGTAGGCCTTGAGGTTGCAAATCGGCTTCCTTGGGCCGAACTGAAGAAGAAACTGACAGAAAAATACTGTCCTGAAGAGGAATTGCACAGGCTGGAAGAAGAATTCTGGCATCTGGAGGTGCAGGGAAATGATGTTGCTGAATATACCACCAAGTTTCAGCAGTTTGCCTTATTATGCCCGGGTTTGGTCGAACCAGAAAGTAAGGGCATTAAGAAATACATTCGTGGACTTCCCGAGAACATCCAGGGCAACGTCGCCTCATCCAAACCAACTACTACTGAGAGTGCCATTCGATTGGCCCACGAACTCATGGCTCTAGTTGTCAGCTGTGAGACTTCCAACACCTCATCCTCTAACAACAACAAACGCAAATCTACTGAGCACCACCACAACTCAAACAAGAAAAACAACGCCATCCAAGTCTACAACACCAACTCTGAATCCAACCGCAGCTACACCGGGGACAGACCTTATTGTCCCAAGTGTAACTATCACCACTTTGGTCAGTGCGGTACTCCTTGCAACAACTGCAGGAGGTACGGGCATTCGACTAAGGATTGCCGAGCCCCCAAATCCAACAACAGCCCCTCTGACAAAAATACCCGACAACCTAAGTCCTGCTACGAATGTGGAAACCCAGGACACTTTAGGGATTCTTGCCCAAAATTGAAGAACAAGGGCAACAACAACAACCACCGCAACAACAACAACAACACCAAAAGTAGCGCCTTCGTGATCAACTCAGGGGACGCCCGTCAGGACCCGAACGTGGTCACGGGTATGTTCCTCCTCAACAATTTAACTGCTTCCATACTGTTTGATACTGGTGCCGATAGAAGTTTTATTTCCGATGAATTTTGCCCTCTACTTGACATTACACCTGTTGCTTTAGACGTTAAGTACACCGTAGAGCTAGCAAATGGCAAATTGATAGAAACCAATAGTGTGATGCCTAATTGCACTTTAAATCTAGCCGACGAAATCTTCTCCGTAGATCTTATGCCTATTGAGATAGGAAGTTTCGATGTCATCGTAGGCATGGACTGGTTATCCAAACATCGTGCCGAAATCATCTGCTATGACAAAATTGTTCGCATACCTCTCACTGTCGGTAGAACCCTAGTCATACAGGGGGAGACCGGAGGGACGAGGCTTAACATCATATCTTGTCTTAAAACCCGGAAATTTCTGAGAAAGGGTTATCCATCAATCCTCGCGCACATCATGGAGAAAAAGTCAGAGGAGAAGCGACTTGAGGATGTTCCAATTGTTCGAGACTTTCCAGAAGTCTTTCCTGAGGAACTGCTTGGTCTACCACCACCAAGACAGGTTGAGTTCTCAATCGATCTTGTACCAGGTGCTGCGCCTGTGGCCTGAGCACCATACCGTTTAGCTCCGTCCGAACTTCAGGAGCTGTCCACCCAATTACAGGAACTCCTGGAACGAGGATTTATCAGGCCGAGTTCTTCACCTTGGGGAGCTCCGGTCCTATTTGTTAAGAAGAAAGATGGTTCTTTTCGAATGTGTATTGACTATCGAGAGTTGAACAAGTTAACTGTCAAGAACCGGTATCCACTTCCTCGAATCGATGACCTGTTCGACCAACTTCAAGGGTCGAGTTGTTATTCAAAGATTGATCTCCGATCCGGTTATCAAGAATTGCGTGTTCGCGATGCCGATATTCCAAAAACCGCTTTCAGAACCCGTTACGGGCATTACGAATTCCAAGTGATGCCATTCGGCCTAACCAATGCACCGGCTGTATTCATGGACCTTATGAATCGGGTGTGTAAACCTTACCTTGATAAGTTTGTCATTGTATTCATCGATGACATCCTCATATATTCACGAAGCAAAGTAGAGCATGCGCAACACCTCAGAACCATCCTTGAACTACTTAAACACGAGGAGCTCTATGCCAAGTTCTCTAAGTGTGAGTTCTGGATCAAAACCGTTCAATTCCTTGGTCACGTGATTGACAGTCAGGGGATTCACGTCGACCCGTCAAAAATCGAGGCTATCAAAGACCGGCAATCGCCAACCACTCCGACCGAAGTACGGCAGTTTCTAGGACTGGCCGGATACTATCGACGATTCATTGAAAATTTCTCCAAGATAGCCATACCACTCACGACGCTGACCCAGAAAGACAAAAAGTTTGACTGGACTGATAAACAAGAGTCGGCATTCCAACTCTTAAAACAAAAGCTTTGCAGTGCTCCTATCCTATCTTTACCTGAAGGCACCGATGACTTCGTGGTATACTGCGATGCTTCTCATCAAGGTCTCGGTTGTGTGCTCATGCAACGGGACAAAGTCATAGCTTATGCTTCTCGACAGCTTAAAATTCATGAAAAGAATTACACCACCCACGACCTCGAGCTAGGAGCTGTCGTTTTTGCCCTCAAAATCTGGAGACATTACCTTTATGGTACCAGATGTACAATCTTTACCGACCATAAAAGCCTTCAACACATATTCGATCAGAAGGATCTCAACATGAGGCAACGTCGATGGGTCGAGTTGCTTACCGATTACGACTGCGAGCTCAAATATCATCCAGGCAAAGCAAATGTTGTTGCTGATGCCCTTAGTCGAAAAGAGCGAGTGAAACCACTTCGGGTTCGAGCCCTCAGTATGACCATTCACAACAATTTGAACATTCAAATCCTCACTGCTCAACTCAAAGCCGCGCGCGATCGTCAGAAAAGTTATGCTGACGTGAGACGCAAACCACTCGAGTTCCAAGTTGGGGATCGAGTTCTACTCAAAGTATCGCCTTGGAAAGGCGTAATCCGATTTGGCAAACGAGGGAAGTTGAATCCCAGATACATTGGACCATTCGAGATCCTCGAAAGGATTGGTCCAGTGGCTTATCGATTGCAGCTGCCATCTGAACTCAGCAGCGTGCATCCCACATTTCATGTTTCAAATCTGAAGAAGTGTCTGTCTGATGAGACACTTATCATTCCACTCGATGAAATTCGAGTTGACGAGAAACTTCACTTTGTTGAGGAACCCGTCGAAATCATGGACCGTGAGGTCAAACAACTTAAACAAAGTCGTATTCCCATCGTCAAAGTTAGGTGGAATTCGCGGCGCGGTCCGGAATTCACCTGGGAACGAGAAGACCAAATGCGACTCAAGTATCCTCAACTCTTCACTGATTCAACGTCAAACGCGACTTAAGCATAAATTTCGGGACGAAATTCTTCTAACAGGGGGAGAATGTGACACCCGTCAATTTAGGACTATAGTTTAGTGCCTAATCAAGTGTAATACATGTAATTAGTTCTGTGTTAGGCTAATTAATGTATCAACTATTATATATATTGTTGAATATATATCTACAATTAGGCGGTTTGTTTAAATCGTACGAGCTTCAAATCGAATGAATTTCGATACAATAAATAAGGACGTTGGTGAACAATTGATTTAAGTAATACAAGGATTTTAATAGTGTTTTTGTACTTAAAAATATTATGTCAATAATATTTTGTATCCAAGTTTTATCACACAATTTATGTAAACGCGAATAAAACGTAATTACACAAACAAAACGAGACAATTCACCATTTATAATGTAATTATTAAATGTCTAGTCAAAGACTTTAACAAAAATACTGAGTAATTATTCATATTTTAAAACGTATATTAAAACAAAGAAAACAAATATTTAACGTTTAAACGACGGAGTAAACGAACACCGCACGGAGCGCAGTGCGCGGACTGAAAATGGGAGGTGATCCCTTAACCACCTCCCCACCACTTCTTTTTCTTTCATTTCTCTTTTCCTCTCTCTCTCTCCTCTCAAATTTCTCTCAAGTTTCATCACCACAAAACCACACAAAATCAACAAATAAACACGCTAAACGACCTCGGATCCTCAAGCCCTTTTGGAATAAAACGTTCACCACTTCACGATCTACACTTTCACCTTTCCGGAATTTCATTTCGGCGATTTGTAAGTTTCCGACACAACTCCGAAAACTCTCGTTTTTAAGTTTTATAACTTGCTAGTTGTTTGTATAACCTTGTAATGTCCTAAAATGGGTTGGGTAAAAATATTAGGCCGATCGATGGCCGGAAAATGCGTTTTTGAAGTTGAAATTCCGATCAGACCCCGTACGTCGCATTTAGCCTGGAGCAAATGCGACGCAGCGACCTACATCGCACTATATCCCCAACGTCGCATATAGCGACGCAGCGACCTACGTCGCACTATATCCCCAACGTCGCATATAGCGACGCAGACCCGTACGTCGCAGAAATCAACTACGTCGCCTATAGCGACGCCACGTACAACGTCGCATTAAATTGCGAAAGTCGCACATAGCGACGCCGTGCCCAACGTCGCAGTCCGGATCTGCGACGTCGCACCCAACGTCGCAGGCTACGTCGCACAAAACAGAATCTTCAAACATCAAAATTTTCAAAGTCAAATTTTACTGTAGCAATTCACTGTAGCAATTCACTGTAGCAACAATATAATAACATTTTAGAACTATCGTTACAACCGTCACCAACGGGCCGTACACATTTTCAAATACACAATTAAATCAACTAAGTCATAGTAACTTAGACAATTTATTCAAACAAGTCGTTGTAACTTGTATCAACTTATTCAAACAAGTCGTTGTAACTTGTATCAACTTATTCAAACAAGTCGTAGTAACTCGTAATAAAACAATCGACCAAATCGGGGTAATTTGGACATTAAGTTAGACAAACAATTCAAATGGTAGTCTTTCGGGATACCAATACAATTAATGACAATTTAAGTGTCGTGGACACCTTCAGGTTTCAAGCCTTTGGACACCAACTCACAGCTAATTACTTCAAGTTTATTAAGTTAAACACTTCAAGAACCAGGTGAGTTTCATAGCCCCATTTTCACTGCTTTACAACTAGGGGTGTGATATTACTACTCGATTTTGTTTTACAAGTAGAACGCAAGTGCCAAACTTCAAATACTACATGAGTTTCAAGCTAATCAATTTAAAGTCCTCCATAAGCATAGTCTCTAGTATTTTATAGCATGAATGTTAGTATATGATATCATATGGGATTGACAATCCTCATCCGGGTTAGCACGCACTAACCGGTCAAACGGATGTATTAGCATTTGGGAAGACGAGTGTTGATTAGGCACTCGTAGGAGGCATTTCAAGTTAGGTTTCCATTAGTGGGCCTGACAAATCAAGTTAAGCTCAGACTATGTGCTCATGGACAGTATAACTTTTATCTTGCTTAATTGCATTTTAAATTCAATATAAATCTTGCGGTTCTTACAACTATACATTGACATACAAACCTGTGAGCTCACCAGCGTTTTCGCTGACCCATTTTAGTATTTATCACAGGTACCCAGCAGTAGTTTGGCTGCACAAGCAGGAATTATTAGCTCGAGTCAGCATACATACAACTAGAGATTGGACTGCATTATTATATTTTGTAAAAGTAATTATGCTATGTAATCTCTCAATTTCAGGAACCGAGCTAATGTAACTATATTTTGATGTAAACATTTACTTTAGTTATACAAGTTTAAAACGACGCATATAGTGGTCGTTCATTATATCTTATGTGCCTTGTATATTGATTAGTGACACCCAAATCAAGCTTCCGCAAATCGTTAAATTTGGGGGTGTCACAACCTACAACCGGCAATCTAAAAGTTTTGAACAATAATATCGTATTTGCATTTCGCTATTTACGAGATCTGAAACTGAAATTATGAGATATATACTATAATTACTTGACGGAATGGATGGTGGATCACACATAACGACGGAGATGTAAGACATAAGTTATAGTGGTGATTGATACATTATTAAATACTTTCAAAGATGTATACGGAGTAAATGATTCAAAATCAAATACATATTTTATTGGAACACAATTCCGATTTTATGTCCTGTAGTCGTTGTGTTGTCAAAAGTGTAGTACAAATTGCAGCCTCACGTGGGAGTACAGGTAAAGCACACATATCCATAGCATCGATTAAAGTGAGACTCTATAATATGAGCTCAAATCATTTTGTTATTGCACTTTAGTCCCTATAAATATTTCACTTCCACCAGCTGTATTAAAAAATAGAAATGAAAGAAACTAAATATGTCAAATTTAAAAAGAGAACTATGTATGTAAAGCACATCAAAGTTTACAACATGTACTTTCTTTTTGATATTCATGAACATTTTAAAACTTTGTACACAATTAACATATTAAAAACATTACATCATACTTTTTCAAACAAATTGCATCATTGATCAATAAAATTAATGAATTATAATTCCAATAAAAAACACTACATTAATCGATAAAAGTCACTACATCGATCGATAAAGATCACTGCATAATTGTATCATTTTTCAATAAACGCATCGCATTAAGGTTTCATGAAAAACATTGCATCGGTGGATAAAAGTCACTGTGTTATTAAATATTACATCATGTTTTTATAAATAAATATTGATTAATTGTTTGATACAAATAACATTGCATTATTGTTCAATAAAAGTCAATGCATCGATGATAAAAGTCACTGCATCATGCTTACGAATAATTGCATCACCGTGATATAAAAAATAATGCATCATGCTTCTTATAGAGGGCAGAAGAGGCAGACAATCTCAGCGCTTGATTTTTTATCTACAGCCCAAATTTAATGCATTTTGACATCAGTGCATCTTGAGAGCACTGCATCTTAACATCACTACATCTTACCCTTACAATTTGCCTTAAGATGCAACTGTGTTTTCTACCTCTCTATTCATGCCTCCCCGTCTGAAATCTGGCCCGTAGTGTTAAGATGCAGTGATATTAAGATGCAACACTTGTAAGATGTAGTAATATTAAGATGCAGTAAATCTGGGTCGTAGATAAAAAAAATCAACAGCTGATATTGTCTACACCTCCTGCCCTCTCTAAAAGGCATGTCTATCTCTCACAAACCTAATACAATAATGTAGTTTTTGTGTTTAAATTTTCATCTGAAATTATTAAGTTATATCTCATACCGTAAGCTACAAGTTAGTGGCTTTAGTAAAACAATTTTATTGTTTGAAATATATTTGTTGTGACCTTTCACTTTGGAATTCAAAATTGCGTTTTATTAAAATGTATCAACAATAGTTTAAAAATTAAAATGAAGGTGTATAGAGAATAGATTCTCCCTGTGACATTATAAAATATTTAAGTAATGGCTCACAATTCTAAAAGGGATAGTAGCTCATTTTGAAATAAAAAGGAGAATACAAGAAGATCACAAAATAAAGTATCACAAGCGCACGAACATGGAGAATGATGTCATGAACTACTCTATGTTCTTTATTTCATATATATTTTTTCTAACATATGAGATTCGTTTGAAATCCATTATATATATATATATATATATATATATATATATATATATATATATATATATATATATATATATATATATATATATATATATATATATTATATATAATTCATATATGTTTATTAATCTATGTAGAATTTCAAAATTGTGAACAACAAAAATTTGACAGTGGTGTGCGAAGTGGTCAGAATCTGGTTGTGGTATTCGTGATGGCCGGAATCAACTGTGAGTCAATTAGCCGGTATATGAGTGTGTGCGGTGGTCGGAAGCCGGTTGCGGGGTGGTCGGAATCGCCCGTGTTGTTGTGGCCGGCGGTAACCAAGTGGGGAAGGAGGTGTTTGAGAAAGGAGGAATAACAGATGTGGCAGTTTTACCAAAATAGCCTTATGTGTTTTTTTAATTATTTTTAATTGGATCTATCATTTCTAGCCATTGATCTTGAATTGGAGGGTTATGATTTTATCTTCCCCTCATTCCCTCTCCAAAGTCCCTTCCCTTCTAATCCCAAATCTTTACTGTGAAAGAGTTAAATAATAATAATAAAAATATGATGGAACGTAACAAATAACCCCTTCTTGCTACCGTCAATATCACTCAACACAATCTCTTTTTTCCTAAAGAAATACTAAGCATGCATAATGAACTTGTACAATAAAAATAGTATATGCATATCAAACTTTTACCACTCTATTAGTCTATTTACACTCCTTCTTCCTCCCTACTCTCTCTGAACAAATAATATTCCTACTTTCCTGCACATTATTTCCTCCATTTTCACCCAAAAGATCACCAGTTATGTGAAATCTAAAGGAGTAATTCAAATAAACAGGTTCTTTTCTTTTCATTATGGTAATTTTGATTATAAGGGGTGTCCACATACAATTATAAGGTGGGTCCATAAAGATATTAACATAAGTTCTCTCACAACTTTTGAAATCTAAGAGCGGTCCATGGATACACCTTAGATACATATAGATTCGCCCCTACCGGTTCCTACCAATTCATCCTTAAGCCTTGCCTTTGAGGTAAACGTTCTTCACTTGTACTTAATCACCTAAGAAAAAACACATCGCGTAAACTTGAAAGCTTAGTCCGTACAAGGTTTTTCAGACTTTGATCGTGAGTCATTTAATCGCCCTTCATGCCACTTCGGCAACATAACACCTGGATCACTTAATTTCCACTAAGTACTTACAGACCATTAAATGCCCTTGCACTAATCTTAAGCTATAGATCCATGCTAGGTAATGAGTTCTTAGACTCAAGCAAATCCCTTTCTCGTCACTTCCGCGTAGTAGTAATAATAATAATAATAATAATAATAATAATAATAATAATAATAATAATAATAATAATAATAATAATAATAATAATAATAATAATAATAATAATAATAATAATAAGGGTTTATGGACCAGATCACCAACCTACTTTCACTTTTATTTCAATAGTACCAACGTACCCTTTTTATTACCAAAGTCGACAATATACTTTCAAATATGTCCTAATGTCACCCTTTGTCAGCATTTATTAACCGGTAACTTTCATATAAAGTGGCATTTTCAATTTCATTTTAATGCCATGGTGAAAATTAACTAAACACATGTGTATGCATATTAAATTTATTTACACCAAGTCATTTATTGAAACCAAAAAGTAAAAAAAAAACACACACACACACACACAAACCACTTGCCAATCGCGACACATAGAGTTCTTCAATAAATGAGTTAAATGCAAACCCTAATTGCAGAATGTGGCATAAGATGGATATTACCTTCTACCACGAAGGGGCTTTTCAGCTTAATCCATTAAGGTATGAAGGTGGTGAACATGATAATATAGTACGTGCTGATTATTCTAAAGTGTGCATGCAAAAGACGTCTGAAGTGCTAGAAAGGTTCGTTAATCTTCCTTTGAAAGGTTTATATTATTGTGTACCTGGTGTACCCATGGAAAATGGTCCGATGGAGATTAAAACTGATGGAAACTTGTTGGAGTTATTTAATGGTTATCTGAGCCAATTGTAGAGGATGGCTCAGATGATGACACTAACTTAAAGGTTGAAGATGATGTTAGACCTTATGTAGATTTGCACAATTGTGGTGAGGATAAAGTGAACGTACTTAATAGAAGCATACAAGACCCAATTTCATAAGTACATTTGATGAGAACTTAGTATATGATCCAGTTGATCCTCATATGACTGATGAGTCATTGCATGAGTTGGAAGTATTAGAAGAAACTGATGAGTTATACAAGATTAAGCATGGTGTGTTATATCCTATTGATAACCAAAACCAACCATGAAAAGAAATGCAACCAATTTTAGGGATGAGGTTTGAGAACCCTTTTGACCCTAAACATTGTATCATGAATTATGGTGTGGCTCATGCGTATCAACACTGGTATGCCAAGAATGATTGGAGTTTCCTGCTAGTGATGTGTGGCAGATGTGTAGGAAAAGGAAGATGTGCAAGTGATACTAGGGAAAAGGAAAGAAAGAGGTAAGCAATGTTGCAAGCTGCAAGTAATATGGAAGAGAGCAGTGTTCAAGGCAGTAGTACAAGAAAGAAAACAACTCCAATAAAGGTAAAAAAAGGCATTGACTGTGAAAGGTAAGAAGCAGGGTACACCAGTTGGAACATGGCTACCTAACGCGGAACACGGACAATGTACTTGTTACATCTATGCAAACTTTAAAAAGAAGTGGTCTGGAGTTCACTATAGGAGCTTGTTTTGGTCTGCAGCCTCATCAATTGTAGTTGCAAGGTATGAAGCTAAGATGGAAGAAATCAAATCACTAGATTTAGAGGCTTACAACAGGGTTGATTGAAAGGAACCCAAACAGTTGATGCAGAGCATTAATTGCAATGGGCAGGGCATGTGCAACTTATGAAAATGGAATATCAGAAAGTTATCACAAGTCCATATTGGATGCTAGACACAAGCCTATCATTACTACGCTGGAGGATATAATGCTCTATTTGGTATAAAGGCTTTATGATATGAGTTTAAAAGCAAGGAAATTGACTGATGAAAATGTCCCTAAGTCATGAAGTATTTTGAGATGATGAAGGTTAAACAAAAGGTAAATCATATTAACAAAGATACATTTTTTAATCATTTATGTTGTTACAAAATACTAATTAAAATTTTATCGCATTGTTAGGGAATGTACTATTTTTGCTAGTCATTTCCAAAAGTTTTACGTTAGATGTGGGAATGGTGCATATGGGGTGAATTTAAGTACAAGATCTTATGAATGTAGGCTATGGAACCTTAGCGACATTCCATGTATGCATGCGGTTGCAACATAATTATATTGTAAAAGAGAACCAGATGAAGGGGTAAGCCAGTTTTAGACGGAAGGGTGTAGTATTCCATAAAGCTTGTACTTGGAACAAGCACAAGCTAGTGGTCAAAGAGATCATTACTTGAAATCCTACCACCTGTGCAAAGGAGGATGCCAGGTAGGCCTAAAAAGTAGAGGGTGAGACATCCTTCTGAGAATTATCACCAAATTTCCAGAGTTAGTAGAGTGATTGATATCGCGTAAAAAGTCACGTTTTTACTAACGATATCTCTCTCGTTTTGGAACAATACTGGGAAAAAGAGATCAAATATTATATTAATCAATGATATTTTGTCAGGTAGGTTAAAATAAAGAAGCACGAGAAAAATCAGGCAAAATGGCCGAAAAACGAAGATTTTACACGCGTTTGAAGATTCAAGGCAACCAAGACAAAATTTCAAGAAGAAAAGATCATCTCAGAGATTTCTCCATACCTAAGTCTTTGTTTTTAAAATAGAATCCAACGCAAAAAGAATCAATAAAAACGGATAAAGAATTAAGATTCTGCGCGCTGCGAAATATTCAAAACATTCGGAACAAGACATCTAAAGATCGGAAAATCATCTCAAGGATTTCTTTACATCAAAGTCCTCGTTTTTAAAAATCGATTCCAACGCAAAAAGAATCGTCGCAATCGGATGCATAACGAAGGAGATACGCACGAAAACGTGAACCGAAGAAGGCGTACGGCCAAGGCCGGCAGGCAACCGGCCGTCGCCGGCTGGGCACCAACCGGTGCCGGCCCACTTTTTGGGTTGTTTAACCGGTGCCGAGTGCTTTTTTGTCCATGCGCCACCTTTTTTGTTCGGTACACGTACCGCACGCGTTTTTTTGGCTAAAATGAGCCTAACTTCGCTATCGTGAGCCGAATTTCAGCTATAAATATACCATTGGATTCATGTTTCAAAAACACACATTCCTAGACTAGTTATTCTCTCCAATTCTTAACTTTTGATTTTTTCTTTTTTTATTAGTTTAATTAATTGTGCTAGCCAATTAGTTAATTAAAAAGGTGTAATTATCCTTGTACGGAGGTGCTCCGGGACGCATTTTAGCTGCGAGTTATTGTACACTTTATCAGGTTTTAATCTATTTTCTTTTGTTATTTTAATTTATGTTCATCGTTTATTTTCAATATTTAATTATGTTTATCATATTTGCCATGATTAGCTGAATTACTCACTTGTCTGCTATGATAGTCGTTTAGGGAACATTTAAAAAAAAAGGTAATAAACTGTATGTTACGTAGCTGTGGATAACTTAAATTATGAATAGATGTAGGAATTAAATCTTTATCTACCCAACTCATGTTGTGACTAAAACCTTATCCAAAAATGAACGTAGCTAACTCATAGGGTACAGGTCACTTAGTTATACTATGTTAGATTAAATCATTGAGCTCGGTATGGCCGGTGTTCTCTAGACTGAAAACAAGATCTAAGAGACACGGAATATGGGAATAGAGGTAGATTAAGATTAAATTCAAACAGGAAATACTTTTGAGACAACTTTCGGAGTATTTGCGACCTAGTTAACACTTTTACCCACCTAAAAACCAAACACCATTTTGATTATCTTATTGCATGTTCTTGTTTGATTGTTGCTTTAGGATTATCATAATAGTACAACATAAAAGGCTTAAATTATCGTGAAATAACGTGACGACCCCTATTCAATTGTTCTTCGATATAGTACTGGAAACGCTTTAAGTGGAGTACAAATGTATGGAAGTCGGGAACGACCGAAGGTAATCACCTTACGAATCGATCATTAAAATCAAACGTGTTGCTTAGGTTTCTATTCATAAATTAAATTATCCCTGCTATCTTGCATACTTGAGTAGTGTTGATGATTTGTACGAATAAAGTGATGACATATTGTTTGACCACTTAGACCAGTTATTCCAACTTATTCCGGCGAGGGTAAAACCCGTTTATAATACTACTAGCCGATAACCCGCGCAATGCGGCAGGAATATATTTGAAATTCGTGAAAAAAGGTGGTGAAAGAGTAGTTGAAAATTTGATATAAAATATATGGCTTAAATCAAGCAAACAAGAGTAATGCTAAACATGACTACTTACGGAGACCTACAAATAGACCTAAAGTTCTGATTGGTTGCATTTGATCTCTCTCTTAATCTACACCAATCAAATTTTCACATTAACCAATCAAATTTGTAGGTCCACTTTTAGGCATACCAAATTAGGTCTACAAATCATTTTCTAGCAAATAATAATAATAATACGAAGTAATATGATGAACACCACTATAATAAATTAAAAAAACACTGCATGTCTAAGATGTGTGCATTATAAATGTCATATTCATATGATTACGTGAAAAATTATATAACAGATAATTGAAAATAAATTTAAACTTCGAATAGCAAAATCCAAACGCACATGAATAGATTGGTATTTTTTTCATGAGTACAAGTGCGTTTATATAGTATTAATTTTACTATTTTTTTGTGTGTAGTGATTTGGTAATTGATTGAGTAGTGAATGTTTTGATGTAATTGATTTTGTAGAGTTATTGTATAGTTGACTTGCCAAAATAAGTTGACATGTTAGGTGACAGCTAGTGCCAAAAGTTGGTAATAGAAAGAGTCATTTGTGTTAATATTATTTTTTTATTTAAGATTAAATAGAAGGGTATTATGGGGATTTCCCATATGACATAAGGTCAACACATGGGAATGCTTAATAAAGGGGTAGAGATTTATTCAATAGACTATGCCATGATTCGGACATCTCTGAAGACCGAGATTGGGGGATAGGATTAGAGATTAACTGTCAAATAATGTGACCGTGCATTTGAGAGAACTTTCGGTGTACGTGTCAATGTATTCTGCAATCCACGTGACATTCCTTCTGCCTGATTGTGGACACCTCCGCGTCAGTCCGATGGAAGGACTGCAGCAATAACTCACATTAACTTACAAACTCATCCACACTAGAGCTCTTCACATTTAAATTCCCTTAAACCATTTCATAGTAGACAATCACTTTAATTTCCGAACGCCCGAAGTAACCTCTACCTTTATTTACTTTTACGTTTTATTTAGTAGATTAGAAAACTCAAACCAACCCACCTTTTTATCCCAGCTAAATACACAAAAGTTTCTAAACCTCCTTATTTTCAATTCGTCGCGCTTTGAAGAACGATCCTAGGTCATACTTACCCTTGCTAGCCCTTATAGATTAGCAAACATAGTAACCCTAGGCCCCATCCTTATAAATTTAAAACCCACTGCCGTGCCCACGTCACCATCAGATATATCAACGACCGGTGCGTGGTACGTCAAGTTTTTGGCGCCGCTGCCGGGGAGCGTCGGCGACCGATTTTAGGAATTTAGCAACCTTAGTATTTAGCGATCCTTTTGGAAGATCAACTTCATCTTAAAGTTACTTTTTCCACTTAGATTAGTATAAACGTGTTTTGTCTTCTTATTTGTTTTATTAATTTTTCACCAATCATGACAACATCTTATGATGATTGGACAAAACATTTAACTCAGCCATTGGTCACTTTCCAACTTTAAACCACATACCTTCCTCAAAGTAACTTTTCTTAAATTTTGTTTCTGAACAAAACATCATAAACAAAAAAGTAATTGGATTTCAAGACAATATTGACGCCATGCTTAAACTTTCAGAAAATTTGATTTCAAACATGGATTCCATTTTGAAAAACCTGTGTTTTATTGAGGAACGTACGTCGGTTATCACTAATCACCCACCAAGTGATGACGTGTTAATCGTTACTAGAGGAGGAAAAATGACCAGTGTTGAGCCACCACCAACAAATGTTACCCCCGATAAATCTTCTTCGCCTACACCTTTACCCACTAATCACGTGACAATCGGACCTCTAATCACTACACCTGATCCAGTGACCACCAAAGCCCCAGATAATGTACCTCGTACAAGAATACCTTATCCTGGCAGGCTTAAAAATGAAAAGCAAGAAGCCTAATTCGGAAAATATCTGGAAATGTTTAAAAGCCTGCACTTAAACTGTAACACCTGCCTAATTAGGATAATTAATTATGCCTAATTATTTGTAACTAGTTGTAATTAGTATGTAATAGGACTTAGTATTGTCCATATGTAAGAAATTTCTAAAAACTTAGATCTACTCATTTTGGTGTAAAAATTCGGTGTTATAATGTTTACACAACTTAGTATTGTCCATATGTATGAAGAAAACACGATTTTACAGCCTAAAAATATGTTAGATTTGTGATTTGAATCAGAAAAACGCGTCAGTCGCTGGGTATCTGGGCTGGTGTTCATATTTACGACACAACGCTTGTGTCGCAAGTTGTGTCGCATAAATCCATTTGTGTCGTATTTTGTGTCGTAGCTTATGTCGTACATTGTGTCGTACCTTTGTGTCGTAAACCTTATACGACACAACCCTTATGTCGCTGTTGAATCAGCATCGCAAGCTTTTGCGACACAACCACTGTGTCGCAAAGCTCTTGTGACGCATCCCTATGCGACACAACGCCTGTGTCGCATACCAAATCCTTGTGTCGCAAATTATGTCGCAGAAAACAGAAAAACTTGGAAATTTTGAAGGATTTTCACTATAGCAAAGTCAAATTTTACTGTAGCACATTTACTGTAGCAAAGTCAACATTTTAGAAATTTTATTACAAACCGTCACCAACGGGCCAAACCTGTCTTCTCAACAACAAACAATTACAAGCATACGGACAAACATTGGAAATACTAGTTGTGTACAACTAAACGAAACGTCTTGCGAGACATCAACTTACATAACCTCATATGTTTAGGCATTTGAAGGTTACGGGTTCGGAGAACCTACTTGCTTTACTTACTACTTTCGATTTGCTACTGCTTACTACAAGACTCAGGTGAGTCTTACGGCCCCACTTTTATTGTTTTATCTTATTGGGGGAGATACATGCTACTACTTTTCCTTGAACACAAGTACTAAAACTGTTTACTATACCAAACGGAATTGCATGAGTTGTTTACTATTTACAGAAGTCTCTCCATCATATATCGTTAGTTATGGACTTAAGCGCGAACACTAGTTAATGGATCCATTAGGGAAATGACCCTCCCCGCCCGGGGTAGTAGCGCTACCACGAACCGTTCTGTATAAACGGGCGACTATTATTCGTTACTTATGCTTGCTCAGTTACGAGCATGTCATGGGAGCAACTTATTACTTACGAGTTAAGCTTCGATTATGAGCCTCATGGCAACGGTATAACTTACTTACTTACATTTGCTGGATCGCAAATACTGGTTTTACAATTGCTGGATTGCAAATATTGATCTTACGCCTACGGGCACTACTGAGGAAATCTTGTGTTCAAAACTGATATTACTTATAAACCTGTGAGATTCACCAACATTCGTGTTGACCTTTTAGCATGTTTTCTCAGGTACCCGAACGGAGTAGGATTACACCAGGACTTTAGCTAGAGTCGCATGATTTCAACACAACTGTATTAAAGCAGATTCTTAGCATTATGTTTTGTATATTTTGATTATGTAATAGAATCTCCCGCTACACGCGTGGACTCTAGGGAAACTACATTTTTGTATACGAAAACATTAAGTTTTCAAACATTATATCTATGGGAATGTAACTAATTTACAAACGTTGCATATAGATGTCGTTTGCTTTATCTTTGTGCTGTGATATTTGATTAGTAGCGCCCCAAAACTTGCTTCCGCCAAACAGTGAATTTGGGGGTGTTACAGATTGGTATAAGAGCCTAAGGTTATAGTGAACTAGGTTGCATTTAGTGGGCCTAGACTATGACCATTAGGCAGTATTTCCTTACTAGGCATGATTGGTTCAGGGATTACAGCATACGACTTTAATTTAACATAGCCTGATCAACTATGTACAATTAAGGAAAGATGATTGATGTATCGCAAAAAGTCACGTTTTTACATGCATTAATTGCCCCATATTTAGCTCTTTTCTAACAAATACATCTTAAAATCATCATTATTCAATAACTTTTGTTAGAAAGGTATAAACTTGTCGGTCTTTTGAAAATCAAGCAAAAAGGGCAGAAAACTGACCTTAATAGGCACTATTCTGAGCCCAACCCTAATTCTACTGTAAACTTCATACCAGAGCCTCATAATAGTCTTATTTTGTAGCTATGAAGATTACGAGAACGTGGATATAAGGATTGCTCAGAACGGATCAAGGACGAGAAAGTTATGCAAGTTACAGCGCAGCCGAAAGCTACAAAACGTATTCTGAACACGCCCCGGCCCCACACATCCAATTTCTACCAAATTGGCATCATTAGAAGCGTAACGGAATTACGAAGCCGTAGGCGAAAGAATCAAGTCAATCGGACGCGAAACGAAGAAGATACGGCCTTCCGAAAATGCGAGAAAAGTCTGAAAAATCACACCGCCTAGCACACGGCCACCACCAAGCCGTGTACGGCCTTGATGTGACCGTGTACGGCCTATACATAGCCGTGTACGGCCTGTATAGGGCCGTGTATGGCCTACTTTGGTCTCACACGGCCTCTTCCTTGCTTCGTTGGCTTGTACGTGTGCTTGTGGACTTGTAATCTTGGATCCAAGGCTTGCCTATAAATAGAGACCTCATGTAACCTCATTTCACACACCATTCTTCATAGAATTTTCTCACTTTCTCTCTCACACACATTCTCTCTCTAGCACTACTCTTAGGAGTTAGAGGAGAATTAGATTAGGTTAGCTTCTCTCTCTAGAGAACTAGAGAGATGTAGGCACGGTTCGAGTGGGGAAGATAGCTGTAGCTTGGGAATTTTATTGTATTGAAGTTTTCAAGATTCTAGCTTGTACTACTCAGTGTTACGCTGCTTAAATACTGGTTATTACTTATTCCTTTACTTACGGTTATTATGTTTTGTTTGCATGATATCTTTGTTTGTGTTGCGAATATTACCATGCTATTTACGTAGTTTAATACTGTGATTGTTGAAATGTAGATATTAGGTTTATGGATGATATTTAATTCATTGGGGTATTCATTATGAAATAACGGAAGTAACGTTATACGGCTTTCATTTGTATAGCGCCGGAATCATCACGAATGTGTGTAGTACGGAACGTGGAAGCTATGAAAGTCGTGGGCACAATCCGTTATGGAATAATGTCCCCAGTATTATGATTGGTGATTGTTTTGTTGTGTATCTGGTTGAGTTTTACATGAATATAGACTTAATTCAGTGTCCACCCTTTCCAGTCTTTCACGTGACTATTGCCTTAGGATAGGATCTGATCAACCCTAATACTACGTAGATATAGTTATCTCATATTACAGTATGAAGCTACGAATATTCCGTAAAACGGCACAATACTTCGTATAGCTTTGGAAACACCTCGTGTGGAGTACAAATACGTGGAAGCTAAGGAACTGCCGTAGGTTTATCTCATCGTGGAATATCTAGAAGTCACCCTTTTAGAATATGGGTCTAGGAACAATAAAGCTGTGGAAATGCTCGCTGCACCGTACACCGTTAGTACACCAAGGTTAAAATACAGCTGTGGAAATGCTCGCTGCACCGTACACCGTTAGTACACCAAGGTTAACATACAGCTGTGGAACTACTTTAACGTACAGTACACCTTTAGTATGCCTTGAGTCTGGAACACTGTGGATATGCCAAATGCACTGTACACCGTGAGTATACCTTGAGTCTGGAACACTGTGGATATGCCAAATGCACTGTACACCGTGAGTATTCCTAGGGATGAACGCCTGATAGCAAAGGAGGGTCTAATTCATGACGGAGTTAATTATGCTTAAACCAGTAATAAATGAGTTTTGAAAAGAAAGCAAGTATTCGGCTGTAATACAAGATGCTTAAACTGCTTAACTCAACATAACCGACAACTCAACGTATATAGCATACAATTAGTACTTACCTAGATAAACTCAGATAGATTTAGGTGTTAAGAAAGGTCAGATAGAAAATTGCAGTTTGTTACCTTATGCCTACACCCAGGATATATCATCCGTAGAGGTCGCTTAGTCTTACAAGGCAAGTGAGGGGGGTTTGAACAACCTGTTTCTGATCAGCATCAGGATAACCTAGGATTCAGTGACATATGCTTTTAGGCTTTTAGACTAAAACGTAGGGTCCTAGTGTTTACACCGACTGTCCGTCTGATAATTTGCCCAAGGTAGTCTCCAATCATCTGTCTAATGAATATCATCCAGAAACCCTAATTATCGAAGTTTCAGCAATCACGCTCTACCTGTTGCCTACTCTCTTCTTAATTTACTTGCTTTATTTAGTATTAGCTTAGATAACCAACCAAAACCTACCTACTTTTATAAACCCATCCTATCGGAAAGCTCATTTACGGTAAGTCCCTTTTGGTTCCATTCGCTCCGATTTTAAGAACGACACTTGAGTTATACTTACTGCTTACTCCCCAAAAGTAGGTAGTACTTATAGTTTGAGCCCCAGCTCATATAAATTTAAAACCTAACACGTTCACACGTTGTTGCGTCGTTGCCTGCAGGACCGCCGTGCCTAGGGATGGCAAATGGGTGAGAAAAACCCACGACCCATGGGTACCCGCTCGTCATGGGTGGGTAAACCTGTGAAATTTTCACCCATGGGTGGGTTACGGGTATAAACTTCTACCCGTTAGCGGGTGATGGGCGGGTGATGGGTATGAACTTGTACCCGCGGGTAAACCCGACCCGTAAACCTGCATAGTACATTATATATATCTACAAGTGAATTTGTATAATTTATTAAATATATATTTATATATAGTGGTTAATTTGAACAATATATAATAAAACAGTTCTTATACAAATTAAAAAGTATAGTTTTCATATTTCGAATAGCAAACTTAACAAATGATCAAGAAAAATTATCAAATAAATTGATAGTTATCGAACTATTAGTCCGCATGTCTTCAATTTTAACAATTTTAATTCGTTTAAAATACGATCTATTGATTTAAACATTTTTTAAAACATTCTTCTACATTAAAATTATATAAAATCTTTTGAAATTTTAGATAAAACGTTTATGTTAGATAAACCCGCGGGTTACCCGCGACCCACGGGTACCCGTCACGGGCGGGTATGGGTGTAAAAAGTAAACCCGTTAGTGGGTCATGGGCGGGTGATGGGTACAAAAACCCGTCACGGGCGGGTGATGGGTTTAGCATATTCATACCCACGACCCGCGGGTGCCATCCCTAGCCGTGCCAGCCCCCCTTGGAAAACGACCGCGGCTGAGTCAACACTCTGATGGCGCAACAGGTTTTTGGCGCCGCTGCCGGGGATCGGTTGAGCGTAGTGAACTTTAAGATTACCGTAGATAGTTGACTTTTAGGAGACCATTCCTTAAGATTTTCATTACTTAGGAAGTCATTTGCTTTAGTAGTTAATTAATTTAGAGAAAATACAAAAAAATTAGAAAACCATAAAAACCCTAATTCTCCTTCCAATCTTATTTCTCCCATGGATGAGATAACGATCATGGACGATGCGGAATTCTTTGTGTCTTCCCACAAAGAGGTCTGTGTTAACCAGGAAGTTGAGATTGACAAATATTCATCCTTAGACCTAGGTTTTGATATATCTCAGCAGAAGATTCCACCTTCTGTCACTATTGAATTAAGTGGTCAACCCACACTTGACTCTGAGATTTTATCAATCTTATCTAAGTATCCACATTACCTTAGACCTGCCACCTTACCAGAAGACGTTCCTTTCGGTATTGAAGTTTTCTTCTATCCACCAATGCCTTGGATGGATTTAAATGAGCGACTTCATTGCTTAGATGAATACTTCAGGTATGATCTTCCAGATATATTGCGAGCCTACCCCACTACTCTTTTCCAAAGTGTAGAAGTGGATGAGCGTCTTCAGTGTCCGGAGGATCCTGAACTAGAACCACCAACCTTGCCCAACACTGAACCAAGTAATAACCCACCAGAATCAAGTAATGAACATCACTTAGGAAACTTTCACAAGCCCAGTAGGAGAATAGATATCTGTGCTGATTTTCTTAGAAACCTTAAGATATCAGATTTCCCTTTTTCAACTGAGCAGAGGAAGACCTTTGTAGTGATTGATAGGATAATAACATGTCTACGTGCTAATTACGATCAAAAAGACGAGTTATCACTGAAATCAGAGTTAGACCTACTAATGGATCTAATAGCTAGCACCGAGTATCCATCTGTTTCACAAATTAAGATTAATCGTTATGTTGCTGCCCTGATTGACGAGCTCGAATTTTGGATTGAAAGAGCCCCTATCACTTATACTTTGATTCCATGCGTTAAACTGTTCTTTGTTGATCCTGCCACTTATCTGATTAATGAACTGAGATCAATTTTCCCTGATTCTACTGAGGAAGCCATGGATTCTGCTTTCTTCCAAAAGAGGAAGAAAATCCATGTTAAGCTTACTCAGTTGTTACTAACATCTAAATTCCCTTTTACTGAGCAACAAAGGATCTACATCAGAACAACTTCCCGAGTAGTTCACTCTACTTCTGGAAACCCTGATTCAGAAGAAGAAAAGGAATTTCAGCATGTCATCGGAGAATTGCTCTTTGATCTATGTTTTATAGACACAGGATTCAGGGATGGTATTTCGAATCCGAGGAAGGTAAGACGAGCATTTAACCAATTCATTGATGCGTTACTAGCATTAGGTCAAGAAGAAAAAGAATTCTTACGAGAATTTGAGCGTTATTATATAAATCCCGCTGACCTAATTCATAGTATCATTAAAGCGCTTCAAGGTACGTTCGTTCTTCGCCACACTTTCTCGCATGTTTCAGGATTATCTGAAAGTGCCGTCACAAGCACTGACAGATAAATGGTGATGGTCTAATGTAAATAAGGTTTGAATATTTCGTTAATTAGGACAAAAATATTTTTTTAATTAGATTTTCTTTTAATTTACTTTTATAAAAACAAAGAAAAACGTTCTTTAAAGTTTAAACGCGTAAGTTTTTAAACGAATTTTCGCAAACGGTCCAAACATTTCAGAAATTTGACAAAGTTTTAAATTTTGGAAAAATTTATTTGGATTGTTTTTGAATTTTAAAGAACACAAAAAGATTTAATAAAACGTATTTAAAAACGAAAATGTTTTCGCACGCGAATAAATGTTACGTTTTTAATATACGAATTTAAATACGAAAGTTTCGTGCGTATTTTGGTTGATTTTCATAAAAAATATTTTAACTTTAAAAACCCAAGTATACGTTTCGTTTCGTTCGCATTTAAATTAAAATTGCATTTTAAAAATGCAATTTAAAAATACATAAAGCAAAGGAAGCTTCCACCACTTTTTACAAAAAGTAAAAAGCAACTTCTTCTTCCTATTTTCTTCTCCAAAAACCGACACCCACCATCACCATCTCCATTTCTCCATTTTTCCATCATTTTTCTTCAAATCAAGCTTCAAATCTTCCATATCTTCATCTCTTTTGCATCTAGAACATCTTTACATCAAGGTTGAGGTATGATTCTAACCTAAAATCATGATTTTGAATACTTTTATAAAGTTAGGGTTTATGCTTAGATCTTGAGTTTTGATCATCAAGTTCCATGCTTTTTGCTTGCAAAATGCTATATGCTTGATTGTTAACATGTTTGCGGAAGTGATTCAAGGTTTCCATGGCTAGATTTGATGTTTTGAGTTTGAATGTTGACTTTTTGTTAGGGTTTTAGCTATTTTGACTTTCTTGAATGATTATTTGCTTATGATTGACTTTTCGGTGATTAATTTGCCCTTAAAATGATAGTTTACATGAGTAATTGATTGTTAAGGATTAGAGGATTAATTTAATTGCATGCTTATGAATTAAAGTAAGGCTCTTTATACAAAACTATTTAAAAACCATTACTTTAATTAAAATCATTATCTTTTAAAATGGTATTTATTTTAAACTTTGTATAATTTGCTTCATGAAAATGCAATTAAATATATTTGGAGTAGCACTACTTTAATTAATAAAGTTAGTGAGATTTCGAATTAATTATCCTCTAATTAAAAGTCTTATGCTTAACCAAAATGATGGATGATAAATAAAATCGCTTTGCTTGCTTATTTTAATCATAGTAAGGTAATTATATGATTTATGATCATGATGCTTGCTTGATTATTCGATTACTTAGCATGTTTAGAAATATTCATCTTTAAGTAATCTTAGAAAAATAGGAAAGCTGCGGTTTTGTTTATTTGGATAAATTGCAGATTGATGATTGCGGTTTTTAGGGAATTCATAAAAATAATAATGGGATAATTGCAAAATATAAAGCCTACATTTCGAATTTTTTCTGAAAATTTGGAATAAATATTATATTGTCCAATTATTGTTATATGATTTGTTTCCTTGTTTTTCTTAAACAGATGGACCCGATTCCACCTACTCTAGCTTATTTGGCCAAAACTACACAAGAAAAGACTTTGATTCGGAAATGGCTAAAGAGGACATTTGGAAGTAATCGGTACATAGTTTGGGAAGACATGGGGAAACTTGGAATTGAGGACAGGTTGAGGAATTTGATAGGATATGAGGTTCAGGGACATAAGTTCGACTCATGGATCCAACTTTTTAGCATTCGTGAGCCCATATACCCCGAGGTTGTCACTGAGTTTCTGATGACATTTGAGCTTAACCCAGAGTTAGGGATTGGAGATGACAAGAAGATAGCATTCAGATACCGAGGGAAGAGCCAGAGTGTTTCTATTTCGGGCTTAGCTAGACATTTGGGATTGTATTCAGCGGATCAGATTAGCTCAGATTGGTTCTTACATAGTCATCAGACGATTCCTCATCATCCCGAGAGGAGCCATAGAGTCATTTGGAGTGAGCTGAAGGGCACACATTATACTTGTGGTGCCAAGTCCTCAGCTTTGAGTCTACCTCAGCTACGTCTCCTACACAAGCTGATTGTTACATCTATTATGGGAAAGAAGGAGACCGGGCCGATAAATGGGGATGAGCTATATATCATTGATGCTATCATGAGCCGCCAGAATATTAATGTGGCCTGCATTATTGCTGAGAGGATGGCGAAGGAGAAGAACTTGGACCTGACGAAGCATGTTTTTATGGGAGCTTTCATCACCAGATTGTTGAGAGGGTTGCGACTCTTGAAAAAGAGTCACGAGGCCGAGTATAGGGTGTCTTCCACTTCATTACCATGTGACTTGGACTACTGCAAGCAGATCCATTTGATCACTGAGGGTTCTGAGAGACAGTGTTACTGGAAGGACACTGATGAGCTTATCTCTGGATGTTTCATGACCAGGAAGAGGGTCAGAGAGGAGGATGTTGAGACTCCGGTTGTTGATAGAGTGGATAGAGTACCGGCTGTGCCTAGGAGTACCAGGACACCAGTCAGGGATGCTGGGGTTGGGACATCAGGTCCCCGAGCTCAGATACGACATACAGATCCAGTCACTCCCTTGACTCAGTACTTTATATTGCACGCGTTGGCTGCCAACAACGCGCATCAGGCACTTATAGCTAGGGCTTTAGGTATTCCAGCTCCCGAGCCGCTCCTGTACGAGTGTGTGCCACTACCACCAGTTCCACCATCCACTACCATCCCACCATCCACTACCATTCCACCATCTACTACCATTCCACCACCTACTACCATACCACCATACACTACCCACATACCACCTACCACTACCATTCCACCCACACAGTCAGTCGAGCACTGTTTATCGGTTGATGCTGCATTCCCACATCCTACTGTGTCAGCCCGTAGAGCCCATTCTTCTCAGCAGTCCGCAGGAGGAGAGGCTGTTGGTTCCTACCGACCAGATGTTGTTCATTTGGGCACTGATCCATTCACCTTATCAGAGTTTCAGGGATTGTTGGCATTAGACCCTATACCTTCTGATCAGCTTCCTACAGAGGAGATACTTAGGCACATTTACAGATCCAAGATGGAGCGAGAGGGGATGACTTTTGAGGATTTCAGACAGTTGGCATTAGATGATCCGATGAAGTTACCTGCTTGCTCCCTTAGAGATGTATTGATGCAGTATAGGCAGGTGAGGTCAGAGGAGCAGAGAGTCTCCAGTGGTCAGCAGTCAGTTGCCTGACCTTCCTCAGTTCCTCTACCGGTTCAGCCTTCTGTTCAGGACTCTGATCAGGGTTCTCCAGCACCCTAGATCTGTGCACCCATATCTACATACTTACTATTTCCTCTATTCCATACTTTTGACTTGTTGTGTGGTTGTGGAACTTTACTTTGTTATATTTTTGGAACATGAACTATCAGACACAGTCTGTTTAGTTTCTTTATCATTTAGTTATCAGTTATTTAGTTTACTTATTATGTTTTTATTTCTGTTTTTCTTCTTAGTTAGAATAAGTGAATTGTGTTTGTGCAAATGAGAATTGAGGAAAGGAGATGCCGATCATTCACGAAGAAACTGCTTTCTGCATGGATTCAACCAAGGAATTTCAGTCACCTGCAGACCGCCGCTTCTTTCTTAAAACCATCTCCCCGCCTCTGTCGTAGGGAAGTTCCTTTCTTTTTGTCATGATTTTCACCATTACCACATATCCAAATATGCCTAAATTCTAAGTGTGGGATTCCATCCCACCAAATTTTTCAAAACACTTAAAATTGTTCCACTATTTCAAAACCTAAGTGTGGGATTTTTCCCGAAGAAAATCCTACGTCTTAGCAATGAACATTGAGGACAATGTTGTTTTAAGTGTGGGATACACGGTATATATATACCACAAGTTTATATTTGCCGGTCCAAAATAATACCTCCATTTTCATTCAAACTTTTTCAAAATTTTTTCGCAAAACCAACCCAAAAGGTTGAGATTTTTAATCACCAAAACATTCGAAAACCCAACCTCGACGATGTTCGACATCCATTCGGTTGATTTTCAAATATTTTCAAAAGATTTTAGTCTTAGAATATTCTTTTAAAGAGATAAACCTTCTGTTAAAATAAATAAATTGCTTTGGAAAGTAAGATAAGGCAAAGATAAGAACGTATCTTAAACTAAAACTGAGAAATCCTCTAGGCATCGCATGACTTGGTGCATATGACCCTTTGATTGTGAGGTACTTGAGCCTTTAATAAGCATTCACTTTTAATGCTTCACTTTCGTTTCTGAGTGTGCGCCGATGCATGTGTCTTTGAATTAGAACTTGCTCCTGAATGCGTTTCGAGACCATACCAATGAGTGCCGTACGCGGTATAGGTGCAATTAGAGGATCTTGGCATTTATTAGGATTAAACCATTTCTTTCATATCTTTTCAAGCCAACCCTTCCAACTTTCTTTCTAAGATTGTTGATGATCCAATTAGAAAACCCTTTGCGCCTTAGCCATTTCATTTCTCTAAACCCTAAAACACTTCCCCACAACACAAACACTTTCCCACCAAACACCATTCCAGCTCGTGAAACTTCATAGATCATAAGTGAGGGCTACTTGAAATATCTTTCTATTGGTGTCTCATCTTCAAACATCTCTCCGTACCTATCAAGAGTTTAAAGAAAGAAATCCAAAATGAAGATACGGTACAAAAGCGAAGTATTACTCATCACGAAGATATTATCCGCCAAAGACAGTACGAAAAATTGGTACTTGTCAAAAGAGAAGTCAAAGATGTCTCACTATATGAAGGATCTCCAAGGTCATAAAAATAAGAAAAAGAAAAGAAAAAGAAAAAAAGAAAAGAAAAGCAGACCTTGGAGAGCTCCTAGAAGAAGAAGACTACTCTCCAAAGAAGAAAAATCTATCAGAACTCAAAAGAAACATCAAGAGAAGAGATTATTCATCTAGGAGATGAGTCTACTCTAGAAGTTATCTCAAGTGAAACTTGCTTTGATCTTTGAAAGCTCCGAGTCTGAAGTTCAAAAACCCTAAAACCATTGACCAAACTACCCATATCCTTACCTACCTTACCCTTACTCACACAACCCACTAAAATGCCTTGGGATAATTAGCACCGTTCTCAAAGGAGTGGTGGAGATTCGATTCTCGACCAAGCCTATGACGATAAGCACTGCATGACTGGCAATGAGCGATTTCGTTTCTATAGATTATAGGTAACCCGATACACTTTGAATGAATTGAGTGACCCACTTGTGAGAATCGCCCAGTCATGTACATCTACGTCTCGAGAGTTGCAAAGCATGCCAAAAAGGGTTAATCAATTTTATATTTAAGTATAGTTAATTTTTGTTGATGCATACTTTCCAAAAAGATTTATCTACTTTGAAGAAAGTGATTTTCTGCGGATGATACTCTAAGCATCCAAAATAATTTTTCAAAAACTATTTTCCAAATGAGGTTTGCTTGAGGACAAGCAAAAGCTTAAGTGTGGGATATTTGATGTATCGCAAAAAGTCACGTTTTTACATGCATTAATTGCCCCATATTTAGCTCTTTTCTAACAAATACATCTTAAAATCATCATTATTCAATAACTTTTGGTAGAAAGGTATAAACTTGTCGGTCTTTTGAAAATCAAGCAAAAAGGGCAGAAAACTGACCTAAATAGGCACTATTCTGAGCCCAACCCTAATTCTACTGTAAACTTCATACCAGATCCTCATAATAGTCTTATTTTGTAGCTATGAAGATTACGAGAACGTGGATATAAGGATTGCTCAGAACGGATCAAGGACGAGAAAGTTATGCAAGTTACAGCGCAGCCGAAAGCTACAAAACGTATTCTGAACACGCCCGGGCCCCACACATCCAATTTCTACCAAATTTGCATCATTAGAAGCGTAACGGAATTACGAAGCCGTAGGCGAAAGAATCAAGTCAATCGGACGCGAAACGAAGAAGATACGGCCTTCCGAAAATGCGAGAAAAGTCGGAAAAATCACACCGCCTAGCACACGGCCACCACCAAGCCGTGTACGGCCTTGATGTGACCGTGTACGGCCTATACATAGCCGTGTTAGGCCTGTATAGGGCCGTGTATGGCCTACTTTGGTCTCACACGGCCTCTTCCTTGCTTCGTTGGCTTGTACGTGTGCTTGTGGACTTGTAATCTTGGATCCAAGGCTTGCCTATAAATAGAGACCTCATGTAACCTCATTTCACACACCATTCTTCATAGAATTTTCTCACTTTCTCTCTCACACACATTCTCTCTCTAGCACTACTCTTAGGAGTTAGAGGAGAATTAGATTAGGTTAGCTTCTCTCTCTAGTTTCTCTCTCTAGAGAACTAGAGAGATGTAGGCACGGTTCGAGTGGGGAAGATAGCTGTAGCTTGGGAATTTTATTGTATTGAAGTTTTCAAGATTCTAGCTTGTACTACTCAGTGTTACGCTGCTTAAATACTGGTTATTACTTATTCATTTACTTACGGTTATTATGTTTTGTTTGCATGATATCTTTGTTTGTGTTGCGAATATTACCATGCTATTTACGTAGTTTAATACTGTGATTGTTGAAATGTAGATATTAGGATTATGGATGATATTTAATTCATTGGGGTATTCATTATGAAATAACGGAAGTAACGTTATACGGCTTTCATTTGTATAGCGCCGGAATCATCACGAATGTGTGTAGTACGGAACGTGGAAGCTATGAAAGTCGTGGGCACAATCCGTTATGGAATAATGTCCCCAGTATTATGATTGGTGATTGTTTTGTTGTGTATCTGGTTGAGTTTTACATGAATATAGACTTAATTCAGTGTCCACCCTTTCCAGTCTTTCACGTGACTATTGCCTTAGGATAGGATCTGATCAACCCTAATACTACGTAGATATAGTTATCTCATATTACAGTATGAAGCTATGAATATTCCGTAAAACGGCACAATACTTCGTATAGCGTTGGAAACACCTCGTGTGGAGTACAAATACGTGGAAGCTAAGGAACTGCCGTAGGTTTATCTCATCGTGGAATATCTAGAAGTCACCCTTTTAGAATATGGGTCTAGGAACAATAAAGCTGTGGAAATACTCGCTGCACCGTACACCGTTAGTACACCAAGGTTAAAATACAGCTGTGGAAATGCTCGCTGCACCGTACACCGTTAGTACACCAAGGTTAACATACAGCTGTGGAACTACTTTAACGTACAGTACACCGTTAGTATGCCTTGAGTCTGGAACACTGTGGATATGCCAAATGCACTGTACACCGTGAGTATTCCTAGGGATGAACGCCTGATAGCAAAGGAGGGTCTAATTCATGACGGAGTTAATTATGCTTAAACCAGTAATAAATGAGTTTTGAAAAGAAAGCAAGTATTCGGCTGTAATACAAGATGCTTAAACCGCTTAACTCAACATAACCGACAACTCAACGTATATAGCATACAATTAGTTCTTACCTAGATAAACTCAGATAGATTTAGGTGTTAAGAAAGGTCAGATAGAAAATTGTAGTTTGTTACCTTATGCCTACACCCAGGATATATCATCCGTAGAGGTCGCTTAGTCTTACAAGGCAAGTGAGGGGGGTTTGAACAACCTGTTTCTGATCAGCATCAGGATAACCTAGGATTCAGTGACATATGCTTTTAGGCTTTTAGACTAAAACGTAGGGTCCTAGTGTTTACACCGACTGTCCGTCTGATGATTTGCCCAAGGCAGTCTCCAATCATCTGTCTAATGAATATCATCCAGAAACCCTAATTATCGAAGTTTCAGCAATCACGCTCTACCTATTGCCTACTCTCTTCATAATTTACTTGCTTTATTTAGTATTAGCTTAGATAACCAACCAAAACCTACCTACTTTTATAAACCCATCCTATCGGAAAGCTCATTTACGGTAAGTCCCTTTTGGTTCCATTCGCTCCGATTTTAAGAACGACACTCGAGTTATACTTACTGCTTACTCCCCAAAAGTAGGTAGTACTTATAGTTTGAGACCCAGCTCATATAAATTTAAAACCTAACACGTTCACACGTTGTTGCGTCGTTGCCTGCAGGACCGCCGTGCCACCCCCCCTTGGAAAACGACCGCGGCTGAGTCAGCACTCTGACGACGCAACAATGATGTAAGGTCTGAAACGATTATGATGAACGGGGATACACTAGTTGACTCTGACCTCGAGAAAACCGGGACTCAAACATGTCTGTGCTAGACACCCAATAGGCTATTATGTGATACTAAGTATACATAGATAGGCCTCGTTACAATCTTAGGCTATATTATATACGTGTTATATAGATATAGGCCTCACTTTCTCTAACACTTTGTCTCAGAATGGCAAACACACCACCCAGTTCATCACGCACTCATGGATCACGAAACCCAAGGGTGGCTAGGAGAGACAGCAGGTCGCCTCGAGCTAGCCCGTACCCCACTTACCACACTTTACCGGAGATAGCCACCATGGTACATCACCACGATCAGCGACTCCACGAGATGGACATTGAACTACAAGAAACCCGCGAACATTGGAGACTCACGGCGATGGAAGGAATCGAACAAGTCTCCGAAGATCACGAGAACACTGTCACCACTATGGAAACCCTTCAAAACCAAGTAGGGGAAACAGTCGGAACCATGGAGGCTGTCCACAACTAAGTGATCGGCAACCGAAATGAGATCGCTGTCTTACAATCGAGATTGCACCAGTGCGAGACGCGTCTAAGGGAAACCGAGGACGCCCTCCGAACGGCCAACAGACTTGCAGAATCTGTGAACCACCTCAACGCACTGCTGCCACGACTCAACTTGCGCCAGAATTAGCTTAGGCTGAATCTGTATTCTCTTATGCTTTCGTAGGAATCTATGTAATCCGACCGGGTGTAATAATTCCCGACACTTTTGTACTACTACTACACTGTTATATTTTGGAAAAACTCGTGCCTTGTATCCAACAGATTATCTAAATGGAATATGATTATCACTTCATACTGTTATCGTGTATCTCATCATATACACTTGTGATATATCATAATTTCATTGCAATTATCTTATCCTTCTTTCCTTGTTCTTTTCTTGTTCAGCATCATGCCTCCTCGCCGACAAGTCACCTTCAGTGAAGCTGAAATCGCGGGGCTGATTGCCCGCAGTGTAGCCCAAGCCTTAGCTACCCGAACCTCAAACCCTGGTAGCGAAGATACAGCTAACAATGCACCACAACCCAAACCCTGTTCTTACAAAGACTTCCAGAACTGCAAACCTTTGAGCTTTGCAGGTACTGAGGGAGCTATCGGTCTAGTACGCTGGATCGAGAAAGTCAAATATGTATTTCTTATCTGCAATTGTGCGGAGGGAGACAAGGTTAAGTTCTCCGTTAGTACTTTTACTGACACCGCTCTCACCTGGTGGAACACCTATGCCCAGACTGTGGGTATTGCTAATGCTTACAAACTCCCGTAGGAGGAGTTGAAGGAGATGTTGAGGGGCGAGTATTGCCCCAGGGATGAATTGAAACAGCTGGAATTGGAACTCTGGAACCACAAAATGCAGGGTGATGACATCACCGGATACACCACCCGTTTCCACCAACTGGCACTCCTGTGCCCATCCATGGTCGATCCTGAGTACAAGAGGATCGAGAAATATGTTGATGGACTTCCTGAAAGACTCCAAGACCTGGTGACATCATCCAAACCGGGTACTATTCAGAGCGCCATTCGTATGGCCCATGAGCTAACGGCAAATTCTGTCCGCCGTGGCACAACTTCAACCCCATCTGCAAACAACAAACGCAAATGGGAAGGAAACCCCAACCCATCCAACCAAACCTCCAACAAAAATCCTGAGTCTGTTAAGGCTTATTCATCGGGGACTTCGGAGAAGAAAGGGTACATCGGGAATAAACCCTACTGTTCCAAATGCAACCGCCATCATGACGGTTCTTGCCCTTGCTCCAACTGCAAACGGTTCGGGCATCTAGCCAAGGATTGCCGGGCCAACATTCCTACCCCAAACACTTATGCACCAAAGGCCTGCTTTGGGTGCAGAAATTCAGGGCATTTCAAGAAAGATTGCCCAAAACTGAAAAACAACAACAACCCTGCTCGCGGTAGAGCATTTGTTATCAAGGCTGGGGAAGCCAGACAAGACCCGAATGTCATGACGGGTACGTTCCTTCTCAACGACCTTACTGCTTCTGTATTATTTGATACCGGTGCCGATAGAAGTTTCATTTCTGAGAAATTTAGCCCTTTACTTGATATAACTCCCACTGCCTTAGATGCTAAATACATTGTAGAACTAGCTAACGGCAAACTGATTGAGACTAATAGCATCATACGCAACTGTACACTTAACCTTATGAATGAAACGTTTCCCATTGATTTAATCCCTGTCGAGATCGGCAGCTTCGATATTATTGTCGGTATGGATTGGTTATCCAAGCATCGAGCTGAAATAATCTGTTATGACAAACTCGTTCGCATACCTCTTGTCTCCGGTGGAACCTTAGTCCTACAAGGGGAGACCGGCAGACGGAATCTGAATATTGTATCCTGCCTGAAAACTAGAAAATATCTGCGAAAAGGGTATCAAGCCATCCTCGCACATGTAACGGAGAAGAAGTCGGAGGAGAAGCGACTTGAGGATGTTCCAATCGTGCGAGATTTCCCGGAAGTCTTTCCTGAGGATTTGCCCGGACTCCCGCCACCTAGACAAATTGAATTTCAAATCGAACTTGTGCCAGGGGCTGCACCCGTGGCACGAGCCCCATACCATCTAGCACCATCCAAAATGCAAGAGTTGTCTAACCAACTACAGGAACTCCTGGACAGAGGATTTATTCGACCAAGTTCCTCGCCTTGGGGAACTCCGGTCTTATTCGTGAAAAAGAAAGATGGATCTCTCCGCATGTGTATCGACTACCGAGAGCTGAATAAGCTTACCATAAAGAATCGGTACCCACTTCCTAGAATCGATGACTTATTTGACCAGCTCCAGGGATCGAGTGTTTACTCAAAGATAGATCTACGGTCAGGTTATCATCAACTCCGAGTCCGCGACAATGATATCCCAAAGACAGCTTTCCGAACTCGTTATGGGCATTACAAATTCCAAGTGATGCCATTCGGTTTAACCAACGCACCGGCCGTATTCATGGACCTTATGAATCGGGTGTGCAAACCATACCTTGACAAATTCGTCATTGTGTTTATCGATGATATCCTGATTTACTCTCGCAATGAACAGGAACATGCACAACATCTGAAAACCATTCTAGGACTCCTTAGACACGAAGAGTTATATGCCAAATTCTCTAAGTGTGAGTTCTGGATTCGAACCGTTCAATTCCTCGGACACGTGATTGACAGCCAGGGAATTCAGGTTGATCCCGCCAAGATTGAAGCAATCAAGGGCTGGGAGTCACCAACCACTCCAACCGAAGTGAGACAATTCTTAGGTCTTGCTGGTTATTACCGCCGATTCATTGAAAACTTTTCAAGAATAGCTGTTCCCTTAACAACACTGACTCAGAAAGATAAGAAGTTCGATTGGACTGATAAACAAGAGTCTGCTTTCCAGCTATTGAAACACAAACTTTGTAGTGCACCAATCTTGTCCTTACCCGAGGGCACCGATGACTTCGTAGTTTACTGCGACGCCTCCCACCAAGGACTTGGTTGCGTGTTAATGCAACGGGAAAAAGTCATTGCCTATGCCTCATGACAACTAAAAATCCATGAGAAAAACTATACGACCCACGACCTCGAGTTAGGTGCCGTGGTCTACGCATTGAAAATCTGGAGACATTGTATCTACGGTACGAAAAGCACTATCTTTACCGATCACAAAAGTCTCTAACACATATTCGATCAGAAGGATCTAAACATGAGGCAACGTCGTTGGGTTGAGTTACTTAGTGACTACGACTGCGAGATCAAATATCATCCGGGCAAGGCAAACGTAGTTGCCGATGCCTTAAGCCGAAAAGAACGAGTGAAACCCCTTCGAGTCCGAGCACTTTCTATGACAATTCGTAATGAGCTCCCTGCTCAAATCCTTACCACTCAGCTTGAAGCTCTCAGCGATGAAAAACTGAAAAATGAAGCCTTACGAGGCTTGGATAAGCGATTCGAAATCAAACCCGATGGGACTCGATACTTCTCTAACCGGGTATGGTTACCCAAATTCGGAAACTTGCGAGATTTGGTGATGGCTGAAGCTCACAAATCTCGATACTCTATACATCCTGGTTCTGACAAGATGTATCACGACGACAAAGGGTTGTATTGGTGGCCTAACATGAAAGCTGACATCGCCATGTACGTCAGTAAATGCTTAACATGTTCCAAAGTCAAGGCCGAACACAAAAGACCCTCGGGATTGCTCCAACAACCTGAAATTCCTCAATGGAAATGGGAGAAAATTGCCATGGACTTCATTACCAAACTACCGAAAACATCGAGCGGTTGCGATACCATTTGGGTGATTGTGGACCGTCTCACAAAATCTGCTCATTTTCTGGCCATCAAGGAAACTGACAAGATGGAGCGTTTGGCTCGCATCTACATCAAAGAAATTGTTTCGCGACACGGTGTACCTATCTCGATCATCTCGGATAGAGACAGTCGTTTCACTTTCAACTTTTGGCAATCGTTACAGAAATCTCTCGGTACTCGTTTGGATATGAGTACAGCTTATCACCCGCAAACCGATGGTCAAAGCGAGCGAACCATCCAAACATTGGAGGATATGCTACTAGCCTGCGTAGTGGACTTCGGTACTTCTTGGGAAAGCCACTTACCGTTGTGCGAGTTCTCGTACAACAATAGTTACCATACCAGCATTAAGGCTGCACCCTTCGAGGCACTCTACGGGCGTAAGTGCCGATCACCTATCTGTTGGACTGAGTTAGGAGATTCCCAACTCACGGGTCCGGAAATCATTCATGAAACTACTGAGAAAATCATTGGTATTCAAAACCGGCTGAAAGCCGCACGTGATCGTCAGAAAAGCTATGCTGACATGAGACGCAAACACCTTGAGTTCTAGGTAGGGGACAAGGTACTTCTCAAAGTGGCACCGTGGAAAGGTGTCATTCGATTCGGAAAACGAGGCAAACTAAACCCTAGATACATCGGACCATTCGAAATCCTTGAAAGGATTGGTCCAGTGGCATACCGCCTGCAACTTCCTACTGAGCTTAACAGCGTTCACAACACCTTTCACATTTCTAACCTGAAGAAATGTCTGTCTGACGAGACACTAATAATACCGCTCGACGAAATCCAAATCGATGATAAACTTCATTTTGTCGAGGAACCTATGGAAATCATGGACCGTGAGGTCAAGCGATTGAAACAGAGTCGTATTCCCATCGTAAAAGTCAGGTGGAATTCCAGACGTGGTCCTGAATTCACCTGGGAACGGGAAGACCAAATGCGACAGAAATACCCACATCTCTTCCTAGACAAAGCACCGTCCGTGTACTCGAGCTAATTTCGGGACGAAGTTTCTTTAACAAGGGGAGAATGTAACACCTGCCTAATTAGGATAATTAATTATGCCTAATTATTTGTAACTAGTTGTAATTAGTATGTAATAGGACTAATTACAGACTCTATTTGTATATATAAGGTGATTTATATATATGTGTGTACTTACGCGATTTGGATAAATCGTACGGATTAACCGGACGGAGTCCGATACATTTTACTTGGACGTTGGTGACAAAACTTACTTAAATAATGGGAACGTATTTTACTGTATAAATACATTTTTAAACGGACACTATCATATAAGCGCGACAACATTACGAATATTTAACAAAAACGTATCAAACGTGAACCAAATAATTTAAATATCTCGACAAGTATTTTTAATAAAAATTTACAAGTATTTTTCATTAAAGTATTCGGGTAGCATTTTTAAAAACATAACTGTTTGGTTAAATACTGAAAACGAACGATTAATCAATTAGGACAAGGAGTAAACACTGTGTTTTAGGGAGTGTTTTCCCCCTTCCCTTTTGGAACCAGCCAACACCACCACCTCATCCCCACCTCTCTCTTTCATTTTCTTCAAAACAAAACACACACACACCATTAAACACTCTCTAAATCTTCACCAAAATTCGGATCTACAAACCGAGCCATAATAGTTACATTTTCGGAATCACCATCAAGAGAGGAACAAGATTAACAAAGGCACCATACTCGTTTTCTTCCTCGTTTGGCTTCGATTTGCAATTGTAAGAAATTTCTAAAAACTTAGATCTACTCATTTTGGTGTAAAAATTCGGTGTTATAATGTTTACACAACTTACTATTGTCCATATGTATAAAGAAAACACGATTTTACAGCCTAAAAATATGTTAGATTTGTGATTTGAATCGGAAAAACGCGTCAGTCGCTGGGTTTCTGGGCTGGTGTTCATCTTTGCGACACAACGCTTGTGTCGCAAGTTGTGTCGCATAAATCCGTTTGTGTCGTATTTTGTGTCGTAGCTTATGTCGTACATTGTGTCGTACCCTTGTGTCGTAAACCTTATACGACACAACCCTTATGTCGCTATTGAATCAGCATCGCAAGCTTTTGCGACACAACCACTATGTCGCAGAGCTCTTGTGTCGCATCCCAATGCGACACAACGCCTGTGTCGCATACCAAATCCTTGTGTCGCAAATTATGTCGCAGAAAACAGAAAAACTTGGAAATTTTGAAGGATTTTCACTATAGCAAAGTCAAATTTTACTGTAGCAATTCACTGTAGCACATTTACTGTAGCAAAATCAACATTTTAGAAATTTTATTACAAACCGTCACCAACGGGCCAAACCTGTCTTCTCAACAACAAACAATTACAAACATACGGACAAACATTGGAAATACTAGTTGTGTACAACTAAACGAAACGTCTTGCGAGACATCAACTTACATAACCTCATATGTTTAGGCATTTGAAGGTTACGGGTTCGGAGAACCTACTTGCTTTACTTACTACTTGCTATTTGCTACTGCTTACTACAAGACTCAGGTGAGTCTTACGGCCCCACTTTTACTGTTTTATCTTATTGGGGGAGATACATGCTACTACTTTTTGTTGGTACATCATTGTGTGTCTGTCAGTTGGTCTCAGTCTGTAATCGTGTCGGAATTGTAATTACGTATTGAATAGTTTTAGTTCTAATTTAATTACAATTTTTGTATGTCATGCGACACAAGCAATGTGTCGCAGAAGGATTCTATGCGACACAAGCATTGTGTCGCAGAAGCAATCTATGCGACACAAGGACTGTGTCGCATGAACATTCTATGCGACACAAAGCTTGTGTCGCATACAGTTTGGTCCAGACTATAAATAGAAGCTCGCCAGTTTCTGTTTGGAGAGCCAAAACACAAAACACACACATATCACCACGAAAATCACAGAAGAAAAACTCTATTATTGTGTTATTTTGATCTTTGTGTGTCTAGTTCAAAGTGTTTGTAATCTTCCTTGTTTATTATATATAAACTCACACTTTGTGTTTTGGTCATTTACTAGTGAACATCTAGCATATCTTGTGTATTTAATTTCCGCTTCTATATACAAGTTCAAGCTACTCGATTTGGTCCGTATATGGAACCTACAATTAACAGCCCAACCGGCCTTAGAATCAATTCCTAGGGTTTCCGCCGAAGGCGAAGAAAATGTAAATCCTGAAAATGTAAATGCTTCTGATATTAATGAAACAACTCTTATTCTTGAGTATATTATTGAGCAACCAGGGCAACCAAAACCGTTAGCTGTAGATTACACGTATTGTAATCTGACTTACTTTCAATCTGGGGTTGACGATAACGATCGTGCGCCTGAAGAACCTTTTGACTTCAACTCCGCTGATAATGACGATGATGTTGATGTTGAACAAGAAGAGCTTAATCCTGATGAAGAATATTCGGATTGTCCAGCCTATCCTCAAGAGGGTGTTGTATTATCAGATTCTTCAGACGATGAGTCAGGGCCAGCGTTCAATTACGTTCCAGGATCTTCTTCTCAACCTGGTCCTGCTCAAGAATCTTCTGCACCCTCCAGTTCTTCACAAGCACAACCAGTCCCTGTTCGAGAAACGACAAATTACAATGACATTTTCCCTCTTGATACATCTGAATGTGTATCTTTTGACAAGGAAATGCCCATCAGAGAAAGGGATAACTGGTTTCCAAAAGGTAAAAATCCAGAACCTGCTCCAGTTACATGCAAGAAATATCAGGTTGGTGGTGATTATACAGGCCTGATAAAAAGCTGGAAGGTGAGCAAAGGAAGGTTGATGATTAAAAGACTTGACGGTATCCATTACTTTCGTCGATCACTGAGGATATTGAGTACATTGCCAAAGCATGACATCGTTCGTCTTACTCAGCTTCAGTTGATAAATCCTTACGATGATGGAGTTGCAGATGTTATTCAAAAGGTCATGCGTGAGGAAATTAAATGAAAGAAATATCATTATGTCAAACCAGTACTGGGTACAAGGTACACGTTCAAGAAGAAGCTCGATCCAAAGACCAAGCAGCCAATTGTAAAAGTTCACTATCCGCCTGCTAAATGTCTGACTGAAATAGCTCTGGAAACAGTTCCATTCAATCTACTGAAACGTTTTCATTACTGGGAACTGGATGCTCACACTGGCGAAGCCGTCTTAGTTTTTGTACCAGATTCAGAGCCTCAGACAGGATCTTTGTGGGGTCTACGAAAAGCTAACTTCAGAATATTTGACCCAATGAGCTTGATTAATCTGTCAAGAGATGACATGAAGAAGCTATTCGACAATCGGATTCGCTACAATCCAGGAAACGAGTTCAACTCTGTTTTAGCGAAACGATTTCAGAAAATTGTTGATATATGCTTCACCTACGGCATACACGCTGGTGGAAACTTTCCACCTGGATGGGTTTGAAGACCAGACATATGAAGACTGAAGAAAATTGAAGAATTTTTCGAAGACCAAGCTGAAGACACGGGGGAGTTTGTTGGTACATCATTGTGTGTCTGTCAGTTGGTCTCAGTCTGTAATCGTGTCAGAATTGTAATTACGTATTGAATAGTTTTAGTTCTAATTTAATTACAATTTTTGTATGTCATGCGACACAAGCAATGTGTCGCAGAAGGATTCTATGCGACACAAGCATTGTGTCGCAGAAGCAATCTATGCGACACAAGGACTGTGTCGCATGAACATTCTATGCGACACAAAGCTTGTGTCGCATACAGTTTGGTCCAGACTATAAATAGAAGCTCGCCAGTTTCTGTTTGGAGAGCCAAAACACAAAACACACACATATCACCACGAAAATCACAGAAGAAAAACTCTATTATTGTGTTATTTTGATCTTTGTGTGTCTAGTTCAAAGTGTTTGTAATCTTCCTTGTTGATTATATATAAACTCACACTTTGTGTTTTGGTCATTTACTAGTGAACATCTAGCATATCTTGTGTATTTAATTTCCGCTTGTATATACAAGTTCAAGCTACTCGATTTGGTCCGTATATGGAACCTACAATTGGTATCAGAGCCGCATACTCTTGAGTTGCGGTTTCGAGTTAGTTTGGTGCTAGATTTTGGTCCAAAAACATTATTTTCATAATTTATGTTTTTAAGTGTTCTTGGTGTTCTTGGTCAAAAGTGCTAGTTTAATCCATCTTGTTGCTTGATCTTCAAAGAAAAGTTGTTAGTCTAACTTTTTGGATTTGGTTGGTAAAAGTTGATGATTATTTTGCTTCCAAAGCTGGTTTTTCGTCTGCAGAAAAGTATGGGTTGTAGGTTATGATTTACTTTGAAAGTTGAAATTTTTGTGGGCTCAAAAACTGTCTGCACGTGCACTTTTGCGACACAAGGCTTGTGTCGTATCACTGTTCATACGACACACCAATACGACATTAACTTGTCTGCGACATATCGTGCGACATAACGTGCGACACCGTATACGACATAAGCCTACGACACAATTATTTTGACCTTGACTGGTCTGCGACACACTTTGCGACATAACATACGACATAACGGTTGTGTCGCATTTTTGTCTTCTGTCTGATTAACTTCAGCGACACAACACCTGTGTCGTATTGCTTCTCTGCGACATAACCACTGTGTCGTATTGATACTTTGCGACATAACACTGTGTCGCATAATTCCAGACTTAGACAAAAATCAGTTTGTTTGTTGTGTATTTTCTGATTTGTTTTGCAGATTTTCATCATGTCTCTTCAAAGCGTTGATGCAGTTTTACAACATAATGCTACGATTGGTAGAGCAAATAAACCTCCTTATTTTGCACCGGGTTTGCCATTTCGAGCATGGAAACAACGGTTCATATCGTTTGTTTTATTCACCGATCCTGATATGGAGTTGGCCCTTCTTGAACGATATGTTCCGCCTGTTGCCCTTGGAGAACACATGGGTGTTCCTCCACCCAAACCCATTCGCTCATACACTCCCGAAGAACGTAAAGCATGGGAAATTGAGCGGAAGACTCATTCTGCTATTACTATGTCGCTTCCAACAGACGTTTTGGATATGTTTCCACAAACTATTGCTTATGATCTTTGGACTGCAATTGAAAAGAGATTTTGTGGCAACACTGAGTACATCGAAAGCAAATTGGAATTAGTCAAAACTCAGTTTGATTATTTCTATATCCAGAAGAATGAAACTGTCAGAGACATGCTTTGCAGATTTACCCGCACAGTAAATGAACTGCAAGCTGGCAGATATAATCTCAAAAATTCTGAGATTAACAAAAAGGCTTTAGCTGCTCTGCCATCAAGTTGGGAAACACGAGTTTTGTTATTAGAAAGCGATCCAAAAACAAAGCAATTGTCTCTGGATGATCTTATTGGAAAACTTGAAGCTGGGGCATTGGATATTGAAAAGAAGGAAACAAGATCTACTGCTCGTGCATCAGAATCAAGTCATGGTGGAACAGCTTTCATCTCAGCTGAGACAAATTCTCAGAGATTCTCTTCTTACAGTAATCCTACTGTAGGAACATTTTCAGCCCTACCAGCTTATAATGCTTCTTCAAGCAGTACATGTTCATCACCATCTGTTCCTACTTCAGCAACCACTGATGAACATGCAGCCATGTTTACTGCTTTCTTGTCATCATATGAAGACTTTCTTTCTAAAAGAGTCAGTACATTGGAACTGACTGATGAAGACTTCAATCAGGTTGATCCCGATGAGTTAGAAAGGATCGACATTAGATGGAATATGGCTATGCTCACTCGTAGAGCCAAAAACTATCTAAGACGAACTGGAAAGAGATCTCTTGAAGATGCAGCTGACCGAACACCAACGGGATTCGATAAAAGCAAAATCAAGTGTTATAAGTGTCAGAATCTTGGACACTTTGCCCGTGAATGTGAGAAAGGACGACAGCCTGCTTCGGGTTTCACTAAACCATCTGTTGTTCCAAAACAGATTGAGCATACTACTGCTAAGGCTGCATTGTTGATTGAGGATGGAGATGCTTATGATTTTTCTGCTCATGAAACTCAAGAGCAATGTTTCATGGCTATCAACAATGAGGTACCATTTGCTAAATTTACTTGTGATTCATGTATTAGTTTAACTGGTAAAGTAAATGGGCTTATGGAACATAATGACAACTTGAAGTCAGATATCTTGAATTTGATGGAAGCAAACAAAGTTTTAAAAAATAATGAGAAACACTTTGAAAGTAACATTAATCAACTTATTGAAGATAAAAAGGAGCTGAAAGCTCTAATTTTCAGTAATCAAGATGAAATTGACAGTTACTTAAAAATGATTGCTCATTTGAAAAAGGAATTAGCTGACTCTCAAGCCAAAGCTGTTGATTTGCAACGAAAACTCAAGAATATCAACACTTCAGCCTTGGTCTTTACTGATATCCTGCAGACGGGTAGAACTAGTTCTAAAGATAAGTCCGGTTATGGTTATCATAATCAACCGCCTCCGTCTTTAGATGTGAATTTGTGTAGACCGTCTAAGGATGAAATTAAAGATTTTGTGCCTACTGCTTTAGTAGATGCAAAGCCCATTGAAATATCAGTTAATGAACCTGTTGTTAAGAAAGTAGCTATGCCTGTATGTGAACCTGTTAGTTTGAATCCGTTTAAGTTGCCTGAATTCTATAAATCCAACATAGAAGTTAACCATGATAAGAAGAAACCTAAGACAATTAAGGCTGAACCTGTGAAGCCTTTTGAACCTGTTAGGTTTACCCCCTCAGGAACCGTCAAGTTTACCCCCTTTGGTAGTTTTTCGCCTGCTCCCTTAAAAACTATTGAAGAAAAGGTCGAAGTTGAGGATGTTCCCTGTAAGTTTGTGCCTCAATGTGAAAAGAAAAACATTAAGCCTGAACATCACATTCTCACTACTGAATCAGATGATGAAACTTTTCCAATGAATACTAAGGTTAAGGCTGAACATAAAAGGAAAGAGATACAGAATATTAATGACAAATCACTTAAGAACTCTGTTAAACTTTCTGTTTCACATTCCGGGGCATCCACTTCAACGTGCTCACATAAGTTACCTGTCTCACCTCAATTTTTAGGCAGTAACGACCGAACCTTTAGTGAAAGACGATCATGTTTCTACTGCAAGAAACAAGGTCACTTGATTAGTCAATGCCCGTTGCTTTTGAGAAAGAAGTTTTCAAAAGGTGTTCCCAGAAATTCTGTTTACAAAAATTCATCTGTTAAATCTTTTTCAAAGAAGGGTTCACTCTCTCATACTTCTATCCCGAACGTTAATGCTGCTAGGCCTAGTAAACCTCTGGTTAAACAGCCTGACAATGTTAACAAGCAACCCAATATTGTTCCTGTGAAAATTTGGAGACCAAAAGAGTCGTTAAATGACTCATCATCAAGTAATACTGCATCAGGAATTGCACCTGATTTATTGAAAAACAAAGTTTTAACTGATGTAGTTATTATTGATGAGGTCTCTGGAGTACCCAAGTCTGTAAAGGCCTGGGTCTCCATTTCTAACTAACTTTCTCTCTATGTTGTGCTGTAGCAGTCAGATCAAATACAAAGAAGTAAATGGTATGTGGATAGTGGCTGCTCACGGCACATGACTGGTGACATGTCCCTTCTGTCTGATGTGAAACCATATCGAGGAGGACATGTTGCTTTTGCGGGAGATACAGGTGGTAACATCACGGGTTAGGGTACTCTTTCTAATGGGCAAGTAAGTTTTGATAAAGTGAACTATGTCGAGGAACTGCAACACAATCTGATCAGTGTTTCTCAAGTCTGCGACAAGAAGTTCACTACCGCATTTACAGATGTTGAATGTTTAATTTTGAAACCGGGATTTGTTATTCCCGAGGAATGGGTGTTACTGAGAGCACCCCGTGTACGCAACTCGTACATTTTGGATATGCAAACTGTGATTACCAAGGAGCATACTTGTTTGCTATCAAAAGCATCTTCTAGAGATTCACTGCTTTGGCACAGACGAATGGGACATATTCATTTTCGCAGAATGAATTATCTTGTTAATAATGATCTTGTGTTAGGTGTGCCCAAAAAGTCATTCGTAACAGATGATGAATGCGTTTCCTGTCTCAAAGGGAAACAACACAAGAAGTTCCATAAGTCTAAGCAGGTGAACTCTATTGAATCTCCATTGGAGCTGCTTCACATGGATCTGTTCGGTCCTGTGAATAAGAAAAGTATTGGAGGAAAATCATACTGTCTGGTTGTTACTGATGATTACTCAAGGTTTTCTTGGGTATATTTCTTGGCTGGAAAGGATGAAATAGCTGATACTTTAACTTACTTATTCGACAGACTGGAAAATTTGTGTAATCTGAAAATCAAGAAACTGCGCAGTGATAATGGAACAGAATTCAAGAACAGAACTTTGGAAATGTATTGTCTTCGAAAAGGAATCTTTCATCAGTTTAGTGATGCTCGTACTCCTCAGCAAAATGGAGTAGCTGAAAGAAAGAATAGGACAATCATTGAGGCAGCAAGAACCATGTTGTCTGATGCGCATCTGCCAACCACTTTTTGGGCAGAAGCTGTTAACACTGCCTGCTATGTGTTAAATAGGGTTTCGATTGTTAAAAAGCGAAAGAAAACATGTTACGAATTGCTGAATAATCGCAAACCAAATTTGAAGTTTCTTGAGCCTTTCGGGTGTCCTTGCACAATTTTAATTACCAAGGACTCGGTAGGCAAATTTGATGAAAAAGCAGTCGATGGGTTATTTTTGGGATATTCTGTGAACTCTCCAAATAAAAGAGTTTTCAACAAGTCTACTGGGAGAATAGAAGAACATTTTGAAGTAAGGTTTATGAAATATACTGATTCTCCAAAAGGCAAGGGACCCGATTCCTTGTTTGAGTATGATAAGTTGGTGGACTCTTTCAATCTTCCCAAATTTAGTGAAGAAGAACAGGTGGTGTCTCTACTTCATGGATTGGATCTTACTTCTGACGACTCAATCTCCAATTCTAGAGTAGTACCTCCTGAGAATATTGTCAATGATGACGATCCATCCGATGTTGATCAATTGGCTTCTGACTCAAATCCTCAAACTGAAACCGATATTGTCACACCAATTGACAATGAGGATACTGCCACTAATAGCTCAGTTGAAATTGAAAATCCTGGAGGTGATCTGTCAAATTTGGATTCGATCATTGTGCCTGATCCGATTCCTCAGCTTAGAATTCATTCTACTCACCCCACTGAAAACATCATTGGTGATCTTCAACAAGGTGTCTTAACTAGGCATCAATCTGCTGCTAATGAAGTCCGTGAAGAATCTTCATCTGCCAATTTTGCCTATGTTAAAGAAGAATTGGAAGAATGCTTCTTGTCTCAGCATGAACCAAAGAAAATTGCTGAAGCTTTGAAAGATCCATACTGGGTTGTGGCTATGCAGGAAGAATTGAATCAATTCAAAAAGCTTGATGTCTGGGAGTTGGTTCCTTTACCAATGGATGTCGATCCAATTGGAACTCGCTGGGTTTATCGCGTGAAGAAAGATGACAGAGGCGTAGTTATTCGGAATAAGGCTCGGCTGGTTGTTCAAGGTTTTACTCAGATTGAGGGTTTAGACTATGATGATGTGTTTGCTCCAGTTGCAAGATTGGAGTCCATTCGCATTTTTCTGGCCTATGCGACATTTAAAGGTTTTCGTGTTTATCAACTCGATGTCAAGAGCGCATTTCTGTATGGAGAGGTTTTGAAGGATGTGTATGTCTTGCAACCTCCTGGTTTTGAAGATCCAAACCATCCTGATTATGTGTGCAAGTTAGGCAAGGCATTATATGGTCTTCATCAAGCTCCAAGAGCTTGGTATGCGAGGTTGGCAAATCATCTCACGAGAAATGGCTTCTCACGAGGCCAAATTGATAGCACTCTCTTCATAAAAAGGGTTGGAAAAGATTTGTTACTTGTGCAGGTTTACGTGGACGACATCATATTTGGTTCAACAAATGATTCTTTGTGCAGAGACTTCGAGAAGATTATGAAGTCCGAGTTTGAGATGAGTGCCATGGGAGAACTTAAGTTCTTTCTAGGTGTACAGGTTGAGCAGTCTGACAAGGGTTTCTACATTCATCAGTCCAAATATGTCAATGACATGTTGACTCGGTATGAACTCCATGACTGTAAGCCATATGGTACTCCCATTGAAACTGATCACAAACTCGGACCCGCTGAACACGAAGAAGATTGCAAGGAGCGGGACTATCGTTCTATGATAGGATCATTGATGTATCTCACTGCATCCAGACCAGATATTGTGTTTGCTGTGTCTATCTGTTCCAGATATCAATCAAAGCCCAAGGTTTCTCACATGAAGGCTGTGAAGCGAATTTTTGGCTACCTCAAATATAGACCATCACTTGGTCTATGGTACTCAAATGAGAAAAATTTCGCTCTTACCGCCTATTCTGATTCTGATTATGGCGGCTGCAATTCGGATAAAAAGTCAACTACAGGAGGATGCCAATACCTCGGTTCTCGACTGGTGTCTTGGCAGTGTAAGAAGCAAACCACAGTTTCCACCTCAACAGCTGAAGCTGAATACATTGCTGCTGCAAGCTGTTGTTCACAGATTTTGTGGATTCAACATCAATTGCGTGACTATGGGTTACTTCTTACTTTGACTCCTATTCATATTGATAATACTGCTGCTATATCTATTATTCGCAATCCCGTTCAACACTCTAAGACCAAGCACATAGAGATTAGGTTTCACTTCATACGAGATTGCTATGAGAAACATTTAATTGACCTCATTCACATAGATACCCTTAAGCAAAAGGCCGACTTATTCACTAAAGCTTTTTCGCGTGCTCGTTTCGACGAACTTGTGGATATGATAGGGATGATTTCCCTTGATCTCAAGAAATGATTTGTGACTTATTTTCTGTACAGTTTATTTGCTTTTCTTGTGTAAAAAAAAAAAAAAAAAAAAAAAAAAAGGCAACCGCCACTCTTTATACTTGTTAGTATCAAGGAAATGCAATTGTTGCTACATTTTTAAAATAGACGTTGAGTTGAGTCTGTAAACAACTTGGGATATGATAGTACATCGAGTGACATGCACAAAATGGAATTTTAAGTTTTATATTTGATGTGTCAGTAGGTTTATCTGACACACTTAAAACCGTTTTTATGAAAATTGTCTTCATCATACGATGTACCGGTAGGCATGATACACACCTGTCTCTGGGTTATTAAGAAATCATTTAAATATGTGTCTATTATCTTGTGGTAAACTCCGTATGATGTACGACTCAATGTCTTAATTCCTTAACGTAGCTTAACATATTTCTATCTTTGGAACTTTTATCTGAAATCATTTGGGAGTTTATGCTGGTTGTTGCCTCTGTTGTACGAAAGTACAGAACTGGTAACAGTTACTATAAACTTGGGGTTAAGCAATTACAGGTCAATGCACTTAAAAAATCTTAATGATACTGAACAAGGTCGCTGTTTGGGAAACTCCAAATTCAGTTTGACTGCGATCGGTTTTGCTTAATCCTAAATCATACTTACCAAGGTCGCTGTTTGGGAAACTCCAACTTCAGTTTGACTGCGATTGGTTTTGATTATACTTGAATCACGTTAGGTTGCTTTGCTGTACTTCTGTACTGACCTGTCAACTCTAGCCTGATTCTTAAAAATGGTCTTTCTTTATTCTTTCTAAATATGGAAACTATGTTTTTGTCTAGAGTATAGGGGTATATCAATGGTGGGTGCCACAGAGACTTATACATTCTAACAATAAAAGGTTAACTCCACAAACTCGGTTGTAACATGCTTAAGTGGTCAAACTATATCGATAATCGTCTTGAAATAATTTTTATAAAACGTGTTTTAAATGTGCCACGTAAATTTAAAGTGGACAAATATACTGATAATCGAAATAACTCTTTCTATTCCTAATAATTGCATGTTATTTCGGTATGATCCCTAACCAGTATCTCAACTCCGTCACCAAAACGATTTTATAAATTTCTCGCTTTTAGTTGTATTTGTGTCTTATCTTTTATGTTTATATTTAGTTTTATCTCTTTAATATTCTTTAAATTGTATTTTTCCTTTTTATTTTTTTTTAGTCACAAATCATCTTCTTTGCGAAAATTCTAAAATCAAAATCCGAATCGGCATCGAAATTAAATTTTTTAAAATCTTCAAATTCTGCTTTGTGTCCCGTGCGACACAACCACTGTGTCGTACTACTGTTATACGACACAACGCCTGTGTCGTATTTGTCAGTTATGTTTGTGTCGTATTCTATGTCGTATGCGGGTCACGGGTTAACTATTCACATCATACGACATAATCATTTACGTTTTCAAAACTTACACGACACAAATTATACGACATAAAGGCGATTTTGCGACACAAGCGTTTTTCGATCAGGTTCGTGATTTTGAAGGCTTTTCTTCGCGTTTTGTTGCTCGATTCTTGTTCATCATCTGTTTGCGCATCTTTAGGTATAATTCTTTCGTGTTTTTATCGCGTATTATGTTCGGAATTCGATCGACCCGTATTACGTTTTTAGGGTTTCGGTTTTTCGTTAAATTATTTAGGGTTTAAGGGTTATTAGGGTTAGATAAATACATTTTATTGATCCCCTATTGTGTACGAACCCTAGGGTATGTCTGGATTTTGAAAACCCCAAAATGTTTCATCGATCGAATCTGGGTTTGCTTTGATGTTCATCTTTGCGACATAACATACGACATAGTCGTTATGTCGCATAGATTCTTGGTTTTTATGTCGTATTGATAACCGGTCCTTATGTCGTATCTTTATACGACACAAACGTTATGTCGTACCCACTTTATACGACACAGCGACTATGTCGCATTCGAGATTAATTTCTCAATTAATGCTAAATGCAAGGGAAATGCTGTCCGCGTGACACGTGTCATACGACACAAGGCTTGTGTCGTATTATTCTTATACGACACAGTCCTTATGTCGTATGAACCTCATGCGACACAACTGATGTGTCGCAGAACTTTTGTAAAAATAAAACGCGAATTATTTTTGGTACTAACGCTAACGCATTTCGAGTTTTGGCTGTATTACTGTTATTTTTGTAGAAATGACTGAACAACCTGCTCAAGCTGCTCCAGCTGCTCCAGCACTCCCAGAGATCGACATCTCTAAATACTTCTGGGAGCCACGTCACAACATTGTGGCGTTCATGAATACAACGGTCGAGACTTCCCGCCCGTATCGCCCAATGATCGCATTTCTTCAACGCTCGCGTATTTACAAAGCTATCACTGCAGATACTCGGATCCTGACAAATCACATTACCGAGTTTTGTGATAATACGGTGGTCAACTATGATGAAGCTGATACTAGGATCATTTCTGCTGTCCGCGGCCGCCAAGTTATCTTTTCTGAGCAGCTTATTCGAGATTTCTTCGAATTCGGTGATAATTCTGACATGATCACCCAGTTTTCTTCAGCTGCTATTGCTCAGGGCATGCGATCGATTGGTTATCAAGATATTCCAATTGATCAGTACAAGAAAACCTTCATGACAAAGGTCTGGAGATATCTAGCTCACATTGTCATAGTGTGCTTATCCAGTCGCAAGGCAGGTCTCGAAGGGATGAAATTTCTGACTGCCTCTGCTATTCTTGCCCTGATATACAACAAGCCCTTCAACTTCTCAGGCTATATCTTCAGGGGTTTTGTGAACAACGCTTTGGATAATAAAGACAAATGGGCGTTGTATCCCCGATTCACTCAGCTGTTACTCAACCATTTGCACCCGGATCTTCCAGTGATCAACTCTTTTACCTACGCGCAAACGCCGATGAATACAAGAATTTATACTGCTTGTACAAAGTTTGCGAAGTCAGGCGAAGCACCGGAACGTGAGGTTGCGTTGTTCGGTCACATTGTGGATCCTGATTATGTACCTCCTCCAGGCGAACAATTTAATGATCCACTTGCTCAGCAACCTCAAATCCCGAGGCCCCCAGTACAACAGCCTCCGGTTCAGCAGCCACCCGTTCAACAGCCTCCCGTTCAGCAGCCTCCGGTTCAACAACCTCCAGCTCAACAACCGCCAGTTCAGCCTGTTGTAGCTGATCCAGAGTTGGTAGATCTCGATCTTGAGATCGATAATTATCAGCCTTCTTCTCCACGCCCTGAATCTTCTACCCGAGGAAAAAGGCCTCGAGATGTTTCTGACATTGCTGATTTGAATCCTCTGGTCAGACGTTCCCGTACTTCCACTTCCACATCTTCTGAGCCCCTAAGGACTGAAACTCCAATCACTCCTCATCCAGCTGTCATTCAGGAGCTCCTGTCAAAGATTGAAAAGATGCAGCAGACTATGGAAGCTCAAGCATCAGTTTCTGAAGCTCAGGATGCTAGGATCTCTCGCTTGGAGAAAGAGAATGAAGAATTGAAGACAAAGGTTCTGCGGCTGGAAACCCAAGCTATTGCTTCGGGGGAGACAGCCCAACCGGCCTTAGAATCAATTCCTAGGGTTTCCGCCGAAGGCGAAGAAAATGTAAATCCTGAAAATGTAAATGCTTCTGATATTAATGAAACAACTCTTATTCTTGAGTATATTATTGAGCAACCAGGGCAACCAAAATCGTTAGCTGTAGATTACACGTATTGTAATCTGACTTACTTTCAATCTGCGGTTGACGATAACGATCGTGCGCCTGAAGAACCTTTTGACTTCAACTCCGCTGATAATGACGATGATGTTGATGTTGAACAAGAAGAGCTTAATCCTGATGAAGAATATTCGGATTGTCCAGCCTATCCTCAAGAGGGTGTTGTATTATCGGATTCTTCAGACGATGAGTCAGGGCCAGCGTTCAATTACGTTCCAGGATCTTCTTCTCAACCTGGTCCTGCTCAAGAATCTTCTGCACCCTCCAGTTCTTCACAAGCACAACCAGTCCCTGTTCGAGAAACGACAAATTACAATGACATTTTCCCTCTTGATACATCTGAATGTGTATCTTTTGACAAGGAAATGCCCATCAGAGAAAGGGATAACTGGTTTCCAAAAGGTAAAAATCCAGAACCTGCTCCAGTTACATGCAAGAAATATCAGGTTGGTGGTGATTATACAGGCCTGATAAAAAGCTGGAAGGTGAGCAAAGGAAGGTTGATGATTAAAAGACTTGACGGTATCCAGTACTTTCGTTCGATAAGTTTGTTTTTCCAGTAGACTTCATTGTCATGGACATCGAGGAAGACACCCATATTCCACTCATCCTTGGCAGACCTTTCCTCAACACTGCCAAGGCCGTAATTGATGTAAATGAAAAATCCTTAAAACTAAGAGTGGGAAAAGAGGAGGTCACCTTTAATGTCGATATATTAATGAAGCAACCTCTGGAAGAGGACCTTGGTTTGTGTGATTCCATGCAGGACATTTTCGATGAACATCTCCAAGAAGTTTTAACAGCATCTAGTCAGGATCCACTTCCAAACACCATCATCACTGTTCGGAAACTTCACAACAATGATCCTGGGCTACATTCTGCAATCACTTCGCCAGTAACATCTCAAGAACTGCTATTTCCGCTTTGCCAAAAGAAGTTCCCTCGCACAGATGGCGCAACAATTGCCGTTCCACTAGGGTGCGGTATACCAATACCTTTGTTAAAAAGAGATCAACCCGCATCAAACAACCCAACTTCACTTCCTTCAATTAAAGAAATCCTAGAATCCTTTAAGGAATTGAACGTCAAGTTACCACTGCTTGAGCCACAATTACCCAATGATCGTGTAACACTATCTTCAAATCCTGAAATCACCATAAGCCAAACATCTTCCTCCCAGTTTCAAGAATTTCACTTTACCGATGAAAGGAACATCATCTTCACCAAGGACGACTCAGTCTCCTCATCATCGGTCAATAAATATGAGCTGAAGAAGTACTATTTTTCTAACAAAATCGAATGGGTTGAGATAGCATCCATTTCCGCATCCGAACCTCAACTGGACAAAGCACCATTCCAAACTGAGTACGAAGAACTCAACAGAAACGAAATCGCAAGAATGAAACCGTCTATTGAAGACCCACCAAATCTTGAACTAAAAGAATTACCACCTCACTTGAATACGCTTACCTCCAAGGAACTTCACAGCTTCCGGTGATAATATCAAAGGAGTTGAAACCCGACGAGAAAGCTCAGCTTATCGATGTTTTAAAGTCACACAAGAAGGCGATAGCATGGAAGATTTCCGACATACAAGGAATTAGTCCAAATTACTGCACGCATAAAATCCTCATGGAAAATGACTTCAAGCCATCAATACAAAGGTATAGGAGGGTAAATCCTAAAATACAGGATGTGGTTAAGCAAGAGGTTATGAAACTCTTGGACGCTGGATTAATCTACCCTATTTCCGATTCACCTTGGCTCAGCCCTGTTCAAGTAGTTCCGAAGAAGGGAGGGATGACCGTCATCACAAACGAAGAAAATGAACTTATTCCAACTCGGACTGTTATTGGTTGGAGAGTGTGCATCGATTATCGCAAATTGAACGAAGCAACACGTAAAGATCATTTTCCGCTTTCGTTTATTGATCAAATGCTCGAAAGGTTATCAGGAAACGAATTCTACTCTTTCCTTGATGGTTTCTCTGGGTATTTCCAAATTCCACTCGATCCACAGGACCAAGAGAAGACAACATTCACATGTCCATATGGAACATTCGCCTACCGACGCATGCCCTTTAGATTATGCAATGCACCTGCAACATACCAAAGGTGCATGGTGGCCATCTTCCACGACATGATTGAACAGTGCATGGAAGTTTTTATGGACGATTTCTCAGTCTTTGGAGACTCCTTCACAAAATGTCTATCAAACCTTGACAGAATGCTCGCAAAATGTGAAGAAACGAATCTCGTTTTGAATTGGGAAAAATGTCACTTCATGGTGAAGGAAGGAATAGTTCTAGGACACCGGATTTCAAAGTCAGGTATTGAAGTAGACAAGGCAAAAGTCGAAACCATTGCAAAACTTCCGCCACCAACAAACGTAAAAGCCATTCGAAGTTTTCTGGGACACGCTGGGTTCTACCGCTGTTTTATCAAGGATTTCTCCTAGATTTCTCGACCAATCACCCATCTCATAGGAAAAGACATCAAGTTTGCTTTTGACGAAAGTTGTATGAAAGCTTTCAACTACCTGAAAAAAGAGCTCACTAACGCACCAAAAATAATGGTCACCCCGGATTGGAGTTTACCATTTGAAATCATGTACGATGCGAGTGACTTCGCGGTTGGAGCTATTCTGGGTCAACGGAAGGACAATCACTTTCGACCAATTTACTACGCTAGCAAGACACTCACAGATGCTCAAGCGAATTATACCACTACAGAGAAGGAGCTGCTTGCGGTAGTATTTTCCTTTGACAAATTTCGATCCTATCTAATCTTTTCCAAAACAATAGTCTACACAGATCACTCGGCATTAAAATATCTTTTCAAAAAGCAAGACGCAAAACCAAGACTGTTAGGATGGATCCTGCTCCTACAAGAATTTGACATTGAAATTAAGGATAAAAAAGGAGCAGAAAACGTCGCAGCAGATCATCTAAGTCGATTAGAAAATCCGTCGATGGAACAGCTTGCAGAGAAAGATATCAAAGATCGGTTCCCCGAAGAGCAACTAATGAGTTTAGGAGGATAACTGCAAGGGTCACAATTCATCGGTAACCCTTGGTTTGCAGACATTGCCAATTTCGTAGTTGGAGGGATCGCAAGAAAAGGAATTCCATCCTCACGAAGACAGAAATTTTTCCGCGACGTCAAGCATTACTTTTGGAACGATCCGTATTTGTTCAAAGTCTGTCCTGACCAAATCATCAGAAGATGCATTGATGGAAAGGAAGCCGAACACATTCTCCACCAAAGCCACCACGGACCTACTGGAGGACATTACGCAGCGAATATGACAGCAAAGAAAGTTTATGACTCTGGATTCTACTGGCCCACTATTTTTAGAGATGCACAAGACTTGGTGAAACGATGCGATATTTGCCAGAGGTTTGGAAACATCACATCGCGCAACGAAATGCCGTTAACGTATATCCAAGCATGTGAGATATTTGACATATGGGGATTAGACTTCATGGGACCATTACCAAGATCTTACGGGAAAGAGTACATTCTAGTAGCTGTCGATTATGTATCCAGATGGGCCGAAGCTCAAGCATTTCCAACAAACGACTCAAGAGTTGTCACCAAATTCTTGAAGCAGCTATTTTGTCAATTTGGAACTCCTCGCGCGATCATCAGTGATCGAGTCACTCACTTCTGCAATACTCAGTTTATGAAACTATTGCAACAGTACAGTGTCACCCATAAAACCTCCACGGCTTACCACCCGCCGACAAATGGGCAAGCAGAAGTAACAAATCGGGCACTAAAAAGAATTTTGGAAAGGACTGTTGGGCAACATAAGGACAAATGGGCAGAAAAGTTAGATGATGCATTATGGGCATTCCGAACAGCGTACAAGACACCATTAGGAACAACCCCTTATAGATTAGTCTTCAGAAAATCATGTCATCTTCCGATAGAACTTGAATATAAGGCTTATTGGGCACTGAAGAACTATAGTTTAGACCCTTCGATAACGGGTACACACCGAAAAATGCAACTGAATGAGCTGGCAGAATTAAGAGACCAAGCTTATGAAAGCTCGTACCAATTCAAGGAAAGAACCAAACTATTTCACGATGCAAGGCTTCGCCCTACACGGTTCAAACTAGGTGATAAGGTACTACTCTTCAACTCTCGATTCAAGAAGTTTTCGAGCAAATTCAAGACACGATGGAGCGGGCCATTCACGATCTCTAAAGTATTCCCATATGGCGCCATCGAGCTCGAGGCTCCAAGTGGAAACTTCAAGGTAAACGGACATCGTTTGAAACATTACCTAGAGGACTTCCCCTCAACCGAGGAAGTCTGCACCTATGATTCACACTAGTAGGACGACAGGTATAAGAGTCAAGCTACGAGACTCTATAAAAAAAAGCGCTCTTGGGAGGCATCCCAAGCCTATCTTTCTTTTATGCATTAGTTTTTATCTTCTTATGTAGTTAGCCTAATCTATTTTATGCAGAATTTCACCCTATGGACGAGTTAAAGGACATGAGCTATTTCCACTTATCGTACCATTAACTTTTCTTACTTTCGCAGGATGAGTTCACAGCCAGCCAGTTCACGAGCCCCTAGACAGAGACGCACGCATGTTGTGTATCACTCCCGGATTTCATTACCGGGCAGTAGCACGAAGACCATCAGAGATTCTCAGTCACCGCCACCTCGATCTGACAAGACCTGGACTGACTTGGTAGAGGTAAATGTTGAGGGTTCACTCCTTCTTCATCAGACCTCTGCTGGGTTATTCACGCCTCGTAGGATTGAAGGCAGGACCGTGAGGACCACTTCGGTGCCCACTTTCAAGCACGGAGTGACCTCTGCGGATCCTGCCATCACTTTGGCGATGTTGAGAGCTCTCAAGATCCTGCACGCAGCCATCACTGAGATCCGCGATGCTCTAGGTCTTCCTTCCATACCTATGTGCCCCTTTCAGATGGGCCCTGATCCCGCTCCGCACATTCCACCGTGGGACCTATTCCTACCTTGGAACACGACTGCGTAGGACCACCCCATCTCTATGGACCTAATGGAGGAGGAGATCGCTGCAGTAGAGGCTTGGATTCAGGATCCAGAGGATGGAACTGCATCTCCGGTCTACACCATCGAGGAGTCGGCATCACCCACATCGATCATCGAAAACACGATCTTTATGGATGATGACTTCACTGACTGAGAGAGGCTGTATGCTGATAGATATTAGCTATCTTTTATATTTTATTATGTATGTTAACATTAACTATTGTGTTATCGAAGGGTATTTATGCAGAAATCCATGTAGGAATTATGGAACAATTTCTATTGAATGAGTCTGGTCAATGCCCAGCAATTCACACACTTGAATCTGGTCCGTAAATCCAGTGGCCATGTACGTAAAGTTAGGGAAGTATCTCTCTTCTCCTTTTGTCTTGATTAAACAAACACTAAAGGCTAAGCAAAACTCTAAGTGTGGGTTTACTACTCACAAATGGAGAATAACTTAGAATAATATTGCTCCTAGGGTAAAAACTCTAAGTGTGGGATAACCCAACTTAGAATTTGAACATTAGGGATAATGCTCTCTTAAGTGTGGGATAGTAGTAGTATTCACTACTATAGTGCATCTTTAACCCTTTTTCCTCAGTCCTTCAAAATTTTCAAAAATTTTCAAATAAATTTTTTTTAAATCTTCGATAGAAAGTCTTTAAAGGATATTTCTGGATACCAAAAATTTGAAAAGATGGGTGAAAAAACTTAAGTAGGCAGAAATTATTTGAAAAATTCAAATTGATTCGAAACAAGCAGTCGCATGACTAGGCACAAAACCAATACAAAGTGAGGAACCTTGAGCCTTATAGCACTCATCTTTGGTGCTTCACTTTTCAATTGTGAGTGTGCCGATGTATGCCTTTTCGAATTAGAACTTGCTCAAGCAATACATTTCAAGATTACACAAATGGGCGTCATACGTGATGAAGGTGCAATTAGAGGATCTTGACATTTATTAGGAATAAACACCTCTCTTAAACCCCTGTTTTCAAGCCTAACCCAACCAATGCTCACTATTAGCATTGAAGATCCATTTAGAAAACATGTTGAGCCTTAACCTTTTCGTTTCTGGAATATACTTTGAACCTATCCATTCTCTTCCCTTCTCTTGGCCATAGCCTAAGTTTCTGCTCTGTCAGAAAATTTGTTATATACATGCTTCATCTTCTCAAAAGAAGAGATTCCGTGGTAATCAAAAGAAAACAAAAAGAACAAGGAACCTCCGAAGAAAACATGAAACAACAAAAATAAGCTGCCAGAAGAAACTCAAAGAGTCTCACCCCAAAAGTATCATTAAAGGAAGAGGAGCACCATATAGCTCACCAAAGAGAAAAAGAAAGGAACAACAAAGAAAAGGAGGCAACCAGAGAGAAAAATCCAAAAAGAGGCATCACCAAGCTTCAAGAGCACGTCGTCATAGGAAAATCTTAGGCTACACCAGAACCCTACACAAATCATCCGTAAAACCCTTTTCACCTTCACTTAACTATACAACCCTCTTTACAAATGTCTTGGGATAATTAGCACCGTTCCCATTTAAGTAGTGGAGATTTGATTCTCGATCAAGCTTATGACGATAAAAGAGCTACATGACTGGCTTCTGAGCGAATTAGAAAATAAGAAACCCGATACACTTGAGTGAATTGAGTGACCACCCGTGAGGAACCTCGGTCATGTATATCCTACAGTACGAGGATGGAGAAGAAAGCTTGCCAGATCCAGTTTGGAGAAACATCCAGGAAATTGAACCTTACGTAAAGCTCTCTCATACCAATCTTTATGAATCCAGTTCTCCAGAAATCAAAAACGCCTTCATAAGACTTCCTTATCATAGGTAATTTTCACAAGGTTTGCTTGAGGACAAGTAAAATTCTAATTGTGGGATAATTGATAACGCGTAAAAAGTCACGTTTTTACTAAGATATCTCTCTTGTTTTGGAACAATACTTGGTAAAAGATCTCAAATATTACATTAATCAATGATATTTTGTCAGGCAGGTTAAAGTAAGGAAGCACGAGAAAAATCAGCAAAAATGGCCAAAAAACGAAGATTTCACATGCGTTTGAAGATTCAAGGCAACCAAGACAAAATTTCAAGAAGAAAAGATCATCTCACAGATTTATCCATACCGAAGTCTTCATTTTCAAAAATAGAATCTAACGCAAAAAGAATCAACAAAAACGGATAAAGAATGAATATTTTGCGCGCTGCGAAAGATTCTAAACGTTCGGAACAAGACATCTGAAGATCGGAATATCATCTCATGGATTTATTTATATCAAATTCTTCGTTTTTAAAAATTGATTCCAACGCGAAAAGAATCGTCGCAATCGGATGCATAACGAAGGAGATACGCACTAAAACGTGAACCGAAGAAGGCGTACGACTAAGGCCGGCCGGCAACCGGCCGCCGCCGGTTGGGCACCAACCGGTGCCGGCCCGTTTCCGGCCGGTGTGTAACACCTGCATAATTAGGATAATTAATTATGCCAAATTGTTTGTAACTAGTTGTAATTAGTATGTAATAGGACTAATTACAGGCTCTATTTGTATGTATATATAAGGTGAATCATATATATGTGTGTGTACTTACGCGATTCGGATAAATCGTGCGAATTAACCGGACGGAGTCCGACACAGTTTACTTGGACGTTGGTGACAGAAATCTACTTAAATAATGAGAACGTATTTTATTATATAAAATACGCAACCGAACCAGCATTATTTATATATTATCGTGACGACATTTTAACTAACGCAACAAAATGTAATAAACGCGACTTAATAATTAAAATATTGCGACAAATGTTTTACTATTAATTTCAAAGTATTTTTATTTAAATACTTTAGTTACATTTTAAAAATATAAACGTTCGGCTAAATATTAAAAACTAGTGATTAAACGATTAGGACACGGAGTCAACACTGTGTTTTGGGGAGTATTTTCCCCTCTTTCCTTGATGGATCAGCCATCAACCCCACCCCACCCCAAATTTCTCTTTCATTTTCATTTCTACCAAAAACACACAAACACATAAACTCTCTCAACCTCAATTCACACCCAAATTTCGGAATCAAATCCCGATCACGAAAATTACATATTCGGAATCACCATCACGAGTGGAGCAAGAATATTAAGACCGTTTTCATCATCTCATCCTCCATTTAGCTCGATTTGCAAAAGTAAGAAATTTCTAAAACCTTAGATCTATTCAATTTGGTGTAGTGTTTTGATGTTTTGAAGTGTACACAACTTAGATATAACCTAATACATGTAGAATACACGATTTTATAGCTTAAAAATGGGTTAGATTTGCGTTTTTGGTCGGAAATTCTTGAAACCCGAAAGTTTCTGGGCTGGTGTTCATACATGCGACACAAGCCTTGTGTCGCATGCTATGTCGCATAAACCCGTTTATGTCGCACCTTGTGTCGTACTGATCCTTTAGTGTCGTAATCTTTGCGACACAATATTGTGTCGCACTCTATGTCGCATACTATGTCGTATTTTATACGACACAACCGTTATGTCGCTATTGAATTAGCATCGCAAGCTTTTTGCGACACAACCACTGTGTCGCAGGGCTCTTGTGTCGCATCCTTCATGCGACACAACCTTTGTGTCGCATTATAACTTTAGTGTCGCAGATTGTGTCGCAAAAACACAGAAAACCAGATTTTTTTTAAAGTCAAAGTTACTGTACAAAAAAGTCAAATTTTACTGTAGCAGTACTGTAGCAAATCTACTGTAGCAAAGTCAACAATTTAGAATTTTTGCTACAAACCGTCACCAACGGGCCAAACATGTTTTCCAACAAACAAACAATTACAAACATACGGACAAACACTGGATATACTAGTTGTGTACAACTAAACGAAACGTCTCGTGAGACACATACTTACATAACTTCATATGATTAGGCATTTGAAGGTTACGGGTTCAGAGAACCTACCTGCTTTACTTACTTACTTACATTTGCGGGATTGCAAATACTGGTTTACGATTTCTGGATTGAAATTGCTGATTTTACGCCTGAGGGCATTACTGATGAAAGCTCGTGTTCAAAGATGATATTACTTACAAACCTGTGAGATTCACCAACCTTTTGGTTGACACTTTTTAGCATGTTTTCTCAGGTACCCGGATGGAGTAGGATTACTCCAGGACTTTAGCTAGAGTCGCATGATTTCAACACAACTGCATTTACGGAGATTCTTAGCATTATCTTTTGTATATTACGATTATGTAATAGAATCTCCCGCTATACACGTGGACTCTAGGGGAAACTACATTTTGTATACGAAAACACTAAGTTTTCAAACATCATATCTATGGAATGTAACTAATTTACAAACGTTGCATATAGACGTCGTTTACTTTATCTTTGTGCTGTGATATTTGATTAGTAACACCCCAAATTATGCTTCCGCAAAATAGTGAATTTCGGGGGTGTTACAGATTGGTATCAGAGCCTAAGGTTATAGTGAACTAGGTTGCATTTAGTGGGCCTAGACTATGACCGTTAGGCAGTATTCTCTTATTAGACATGACTGGTTCAGAAATTACAGCATACGACTTTAATTTAACATAGCCTGATCAACTATGTACAATTAAGGAAAGATGATGTAAGGTCTGAAATGATTATGTTGATCGGGGATACGTTAGTTGACTCTGACCACGAGAGAACAGGACCATTACTTGATACGTGCTAGACAATAGGCTGGATATGATATATGTATATATATTAGCCTCGTCTTACTTACACTCTGCCACAGGAATGGCAAACGCACCACCTAATCCGTCACACTCTCACTCACATGGGTCACGGAACCCACGAGTAGCCAGGAGTAACACAAGGACGCCTCGAAACAGCCCCTATCCTGTTCATAACTCTCAGGACTCGGCACATCTCACGTTGCCAGTGTTGGCTACCCAATTCCGCCGTCAAGAGCAAAGGCTCGAAAGTCTCAAACGGGAACAACACCGAATGACCTACCTGCTTCGCCAAGCACTTGATCACATATCCCAACTCCAGCGAGAACAAGAGGATACCAACCTCTCTGTAAGCATAATTCAGGATTCCATGACCGCCGAATTAGGTGCGGATGAACTTGTAAGAAACCGACTAGAAGAATGTGAACAACGTTCACAGGAGACTGAGGATCACTCTCGTGTACTAGCACAACGACTGGCCTTAGTTGAAGACAATGCCAGGCAAACCAACAGGCTGGCAGAAACCGTGGACCGCCTTGTCGCGCTGATGGAACAGATTAATCTACATTAAGACTAGTGTAGTCTTTGTCTCGTAATCTAATGACTATCTAGCGCTATTCTATAAACTAGTCGGATGTAACAATTCCCGACACCTTTTGTAATATCTCTGTAGGATGTAACCTTTGAACTCGCATTATCCATCAAATATTCCTTGATATTTCAACTCATAATAATTGTCATTTTTTTCATGTTGATGTTATGTATTACTGCTTTTATACATGTACATCTGTGACAATTACAAGTTCCTACAAAATCTCATGTACCTTCATTTCTTTTATTGAAGAATCATGCCGGCAAAGACAAAACCATACACCGATGCCCAGATTACCTCCCTTATAACCCAGGCTGTTACTGAAGCCTTGGCTCGGAATACTCCACCAAATTCCTCGAGGAACAGCGATGCCGCTGAAACCACTACTGCTAAACCCTGTTCATACAAAGACTTTCAGAACTGCAAACCTCTAAACTTTGTAGGTACTGAGGGAGCTATCGGTCTAGTACGCTGGATCGAGAAAGTTGAGTCTGTATTTCTTATCTGCAACTGTGCGGAGGGAGATAAGGTTAAGTTCTCCGTTAGTACTTTTACTGACACCGCACTCACCTGGTGGAACACTTATGCCCAGACTGTGAGTGTTGCTACTGCTTACCAACTCCCGTGGGAGGAGTTGAAGAAGATGTTGAGGGGCGAGTATTGCCCCAGGGATGAATTGAAACAACTAGAAGTGGAATTCTGGAACCACAAGATGCAGGGTGATGACATCACCGGATACACCAACCGTTTCCACCAACTGGCACTTCTGTGCCCAACCATGGTCGATCCTGAGTACAAGAGGATCGAGAAATTTGTTGATGGTCTTCCTGAGAGACTCCAAGACCTGGTAACTTTATCCAAACCGGGTACTATTCAGAGCGCCATCCGTATGGCCCATGAACTAACGGCAAATTCTGTCCGCCGTGGTACAACTTCAACCCCATCTGCAAACAACAAACGCAAGTGGGAAGGTAACCCCAACTCATCCAACCAAACCTCCAACAAAAAGCCTGAGTACATTAAGGCTTATACATCTGGAACTTCGGAGAAGAAAGGGTACAGCGGGAGCAGACCCTACTGTCCCAAATGCAACCGACACCATGACGGTTCTTACCCTTGCTCCAACTGCAAACGGTTCGGGCATCTAGCCAAGGATTGCCGAACCAACATTTCTACCCCCAACACCAATGCACCAAAGGCCTGCTTTGGGTGCGGAAATTCAGGGCACTTCAAGAAAGATTGCCCAAAGCTGAAAAACAACAACAACCCTGCTCGTGGTAGAGCATTCGTTATCAAGGCTGGGGAAGCCAGACAAGACCCGAACGTCGTGACGGGTACGTTCCTTCTCAACGACCTTACTGCTTCTGTGTTATTTGATACCGGTGCCGATAGAAGCTTCATATCTGAGAAATTTAGCCCTTTACTTGATATTACTCCCACTGCCTTAGATGCTAAATACATTGTAGAATTAGCTAACGGCAAACTGATTGAGACTGATAGCATCATACACAACTGTACACTTAACCTCACGAACGAAACGTTTTCCATTGATTTAATCCCTGTCGAGATCGGCAGCTTCGATATTATTGTCGGTATGGATTGGTTATCCAGGCACCGAGCTGAAATCATCTGTCATGACAAACTCGTTCGCATACCTCTTGTCTCCGGTGGAACCTTAGTCCTACAAGGGGAGACCGGTAGACGGAATCTGAATATTGTATCTTGTCTGAAAACTAGAAAATATCTACGAAAAGGGTATCAAGCCATCCTCGCACATGTAACGGAGAAGAAGTCGGAGGAGAAGCGACTTGCGGATGTTCCGATCGTGCGGGATTTCCCGGAAGTCTTTCCTGAAGACTTGCCCGGACTTCCGCCACCAAGACAAGTTGAATTCCAAATCGAACTTGTGCCCGGAGCTGCACCCGTGGCACGAGCCCCTTACCGTTTAGCACCATCCGAAATGCAGGAGTTGTCCAACCAACTACAGGAACTCCTGGACAGAGGATTCATTCGACCAAGTTCCTCACCTTGGGGAGCTCCGGTCTTATTCGTGAAAAAGAAAGATGGATCTTTCCGCATGTGTATTAACTACCGAGAGCTGAATAAGCTAACCATAAAGAATCGGTACCCACTTCCTAGAATCGATGACCTGTTTGACCAACTCCAGGGATCGAGTGTTTACTCAAAGATTGATCTACGGTCGGGTTATCATCAACTCCGAGTCCGTGACAATGACATTCCAAAGACAGCTTTCCGAACTCGTTATGGGCATTACGAATTTCAAGTGATGCCATTCGGGTTGACCAACGCACCGGCCGTATTCATGGACCTTATGAATCGGGTGTGCAAACCATATCTTGACAAATTCGTCATTGTGTTCATCGACGATATCCTGATTTACTCGCGCAACGAGCAGGAACATGCTCAACATCTGAAAACCATTCTAGGACTCCTGAAACACGAAGAGTTATATGCCAAATTCTCTAAGTGTGAGTTCTGGATTCGAACCGTTCAATTCCTCGGGCACGTGATTGACAGCCAAGGAATTCATGTTGATCCCGCCAAGATTGAAGCAATCAAGGGCTGGGAGTCACCGACCACTCCAACCGAAGTGAGACAATTCTTAGGTCTTGCTGGTTATTACCGCCGATTCATCGAAAACTTTTCAAGAATAGTTGTTCCTCTAACCACACTGACTCAGAAAGATAAGAAGTTCGATTGGACGGATAAGCAAGAGTCAGCCTTCCAGCTATTGAAAAACAAACTTTGCAGTGCACCAATCTTGTCCTTACCCGAGGGCACCGACGATTTCGTAGTTTACTGCGACGCCTCACACCAAGGACTTGGTTGTGTGTTGATGCAACGGGAAAAAGTCATTGCCTATGCCTCACGACAACTGAAAATCCACGAGAAAAACTATACGACCCACGACCTCGAGTTAGGTGCCGTGGTTTTCGCATTGAAAATCTGGAGACATTATCTCTACGGTACGAAAAGCACTATCTTTACCGATCACAAGAGTCTCCAACACATATTCGATCAGAAAGATCTAAACATGAGGCAACGTCGCTGGGTTGAGTTACTTAGTGACTACGACTGCGAGATCAAATACCATCCGGGCAAGGCTAACGTAGTGGCCGATGCCTTAAGCCGAAAAGAACGAGTGAAACCCCTTCGAGTCCGAGCATTTTCTATGACAATTCATAACGAGCTTCCTGCTCAAATCCTTACCGCTCAACTTGAAGCACTCAACGATGAAAACTTGAAAAATGAAGCCTTGCGAGGCTTGGATAAACAATTCGAAATCAAACCCGATGGAACTCGATACTTCTCTAACCGGGTGTGGTTACCCAATTTCGGAAACTTGCGAGATTTAGTGATGGCTGAAGCTCACAAATCTCGATACTCTATACATCCTGGTTCTGATAAGATGTATCATGACGTCAAAGGGTTGTATTGGTGGCCTAACATGAAAACTGACATTGCCTTGTACGTCAGTAAATGCCTAACCTGTTCCAAAGTCAAGGCCGAACACCAAAGACCCTCGGGGTTGCTCCAACAACCTGAAATTCCTCAATGGAAATGGGAACAGATTTCCATGGACTTCATTACCAAACTACCGAAAACTTCGAGTGGTTGCGATACCATTTGGGTGATCGTGGATCGTCTCACGAAATCTGCTCATTTTCTGGCCATCAAGGAAACCGACAAGATGGAGCGTCTGACTCGCATCTATGTCAAAGAAATCATCTCGCGACACGGTGTACCTATCTCGATCATCTCGGATAGGGACAACCGTTTTACTTCTAACTTTTGGCAATCGCTACAAAAATCTCTTGGTACTCGTCTGGATATGAGTACTGCTTATCACCCGCAAACCGATGGCCAAAGCGAGCGAACTATTCAAACACTGGAGGATATGCTACGAGCCTGCGTAGTTGACTTCGGTACTTCTTGGGAAAATCACTTACCGTTGTGCGAGTTTTCGTACAACAACAGTTACCATACCAGCATAAAGGCTGCACCCTTCGAGGCACTTTACGGGCGTAAATGCCGATCACCTATCTGTTGGACTGAGTTAGGAGATTCCCAACTCACGGGTCCAGAAATCATTCAGGAAACTACTGAGAAAATCATCGGTATTCAAAACCGGCTGAAAGCCGCACGTGATCGTCAGAAAAGCTATGCTGACGTGAGACGCAAACACCTTGAGTTCCAGGTAGGGGACAAGGTACTTCTCAAAGTGGCACCGTGGAAGGGTGTCATTCGATTCGGAAAGCGAGGCAAACTAAATCCTAGGTACATCGGACCATTCGAAATCCTGGAAAGGATTGGTCCAGTGGCATACCGCCTGCAACTTCCTGCTGAACTTAGCAGCGTACACAACACATTCCACATTTCTAACTTGAAGAAATGTCTGTCTGACGAGACACTGATTATACCGCTCGACGAAATTCAAATCGATGATAAACTTCATTTTGTCGAGGAACCTATGGAAATCATGGACCGCGAGGTCAAGCGTTTGAAACAGAGTCGTATTCCCATCGTAAAGGTCAGGTGGAATTCTAGGCGCGGCCCTGAGTTCACCTGGGAACGGGAAGACCAAATACGATAGAAATATCCACATCTCTTCCCAGTTAACGCACCGTCCGTGCACTCAAGCTAATTTCGGGACGAAATTTCTTTAACAAGGGGAGAATGTAACACCTGCATAATTAGGATAATTAATTATGCCAAATTGTTTGTAACTAGTTGTAATTAGTATGTAATAGGACTAATTACAGGCTCTATTTGTATGTATATATAAGGTGAATCATATATATGTGTGTGTACTTACGCGATTCGGATAAATCGTGCGAATTAACCGGACGGAGTCCGACACAGTTTACTTGGACGTTGGTGACAGAAATCTACTTAAATAATGAGAACGTATTTTATTATATAAAATACGCAACCGAACGAGCATTATTTATATATTATCGTGACGACATTTTAACTAACGCAACAAAATGTAATAAACGCGACTTAATAATTAAAATATTGCGACAAATGTTTTACTATTAATTTCAAAGTATTTTTATTTAAATACTTTAGTTACATTTTAAAAATATAAACGTTCGGCTAAATATTAAAAACTAGTGATTAAACGATTAGGACACGGAGTCAACACTGTGTTTTGGGGAGTATTTTCCCCTCTTTCCTTGATGGATCAGCCATCAACCCCACCCCACCCCAAATTTCTCTTTCATTTTCATTTCTACCAAAAACACACAAACACATAAACTCTCTCAACCTCAATTCACACCCAAATTTCGGAATCAAATCCCGATCACGAAAATTACATATTCGGAATCACCATCACGAGTGGAGCAAGAATATCAAGACCGTTTTCATCATCTCATCCTCCATTTAGCTCGATTTGCAAAAGTAAGAAATTTCTAAAACCTTAGATCTATTCAATTTGGTGTAGTGTTTTGATGTTTTGAAGTGTACACAACTTAGATATAACCTAATACATGTAGAATACACGATTTTATAGCTTAAAAATGGGTTAGATTTGCGTTTTTGGTCGGAAATTCTTGAAACCCGAAAGTTTCTGGGCTGGTGTTCATACATGCGACACAAGCCTTGTGTCGCATGCTATGTCGCATAAACCCGTTTATGTCGCACCTTGTGTCGTACTGATCCTTTAGTGTCGTAATCTTTGCGACACAATATTGTGTCGCACTCTATGTCGCATACTATGTCGTATTTTATACGACACAACCGTTATGTCGCTATTGAATTAGCATCGCAAGCTTTTTGCGACACAACCACTGTGTCGCAGGGCTCTTGTGTCGCATCCTTCATGCGACACAACCTTTGTGTCGCATTACAACTTTAGTGTCGCAGATTGTGTCGCAAAAACACAGAAAACCAGATTTTTTTTAAAGTCAAAGTTACTGTACAAAAAAGTCAAATTTTACTGTAGCAGTACTGTAGCAAATCTACTGTAGCAAATCTACTGTAGCAAAGTCAACAATTTAGAATTTTTGCTACAAACCGTCACCAACGGGCCAAACATGTTTTCCAACAAACAAACAATTACAAACATACGGACAAACACTGGATATACTAGTTGTGTACAACTAAACGAAACGTCTCGTGAGACACATACTTACATAACTTCATATGATTAGGCATTTGAAGGTTACGGGTTCAGAGAACCTACCTGCTTTACTTACTTACTTACATTTGCGGGATTGCAAATACTGGTTTACGATTTCTGGATTGAAATTGCTGATTTTACGCCTGAGGGCATTACTGATGAAAGCTCGTGTTCAAAGATGATATTACTTACAAACCTGTGAGATTCACCAACCTTTTGGTTGACACTTTTTAGCATGTTTTCTCAGGTACCCGGATGGAGTAGGATTACTCCAGGACTTTAGCTAGAGTCGCATGATTTCAACACAACTGCATTTACGGAGATTCTTAGCATTATCTTTTGTATATTACGATTATGTAATAGAATCTCCCGCTATACACGTGGACTCTAGGGGAAACTACATTTTGTATACGAAAACACTAAGTTTTCAAACATCATATCTATGGAATGTAACTAATTTACAAACGTTGCATATAGACGTCGTTTACTTTATCTTTGTGCTGTGATATTTGATTAGTAACACCCCAAATTATGCTTCCGCAAAACACTGAATTTCGGGGGTGTTACACGGTGCCAAATACTTTTTCGTCTGTACGCCACCTTTTTCGTCCGGTACACGTATCGCGGGCGCTTTTTGGCTAAAATGAGCCTAACTTCGCTTTCGTGAGCCGAATTTCAACTATAAATATACCATTGGATTCGTTTTTCAAAAACACACATTCCTAGACTAGTTATTCTCTCCAATTCTCAACTTTTAAAATTTTCTTTTTTTGATTAGTTTAATTAATTGGGCTAGCCAATTAGTTAATTAAAAAGGAGTAATTATCCTTGTACGGAGGTGTTCCGGGACGCATTTTAGCCGCGAGTTATTGTACACTTTATCAGGTTTTAATCTATTTTCTTTTGTTATTTTAATTTATGTTCATCGTTTATTTTCAATATTTAATTATGTTTATCATATTTGCCATGATTAGCTGAATAACTCACTTGTCTGCTATGATAGTCGTTTAGGGAACATTTAAAAAAAAAAGGTAATAAACTGTATGTTACGTAGCTTTGGATAACTTAAATTATGAATAGATGTAGGAGTTAAATCTTTATCTACCTAACTCATGTTGTGACTAAAACCTTATCCAAAAATGAACGTAGCTAACTCATAGGGTACAGGTCACTTAGTTATACTATGTTAGATTGAATCATTGAGCTCGGCATGGCCGGTGTTCTCTAGACTGAAAACAAGATCTAAGAGACACGGAATATGGGAATAGAGGTAGATTAAGATTAAATTCAAACAGGAAATACTTTTGAGACAATTTTCAAAGTATTTGCGACCTAGTTAACACTTTTACCCGCCTAAAAACCAAACATCATTTTGATTATCTTATTGCATGTTTTTGTTTGATTGTTGCTTTAGGATTATCATAATAGTACAACATAAAAGGCTTAAATTATCGTGAAATAATGTGACGGCCCCTATTCAACTGTTCTTCGATATAGTACTGGAAACGCTTTAAACGGAGTACAAATGTATGGAAGTCGGGAACGACCGAAGGTAGTTACCTTACGAATCGATCATTAAAATCAAATGTGTTGCTTAGGTTTCTATTCATAAATTAAATTATCCCTGCTATCTTGCATACTTGAGTAGTGTTGATGATTTGTACGAATAAAGTGATGACATATTGTTTGACCTCTTAGACCAGTTATTTCAACTTATTTCGGCGAGGGTAAACCCGTATATAATACTATTAATTCAATAGACTATGCCATGATTTGGACATCTCTGACGACCGAGATTAGGGGATAGGATTAGAGATTAACTGTCAAATAATGTGGCCGTGCATTTGAGAGAACTTTCGGTGTACGTGTCAATGTATTCTGCAATCCACGTGACATTCCTTCTGCCTGATTATGGACACCTGCACGTCAGTCCGATGGAAGGACTGTAGCAACAACTCACATTAACTTACAAACTCATCCACACTAGATCTCTTCACATTTAAATTCCCCTGAACCATTTCATAGTAGACAATCGCTTTAATTGCCGAACGCCCGAAGTAACCTCCACTTTTATTTACTTTTACGTTTTATTTAGTAGATTAGAAAACTCAGACCAACCAACCTTTTTATCCCAGCTAAATACACAAAAGTTTCTAAACCTCCCTATTTTCAATTTGCCGCGCTTTGAAGAACGATCCTAGGTCATGCTTACCCTTGCTAGCCCTTATAGATTAGCGAACATAGTAACCCTAAGCCCCAGCCTTATAAATTTAAAACCCACTGCCGTGCCCACGTCGCCATCAGAAATATCAACGACCGGTGCATGGTACATCAGTGATGACATGCAAAAATTGTTGAGAAAAGGGCCACTACAAAGCCAGTTGTAACAAACCAAAAATAGATCCACCACCAAGGGTTAGTAGGGGTGGTGTAAGTGCAGGAAGAGGTATGGGTAGAGGTGAATCTAGTGCTGCTGATAGCGGAAGATGTAGAGGAATGGGTGGTAGAGGAAGATGTATAATAAGTGAAGATGTGAATGCAGTGCCAGGGCCTAGGAATGGGGTTCAAGTGGTGTTAAGAGCGGGTGAAGCAATGGTGGGAAATACAAAGTTAGGAGAGGTGGCAAATTTAATTAGGTAACATATTTAATATAACATAATATATTTCATAACTTTATTCTAATTAACTTAATTGCTTTCTATGCAACTTACAGCCAAGCACTACAAGATGCTCCTGTCAATGAAGTATCAGCTTCCAATAATGAATCAGTGGAATAACAGATTACTCAACAACGTCAAGTCCAAGAAAGGACTGCTGCTAGTATTTACTTTGATGAGATGGTGGAGTCACAGAATAATAAAAGAAGAAAATCTAAAAGAATTTCTATGTAGTGGAATGGTTGTAAAACTGAAAACAAGAACCGGTTTAAGTGCATATAAGCCGTTTGAGTTGATGATAATGAAGGTGGCTCTTTAGAACTGGTTTAATTGCAGATAAGCCGGTTGAGTTGAAAAATGATAATGAAGGTATATATGGGAAGTAGCAGTTGAGGTGGATATAAATTTTATTTGTTGTAGTGAATACATTTATGTATGTAAAAGTTTTATGTTAATGGTTTGACTTTTGGATTGTCATGTTAGGTTTATGTGTATGTTAATGGTAATTTAATAGCAGTTTAGGTGGATCTCCATTCAAAACAACTATGTATGTAATGGCTTTTGAAGTATGGATGTTACCACTTGCCAATTGCTTTTAATATCTTATTGTGTAAATGGTATCATTAACTGAATGTATTGTTTTTAACAAAAAAGCTAAAGTTAAAATGGCCAAAAGCTACTTTTTGTTTGATCAAAACCTGCACAATGGTACAACACAGTGGCATGGTCAAAAGCTAGAATTGCTTTGGCATAAACATTTTAATGGTATATGTTTGCGAATTTATTATAAGTAGTGTCTCCAACTTGTATTAAACAAAGGCACAATAAATAAACAAAGAAAAACAACACCTACCATTTATAAACTTCATAATCTTGCAACCCATTAGCATACAAGTTGAAGCAGAGTACACTGCTGCACTAAATCAACTGTATTGACTACATCCAAAACAAAGCCATTCATTGCTATTCCAACTACAATTACACCTAAACAAATGCTCCAACTACTTCATTCAATACTGCATTCACTAACTCAGAACAACATCATCACTACAATTATAACCACGAGTGGAATTGACAATTTCAAGTAAAAACCAGCCTTTGCTCTGTTCTTAATCACCTCAGCCTCCAAATTAACACATTGATCTATACCTCATTATCTGCTTGAAAGAGTCTCGTTGGTCTTGATTCAAACAAGCATAGAGCTCAAACAAGTTACTTTTGTACCACTCGTTCTCTAATTCATCATCTAACAAATGAAAGGCATTGCATTTTTTCCCATAGTTACTGCAAAATAATAAGATAATTTCAGAAATATTAACACTTTAACATTAATTTGAATAAAACACTTTGTTTTACCATGAAATTTGGGCACCCCAAGAAACGTCGAGCAGGATTCGTGCTAGTCCAAGACGTACACTTCTGTAGAGGTAACGGAATTTCACACCCACGTAACCCCCTTTTATTTCTTGATCGACTTGATGAAGACGAACCGGATGAAATCGACGACATGCTTTCTCTCCAAATTTAAGTTTTAGATTTGGATAAAATGGTGAAATTCTTTATAAATTGAAAAGGGTTATGACGTGGAAGCCACATGTATAAAGGGTTATGACGTTGTTTAAATGAGCTGACACGTCAACATTTTCTAACGGTAGCACGTAAAAAAACATGATGATGGTGACATTGGGACAAAATTTGAAAGTATATATGTTGACTTTGGTAATAAAAAGGGTGCGTTGGTGACATTGGAAAAAAAATGAAAGTAGGTTGGTGATACAGTCCATAAAACCCAATAATATTAAGGGTGCAAGACATTAGTAAGATACAAGTGACATAAAAATGATCATTTTCACATTTTGTGTGTGCCCCTAGTTTTGGGAAAAGCAATATGTACACGTGGGATTCTCCTACGATAAAGATACTAACTTGCTATTATTCTTCAAATGACAATCTAAAAATAATTAACCAGAAACATTGAGGACTATAATAGTTATCCACCAAAAAACTTTAAACTACTCCTACTGATCAAATCGATTAATAGTATTATATAAATTGAGACATATTGAGGGGTTATAGTCATGCTGCAAGATTGCCATGTCCATGGAGAATTGTTGACAACATGGGGCGGCTCTTCATTTAGGTCATGCCCATACGGATATAGGCCATGGTTGTAGCCTGAATTTTAGAATATGTTGTAACTAGTGGACTAGGCTATGCCCATGGTGATAATAGACCATGATCATGACCTGATGCACTTAACACTTACCTGATTTAGCATCATTTTAGACTCAACACTAAACTTTCAAAATCATCACAACACAATATATGGTCTGTTGAGTCACTGGTCGCTGACCAACTCAATAATTACTGATGTGTGTTAAGTAGGCAATTAAAATAATAACAAGTTTTAAAATAAGGAAATACTAAATAATACTATAACACAATACAGGCAAGAATAACCCGTTCGTATAATATAGCTTTATAAGTAAATCCAGGTATCGAACACAGGGAAGGTGGAATCTTTAAATTAATCCCTAAACTAATTTTACAATATTTACAATTAATATTACAGATAAAAATGGGGTACGTTTTAGTTCCGTGTGAACTTATATTTATTTTGATACAGGATTAGGATAACTAAAGTAATTGAAGTAATTAAGAGACAACTAAGGTAAATTAGGTAGATTGGAGATAAATTTATCTAAACTAGCCATGTTATATTCAAATTCTCTTATATGTTTACTTTTGTCAGCTAATTGATTCTATGTTAAAATATAAAAGTGGATATCCTCCTTGGTCGGGTTTAAGTATCCTGGATAGCCTCCTATGGTCGAGTTTAAGTATCCTTTATGAAGCTCTTCAACGTATATTAAGGTTAACTAACTTCGGGGTCTCGAATGTTATTATCTAATCAATTATAGTTTAATCCAGTAATAATTATAACCTATCACACAGTCAGGGTATTTAAGTTATAATCAAAACATAAACCTAAATTATTAATCAATGCATACAAGTACTCACTTCCATATGATCTCATAATCATATAATCAATATAGATATAACCTTAACAACATTCATAAAATCAATCAACATAAACATATAATCAAATTATCATATAAACATTATTCATTTAAACAAATATGTTAAAGAACAATCAATATTCAATAAGAAATCAAGATCTAAACATAAACATAAGTAAAAGATCTAGAATCGAACCAAGAAAACCGAATTATTCTTCGTTAGGGTTGCAAGTCCTCAATACCTAGCCTCATAGCCTCCAAATTCAACCTAGAGTCGTTCCTTAACCCTTACAATCGACTTTTGCTTTTTAAATTCGTATATGGTATAATCTGGCCGAAGCCTCTATTTATAGTTTTTCTGAACCGCCAGTCCAACCGCCGGTTGTAGTACTTGCTCCCCAAGTCAAAGTCCGCGATCTGCACCGCCTTAGAATATTATATTCAACCGCCTGTTGAGTCCTCTTTCCAGAATATTCTAAATTCGGGCCGGGCTTCACTTTTGGGCTTTTAATCTTCTTGATCCGTTTTTCTTCATTCTCAAGGCCCAATTAACTTTATTCTTTGGGTTTAGTCTTTAACTCAGGTCCAAATATCTTCAATCTTCAGTCTTTTCTTCATTTTCATCTTTTTAAAACTCTTTTCTCATTCTTTTTTCATTTGAATACTTTTATACCTATATTGCAAATATAAACAAATTAAGTATCTAAATCAACATAAATGCAATAAAAGACATATAAAATGTAAGGATTATTAATATATAAATATAGCATTATTTAATGTTATCAATTACAAACTCGATGAAGGAAATGATTAAGTCAAAGCTGCTGTTGCTGAAGATTGTACTCACTGGTCGTTGTTCATACTACTCAAGGAAACTGATATGCTGAGGAAGATTAAAACTCAACTTGGTGTGTCGCTGACTGTAAGACTAGCAGCGAGAGTTTTACCTCTTCAAGTGAATAAAGGCAAAAGTCACTGCCCTAATAAAAGCTAGTTGCTGATGATATATAATTCAATTCATTCTACAAGAGCACGATAGCTCGCAGTGAGTGAGGAGGATTATTACATCATCATCAACTACATCAATAAAGTTTCTTTACAAGTACAAGTCGCTCTTCATATGTACGTCAGCAAGTGTTCCTCGTACTTAAAAATATCTTAGGAATTACGTGGCAGCAAGTGATTGGTTTTAAGGAAGAAGAGATATTTGCGGTAACAGAATTGGGACCCGCAGAATGTCGGTTTATCAGAGATCAAGTCAATCAAGCAGTGACACGTGTCATTCTAGATCCTATTTTATAGGAGATATTTATGGGATACTTGTAGTATATATAGAGTAGTACGCTGTACTTAGAAACTTGCCGTTGTGTACGTGTTAATTACTTGTGTGTTCAGTGAGTAGTCTGTCTAAGCACGTACCAGCGATCAGCGAGAGAACAATTAGCATGTTTGTCCACTACTGTTCATCTCTTTGTAATAGTTAGCTTGAGTGTTTGATTTAGATTAGCTTTGGCTAGTCCATTCCGCAATCAACATTCAGTGAATTTTTGTTATAAATAAAATTCACAAGTTAAGCTATTATTGCGTTGTTGTTTTATCTTTGTTTAATTATTCATCATACTCTGTTAGTGTTAATTCGATTAAAAACTTGTTAAGTTAACTTTGATAAACTCATAAAAAGTTTTTAATTGTATTCAACCCCCTTCTACAATTAAACTTTACTTATTGACATTCCAAATCACTAAGCAATAGTGATTCAGGAACTCTCAATTGGTATCAGAGCAGATTTGGTTTAAAATAATTAACCAAATCTGCAATGGAATTCGTAAAGTACAATTGTGTTGTAACACCCGCCAAATTAGGACTAGTAATTAGTGCCTAATCATATGTTAATACATGTAATTAGTTCCTGGTTAGGCTAATTAATGTATCGAATTATATATATTGTTGAATATATACGAAAATGCGATTTGATGAAATCGTACGCAATTTAAATCGAATGTATTTCGATTCAATTTAATACGGACGTTGGTGATCAACTTTATTAAATAACGCTTTTATGTCAAAAAATATTATTTTGATAATATTTCGTATTCATTCGTATCGTACAAACCAAACTTACACGATTTAAAACATTAAACCGCGCAAACTAAATAAACAAACTTATATTTTATAACTACAATATAAATTAAATTGTAAAATATTTAAATAAAACATCGCGTAATAAATTGTATTTTGAACTTATAATTAAAATGTAAGTTATTATTTAACGTTAAATGACGGAGCAAACGAACACCACACGGGACGCGGGGCGAAAAACTGGAAAAGTGGGGATAACCCCACCTCCCATTTTCTTTCTTCATTTTATCTTCTTTCTTCACTCTCTCTCTCTTTACTTTTCTCTCTAAACAAACAAACCACCAATCCACCTAAATCGCAAAATACTACGACCAAACGCAACCGGATCATAAATATTTTTAGAGATTCACGACCACCTCGCGACGATCTACAACGCTACCTTTCCGGATTTTCATTTCGGTAAATTGTAAGTTTCCGACAAAATCCCGAAATCACTCGATTCTTAGTATTTTTCACTTGTGGTTGTTTATATAACATATATATGTCCATTACTAAGTATATAACACGATTTCATAGCTTAAAAACGAGTTTAAAACGGATTTTTGGTCGGAATTAACGTTGACAGCCGGATTTCTGGGCTGGTGTTCATCCATGCGACACAAGCCTTGTGTCGCATGTTGTGTCGTATTTTACCCTTAGTGTCGCACGTTATGTCGTATTTCCCATGTTATGTCGCATAAAATCCCTTGTGTCGTACCTTATGTCGTACCAAAGATTTAGTGTCGCAAATCTTGCGACACAACCACTATGTCGCATACCCCATACGACACAATCACTATGTCGCTGTTTAATCAGCATTTCGCATCCATGCGACACAACTCTTGTGTCGTATGGACATTGTGTCGCACTCCTATGCGACACAACCTTTGTGTCGCATAATCCATTTAGTGTCGCATGATTGTGTCGCATAAAACAGCAGGTTTTCAAATCTCAATTTCACTAAGTGTTGGAACTATATAACCTCAAACCCTTATACGATACGACTTATAAAACACTTCGGGATACACTTTTAAGTGCAAAACGCCAATTACAAAATAATAATACTTAAAGTTTATTATTCCAAACCCATCACCAATGGGCCGTACACATTTTCAAACGCTTAACGAATCAACCAAATCGAAGTAATTTGGACATATATAGTTGTGTAACAACTACAAGGGTGATCTTTTGAGATACCCAATCATGATTATAACCATCGCGTGTCGTGGATACCCTCAGGTTACAAGTCGTTGGACTTCATTATTCGCTAATCAACTTACGTTTGTTTAAACGCTCTCAGACTCAGGTGAGTCTCATAGCCCCTCTTTTACTGTTTTACTCAGGGGTGTGATATACTGCTCAACTTTTAACATGTGAACGCAAGTACCAACTTTTCATATACTACATGAGTTTTTCGAAACTAATCATTTTAAAGTCCTCCGTCAGCATAGTTGTTAATACGTTGTAGCGTGAATATTAGTATATGGTACCATATAGGATTGACCCACCTCGTTCGGGTTAGCAAGCACTAACCGGGTAAACGAACGTACTAATATTTAGGAAGACGAATGTTGATTAGGCATTCGTGGAGGCACCTCGCCCGGAATTCTCTATAGGGGACCCGGCCCTCGAGTTAAGCTCAACTATGTGCTCATGGCTGTATACACGATGATTATCATTTAATTGCTGGATGCAATTCATTATTTAATTGCTGGATGCAATTCATTATTTAATTGCTGGATGCAATTCATTATTTAAATCTTGCGGTTCATACGATATTACTTGATTTCAAACCTGTGAGCTCACCAGCTTTATAGCTGACCTTTTAGCATATATCGCAGGTACCCAGCAGTAGGATGTTTCTGCTTCAGGATTTAGCTCGAGTCAGCATACAGACGATTGAGATTTTCTTGCATTAGTATATTTTGTATAAGTACTTATGTACTGAAATCTCATTATATTTAACTCGAGCTATGTAAAGCTTTAAATGTTGTAAACATTTCAATTATCAATATATTTTGTTAAAACGACGCATATAGAGTCGTTTGCTATTTATCTTTGTGCTTTGTTATTGATTAGTAACACCCAAATCAAGCTTTCGCAAATCATTAAATTTGGGGGTGTTACAGATTGGTATCAGAGCCTAAGGTTATAGTGAACTAGGTTGCATTTAGTGAGCCAAGACTATGACCATTAGGCAGTATTCCTTATTAGGTATGACTGGTTCAGGGATTACAACATACGAGTTTAATTTAACATAGCCTGATCAACTATGTACAATTAAGCAAAGATGATGTAAGATCTGAAAGTAGTTATGGCTGAACAGGATACAATAGAAGACTCTGACCTCGAGAGAACCGAGACTCAAACATGTTTATGCTAGACACTCAATAGGCTATATTATATAGGAGCTATATGAATATAGGCCTCAATCTTACTAACGCTTTGTCTCAGAAATGGCAAACATCCCATCAAATTCATCTCGTTCTCCATCCGGGTCGCAGAACCCAAGGGTAGCAAGGAGGAACAACAGGTTGCCTCGAGCTGGCCCGTATCCCACTCACATCGCCTTACCGGCTTTAACTGCTAGGGTAAATCAACACGAGCAGCGACTTCGCACCATGGATGTCGTGTTGCAGGAAACACATGAAAACTGGCGACTTACGTCTCTTGAACGCATAGAACAGGTCTCCGACGACCTTGAAACCACAAACAACAACATGGATGTCCTTCGCAACCAAATTATAGAAATAAGGGTGGAAAATGCCCTTCTACAACAAAGGATGGAAGAATGTGAGCAACGCTCACATGAAGCGGAAGAGTATGCGCGCGGAATAACACAACGACTTGCGCTAGCAGAAGACAACGCCCGACAAGCTAGCAGGCTTGCAAACACTGTGGACCGTCTTGTCACGATGATGGAACAAATTAATCTACGTCAAGACTAGTGTAGTCTTTGTCTTGTAATCTATCATGTAATCTAGTAACTATCTACGCGCTACTCTATAATTCAGTCGGATGTAACAATTCCCGACATCTTTTGTAATACATCTGTAGGATGTAACCTTTGAACTCGTATTAGCTATCAAATATTTCTTGTTGTTCAACTCATATTAATTGCCATAATTCTTTTTCATATTGATGTTATGTATTACCACCTTTATACATGTACATCTGAAATAAATACAATTTTCTTACAAAATCTCATGTATCTTCATTTCTTTTATTGAAGAATTATGCCGCCAAAGACACGACCTTACACAGATGCTCAGATCACGTCACTCATAACCCAGGCTGTTACTGAAGCCTTGGCTCGGAATACCCCACCCAACTCCACAAGAAACAGCGATACCGCTGGAACCTCTGCCGTCAAACCTTGTTCTTACAAGGACTTCCAAAGCTGCAAACCCTCGAGCTTCAAGGGTCCTGAAGGAGCCATCGGACTGATCAGATGGTTCGAGAAAATGGAAACTGTTTTCCGTGTTAGTAAATGCGCGGAGAACGACAAAGTAAACTTCGCCACCTGCTCTCTTGAAGATGATGCCCACTCTTGGTGGAATTCATATACCCAATCAGTGGGTGCTGACATTGCCTACCAACTCACTTGGGAGGAATTGAAGGCAAAACTCACTGCCAAATACTGCTCTATCGCCAAACTCCAAAAGCTAGATGAGGAGTTCTGGAACTTAAAGGTTCAGGGTGGTGATATCGATGGTTATACCACCAGGTTTCAACAACTAGCTGCCCTCCGCCCAGCTATGGTTAGCACTGAACCTGATAAAATCAGGAAGTACACCCTTGGTCTCCCTGATCCTGTTCGGGGACATGTCATCTCTTCAAAACCAACCACCATTGACGGTGCGATCCTATTGGCCCAAGACCTAATGTCCATGAGCCAAGATTCAGAACCACCCACTTCATCCTCCCATAACAACAAACGCAAGTGGTCTGACTACCACAACAACCCCTCCAACCAACAAAACAAGAAACCCGACACCATCAAAGCTTACAACACCACCACTGACATCATCCGGGGCTACACTGGGAGCAAACCTTATTGTTCCAAGTGCAGTCGCCACCATGAAGGTTCCTGTGGTCCCTTTTGCAACAACTGCAAGAGGTACGGCCACCTCACAAAAGATTGCCGCTCTCCTACCAACAACAATTCCAACAACAACACCAGACCACCCAAAGTATGCTTTGAGTGTGGGAAACCTGGGCATTTCAGGGACTCGTGCCCAAAACTGAAGAACAACAACAACAACAACAACCGCAACAACACTCGCAGCAGAGCTTTTGTCATCAAATCTGGGGACGCCCGCCAAGACCCGAATGTGGTCTCGGGTATGTTCCTCCTCAACAACTTAACTGCTTCCGTTCTATTTGATACTGGTGCTGATAGAAGCTTTATCTCCGATGATTTTTGCCCATTACTTGACATCACTCCTGTTGCCTTAGATGTTAAGTACACTGTAGAGCTAGCAAATGGAAAACTTGTAGAAACCACCAGTGTGATACCTAATTGCACTTTAAACCTAGCTGACGAAACCTTTTCGATCGACCTTATACCCATTGAAATCGGAAGTTTCGACGTCATTATCGGAATGGACTGGTTGTCCAAGCATCGAGCTGAAATCGTTTGTCATGATAAAATCGTCCGTATCCCACTCGCCGTTGGTGGAACCTTGATCATACAGGGGGAGACCGGTGGGACGGGACTCAATATAATCTCCTTCTTAAAAACCCGAAAATTTCTGAGAAAGGGTTACCCCGCAATACTTGCACACATCACAGAGAAGAAGTCGGAGGAGAAGCGACTTGAGGATGTGCCAATTGTTAGAGACTTTCCCGAAGTCTTTCCGGAAGAATTACCTGGTCTACCTCCGCTTAGACAGGTTGAGTTCTCGATTGATCTCGTGCCGGGTGCCGCACCGGTGGCCCGCGCACCATACCGTTTAGCCCCATCCGAACTTCAGGAGTTGTCCTCTCAGTTACAGGAACTTCTGGATCGAGGATTCATTAGACCGAGTTCTTCACCTTGGGGAGCTCCGGTCTTATTTGTCAAAAAGAAGGACGGTTCATTCCGAATGTGCATCGACTACCGAGAATTGAACAAATTGACCGTCAAAAACCGATACCCACTTCCTCGCATTGATGATCTATTCGACCAACTTCAGGGTTCAAGTTTTTACTCAAAAATCGATCTGCGATCAGTTTATCATCAATTACGAGTTTGCGACACCGATATTCCAAAAACTGCTTTCAGAACTCGTTACGGGCACTACGAATTCCAAGTGATGCCCTTTGGTCTAACCAACGCACCGGCTGTATTCATGGACCTCATGAACCGGGTGTGCAAACCTTACCTCGACAAGTTTGTCATTGTCTTTATCGATGACATACTCATTTACTCGCGCAACGAGCAAGAACATGCGCAACACCTCAAAACCATCCTTGAACTACTTAGACACGAGGAGCTTTATGCTAAATTCTCTAAGTGTGAGTTCTGGATCCAAACTGTTCAATTTCTTGGTCACGTGATCGACAGTCAGGGAATTCACGTTGACCCATCAAAGATCGAGGCTATCAAAGACTGGCAAGCACCCACCTCTGCAACTGAAGTACGACAATTCTTGGGTCTTGCTGGGTATTATCGACGATTTATCGAAAATTTCTCTAAAATAGCTCAACCACTTACGGTACTGACTCAGAAGGACAGAAGGTTCGATTGGACCGAAAAACAAGAGTCAGCGTTCCAACTTTTGAAACAAAAGCTTTGCAGTGCTCCAATTCTATCCTTACCCGAAGGCACCGATGACTTAGTGGTATACTGCGATGCTTCTCACCAAGGTCTTGGTTGCGTGCTTATGCAACGAGACAAGGTCATTGCTTATGCCTCACGACAGCTGAAAATTCATGAAAAGAACTACACCACTCACGATCTCGAACTTGGAGCTGTCATTTTTGCTCTAAAAATCTGGAGACATTATCTCTACGGCACTAAGTGCACCATCTTTACCGATCACAAAAGTCTCCAACATATCTTCGATCAGAAGGATCTCAATATGAGGCAACGTCGATGGGTCGAGTTGCTTACCGATTACGATTGCGAGATCAAGTACCATCCAGGGAAGGCTAATGTTGTAGCCGATGCCCTCAGTCGAAAGGAACGATCAAAACCACTTCGAGTCCGAGCCCTCAGTATGACCATTCATAACGATCTTACCATTCAAATTCATACCGCTCAGATCGAAGCCCTGAAATCTGAAAACATCAAAGATGAAGCCTTGCGGGGTATTGACAAACAATTCGAAATCAGACCTAACGGGATTAGGTATTTCTCAAACCGAATCTGGTTGCCTAGTTTTGGGAACTTAAGAGACTTGGTGATGGACGAGGCTCACAGGTCTAAATATTCTATTCATCCGGGATCCGATAAGATGTACCACGGTATCAAGGAATTTTATTGGTGGCCAAACATGAAAGCCGAAATCGCCACTTATGTCAGCAAGTGTCTTACTTGCTCGAAAGTCAAAACCGAACATCAGAAACCACCTGGTTCACTCCAACAACCTGAAATCCCTGAATGGAAATGGGAACAAATTGCCATGGATTTCATAACCAAACTACCCAAGTCGGCGAGCGGTTGCGATACCATTTGGGTGATCGTCGATCGTCTCACCAAATCTGCTCACTTCCTGGCAATCAAAGAAAGCGATAAAATGGAACGCCTTACATAAATCTACATCAAGGAAATCGTTTCTCATCACGGTGTTCCGATCTCGATCATCTCTGACAGGGATGCCCGTTTCACCTCTCACTTTTGGCAATCACTTCAAAAAGCATTGGGTACCCGTCTCGATATGAGTACCGCGTACCATCCTCAAACCGATGGCCAAAGTGAACGAACCATTCAAACACTGGAAGACATGCTACGAGCCTGCGTAGTTGATTTCGGTACAAACTAGGAAAGACATCTACCGTTGTGCGAATTTTCGTACAATAACAGTTATCACGCCAGCATTAAGGCTGCACCTTTTGAGGCACTGTACGGTCGTAAGTGCCGATCACCGATCTGTTGGACTGAGGTGGGAGATAGTCAACTCACTGGTCCTGAACTCATACACGCCACCACTGAGAAAATTGTGGAAATCCAAAACAGACTCAAAGCCGCACGTGATCGTCAGAAAAGTTATGCTGACGTGAGACGCAAACCACTCGAGTTCCAAGTTGGGGATCGAGTTCTCTTAAAAGTATCGCCTTGGAAAGGCGTCATCCGTTTTGGCAAACGCGGGAAGTTGAATCCCAGATACATAGGACCTTTTGAAATCCTCGAACGGATTGGCCCCGTAGCTTATCGATTGCAGCTGCCATCCGAACTCAGCAGCGTGCACCCTACTTTTCATATTTCAAATTTGAAGAAGTGTCTGTCTGATGAGACACTTATTATTCCATTAGATGAAATTCGTGTTGACGATAAACTTCATTTCGTTGAGGAACCCGCTGAAATTATGGACCGTGAGGTCAAACAACTGAAACAAAGTCGTATTCCCATCGTCAAGGTCAGATGGAATTCGCGGCGTGGTCCGGAATTCACCTAGGAACGGGAAGACCAAATGCGACTCAAATATCCTCAACTATTCACTGATTCCACATCAAACACGACTGCGAGCTAAATTTCGGGACGAAATTCTTCTAACAGGGGGAGAATGTAACACCCGCCAAATTAGGACTAGTAATTAGTGCCTAATCATATGTTAATACATGTAATTAGTTCCTGGTTAGGCTAATTAATGTATCGAATTATATATATTGTTGAATATATACGAAAATGCGATTTGATGAAATCGTACGCAATTTAAATCGAATGTATTTCGATTCAATTTAATACGGACGTTGGTGATCAACTTTATTAAATAACGCTTTTATGTCAAAAAATATTATTTTGATAATATTTCGTATTCATTCGTATCGTACAAACCAAACTTACACGATTTAAAACATTAAACCGCGCAAACTAAATAAACAAACTTATATTTTATAACTACAATATAAATTAAATTGTAAAATATTTAAATAAAACATCGCGTAATAAATTGTATTTTGAACTTATAATTAAAATGTAAATTATTATTTAACGTTAAATGACGGAGCAAACGAACACCACACGGGACGCGGGGCGAAAAACTGGAAAAGTGGGGATAACCCCACCTCCCATTTTCTTTCTTCATTTTATCTTCTTTCTTCACTCTCTCTCTCTTTACTTTTCTCTCTAAACAAACAAACCACCAATCCACCTAAATCGCAAAATACTACGACCAAACGCAACCGGATCATAAATATTTTTAGAGATTCACGACCACCTCGCGACGATCTACAACGCTACCTTTCCGGATTTTCATTTCGGTAAATTGTAAGTTTCCGACAAAATCCCGAAATCACTCGATTCTTAGTATTTTTCACTTGTGGTTGTTTATATAACATATATATGTCCATTACTAAGTATATAACACGATTTCATAGCTTAAAAACGAGTTTAAAACGGATTTTTGGTCGGAATTAACGTTGACAGCCGGATTTCTGGGCTGGTGTTCATCCATGCGACACAAGCCTTGTGTCGCATGTTGTGTCGTATTTTACCCTTAGTGTCGCACGTTATGTCGTATTTCCCATGTTATGTCGCATAAAATCCCTTGTGTCGTACCTTATGTCGTACCAAAGATTTAGTGTCGCAAATCTTGCGACACAACCACTATGTCGCATACCCCATACGACACAATCACTATGTCGCTGTTTAATCAGCATTTCGCATCCATGCGACACAACTCTTGTGTCGTATGGACATTGTGTCGCACTCCTATGCGACACAACCTTTGTGTCACATAATCCATTTAGTGTCGCATGATTGTGTCGCATAAAACAGCAGGTTTTCAAATCTCAATTTCACTAAGTGTTGGAACTATATAACCTCAAACCCTTATACGATACAACTTATAAAACACTTCGGGACACACTTTTAAGTGCAAAACGCCAATTACAAAATAATAATACTTAAAGTTTATTATTCCAAACCCATCACCAACGGGCCGTACACATTTTCAAACGCTTAACGAATCAACCAAATCGAAGTAATTTGGACATATATAGTTGTGTAACAACTACAAGGGTGATCTTTTGAGATACCCAATCATGATTATAACCATCGCGTGTCGTGGACACCCTCAGGTTACAAGTCGTTGGACTTCATTATTCGCTAATCAACTTACGTTTGTTTAAACGCTCTCAGACTCAGGTGAGTCTCATAGCCCCTCTTTTACTGTTTTACTCAGGGGTGTGATATACTGCTCAACTTTTAACATGTGAACGCAAGTACCAACTTTTCATATACTACATGAGTTTTTCGAAACTAATCATTTTAAAGTCCTCCGTCAGCATAGTTGTTAATACGTTGTAGCGTGAATATTAGTATATGGTACCATATAGGATTGACCCACCTCGTTCGGGTTAGCAAGCACTAACCGGGTAAACGAACGTACTAATATTTGGGAAGACGAATGTTGATTAGGCATTCGTGGAGGCACCTCGCCCGGAATTCTCTATAGGGGACCCGGCCCTCGAGTTAAGCTCAACTATGTGCTCATGGCTGTATACACGATGATTATCATTTAATTGCTGGATGCAATTCATTATTTAATTGCTGGATGCAATTCATTATTTAATTGCTGGATGCAATTCATTATTTAAATCTTGCGGTTCATACGATATTACTTGATTTCAAACCTGTGAGCTCACCAGCTTTATAGCTGACCTTTTAGCATATATCGCAGGTACCCAGCAGTAGGATGTTTCTGCTTCAGGATTTAGCTCGAGTCAGCATACAGACGATTGAGATTTTCTTGCATTAGTATATTTTGTATAAGTACTTATGTACTGAAATCTCATTATATTTAACTCGAGCTATGTAAAGCTTTAAATGTTGTAAACATTTCAATTATCAATATATTTTGTTAAAACGACGCATATAGAGTCGTTTGCTATTTATCTTTGTGCTTTGTTATTGATTAGTAACACCCAAATCAAGCTTCCGCAAATCATTAAATTTGGGGGTGTTACATGTGTTGACTCTGAGTATCAAAAGGGAAATGGTTCTACTACCAAACCTCCAGCGTTTGATCCCTCTAGGATTGAGACCTGGATGTCCCGGATGATGATGTTTTTAGATTTTGTTGATGATCGTCTCTGTAACATTATAACCAATGGTCCTCACATCCCTACCACTATTATTTCTGCTGTTGCTGCTACAGCAACTACTCCGGCTATACCAGAAGTGGTTGTGCCTAAGAGAGAGGAACAATGGTCAGATGAGGACAAGAGGTTAATAAGGTTAGATAAACAAGCTAAAATCTACATATGCATGGCACTTCCTGATGAAGTGTTTGAATCAATTAGGCTTTGCAAAACTGCTAAAGATATGTGGGACACCCTAAGGAATATATATATTGGTACTCCTGATATTATTCGCTGCAGGGAAGTAAATCTCACTCGCCAGTATGAGTTGTTCGCAATGGAACCCAACGAGTCCTTGTCTTCTACTTATACCAGATATCAGTCACTGATGAACAAAATGGAAAAGGCTGGTATAGGCAAAGAGCAGAGATTTGTTGTTGAAAAGTTTCTGGAACTTTTACCGAGAAAAATCTGGGGAACCATTGCTACCTGCACAAGACAGAGGAATGATTATACAATGTTGAATCTTACTCAAGTTTATGGCATCTTACTCAACTAGGAGCAGTCTGAAAAGCAAGCTGATCAAAGTGAGCATATTCGTGCAACACTTGGAAGTCAAAAGATCTCGAATGCCCTTGTAGCTGAGCTTGATGAAATTGATCAGAGACAGAAAACAAAAGTCTCAAAGCTAAGCTCAAAGTTGCTGATAGCTGATGATGAAGGTGAAGGGGCTGAAGAACAGTCAGAGTATGAGTATGATGAGGGTCTAGAGAAGCTACAAAGAGACATGGCCATGATGGTTGCAAATTTCAGAAGGAATACCAGATCAAAAAGATTCGCTGGTGCTCCATCTTTTGATAATTTCAAATCAAAAGGTAATTGCCACAAGTGTGGTAAACCTGGTCATTTTGCTGCTGACTATAGATCAAAGTCAATCAACCCAATCCCTGAACCAAAGCCAAGCTTTAAAAATGACAAGTACAACAAGTACAAGTCAAAGTACAAGAAGCTGAAGGCAATGTCCAAATCTGGAAAGAAGAAGGGAAAAGGTTTTGTCGCTGAAGAAGGATCTTTCAGTGACTCTGACTCATCTTCATCATCTAATGAAGAAGAAGCAATGATCTGTTTGGATAAGGATTACTGTCTAATGGCTGATGATGCTGCTTTTCATGAAGACATCAAAGAAGTAGCTCATAAATGTTCAGCATCTGGATGGGATCCTGAAACTCTCTACAAAGTACATTGTTTTAAATCATATTCAGCTAATGAAAAGGACAATGTCTTTGAATCTTTGATAGTTGACTTGTCAAATGCTCAAGACATTCAAAGAAAGCAGAATCATGAGATCAGTGACTTAAAATCTAAGCTCCATGATCAAAATGAAAACATGATGAATGTAAAGAATTTAAAACTAGATCTTGATGCTCAAATACATACAAATCAAGTATGTATTCAAGAGAAAGTAAAATTCGAAACAAAGTTTTTACAACTTAAGAAAGTCATGGAGTCATGGTGCAAGTCTACAGCGAGAGTAAATCAATGTATTAATAATCAAATCCCAAAACAAGCTAGAGCTATTTTGGGAGGTGATTATGAATATGTTGCTTCTCTCGCTGATTCAACAAAAATTGAACCCATCTTTGATTCTGATGAAACCTTTTCAGAAGTTGTTTTTGAACCAATGTCAATCCTCGGTGAGCCAAAACCAAATTATTTCATAAAAAGCATTTTGGTCACTGATAAGGCTGACATACCAAAGATTGTTGGTGAAATAAAAATGTTGAAAAACAGTGACACTTTGGTCAATCTAAATCTCACCAAAACAATCACTGATAATGAAGAGATCATCAGCAACCTCTCTAACGCTGTTTCAGTCACTAATAAAAATCTTATCATTGACCTCAGGTCAAAGAAACAAGAAGTAAAAATCAGCAAGAAAAGTTGTGAGTCAGTGTCAGCTCAGCAACTTAAACCAAAGAAGGATAAGAAGGCCAATTATGCAAATAAGAAGTGTTATAAATGTGCCAACAGACAGCATCTATCTTCTTAATGCTCAGCAACACCTTTTTCAAAATGTCAAACTATCAGTGAGCATTCAGACATCATCTATGCAAATCAGTGGAAGTCAAAACCAAGGCTCAGCTACTATGAACTCATCTCATGATGGGTTCACCAGTTGAACTAATCTTGTTTATTGTTGCAGCACATTCTTAGAGAGACTATCTGGTATATGGACAGTGGTTGTTTCAGACATATGACCGGATATAAGTCCCTGCTCAGTGACTACCAGGATGAAAGAGGTCCTGATGTAGTGTTTGGTGATAACAAGGTTGGCAAAACAAGGGGTTATGGTGTTCTAACAAATGGTAATGTGATGTTCAAGCGTGTTGCATATGTAGAGGGACTGAAGCACAATTTGTTAAGCATCAGTCAGTTCTGTGATTCCAAAACTAAGGTGCTATTTGATCATGAAGCTGGTTTGGTTTACAATAAGAAAGGAAGTGTTGTGTTGGCTGCTAACAGAAAGGGAAATACATATGTAGTCAATATGGACTCAGCCCAGTCAGGGACATGCTTTTATTCCAGAACTGTTTCAGAAGAAAAATGGTTATGGCATAAGCGACTTTCTCATCTAAATCTAAAAGCTATCAACAAATTAAGCAAGAATGGCTTAGTCACTGGACTTCCAAAATTGTCCTATGATAAAGATAAGCTTTGTTCAGCATGTGAGAAAGGAAAGCATCACAGCTCATCGTTCAAAAGTAAACAGACATCATCAGTGATTGAATGTTTTTATCTACTCCATATGGATCTGTTTGGTCTAGTGAGTTCTCCAAGTCTTGGTGGAAAGAGATACTGCTTGGTAATTATGGATGAATACTCCAGATACACCTGGGTGTTCTTTCTAAAAGCCAAAAATGAAGCATCAAGTGAAATTATATCTGTTACACCCGGCGATTTAGGGTTACTGATAATCCTACTTGAAACCCTAATTACGTGTGTTTAGTTTAGAATTAGGCTAAATACTTGTAATTACTTGTAACTACTTGTATATTTTGTGAATATACGCTTATGTAATTAGTCATAATTACATTTACGCAATTTGATGAAGTTGCGCGAAACAACCAGACGGAGTCCGACACAGTATGAATACGGACGTTGGTGAACAAAATATTAAATAATATGAAAGTATTTAATAAATTTGAAAACTTATAAATATTATGTTGATAATACTTAACACGTTAATTATATCGTATAAGTAACACAAACGCAACAAAAACGCGCGAAACGCGCCCGACAATCGAACGAAAGTCGAAATATATCTTTATAAATTAAAATATATTATTTTGTATGAAATTATTATTAAAAACATCGTATAATGATTCGTCAATAAAAACGTCTATTTAAAACGTTACGCGATTTAAACCTCCGTACAACTAACGCGCGAATCGAGACCAACAAATTAGCGGAACATTTTTGTAAGTGTTTTCCAAGTATTTATATTAAATATTTCAAGTGAAAATATCGAAATTTAACTTCTTCATTTAGATACGCGTATTAAACATCTTACGTAAATATAAACGTCTAAACAATCGGGTAAATGAACGAAAACGTAACTTATTAAAAAGGGAATAAGGAAAATGACCAAAATACCCCTGGGTGGGCCCCCTTTGGCCGGCCACCCCCAGCCCCCATGTGCCACCCCTCTTTTGCCCTCTTACACTTCATGCAATGTACTCATTACCCTTACACATCTACTCCAACACTTCACCTCATTTCTCCATTATTTTCTTTCAAAAATACGCACACATTCTCTCTAAAATCTAGAGAAAACACATATTTAAAACCTTTCTTTAAACTCCAAATAATCATCATCCATCATCATTCATCAAGAAGATCAAGAGGAGAAAGCCAAATCCAAGCTCAAGTTCATCATCACTTACACCTCTCTCATTTGTTCTTCAATTTCTTGGTATGAATCCCATGAACCTTTCCATTAATCATCTTTAATGCTACTGATTTTGAGGTTATTATGTTCATCTATCACTATTATGTCCAAATCTCAACTTAAAAATCATTTTTTAAGAACAAACATATACATGCATAATCTGTCTCCAAAAACATAGTTTACAAAAATGGTCGTATATGGAGTTCTAGGAAGAATTAGATAACGAATTGTTTTTTAAAAGTTGCGTATTGAAAAGTGCTACAACTTTCGTGTTTTACACTTTTTCCATATCTGTATGGATTTTTGTGAATAAACCCATCTTTGAGTCTGGTCTGAGAGTTTTCGAAAACCAAGTTCGGTTGTTACGCGGAATAAATTGACTATCGAAATGGACACTATAAATCTCAGAAATTTTATGCTAGGTACTAGATACATGAATGATCAGTTGATAAAAATTTTAGACCTTAATTTGGATATGAAGTTGTAGAAATCTAGTGGCGAAACAAACCGACAAAAACCGAAAACATAACTTAAGGGCTGTTTTGGAACTTTTGTAAAACCGACACTTTGGGTGAACTCCGACATGAACCGACAAATTTTATGGACTCTATAAACTGATATATGGGTTGGGTAAAAGTTTCGGGTCAAACCGAGTAGGTTTGACCATGTCAACAAAAACGGCTCGGTTTCTAAAAACGACAAAGTTCACTATTTTTGGAAAGTGGTAACAAAAATGGGTTTGGGTGACTTAGTTAGTAACTTGGACCTGAAACTAAACTTGGAAAGTTTCCCGAATTAGAAACCGACACTTAAAACACTTGAACCAAATTGGAAAATTTGACCAGACCCGAGTGTCGTAGAGACCAAGTGTTATCTGCGACACTCCATCAAGTGACGCATATTATGCCTGAATCACATTGTTAGCGACACTTACCTTAAGTGCCGCACCCATCAAATGTCGCCCTTACGCGACACTGAACCTAAGTGCCGCAACCTAGTGACGCATCCTGTGACACTTCACTAAGTGACGCTAATAACTCATAGACATTGATTTTCTGCGACACTACATGAGTGTCGCCAATAACCCTCGAGTGACGCATAAAGTGTCGCCTAAAACAGAATCCTCAAAACTAGTTTTCACACTAAGTGTCAAACTTCAAGTAACATCTAAACTTATACGATATAACTCAGTAACACATAAAACATGCTTTGTAAGCACATGATATAACATCATAATAGTAATGTCTTAATGAATTATTATTACAAACTTTCACCAACGGGTCGTACACGTTTTGATAAACGAACTTGAACAACTTATTTGGACATACTAGTTAAATGAACTAGCTCTAGGTGGACATTAATTCTCCACCTACACGATTGGCTTAAGTGGACATTAACCCCCACTTATACAATCGCTATAGATGGTCTTATGAGACATCTACTTACACAACCTTATACGTTTTTAGGACGTTAGAAGGTTGCACACAGCTTGCTTGCTTGCTTATTTGATATTTGTTTGCTACTTGCTAATATAAGGTGAGTTTCATAGCCCTTTTTTTACTGTTTTTCACAGGGGTGAGAATACATACAACTGTTTTATATAAACTGCTCTTATGATCACAAGTACTGGCAACAACTTTTCGTACGGATTGCATGAGACCTTATGATAATCCACTAAAGCCCTCTACCCATCATAGTTCGTTAATATATGCGTGAATATTATTGGATAGTACTATCAGGGTTTGACAAACCTCGTCTGGGCTAGTCGCTCTAGTCAACCCACGGGCGCAATATTATTTGTGAATTAGAAGTGTATCGGATTAGTACACTTACCGGAGGCAAACAACGTTAAGCTCGAACTATGAGACTCATGCAAATGGTATATGATAAACGCCAAAATGTACTATATTGTAGTACTAATTACCCCTTTGTTAGATAGGTTTCTAATGCATTTTGTATGAATAAGATACTTATTTCGCTCATATTTGCATTTAGGAGTTTAATTGGAGCTTCGATTGAAAAGAAACAGAAAACGAGCTTATTGCGAAGAAAAGTTGCTAAAAGAATAAAGCATTGGACAAGAGAAGAATGGATCAGAGTAAAAGATGATCAAAATGAAAAAAAAAGGGAAAAATCTGGAAATTCAATCCATACGGCGTATGGAAAATCCATACGGCGTATGGATTGAGTGAGCCGGGCTGCCTGTTACGCGGGCCTGGACTTTGAGCTTGTTTAATCCATACGGCGTATGAAAATTCCATACGGCGTATGGATTGGTCGGCCAAAAAACTCTTAAATTCTTATTTTCCTCATTTCAAACCCTAACTTCTCAATACCTAAACCATACGAACAGAAGTCGACCAGAGGGGTTTTTTCCCCCATTTTGGGAGCAAATCAATGGCGGTTTGGAGACGGAAAAAGCTAGGATCATCCTATTGATTCTACTTCATTCGGTTCACGATTCGGTTTGCGTATCTTTTTCCGATTTCAATTCGAACATGTCTATGTGTTTCGTTGAGATTATGAACCTGATTTTGTACAATTGAATCATGGATTAGACTTTATTGTATATTGTTTAGATTAATAACTTTGGATTATGATTATTTGATGGTTATAATTGTGTTTTGAATGATTTGTCTGATTGAAGATTGTTATGTTATCCGTAGAACCTTGATTGTTGGTGGTTGTTAGTTACTACTTAACGTGGTTGATAATGTCATTGAGATTGAGTTCTTTTGATGTTATTGATTATTGATGATTATGAATCTAGGTATAGTCATTGCTAAATATGTTGAGTTTGATAGGTTGAGAGAATAGTAACTAATCAATCTAAAATGAGCAAGCTAATAAGAGATTATTAGTAGGTATTGTTGAGTCATACCGCGAGGATAAATCATAATCAATCTTGAACACTTAAAGCATAATTTAGGGAAAAGCACGCAATAGAAATATACAATTCTTGCGACGTCGGATCGATGTTTAATGTGGGACCCTAGGTTATAGAAATTAGTTGGACCCGGAACGTTGGCTAATTTACATTCAACTTAGACTCTTTGATTAGTATCTAAGTTGATATAAAAGAAATCACAATTAGACAATCAAAACACATGAACCGGATAATATGAATCTGAGTGTGAAGACTCTGAGCAATTACATGTCTATCTCCAATTGTTTATCTGTTCCTCTTATCTTGTTTTATGTTGTTTGGTTTAGTTAATTAGTTCATCTTGAACGTTCGCACGGAACTAAAACGTAACCCCTATTTTACTGCTTTATTAATAATTCCAATTTAATTGAATAACATCGTTTCTGTGTTCCTGTGTTTGACCTGGACTTACCATAGCTATACTATTCCGATCGGGTATTCTTGCCTGGTTGTGTGATAGTAGTGATTGGTATATCCTGTACTTTATAAATAATAAAATGAGACGCTTTCACGTGCATCAGTATACTTATATTGCATTATGCAATACTCTTACTTATCGTTGGCTAACGATACTTTTACTTATCATTATTGAATGATACTACTTTTGAAATCTTGTGGATCATACTGATAACAACTATTTGCAAACCTATGGACTCACCAACTTTATGTTGACCTTTTAGTATTTATTTCTCAGGTAACCCGCCGCAGTAGGAAGCTTTTGGAAAGCTTAGCTCGAGTCGCATTGTTTTCAAACATCAAGAGAATAGATTGCATTTAGCTGTATCTTGTATATTCAGTAATGTATTAGAAATCTGTAACAACCCCAAATTTAGGACCAATTTAAAAATTTCCCTAATTACGTGTTTATTACTTGTATATAATATGAAATAGGGTTATATACATTATTTACTTATTATATATATATATATGGATGGAATATATATATACGCGTATACGATTCGTACATATCGTATAAAACAACAATTGTACAAACTTGCGGACATTGGTAAAACAATTATTAAATGATGTGAGATTATTTAATTACTTTGACTACTACTTTATATTATGTTTATAATATAACGAAAACGTACGTTTTAACCAAAACGTCACCGAACTCTCCGAAAACTCGACCAACCGAAAAACAAAACAAAGTTACATTTTATAACTTAAAAACTAAGTATTTTATTAAAATGCTTCAACTAAATTATTGGATATTATTTCGTATTTTAAACATATATTTAATCGCGTATAAAATGATTTTAACGTTTAAACGACCGGGGAAACGAACACCGCACGGAATGCGTACGCGAGGGAACAAAAATTGGTGAGATCCACACTTGGTGGACCCCACCAAAACCGGCCCAAAGACATGGGGCATCACCCCCATGCCTTCCTTTTTCTTTCCCTTACACAACCACAAACACACCCTTACACTCAACACTCTCTCTCACTCTCTCTCTCAATCGGTTCTCTCTCTATATCTCTCTAAATCACCACCCAAAAGCACCTTAAAACTACCACTAAAACACCTTGGAGGCTAGGCTCGGTTTGGAGAAAAGTGATCACGAGAACGAGCTCTACAATCCTATCTTTTCGGTTTCTCGATTCGACAATTTTGTAAGTTTTCCGGCGACCCGAAACTTTTCCGATTACTTTTATTTTGCTAGATTATTGTTCCCCTAGCTAAATGATGTCCGAATATGTAATTAAAACTCGTTTTTGAACACGTTAACGGAAATGTCGGTTTTGGTCATTTTAAAGAAAACGACACCACAAACCTTAAAAACGACCACCAATAGTTACTATGGACTCATTATAACATATTAAAACTAGTATAAAAGTTCTAGACCCAACGGAAACCGGAAAATACGTTTTCGGAAACTTAAATTCCGAACAGACCTCTTGTGTCACATCGGACCAAAATTTCATGCGACACAACACTGTGTCGCATGTTATGTCGCACGTTATGTCGCAATGTATGCGACACAACGCTTATGTCGCACTATATGTCGTATCATCTACGACACAAAGTTTACCTATCGCTTGATTGCGACACAACGACTATGTCGTATCGTTGTGTCGTACCCTTGTATGCGACACAACCATTGTGTCGCATAAACACCAAACCGAAATCAATCCATACGACATAGACCTTATGTCGCATACGGTCAGCGACACAAGCCTTGTGTCGCAGATAGCCCATATCAGAAAACAAAATATATTCTAAGTGTTGGAATCACTTTTCAACTACTAAATCAAATACGATGCTACTTATACATGAAAATACTATACTTTTGAGAGTATACAACAACACTTGAATACGTACAAGACTATACTAAACTAACGTGAGATTTCACTCACACACGCACACGAGTTTACACTCGAAATACTTAGGAGATTACACTCCAACGAACTTACAGTTATACACTACACGGGATTGCACCCGATACAAACTTATGAGTTCCCTCACTACTTATGTGTGGGATTACACGTTAACTTATACGAGGTTTCACTCGTACCCTTTGGGGTTAAGCCCATTGGAATTTACGCAACACTACACGTTGTAATAACAAACAAACGATTATACGAGTATACTTTACAACTGTACAACTACTATGAATATATAATAATAATGGATGGAATTATTATTATTACACAACGACACCAACGGACCGTACAACTTTTATACAAACTACGATTTACAAACGAATACAAACGTACAAACAAACTAATGGACATTAACTAGTTTGGGAACAACTAGCATGGATACCTTACAAGTATTCCATTTACTTACTAAACCTTATGCGTATTAGGACGCTAAGGGTTGCTAGTTCGGGATACTACTTGCTTACTTACTGCATTGTCTGCCAGACTCAGGTGAGTCTGACAGCCCCTACTTTACTGTTTTATACTCAGGGGTGAGATGCATTACTGTTTTACATGAACACATAAAACTTACTTGCTGCCATGATTTACATACTGTACGGAATTACGGATACGCCAATTGCATGAGTTTCGACTAATCCAATGAAATCCTCCTTAATCATAGTTGTTAGTTATGTGATAAGCGCGAGTTTTAGTATATGGATCCATATGGGACTGACAATCCCCGCCCGGGGTAGCACGCACTACCACGAACCGTTCCTGTAGAAACGGGCGTTTCTTACTCGTTTCATATGAATGTTTTGTATTACATTCATGGGGGGGTACCTATATTTACTGTACGTTAAGCTTCAACTATGGTGGCTCATGGCAATTGTATCAAACGGTTAGCATAACCTGCAACCACCCACTTATTAAAACTTAAGTAAGCGATGAGCATAACCTGTGATCGTTACTTACTGGCTGGCTATAAATTACAAATACTACATGTGTGTTCAAACTATTTACTACTTACAAACCTGTGAGATTCACCAACCTTTTTGGTTGACCGTTTTAGTAATGCTTCTCAGGTACACAGCATCAGTAGGGATGCCCAGCAGGATAAGCTTTCTTAGCTCGAGTCGCATGCATTTACAAGCTTGGAGATTTACATACATTACTTTTGTATTTACCGTTATGTATTAGAATCTCTAGGATTTTACTTGAACTCGAGCTTGTATTTTGAAACTACTTATGTATTAATGTAATAACTTTTCGAACGTCTCATTTAGAGTCGTTCACTGTATCCTTTGTGCTTGTGATTATTGATTAGTAACACCAAAAATATCGCTTCCGCAAACTGTTAAATTTGGGGGTGTTACAAAATCTCTTAACGGTTTATGCGAACTCCAGATATTTTGTAAACATTTGAATCATGGTAATGTAATATTTTCAAACGTCTCATATAGAGGTCGTTTGCTTTAATCTTTGTGTTGTGATATTCGATTTGGTCGGCGCCCCCGTGACACCTCCTACTTCCGCTGCCACATGTTCTCGGGGTGCGACAATATCCTTTATCAAGAAAATGGAGAACTTAAATGGCAGTTTGGTAAAACACTTAAGAAGTGATAATCTTAAGAAGTGATAATGACATTGAATTTAGGAATATTGATCTGGAGAGTTTTTGTGATTCAAAAGGTATCTGTCAAAACTTCTCAGCACCAAGAACATCCCAACAAAATGGGGTTGCTGAAAGGAGAAACAGAACCTTGATTAAATCTGCTAGGTCAATGCTCATTGATGCTGGTCTTAAGACCTATTTCTGGGCAGAAGCAGTGAGTACAACCTGCTTCACTCAGAATAGGTCATTAATTGTCAAAAGACATGATAAGACAGCATATGAGGTGTTAAGGGGGAGAAAACCTGATATAAGTTTTCTCCATATTTTTGGCAGTACCTGCTATGTCTTAAACAAAAGAGATCACTTAGGCAAGTTTGATCCTAAAGCTGATGAAGGTACATTTGTTGGTTACTCAATGATCTCTAAAGCTTTCAGTGTTTACAATAAACGAAGAGAATGCATTGAAGAATTAATGGATGTCACTTTTGATGAAGCTTGTGATGAGTCACTCACTGATCCAAAAGATTATGAATCTCTTAATTTTAATGAACTAACAAAAATGGATAGTGACTCATCAACCAGCAACAAAGTTAATGATGAGAAATACAAAAATTTCTCATCAGAGTCTGAAAGGGAATATGATGTACCTGAAAATAATTCTAGCTCTACTTCATCTATGAATAATTCAGGGACATCATCTTTACCTAATCAAAATCAATCATCATCAACTCACTGTCCAAACCAAAGCACACAGAATAGTAATACTCACTCTTCCAATGCTGATCAGTCTTCAGGACAAACTATGGATAAAACAGTCACTGCTGAACCTCAACGAATGACTAAATGAACAAAACATATTGATAATCAATTGATTATTGGTAATTGATATCGCGTAAAAAGTCATGTTTTTACTACTGATATCTCTCTCATTCTAGAATGATCCTTGGCATTTTCACTCAAATATAGCACAAATCAGTAACATTATGCCAAGATGGTCAAAACAAGATTGCACGATAAAAATCAAGCAAAACGGACGAAAAACGAAGATTCCACACACGTTTGAAGATTCAAGGCATCAAAACGAGATTTCAAGACTAAAATGCCCTCCAACAACATCCATTCTGTCCAAGATGTTCGTTTTCAAAATACGAATCCAACAGAAGAAGAATCAACTAAAACGGATAAAGAATGAAGATTCTACGCCCGCCGGAAGATCCAAATGATTCGTACGCAATATCTGGATCTAGGGACCTCATCTCAAGGCCTATCCTATGTCAAAATCTTTGTTTTTGAATTACGAATCCAACAAAAAAAGAATCGATGCAAACGGACGCATAACGAAGAAAACACGCATGAATCGAGAAACGAAGCAAAAGACGGCAAACCGGGGCGGGGGTGGGCCAGCCGCCGGCCACACCAAGTCCGCCGCCGGCCACCATGCACCCGCCTCGTTTTCCGTTTTTGGCAACTTTTGGTACCTGGTGCGCCTACTTTTCGTGTTGTACAGTACCCGGTGCGCCTACTTTTCGTGTTGTACAGTAACCGGTGCACCCTTTTGGCTACCTTTTGCTAACATGCACCTCTTGATGCTAATGTGAGCCAAATATCACCTATAAATAGGAGGCTTAAGGCTTCATTTCAACTTGCACCATATGCACACACATTAAGCATATTTCTTCCTTTCTTTTCTAGTTTTATTCTTTCTTTTATTTTTCTTTCCACTTTCTCTCTCTAAGTTAATTAATTTAGTGAGAGATAAGTAGGGGGATTAATTATGTAGTAGTTAGTAGTAGCTAACTTAGCAATGTAACGCTTTGGAATATTCGGAAGTAATATAAGCATCGTTTTGCTCGCAATAATTACGGGTAATATCTATCCTTTTCTTTTATTAATTAATTGTAATGTTCTTGTTTGATGTTTATGATTTATTAATATTGGAAATGTCTATTTCCATGATATGCGAGTAGTTGTTTATATGTTTGCCATGATTTAGATAGTTATAATGGGATGATAATAAATGTTGTGAAGTAATATGACGGCCCCTATTCGACTGTTCTCGGATATAGTGCTGGAAACGCTTTAGGCGGAGTACAAACGTACGAAAGTCTGAGAACGACCGAAAGTAGTTATATTACGGACCAATACTTTAAATGTTCTAAATGAATTTCTATTTATAGTTTAATTATAACATTATGAACGAATGATGGCATGTTTGGCCAACCGCTTATGACCAGACTACCCCAACTTATTCCGGTAGGATAAAACCTGTTTATGTGACTATTTATTCAATAGACCATGCCATGATACGGACATCTCTGACGACCGAGATTGGGGAATAGGATTCGAGGGTAGTTGTTAGCCGATATGTTCAGTACATTTGGGAGAACTTTCGGTGTATTGTAATTGTTTGTGTTTACTATCCATGTGACATATCTTCTATCTGATTGCGGACAACTCTACGTTAGTTAGTTGATAGGATCGTAAAAACAACTCATTCCAACATAGTCTAAACTCATAAAAAGAAACTTATACGAATGGGAATTATTATACTTTGTTATTGTTTAAATGTATGACACCGGACCTAATTTATGGAGTACCCTTTCCAGTTATCCACGTGACTGCAACCTAGATATTAGGGAGTCCGGAACCTTAATTGTGGTAAGTAGTTATTTGTGCCTATGACATGCAATAAGTAAGACATAGTGAAACCACTCGTTGTATATATTAGATTTACATTTCTGCACTGCTTTACATTTAGTTAGTTTAGAGTGTCACCCTCACTGTCAATTACTCTCGACCGCATGTTAGACGTAAGAACCCGTGGAACTACCCTGTAAAGTACACTGTCTATTACTGGAAGGCATGGTCTTCATATGAAACATGTTTTAAACAAACTGTGAATAATCTGGAGATGTATAACTGTTTGAAAAGGAGAGGTCTAGGTCATAAATCAACGTAATTGGAGCTTAAGTAAAGTATTAACAAGGTATAGTGAGGAAAGTCCAAGTGATTTAGATTTATCAACCCCCTAGATTTTACATATTTGATTCTTTAAACATAACAAGTTAATAATTAGATACACTATTAGAAGAACAAGAGATAAGCTTAGGTGTTAAGAACGGTCGGACCTATGAGACGATACACTGCTTTATTCATGTACCTCGGTTAATCACCAAAATAGGTTGCTTACCTTTCAACTAGGTAAGTATTGGGAGTTTAGCGTATTGCTCCGATCAGAATCACGATAACCTAGTTCCTAGTGACATGCCAATGGGAATTTAATTGGTAGGGTTCTAGTGTTTACACTAAAGCCTGTCAATCTATTAATCTGAAAGTGTCCCCATCATAAACACAATCCCGATATTATACTATCCCAAGTCATGGTGAACCACGCCTTCCTTATCCTTAGTTGTTCCTTATACGCTAGCTAGCTCATTTTAGTTTTATTGCTTTCGTAGTTTAAATTAGATAAAAACCAAACAAAACCAACTATCTGAACACCATCTTGAAGACTGAATTATCCAAACGAGCTCCGCTTCAAATTCGACCGTCTGGAGAGACGACCCTGATCATCCTTACCACGTACTAGTATCGGGTACTTGTACCTAGTACCAGTAGGTAGTTCGGAGGTTTAGGCCCGAGCAAAAACAAATTTTAAAATACCCTGATCGCACCCTCGGTCGTTACAACAACACCGACGACACCGACGGCTGAGGGCGCATCAAGTTTTTGGCGCCGCTGCCGGGCACGGTAGTACGATTTGGAGCCTGTTTAGATAAGTTAGTTTTTAAGAGATCCTTTTGACTGGGACTCACCATCCTTATCATAAGTTACATTTTGCACGTAGTTTAGCGTAGTTAGGATTGCCTTAGTATTACTTTAGATTAAGTTCCCTTCTCACCCCAACTTTAATTCTGAAACCTTCTCCCTATGCCACCTGTTATTGACCCTTAGGATATGTTAAATCAATGAGAACGATTAGATCAAATGCAAAGTCTTGTTAATTCAATCGAAAATAGATGTAGGATGTGCAGTAATACCCACTTAGATGGAGAATGCCAAAGCCAAAGTATGATGTTTTCGGATAACATAGGGTACTTAGATCCTCAAATACAATATCAATATGACCCCCATGCTACCCAACCACATCCATACCAACCTTTTTATCCCCAACCATTCGAAATCTGCCCACACTCACCTCACCCTGTAAGCCTACCACAACCCTACGAGAACCCTGAGTTGAGAGATATGCCCTTAGCCTGTCTCAGCAGTAATGCTGCTTTCTCACCTCCTTCCGAATCACTTGAAGAAATGATTAGAGAAAAAGAGGACATACTTAGAAGTCAAACTTATAATATGTCTAAATTCTCTACTGAACTACCAACACAAGCCCAAGAGAGTAGTGAGGAGAGTAGGAATCAAGCTGGAGCCAAATCTAGGATACAGAAAGTTGAGAGACGCACACACACCACATCTAGCACACCAGATACAGACTTACATTTTCATGAGTTCGGTTTCAATATCCCTTCGACCCCCACACCAACCCAACCTTCTAATACTTCAATTTCACCTATTCCCGACCTACCAACGTCAAAGATCGACGGAGGGTTTGTTCTAGAAGAACTTTCCGAACCGCTGCAACTCAAAACTTCCGGCCGGAGTGACGAGGATGACGAAGTAGACGAAGAGATCGAGATGGAAAACCCGAATTTGGAGATTTACATAGAAGACTCAGCTTCACATGGACTGAAGGAATACCTACCGACTCTAAGTAGTGAACTCATTCAAACTGATATGGTTGAACACGTCCCACAACCAGTTGTGGTTGACTGTATCCCAAAAATCCCTTTGATTGATTCACTTCCTGATCTAATTGACTTTACTAGTGCCTTAGAGGAAACAAACACCCAAGTATTCGATGATAATGTTGCTACAAGATTGGAGACGCTAATGGACATTGTCCCATCTCCATGCCCAGAGTACAACATTATCATCCAACCAAAGGCTATAGGAAGCAAGGTGGGTTTTGCATCAAGATCACCCTACAAACCATCTCTCCATTATATAATGACGTACACATCATGGAGTGATGAGGACCTCTTTGACCAACCCAAACAACCCAAAACTCAAGAGGTAGAAAAAGTCGAGAGCTTTGTTTTACCTCAAATAAAACAAATCACTCACTTTACCATGTCTCTTCCACTGATTGGACATACCCTGACCATAGTCCACTTTAATCCCCTAGGTATGTACCAATACTTCCGCTTGTATCTACTGATGGATGCAAAGGAGCCCCCTAGATTTCCTGAGAAATAGGCTTGGAGTCAAGCTAGTGACTCGAACAAAAACAAGCGCTTCTCGGGAGGCAACCCGTGTCTAACATAGGATTATCAGTAGTAGTTAAAGTAGTTTAAGTAGTGAACTAACCCCAATAAGTAGAAATGAAACCCTAAAATGAATATTCTAAGTTTTCTATCTTTATGAACAAAAATGGATGGTTTGGGAAATTACTTCGTAAAAAGTCAATTTTTTGTCAAACCTTAATACTTCCTACTCTCAGTCGTTTGGAATTTATTGCAACATCTATTTTTCACCATTTTATAAAGTTCTTGTTATCCCTTTAACTCACAAAAATGGAAACCTACTAGGAGTTAGTCATTCTAAACACCCACTGACATGTTTCGAGCATTTGAGATACTTACATATATTATTGTGAACATACATGTGATACTAATGCTTAATCTTGTAACATGATTTGTATGTCAATATGTGTATTATGCTTGAACTCGTTTAAAAATATGTTCTTTGGATATATTTATACTTGGCAACCTGATTCAACTGATAATACTGATATTTCCATGTCTGTTATTTGTGCTGCGGTGAAATTATAGGCAACTAACACTTTTTGTGTAAGATTAAAATCAAAGTCATACACTGGTTTGTTTCATCTACAAAGCACTCACTTTGATAGGTTCTTCGTAAACCAGTGAATTTAAGATTTGGAGGATAATCACTTGTTTGTTAGATCATGTTTATTTGATCTACTTGTAATAGACAGGGACTGACGCCTATGGATAAAGAATCTTTAAAGATAATGGAAAGACGACAAGAGGAGCTTACAGTTCATTGAGTATGAGAATCTTTGGAGCATTGCTTTGCAGGGGACAAGTGATGACACTTCTAGATATGAAGATGATTTCTAGTTGTCTAAGACTAGTTCATCAAGTTGACCAACTCAATACTCATCATATGTGTAACAACCGCCAAATTAGGACTAGTAATTAGTGCCTAATCCTCTGTAAATACATGTAAATAGTTCTGTGTTAGGCTAATTAATGTAACAAATTATATATTGGTGAATATATACGATTATGCGATTTGATTAAATCGTTCGCAATTTAAATCGAATGTAATTCGATTCAAACATTACGGACGTTGGTGAAACATTTTGTTTAATAACGCGATCATTTTTCAAATATTGTTTTGAATACATTTCAAGTAGGTAATGTATCGCACAAATAAACGTCAACACAATTAAAATATTAAACGCACAATTTAAATTCAAATATAAACAAATTGTTAAAGATTTGACAAAATGATGTTATTAAATTATCTAACAAAGATTAGTATTTTTAAATGAATAATTACGCGAAAAATAAATATTTAACGCTTAAACAACGGAGAAAACGGAGACGGAGGCTGAAAATGGGAGGTTAAACCTCCCACCTCCTTTCTTTTTCCTCATTTTCTCCATCTCTTTCTCTTTCTTCTCTTTCTTTTCTCTCAATTAACAAAACCACCACCACCTTACAAAATCACAAAATAACATCACGAAACGACGCCGAATCATACCACTCCTTTGGAATAAAAGAACCACCGCGTTACGATCTACAACTTCATCTTTCCGGATTTTCATTTCTCCATTTCGTAAGTTTCCGACAAAACCCGAAACTCTCCGTTTTTACTCATTTTTACGTTTTTATAGTTTATATATGCTTAAAATGTCCAAAAATGGGTTGGGTAAAAGATTTGGACCGAACGGAAGCTTTCCGACCGATTTTCCGGCCACCAACCTCCGATCAGACCGTAACGTCGCAGAGGCGCTGGGCTCTCTGCGACGTAGTCAAAAACGTCGCAATACCCTCACAACGTCGCATATAGCGACGTCATCCCCAACGTCGCATTGACTTGCGAACGTCGCACTTAGCGACGCAAACCCTTACGTCGCAGAAATCAACAGCGTCGCATATAGCGACGCCACGTACAACGTCGCATTAAATTGCGAAAGTCGCACATAGCGACGTCATGCTCAACGTCGCAGTCAGGATCTGCAACGTCGCACCCAACGTCGCACAAACCAGAACCTCAAAAACACAGATTTTTACTAAGTGTTGAGACTCGAAATTTATCACTCGATTTTACCCAAATTCAGATCCCAGATGCGTTTTTCACCAAAGCAATATAGTAGAAATAAAAATTTTCCAAGCTGACCTGGCAGCTAAACCCCAGCCAGGGGCTCTGCCCCTTGGACCCCGCCAGGGGCTGCCGCCCCTTGGACCCCGCTAACCAGGGGCTCTGCCCCCGGACCCCCGTACTTAGATTCCATAAGCACATTTCTCACCAAGTGTCAAACTTGTACAATTTCAAATACTTATACAATACTAATTATCGAACATAATAGAACATACTTTTCAAGTGCAATCACTCTAAATCGCGTTATAAGTGATAAAACTTTAATCATAACGAATCACCAACGGGCCAAACACTTTATTACAAACGATAACGAACCAACATTTGGACAACGGGTTGTATGGACAACTAGCCTAGATGGTCTTGCGAGACATCTACTTACTTAACCTTACATGTTTAGGCATTTAAAGGTTACGGGTTCGGAGAACCTACACGCTACTTACAGTTTTCAACTGCTTACTACTGTAAGTCCCCTAGTTTTAGGATCGATAACTTCGTTATCTGTAGTATTAAGGTGCGGAATCCCTTAATACGGTGTTATCTTACTAACAATGAATATGTTCGTATTGCGTTTAATAAGACTTAGCTTTAAACAATGAATCATCAAAGTCTAGCCTTTAGGTTCAGTTTTCTCTGGATTTGTTGAGTTTGCAGAATCGCAAAAGTATTCCAAAAGTTATGTTTTTCACTGAGTAAAAAACAATATATACGTCCAGTCGTCTCGGCTCGCATGGGCCTGCGAGTTCAGTCCAACTCGCAGCCCAAGCCCAACACAGAGCTCGGCTCGCCAGACTGATACCTCACGAGTTCAGATCTCACCTCATAGCTCGACTCGCTGCAACCTGATATCTCGACTCGCTACGCATCAAACGTCTATTATTTAAATTATTCGTCTAACTTAACAAAACAATATGTTTAACGAATATCACTAACAAAACAAATATTCTTTTACAAATCCAAACCAATATACAAACACAATAATAATTACACTAGTCCTATTTCAAGCTAGATCTGTTGTCACAATCTATGTCCCAACAGACTCCCCCTTGACAATAGCTCTAGCGTCTTTATCTTCACGCTTGTATTTGGTCTTCATTTGTAAATCTTACTGCCTGCGTAAATCTTCATCTTGATACACGTCTTAACCATCATCTGATAATCTCGTCCCAAATCACCCCATGCATCTGTCGTCAAGATTCTATTTTCATTCAACTTAATCAAATCTTTCTTCGACATGTTCATTAGGTGTCGATGGTCATAGACTCTGAAGATTTCTCTTTCACCACCGTCAACCTCATCATCAGCTTCAACCATAACAGCTTCTCCAGTTCCTGAATCTACATGCCATCTCTTCATATTTCCCAGAATATCTTGTGGCATTGTCTTCAGTGGAATCTGCTGTATGCATCTAACAGCTGGATAAACTTTCTTCCTTCTTCTTCTTCCTGTTCTTTGACTTCTCTCTTGTAATTTCACAGTTTTTCCCTTTCTTGGCTTAATCTGAACAAACTTATTTGTACCAACCTCATGTCTAATGATTCTTTCAACACGATCAGCATAATCATCACCACTTGGGTTGTTAATCTCTAATCTAGCCAAATCACGTATTTCATAACGTGGCAGAGAACTAAAAACTGCTAGCTTTCTTTCAAAATATTGAACTCCGTCAAACCTTTTGATCGCAAAAAGCTTTAGTTCTGAGTCAAAGTACCAACCAATAATCCCTTTACGTGGTACACGCTTTTTCGTAATATCAACTTCAGAAATTCCGATCTTCTTCTTCTTCTTTGGAAGTTTCCTAAGTACAACAGCAGGATTTTTGGTTTGAACAAGAACTTCTTCTTCTTCATCAGAGGTTGAATCATCAATATCTTCATCTATATCGACAATTGTTGGACCTTGTTCATTTTCAATAACAACTTCTGTCCTAGATGGGCTCACATGGTGTTCATCAATGTTTGCATCTAGATCTACACCCATGTCTTGCACATTCTTAGGTACAGCAGTCCAATCTGTAGGTGGTTGGAATTCTCCATCCTCAAGATCATAATCAATCTCTTCATCTATCTCATCTAAAATATCATCTTCCGAATCAGATAGATCAAGCATATCTAATCCTAAGAGAAAACCACAAATACAAATAAATATTAATAATTAAAATTCTCTTATCAATTTCCCTGAATCAACCTAAGAATTTCTTTATTAATTCTTTTGTATATTTTAACCTAAAATATAAACGCAATTTACATATAACTTATAAAATCTTTTATTGATTACCCTGAATCAATCTAAAATCTCTTAAGTCTACTTAACAAATATTAATTAATTTTAAATTCTAATGCATTGTGAATAATCACCAAACATTTAAATTTACTATTAATTACCTTATATAATTTCCAAGCGTTAATTGATCTCCTTCATTATCAATTTAACCTTTAAATTATATATCATTTGTCTAGTTAATACAAATACATTTTTTAATTTGTTAATTACTTATATACCTTACGGTCTTAAGTCCATAATCAAATCTAAAATGCATATGTTATCATAAAATTTTGACCGTCGATTTTATTCGAAACACGCCGCTCGACTACTCAATGAGTCGGAAGTCTTTCGATCACTATTTTATCTTAACATAATTATATAAACTTAAATTACCCAACATATTTTACTTAAAATAATAATAACCCTAAGCCAAATATGTTTACACAATAATTAAGTTTACATTTTTTCACTACAAACTATTACAAATATTACAGTACTATGATAATACTAGGCTATCTTACCAGCTTCAGTATCACCCGGTACAGTCTTATCTGCACTTGTATCCACTCCAGAACCACTAGCACCAGCACCAGACTCCCCCTGAATAGTAGCTTGCTCACCAGTCTTTGAAGGACCAGTCTGCTCACCACTCGGTGCATTGGGATCATCGTCTATGTCTGAATCTCTCTTCCTCCTTAGCTCATCCTCTTTGCAAGACTCCAGATATACCAATATCTCCCCCTGAGTAGACTGTCCTGAATGCGATCTCAAGACCAGACTCTCTAAAGAAGATAACTTCAGTCTCTGTACGTTGAAGTCCGCAAGCAAAGTCTCATGAGTCTTCATCAACAGATTGTACGATTCACTCTGCTTGAGAATCTGTTGTGAAAGAAGAAGATTGCTCGACACCAGCTCTGGAATCTGAGAAGTAAGCTTCTCCAAATCCTTTACCCTAGACTCTAAGGATGTAACCCTTTCAGCATCAGTCGTCGGAGTAACAGGTATCGTTCTTGGTCCAGGCGGTGTGAGAGACTCAATATGCCAGTCTCTGGTAAGCGGTGTATGAGGTTGAGACAAAGCCTGCGTAAGCAAACTTGTCGCAAATCTAGCTGCCTTATTCGTCGGAAAATTAGCTCCACGAACTAGATCAGCAACCTCATGCTGTAAAGTTAAACACAATTAAAATCAGTTATTGTTACAGATTACTCTGTCTCAAACTCTAATTAATTGCATAACACTCATAGTTATAGAACTTATATCTCATACCTGAAGCGGTAAAGATATCGATTCAGTAACCACCGGTGCATCCATCTCCACCTGTGGTGTATCCTGAGCAACTGTATACAGAATTAACTGTCTCAGTTCAACTCCTGATAAACAACAAGTTAAGATTATTTAACTTTTATAATCAATACTAACCTTCTCGAATAATAAGCGTTCTCGGACGCTTCATCAAAGGAATCTCAACTTCCTCAGTACCTTCCTCCAGAATATCTTTTCCTTTTCTCTTCCTTTCAGAAGCAGATGGAGGAGGAGAAGGTGTATTATCAGAATCTTCATCTGAAGCCGTCTCACCATCACGACCTCTAGATGATCTAATAGGATCCTAAAGTTTAAATATATTAAACATTTATGATTAGCGTAAGCTCTATCATACAAGTTCTATATATGTAAGATTAATCAGATATAATACCTCAGTTGGTACTTCAACTGATCTATTGTTAGTACATGTTTAGTGTCTGTCAGTTGGTCTAGCTCGTAGTTCGTATTTAGTTTTGGATTCCTGACTCCTGCGACGTAGCGCACTACGTCGCAGGTGCGACGTCAGGTATTGGGCCTGCGACGTAGCAGACGTCGCATGGGCTTGGGCCTGCGACGTAGCGTGCTACGTCGCAGATGCCAGTTTTTGTATAAATACGATTTGTGTTTTCTGTTTTAGGGTTGACGAAACCCTAAACGCTATTTGTCGAAATTCTCTGTAATCTGATCGACTATAATCAATAATATTACGTTCGTTTGATATTCATTGCGTATTGATTGTTTGTGTGTTTAGTTAATAATCTAATCGTTGTTTCCGCCATCGATTGGATTGACTCGGTTCGTGCTAGATCCTAAGTAAGGGACAAACAACTGGTATCAGAGCAGTGAGGCTCGTTTTTGGCGATTCGGATCGAGTTTGGGTTTTAAAAAGACGTGATATTCGTGAGTTTTCGTGTTTATTACGTTTGTTTTGTGTTTTTACAGGTTTTCGATCAGTATTATTGGGATTCTTGAAGGTTTCAGTCGTTCGACATTCGTGGTTTTGGTTTTAGGGTTAAAAATTCGTTTTTAGGGTTTTTGGCCGCTGCTCAGCACGTTTTGCGACGTAGCAAAGCGACGTAAGCTGCGACGTCGCGTGCGACGTAGTGTTTTTGAACTTTAATTAGTTCGTGCGACGTACCGTTGCGACGTACCTCCCTACGTCGCTATTTTGACTTTAATTAGTCTTCTGCGACGCTGCGTTGCGACGTAGCCTGATTCTGCGACGTACCATTCTACGTCGCACTTTCTGATTCTTAATTGAATCATTTGCTTTTTGCGACGTACCCATCTACGTCGCATATCCTTTTTGCGACGTACCCATCTACGTCGCATATTCTTTGTGCGACGTACCCCTCTACGTCGCTAAGATCAGAAGTTTGATTTTTCGATTAACTATTTACAATGGCAGCTGATAAAGAGGATATTAGAGGACTTAGGGAGATGATTAAACAAAGCAATGACATAGGTTCAAGTAATAAACCTCCACTTTTTACTGCGGACATGGATTACGTGTACTGGAGAGACCGAGTTGAGCAATATATTGATTTCCATTGTCCAGAATTATGGGGACCATTACGTGAGCGTTATGTAGCTCCATTAGCTGACGGAGAATACCGAGGTATTCGTCCTGCTAAGCCCTATAAAGCCATGTCTCCTGAGGAAAAGAAAGATTTTGATACTGAAAGAAAATCTTTTTCAATGATTAAAATGTGCTTAACCAAGGATGTGCTATGGCTTTTCCGAACTCATGAAACAGCCTTTGATTTGTGGAAGGCTATTGAAACTCGTTGTGGAGGGAATGATAAGTACAAGGAAGCAAAGCTCGAACTGATTAAGAAACAGTACGATATCTTTGACATCCTTCCTGATGAAGACACGACTTCTTTATTTACTAGGTACTCACGGTTAGTTGGTGAGTTGTTTGAAGGGGGTTATACTTTTCCTTCAATTGAAGTAAATAAGAAGCTGCTGGATGTGTTGCCGAGTTCTTGGGATATTAAAGTTCAATTTTTAAAGGAAAATGAAGAACTTGCAAACATGTCTTTGGATGCGTTGATAGGGGATCTTCAAGCTTACGCGATGGAGATCAAGAAGAAAGAAACTAGGTCTGGTTCTGCTGGTCAGAATCCTAGTGTGTATGGTGTTCAGATCAACTCTGGAAAGACTTATGGATCTGGAGTTGCCTTTGTATCAAATACAAATGCTTCATCGATTTCTTCTTCTTCTGATGGGATTCATTCGGTTTTTATGACTGGACCTTCTTCAAATCAACAAAAGGTTCAAGTCACACCTGCTATTCAGGAGCAAGCTGCAATCTACACAGCTTTCTTAAGCTCTTACAAGGATTTGGTTACTCAACCGAATCTAACTTTGGAGTTGACTAAGGAGGACTATGCTCAGCTTGATGAAGACGATCTGGAGCAAATGGATTTGACTTGGAATGTGGCAATGATCACCCGCAGGATTCAGAAGTTTTTGCAGAGGACCGGGCGTAAAAGCTTGGAGGGTGATGGAAAGACTGGCTTTGGATTTGACAAGAGTAAGGTCCGATGTTACAATTGTCAAAATTTGGGTCACTTCGCCAGGGAGTGCGAGAAACCCAAAATGCCAGCATCGGGATTTACAACACCGTCTACTCCTCCAAAGGCCAAAGAAACGGAAGTTACCAAGAGAGGGATTGCTGACAATGCCCTGATTGCTTTTGAGCCTACAAGTCAAGATTGGACGCCTGTCTCCCAGCATTACCAACAGTGTCTGATGGCTCACATTGTGAATGAGGTACATAATGAACCGTTAAATTGTATTTCATGCATAAAGTTAACTGAATCTTTAAAGGCATATCAGACAGAGACAGCTGAATTGAGGAAAAAGAATGAAAAACTAACCGACTCAAATAATTTTTTAAAAGCTAATGAGAAACTTTATGAAAATCATCTTGAGGCTCATCGGTTAGATACTCAGAAATATAAATCTAAGGTTTTTAGTCAAGAAGACGCCATTAAAAGCTATCTTGTTGAAATTGAACTTTTAAATAAAGAACTTACAGATTTGAAAGCTGAGTATGAGAATTATAAGAGTAAAATCTTAGGTTCAAATTCCTCAACAGTTGTCTTCAATGAAATCCTTAGCAAGCATGGTACTAAAGGGAAAAAGAATGAGGGATTGGGATACAACTCAGTTCCTCCTCCTACTACTTGTTGTCCCCTGCCTGTTAAGGAAGGCTTTGAAGAGATTCCCGTTGACTGGTCCAAGCTCTATGGTTTAAAAGCTAAAGATGCTAAAGAGACCAACCATAACAAATCGGCAAAGGAGAAAACCATGCGGCCAGAGTACCCCTTGCCAAAGTTTGTTAAGTCTGTGCATGAATCTCCGGTTAGTGTTAAGGAGAATGTTGAAGTAAAAAATGAATCTCCTGTTAGTGTTGTGGAGATAGTTGAGATTGAGGACATTACGGATCAGGAGTATCCGGAGGTTAAGAAGGTTGCATTTAAACCTGAAAAAGTGATTTCAAAGGTTGAACCTGAAATTAAGGTTCAACCAAATAAGGGAAAAGCAAAGGTTTTAAACTCGAAACAACAAACTTTACAGTCACCTGTAAAGATTTTGCAAAGAAAATCAATAAATGAAAATGTTTCGTATGATAAACCATCAACATCAACCTCTCAACCAAAACAAACATTTTCTAAGACGTGTACTCAATGTTCATGTTCTAGAAATGTTTCTCCACCTCCTGTAGTAATTCCTCAGCCTCAACCGTTTGTTGAGACTCGTTCTTGTTTCTACTGCAAGAAACAAGGACATTTAATCCGTGATTGTCCAAAGCTGTCAAATCAGCGATATGGGAGAGAGATGCCTAGGACATCTGTTTATAAAAATTCTTTTTCTAAATCTCCACCTAGGCGTTACTCTACCTCTCCCAAGCCTGTTTCGAAACCAAGTAATGTTGAGCAAAAATCTTTGCCAATTCAAAAGCCCAACATTACTTCTATTACCATTTCCGAATCTTCAAAAGTTTGGAAACGTAAAGAGTCTGATGTTGACTCTTCAGTCGTCAACAATAACACATCAGATAAAAATTCTAATTTGTTTAAAGATAAAATTCTATCTGACGTGATTATTGTTGATGACCACGGTCGACCTAAGTCTGTAAAGGCTTGGGTCACCGTTTCTCACTAATCTCCTTTGTTTATGTGTTGCAGCAGTCAGAACGCGTTAAAGATAGCGAATGGTATTTGGATAGCGGCTGCTCGCGACATATGACGGGCGATGTATCTCTTCTTGTGGATATTAAACCACATGCAGGAGGTTATGTTGCCTTTGCTGGAGATTCTGGGGGAACTATTTCTGGAAGAGGAACGTTAACTAACGGCAATGTTAGTTTTGAAAATGTGAACTATGTGGAACAGCTTACGCACAACTTGCTAAGTGTTTCACAGGTCTGTGATAAGGATTATACAACTGCGTTCACAAAGACTGAGTGTGTGATACTGAAGCCTGGGTATGTCATTCCTGAAGAATGGGTGTTACTGAGAGCGCCAAGAAAGGATGACACCTACATTTTGAATATGAGAACTGTTGAGACATCGAACGAATATACGTGTCTCTTGTCTAAGGCTTCTGAAAAGGATTCACTGCTTTGGCACAGACGAATGGGACACATTCATTTCCGAAAAATGAATTTCTTGACTAAAAATGACCTAGTGCTAGGAGTTCCAAAACAGTCATTTGCTCTAAAGGATGACTGTATCTCCTGCCAAAAAGGAAAGTTACGTAAGAAGTCCCATAAGTCTAAGCAGGTGAATTCCATAAATGCTCCATTGGAACTACTGCATATGGATCTTTTCGGTCCAGTTTCTACAAAGAGCATTGGTGGTCGGTCTTACTGCTTGGTAGTTACTGATGACTACTCAAGGTTTTCGTGGGTTTACTTTTTGACCACGAAAGGGGAAACTCCTGAGATACTGGTGTATTTGTTGGACAAGTTGGCAAATCTGAGCAACTTGAAGGTGAAAAGGATACGGAGTGACAATGGAACTGAGTTCAAAAACTCAACTCTCGAATTGTTTTGTGCTACAAGAGGTATTGAGCATCAATTTAGTGCTCCGAGGACTCCGCAACAGAATGGAGTCGCAGAAAGGAAGAATAGGACAATTATCGAGACAGCTCGGACTATGTTAGCTGACTCCAAGTTACCAATCATATTCTGGGCTGAGGCAGTTAATACTGCCTGTTATGTTCTCAATAGAGTACTCACGGTTAAGAAAAGGAACAAAACGTGCTATGAACTTTTTAATAACCGTAAGCCAAATCTACAGTTCCTAGAACCATTTGGGTGTCCATGCCTGATCATGATTACAAAAGATAAGGTCTCTAAGTTTGGTGATAAAGCTGTTGAAGGGATTTTTCTTGGATATGCAGTCAACTCTCCGAACAAAAGAGTCTTCAACAAATCAACGAATCAGATCGAAGAGCATTTTGAAGTGAAGTGTTTAAGGTATACGGAACCTCCTCAAGGAACGGGTCCGGATTGGTTTTTCAATTATGGAAACCTCTTCAACTCTTTCAACATTCCGGAAGAAGATGAAACGGAAGAGTTGGTTTCTATACTGCATGAGCTTGATATTTCTCAAGATACACCCGTTACTAATAAACCATCCGACCCATCTCCTAATGCAACACCCGCACCTCCACCGACTAATCCTACACCTCCACAACCTACACCTACTCCTTCACCAACACCCACACAACCGAAAACAACTACCAAATCACCACCATCAACACCATCTCCTACTCCACCATCTTCGGCAGCTCCTTCTAAAACAGTTTACAACTATACAAAGGAGCTTCCATATGATCCAAATATGCCTCCTTTAGAGGAACCTCAAGAAGAAGATGAAGTGGAAGAAACAATGAACTACTCTCACTTATTTTCTCATGAAGATGAAGGAGAAGAGGAAGAGATAGTCATTCCTGAGTCTGCTGCTACTCCTGAAACTGAGGGAGATTTGAACAATTTGGGTGTGGATCTTGTGCCAGGTGCCATACCAGCAACACGTATACATAAGGATCACCCCATTGATGATATCATTGGTGATCCTCATGCATCTGTTCAAACACGACAGCAAACAAAGCAGACTTCAGCTCAGCAGCTTTTGGGACTTATAGCTCATATTGATTCATGTCATTTGTCTCAAATTAAACCTAAAAAGGTTGATCAAGCCTTAAAGGATCCATCTTGGGTCGAGGCTATGCAGGAGGAACTACAGCAAATAAACAAGATGAATGTTTGGGAAATTGTTCCTCTACCCAAGGGTGCTCACTTGACGGGTACTCGTTGGGTTTTCCGTAACAAAATGGATGATCGTGGGGCTGTTATTCGAAACAAAGCCCGTCTGGTAGTTCAAGGATATAGTCAACTAGAGGGTATTGACTATGATGAAGTTTTCGCTCCTGTTGCTCGTTTGGAATCAATTCGGATCTTTCTAGCTTATGCTTCTTTCAAAGGATTCCGAGTGTATCAACTTGACGTGAAGTGTGCTTTTCTATATGGAGATGTTGACGCAGTGATCTATGTGTGTCAGCCTCCCGGTTTTGAAGACCCAAAGCATCCTAATCATGTTTGCAAGCTGAAGAAAGCTTTGTATGGTCTTCATCAATCTCCTCGACTTTGGTATGAGCGACTTGCCACGTACTTACTGAAGAATGGTTTTGATAGAGGACAGATTGATAGCACGCTTTTCATCAAAAGGGAAGGAGCGGATTTGTTACTTGTGCAGGTCTATGTGGACGACATAATCTTTGGATCAACTAATGATCAGTTGTGCAAGGATTTTGAAAGATTGATGAAATCTGAGTTTGAAATGAGTGCTATGGGGGAACTCACGTTCTTTCTGGGACTACAGGTTGAGCAATCTGACAATGGAATTTATATCCATCAGTCAAAATATGTCATTGACATGTTAAAACGGTATGAATTGCTCAACTGTAAACACTACGGCACTCCAATTGAAGCAAGACACAATCTTGGACCTAATGAGGACGATGAAGACTGCAAGGAGAAAGACTATCGATCAATGATAGGCTCTCTCATGTACCTGACTGCCTCAAGACCAGATATAGTGTTTGCTGTTTCTCTCTGCTCACGATTTCAAGCAAATCCGAAGGTGTCTCATATGAAGGCAGTAAAACGCATTTTTGGATATCTCGCTTTTAGGCCATCTCTGGGTCTATGGTATTCAAACGAGAAAAACTTCGAATTAACTGCCTATTCGGATTCGGATCTTGGTGGCTGCAAGATAGATATGAAGTCAACTACTGGAGGATGTCAGTTCCTTGGATCGCGCTTAGTTTCTTGGCAGTGCAAAAAGCAGACTGCGGTTGCTATTTCCACAGCTGAAGCCGAGTATGTTGCTGCTGCAAGTTGCTGTTCTCAGGTTCTCTGGATTCAGCATCAACTGCGTGATTACGGGTTCAATCTCTCTATGACTCCTATTTATATTGATAATACAGCTGCTATATCTATAACTCACAATCCCGTACAGCACTCTAAGACCAAACATATTGAACTTAGGTTCCACTTTATACGGGATTGCTTTGAGAAACACCTTATAGATGTTGTACATATAGAGACCCTTAAGCAGTGTGCGGACCTTTTCACAAAAGCCTTTTTGCGATCACGTTTCATTGAACTGGTCAATCTAATAGGTTTAAGGTTCTTTCAGTCAAAGAAATGATTTGTGACTTGGATTTTTTTTAGATTTTTAAATTCAATTTAAAAAAAAAAAAAAAAAAAAAAAAAAAAAAAAAAAAAAAATAAAATTAAAAAAAATTTCGCAACAGCCACTCTTTATGCTCTTTAGTATTAAAGAAAACGCAAGGTTGCTACAATTTTAAAATAGACGTTGAGGTTGTGTCTGTAAACAACTTGGGATATGATAGTACATCGGGTGACATGCACAAAATGGAATTTTAAGGTTTATCTTGGATGTGTCAGTAGGTTTATCTGACACACTTAAAACAGTTTTTATCTAAATTATCTTCATCATACGATGTATTGGTAGGCATGCTACACACCGGTTTGTGAGTGAGTAAGAAGTAATGATAAAACTTGTCTATTACTTTGTGAAAAATGTTATCTGATGTATGGCATAAGTCTTAATTGATAAATGGAAGTACTAACATACACTGTCATAATTATGTAAATGTAAAATGGGCATATAGTAATAATATGGTTATTCGCCTAACTAATGGTGACTATTGTTGTACTCACGTACAAACCTGAATCCATTAGTTACGCAAATAGTCTCAAACTTGTTATGTTCATACTAAGGGACCCTCTGTTGTACTATGTACAGATCTGGGGCCACTAGTATCTTCATAGTCAGTTTGATGTATGCCTAAATATAAATATCAAGTGTATGTTACGAGAGAACCGAGATAAACTTGGTCTTGTAATCTCTACCTTGTATGAATATGCGGTGTTTGTTTTACTGAAGTTTATCAGTATATCATATAATAGGTTTCACAAAATTAATATTCATTCTAACAATAAAGGTTAGCTCACAAATACGGATGTAACATGTTTAGGTGGACAAACAATACCAATAATTGTCTTGAAATAATTTTTATAAAAGGTGTTTTAAATGTGCCAAGTAAATTTAAAGTGGACAAATATACTGATGATCGAAATAACACTTACTATTCCTAATAAATGCATGTCATTCCGATATGATCCCTAAGCAGACAAAACAACTCCGTCACCAAAAATAGAGTGTTAGTTATTTCTATTTTTTGTAAAATTAAAGAAAATACCAAAAAGATTTTATAGTTTAGTTATTTTATCTTATTTTATTTTATTCTATGTTATTTTCCCAAGTCACGAGTTATTTGATTTTATTTGCTAAAAATAACGAGTAAACGGTTTGAAAAATTCAAATATGGATCACAACTGTTTTATGCGACGTCCGGCTCTACGTCGCCTGCGACGTTCGGCTCTACGTCGCCTGCGACGTCCCAGCCTACGTCGCACATAGGGTTAGACTTTAAATAGTATCCACTGCGACGTAACTCGTCACAGTATTCACTATTCAAGAGCGACGTAGCCTGCGACGTACCAACCGGCGATTTGCGACGTAGCAATTCTTCGACTTTTTTCGTGATTTGTAGCTGTTTTCGTTCCGATTCACTCACGTAGTTTTCATATACTCGTTATTCCGCACACTTAGGTACCATATTTACTTGTTTTCACCGTGTATTATATGTTTAATCGCTATATATGTGTTACGGGTAAATAGGGTTTTGGTTTTGGTTTGAATTCGATGGTCAATTGGATGTTAAAATGGTTATAACTTATGTTTTTGCCATCACCATCGTAGGGCGCACCTTATTGTGTGATCAATTTTGAAAACCCCTAAATTTGACAATTAGGTTTTCTGGGTTGGGGATGAATGTTCGTCAGTGCGACGTACGATGCGACGTAGTCGCCTACGTCGCACTAATTAGCAATTAATTAATTCCTACGTCGCCCTTCCCTACGTCGCCTTTTATGCGACGTCCGATGCGACGTAGCACTCTACGTCGCTATTTTAATTAATGTGATTAAATTCACAATAAATTGCAAAATGCGACGTCCCCCTTTACGTCGCTCGATTTTTATGCGACGTACGGTCTTACGTCGCTTTTCAATTTATTTTGATTTTAGGCGACGTACAGTTCTACGTCGCTCAGTGTTCATGCGACGTACGGTGCTACGTCGCTATTTCCAGGGATTTTGAAAAAGGTTTTTCCAAAAATGTCAAATTTTTTGCTAACCCTTTTCGAGTTGCACTATGTTTCGGTTTTTGCAGATATGGCTTTGACTTTTGAAGCTCGTCACAATACGACTGCTTTTCTGGTTGACACTTCTGACAAAGCTGCACCGTATCGTCAGATGATTGCATTTTTGAGACGTTCTAGGGTATCTCACGTCATTTCCGATACCACGGTGGTTTTTGGAAATCTGATCAACCCATTTTGGAGGAACGCAACTGTCGTTACTGAAAACGACGTTCGACGATTGGTCTCTACTGTTCTGGGTACGGAGATCACTATTACAGAACAGAGCATTCGGGAACTTTTCCAGCTCAACGATCAGCCGGATATGCCTATCGGTTTTGATCATATTTTTGTTACTGGAGCTATGCAACGAATAGGATATCCAGGAATTCCCTCCGATCAGTACAGGAAAGCGAATCTCACGCGTGTTTGGAGATATCTGATGCACGTGATTATCGTTTGTTTGGGGAATAGGAAAGGTGGAACGGATGGTATGAGCCGAAGTCTGGCTTCTGCTATGTTAGCGTTGGTATACAACAAGCCGTTCAACTTCTCAGGATTTATTTTCAAGGCTATGGTTGATAATGCGAACGCTGGGGATCAGAAATGGATTTTATATCCACGTTTTGTTCAGTTGCACATTAATCGTCATCATCCAGATCTTCAGGCACAGGGTGATCCCGATCAGCTATTAAAGATTTCACCGATGATGAGTCGGATTTTCACTATTTGTGCAAGTTTTGAGAAAGGGGTTGCGGCAGCAACGGATGTTCCTTTATTCGGTGCTATTATTGATGAGAATTATGTACCGCCCCCAGATCCTCAGTATATGGATGTTCCAGCACCTCAGCAACCGCAGCAACAGTTTGTGAACATTCCAGTTCAAGCTGCGGGGGAGCGCATTCCTGCTCAAGCTGCGGGGGAGAACGTGGATGCTATTTTGGAGAATATTGAGCAGTTCGGGCATGTGGATTCGGACAATCCAGCATCGCATGATACGGTTGAGAGTTCTGATTCTGAAGAACCGGCCACTGCAGGTCCTCAGGATGGGGGTCTGACGCCTGAGCATTCTGATGGTACTGTTCCACATCCATCTGAAATGGAACGTATCAGGCTCTCAGATTCATTTAGATATCTACGTATTCAGCGTCGGATCAGACAAGGACGCAAGTATGTGCCTCCAAGGGATACTGGAAAACGTACACGCGACGGTGATGATCCTGCTGATGAGACTTATCAACCGCCTCGTCGTGTACGTCGCTCTTCGTCAACACGAGCTCCAGTCACTCCACAGCAACAGGAGGTTTTTGAGATTCAACCGACTCCAGCTTTCATGCAAAAGATAATGGTAGATATGCAGCTGATGAAGCAAAAGCTGGAGGCTCAGGATGAGAAGATCGCTGAACAAGCTGCTTTGATCGAGGTTCAATCTAAAGAGCTTGAGGAAACGAAGAATAGGGTTCATGTTTTGGAAGGCAGGTTACTTGCCTCGGGGGAGTCTGGGTCTGGGATACCCACTTTAGAGTCAAGTGAACCTGCGTCTGTAAATCCCAACCCTGTAAATGAAAATATTAATGAAAACATTTCTCTTTTGGATTATTTCTCTGTTGATGATATTCCAGGGCAACCGAGACCGCTGGCTGTTGACTATTCATTTGCGGACTTATCGTTTATTCAAAGGATGGCTAGTGGAGTTGGCTCTGAGGAAGAAACTGAGAATGTGTTTGAGATGAACGAGGATGTCTCGATTGAAGAAGAGCAGTTGAATGAAGATGAAACATATGATGATGCACAATCTGGGGAAACTTATGATGATGCACCAATTATTGAATCTGATTCAAGTGAAGACGAGAGTCCTGAAAAAGCGCAACATGGAGAATCTAGTTCTGCTGCAACTCCAGTTTCAGAGACACAGGCACCGGACTCAGCAGCAAAGAAACTAACTGCTGAAGAAAAGAGAGAGAGAAACAAGAAATGGTGGCCTAAGGGACGAAATCCAGTTCCTATTCCAGTGAAATGTCAGGTGTACCGGGTTAGTCGGAATTATACCGGTGTAATTAAAAGCTGGAAGTGTCAAAGGAATTTGTTTATGATAAAGAGAGAAGATGGAGTTCAGTATTTTAGGATGCGTTTTGATAGATTGAGCACGTTGCCAAAAGGAGAGATTAATCGATTAGCTCAGCTTAAATTGATTAATCCTTTCGAGAATGATTATGCTGAGTTCATTCAAAGATGTCTACGTCGGGAAGTATTATCGAAGACTTATTCGAAATTGAAGCCGACGTTGGGAACTCGGTATACATGGAAGAAAAAGATTGATCCAGTCACCAGGAAGCCTTTGGTTAAAGTTCACTATTCGCCGGCTAAATGTTTGACTGAGATACCTCTGGAATCAGTTCCTTATTATTTTTGAGAAGACTCGTGAAATGGGAACTTGATCCGCAGACTGGCGAAGCGGTTATTACTTTCGTTCCAGATTCTGAACCGTGGCCAGAAGTTGGAGGTATATGGAATTTGAAGCAAGCAACGTTTAGGCTGTATGATCCGATGAGTTTAATTAATTTTCATGAAAAAGATTTAAGAAAACTCTATGATAATCGGATTCGAGTTGGTCAGAAGAATGAATTTAACAGACGATTAGCACAACAGTTTTACAATGTTGTTACTGTTTGCGTAGCTAATGGAATTCATGCCGACGGCCAGTTTCCTGCGGGCTGGGTTTAATGAAGATTTTTGAAGACCAAGCTGAAGACACGGGGGAGTTTGTTAGTACATGTTTAGTGTCTGTCAGTTGGTCTAGCTCGTAGTTCGTATTTAGTTTTGGATTCCTGACTCCTGCGACGTAGCGCACTACGTCGCAGGTGCGACGTCAGGTATTGGGCCTGCGACGTAGCAGACGTCGCATGGGCTTGGGCCTGCGACGTAGCGTGCTACGTCGCAGATGCCAGTTTTTGTATAAATACGATTTGTGTTTTCTGTTTTAGGGTTGACGAAACCCTAAACGCTATTTGTCGAAATTCTCTGTAATCTGATCGACTATAATCAATAATATTACGTTCGTTTGATATTCATTGCGTATTGATTGTTTGTGTGTTTAGTTAATAATCTAATCGTTGTTTCCGCCATCGATTGGATTGACTCGGTTCGTGCTAGATCCTAAGTAAGGGACAAACATCTATCAAGCTGTATCTGCTCATCCTCAAGTAATATAACTTCGGGATTTGCAGCCTCAGCTTCAGCTTCCTGTTCGTGTAATGATATTTATATTTTAAAATCAGAAATAATATCCAATTTACTAAATATCTAATATCAGAATCATTATATAATAATATTATGCATCTATGATTAATAAAACAATCTATCAACTAAGCATCTATATTATTACATAAATAAAAGATTACCTCAGATGGTGCTAAATAACTCTCAATATCTTGAAGCAAAGGATTTGTCGCATCATCATTCTGCTCCAAAACCTCTTGCACAACCTGTGCAGCAACATCTGGATTCACTTGCTGATCCACCTGACCAACCTGAATAAGAACATCCTCAAGGAGCCCTTGTGGATCTTCAGGTTGAGCTTCCTCAGCTACAGGTTCAGGTACAACATCAGCCTCAGCAGGAGCAACAGCAGCAACGTCTAACCACCCATGATTTGGCGGTGCGACGTAGTTCGGATCAACAATATACCCGAAAAGTGGTCTAACTTCCGGTTTCACCACTCCTTCCTTCCTAACTGTCTGCATAAACATGGCATTATACCCACGATGGTCAATCGTATTAACCACTAGATGTGGTTCAGGTATAGCCAAATCCGGTAGACGTGCACGGATAATCAGCATGCAAAATCGCGGGTAAACCAAAAATCTTGATCTAACAGACCCCGATATCTGTTTCGCAATCTCACCAAAAAGATAATCACAAAAACTGTATGGTTTATTATAAACCAGTGACAGTGCAGCCGATAGAATAGCAGGACTCAACTCATCAAATCCACCTTTCTTCGCTGCAAATACAATATTCATCACATGCCAAAGAAACCTCCACTGACCAATGACCAGAGGCTTCTGGAACTGACGTCCGCGTCTGTCTCCGCTATAACCCATACGACCGATAGCACCCTCAATAAAATCCATAGGATACTCAATATCCCCATTCTCCTGTTCTACTGTACCAAGCTGCAAAATCTCACGGAGATTTCCAGCTGAAAATGTAACAGGCTGACCACTAACTGTAGCTCTAATCTCTGGCGGGTTGACAGATTCGTCATATACTATATCTGTCCAGAAATCATTCAGTATAGCCTGAGAAATAGGAGGATTGGCCGTAATGGCGTATCGAATTCTTGATCGTGCTAGAAAACGTAGAATATCAGCAACCCTGTCAGCCCGCTTGGCCTCAAGGTTCAGATCAACCAACACGTTGTGACCCTTATCAAATGCTCTAGCCATATCTGTAAAGTAAACACAAACAACAGATATAATTTAATGCACGATTAAAAATATTTAAACTATTACGTATTATGAATCGTGATTCATCAAACATCTTAGTTTAAATATGAAATTATATATAACTTGTTACATAAATAGTCTCAAGTCGTATATAAAAATTTAACTTATAACTAAAAGTCTTAAGTCTAATTTAAATTAATTATATAAAAGTTATTACAAAACAAAAAATTAAAATGTTTGTAAATTCCGGACTCGCATAAACTGGCCTAACGAGTTGAGTTCAACTCGTTTTGCTTATCAACTCGCTATACTCATCAACTCGCTACATTGATCAACTCGCTAAAGTTATCAACTCGCTAAACTTATCAGGCAGCTATTGAAGTGAACTCGCTAGTCAACTCGCTGCGAGTTGATTCACAATGTCAACTCGTTCGATGAACTGCCGTCGCGAATTTCCAATTAAAATCGATTAATCTTGTAATTTTAACATGACCTATCGATTGATTTACGTTTATTAACATCCATTTAACATAAACCACAAGGATTCGTGTTCTAATAATCCTTTAATATACGTGAATCGTTCGAATTATAAACCGAAACCCTAAGTTTATTAAAACTTCGATTTCGAGTAATTTAAACGGTGAAATCCGTTGGTTTATACCTCAAAATGTTCGTAATATGAAGGTGTATAAAGTCTATGGATTGAATAACTCGTTCCCGTACTCTAAAATTCAAAATCAAACGAAAAAGAAAATCGCCTCGTTTCTCCTTTTTGACGGATTCGCAAGCTTTACTGAACTCGCGAAGTATGTGTGGGTTCGGTGGGTTGGTTTGACTCGTTTGACCCCCTTTATACTACATATCCGATTCGCGAGATTTAAGTGGACTCGCAAGTTGATGCCAACTCGCAGAAACAATTAAAAACGCGAATTTAATGCTAAGTATAAATAAAAACCCGATATTTTACAAGTCTAAATTATAATTAATTTTCACTTGTATTTGTCACGTTGTTCAACTCAAAAATATACAGTATAATTTATTTCCGAAGGGTAAACATAATTAATACAAAATTTTAAAAAAAATTAAAAATAAGATAAAACAAAATTACATAACCATTGGTATCAAGTACCATTTTATTAATCACTTTGAAACAAAGTAAATATACAATGTAAATAAGATTTTATATGCTTAGGGATCATATTAGAAAGAATAAGCAATTAATTATATATTTAAAAGTCTAAGCAGATTGGTAGTATACATACCTCATGAAATTCAAATAAATTACTGTAAAATTACAGCTAAATTTATCATTTATATATTTATATTTATAAAACTATATCTTAGGTACCTTTATCCACATAGCATAATTAATAAATGCATTACTCACATAAAATGAATATTTTATTATAGACAGTCCAAGACGATTACCGGTATTATGATCCACATAAACAAATTAGACTCAATTTTCTAAGCAAACTCTTTATTGTTAGTATGAGTATTATCAAGTGCTTCCTATTATATGATATACTGAAGAATTCAAGTAAAACACATAACACTGCATCATTAAATTTTCAAGGTAGCGGTTACTAAATGATGTATCTTTTCGAAACATATAACATACACTTGAATTTTTAAGGTTAGACAAATATCAAACCTACTTTGAATATGCTATGTTATCTAAGTCTGTACGTAGTACAACAAAAGATCCCTTTTAGCATAATTCAAAATATATTTGAGAATATTAATTTAATTAAAGGTTTCAGTTCTGTACTTAGTACAACAAAGTTACCAGTAATTAAGTTAATACCCATATTGCTACTATTTGTCAATTCAAATTAATATGTATAATAACAGTGTATGGCAATACCATCATTCAACAATTAAGACTTAATGTCATACATCATAGAATAGTAACACAAAATAATAAACAAGTAGTTAATTAACTTCTTAAGGCTTAGAAAATTTCATATAATTTGCCTACCAGTACATCATATGATGAAGCCATCTAAAGTTTTACTAAAAATAGACAAGTTATAACTTGTGGATATAGGTGTATAATCAAATAAATATAAACACATACCTGATAGAACCGCTGTAGTTCTAAAGCAACTTTATTTGAACCTACTTACCATATCATATTAGGACTTAAGCTTATTATTGTGAAGCTTATTCTCCTAATGTACTATCATTTCCCTTAGTTTTTGCAAATAAAAACTTAAATGAAGGCGACTCCCCTTAGGTAACAAGCAAATGAATGCCATACGCCTTTTTTTTTTTTTTTTTTTTTTTTTTTTTTAAATGAACACAGAAATACTAACTATTACAAAAATACCCTTGGAAGACTAATCACTCTGGATTTCTCATTCCGTTTAGTTGAACCAACGTCTCAAATCTTGCTCTGTCGAACGCCTTTGTGTATAAGTCTGCTAAGTTATCCAATGATGGTACCTTAACTAACTTTATCAACTTCTTCTCAGCACAATCTCTAATAAAATGATGTCGAATATCAATATGCTTAGTTTTACTGTGCTTCACCGGATTATTGGTGATCGACATAGTAGATTCGTTATCAATCATCATAGGAGTATTGGTTATATTTAACCCGTAATCCCGCAGTTGCTGTTGAATCCAAAGAACTTGTGAGCAACAGCTGCCAGCTGCAACATACTCAGCTTCACATGTAGAAATGGCTACCGAGGTTTGCTTCTTGCACTGCCAGGATACTAATCTACCTCCTAGGAATTGACATCCTCCGGTCATAGATTTCCTATTCTGATTGCATCCTCCATAATCCGAATCAGTATAAGCTACGAGATCTAAGTCTCCATCAATCGGATACCAAAGACCCAGCTTAGGTTTCCCTTTGAGGTAACGAAAGATTCGTTTAACAGCTTGCATGTGTGACTCTTTCGGATTAGCCTGATATCTTGCGCATAAACAAACAGCAAACATTATGTCAGGCCTAGAGGCTGTAAGATACATTAGTGATTCGATCATGGCTCTATAAAGAGTTGGATCCACATCGCTATCACTCGATGTATCTGGACCTAGTCCATGATTGACTGGAATTGGAGTATTGTAGACCTTACTTTCATCCATCTTGAAGCGTTCTAATAGCTCATATGTATATTTAGATTGATGAATAAAGAATCCATCCTTCTTTTGATCAACTTGTAATCCTAAGAAGAAATTCAACTCTCTCATTGCAGACATTTCAAACCTTTTTCTCATGACTTTCTCAAATTCTTGACATATCTTTTCATCAGATGATCCAAAGATAATGTCATCAACATAAACTTGCACGAGAAGAAAGTCTTTCTTTTTCCATTTCACAAACAGTGTACTATCAATCGATCCTCTTGTAAATCCATTCTCAAGTAGATACGTTGATAGTGTTCCATACCACATCCTTGGTGCTTGATGTAATCCATATAGAGCCTTATTCAAACGATATACTCTATCTGGATACTCAGGATCAGCAAACCCTGGCGGTTGTGAAACATACACCAATTCTTCCACTTTGCCATACAAAAAGGCACTCTTAACATCCAACTGATAGACCTTTATACCATAATATGATGCAAATGCTAAGAATACTCTAATTGCTTCTAGCCTAGCAACTGGTGCAAACACTTCATTGTAATCTATACCTTCTTGTTGATTAAAACCTTGAACTACCAGACGAGCTTTATTGCGAGTAACGATTCCTTTATCATCTCTCTTGCACTTAAATACCCATCTAGTTCCAATTGGATATTCTCCCTTTGGTAGGTCAACCAACTCCCATACTTGTAATTTAGAGAACTGAGATAGTTCTTCTTGCATTGCTTCTACCCACGAACTTTCTTTTAAAGCCATTTGAACATTTTTAGGCTCGACTTGTGAGATAAAGCATGAATATAGACATTGATTAGGAATCCCTGTCTCTTTCATTGCAGTATACAAGCTTTGGTATTCAGAATTCTCAGACGTACTAGCTCTGGATTGATGCCTAGTTTGAACCGGAGTATTAATATCACCGATGATGTTTTCAACGGGATGATTCTTACTCGTTCTAGTTGTAGTAACTGGTTCAACCGGTATATCATCTCCTAAATTAGTACCAATCTCTTCCAATTCAGGTACATCTTCCGTACGTGCTGAAGATATCCTTAAATGTTTCAAAGGAGTAAGTATATCATCAAACTTTGTAGAAAGATCATCAGGATCTTCTGTTTCTTGAGACTTATCCTCTGAAGATTGTTGTGACTCACTTGTGGAAGTTTTATCTGAGTCAGCATTAGTCTTAATTCCATATTGCTTAACATTTGATGTTGAAGCGGGACCAATATTCTCATCTTCAAACAATAAATGTTCAGCTATCTCTGAATCACTGACATAGTCACTAATAGGAACTTTAAATGATGCAAAAAGATCAGAATAATCAAATTGCCAATCTAAGCCCTTATGAACATCAGGTGAGTAGCTCGTAACCTCAATATTATAAACTACCTCCAAACGTCCTGTGACTTTATTAAAGACTCTATTGTTTGGCGAATTGGGCATATAACCTAGGAAAAATCCTTCGTCAGCCTTCTCACCAAATTTAGCTTGATGTCCAGTCTTTAATATGGTGCATGAAACTCCAAAGGGTTCAAACCCTTTTAAGTTAGGTTTCTTATTGTTCAAAAGCTCATAACAAGTCTTGTTATGTCTCTTAACCGTAAGAACTCTATTAAGAACATAACATGCTGTATTCACTGCTTCTGCCCAAAAGATGACCGGAAGCTTTGAATCAGCAAGCATTGTTCTTGCAGCTTCAATCAATGTCCTATTTTTCCTTTCAGCAACACCATTCTGTTGAGGTTCATAAGGTGCACTGAATTGATGTAATATCCCTTTGCTTAAGCAATAGATATTCAACGTTGAATTCTTGAACTCTGTTCCATTGTCACTACGAATACGCTTAACTCTCTTTTTATAGACATTCTCTACTAGATCAAAGAACTCAATTAGAATTCCAGGAGTCTCATCCTTTGATCCCAAAAAGAATACCCATGAGAATCTAGAATAATCATCTGTGACAACCAAACAGTACCATTTGCCACCTATACTTCTCTTGCTTATAGGGCTGAAGAGATCCATATGTAGCAATTCAAATGGCGAGGAGATAGAGTTTTCAGTCTTAGGTCTGTGTGGTTTCTTGTGCTGCTTTCCTTTCATGCAAGGAACACACTTATCCTCAGACTCGAAACGTTTTTGTGGTACACCTAGAACCAAACCATTTTTGGTTATATAATTCATCTTTCTCCAGTTCAGGTGTGCCATTCTCCTATGCCATAACAATGCGTCTGTTTCCGAAGCCTTGGATAATAAACATGTAGACTCCATTGAAGAGTTAGGAACACCCATGTTGATAGCATAGATGTCCTTCTTCCTTGGCGCCCTCATCAATATCCATTCATCAGGAATTTTAAAACCTGGCTTCAGGACTAAGGCCTCCTTTTCATTAAAATAAACTGGGTGACCTTTATCACAGACTTGGGAAACACTCACTAGGTTGTGAGTAAGTTCTTCAACATAGTTCACATCCTCAAGAGTCAAAGTTCCATTTGAAACTTTTCCTTTTCCCGAAATTACTCCTCCTTTATCTCCTGCAAAATTTACTTTTTGCTTGAGACTATCCTTGAAGTCCTTCGGTAGACTTCTTTCTCCGGTCATGTGCCTTGAGCATCCACTGTCTACATACCACCAGCTGTCCTTGTTCACAGCATGCTCCTGCACATAACACAAAATACGATCAGTTATCAAGAGGGACCCAAGCCATTACGGTCTTGGTTTGTCCCTTATCATCAACAAACTTAAGCTCTTTAAAATAACCATCCTTCCCATCAGGAGCTTTGGTCACTTTTGAAGTAGCTTGAGTTTGTGGACGATCAGCCTTAAGAGGTGAGTTTGAGGAGAACCTCTTAGGCACATAATTATGAGCTCTATTATTATAATTAAACTCATGTGATCATGAAGTAGTACCACTCTCATAATGACTATGGCCTCTACTTGAAGTTCTAAACCTCGACGGAGTCACATCCCTATACTTATGGATAACATTATCACTTTGAGTATATGGCCGTTTAGGTTTAGGTGGGGAGACACTATGCTTACCATCTCTTTTAAGAATGTTAACAGGTTTATTACCTAAGTTAGGTTTGGCATCTAACCCATCTACAGTCATACTAGAGTTGGTCTGTGTCTTTTCATCCATCACAAGCTTATGTGGTGTTTCAGGCTTTTTGTTAGGACAACACGAAGCCACGTGTCCCTTTTGATGACACTTGAAACATGACATCTGCTTGCGTGATTTACTCACTTTTGCTTTCTCATCCGGAGTCTTAGGCACTAAAGGTTTAAGCTGTTCCTTATCAACTTTATCATCAGTCTTAGCATCGTTAATCACTCCACCCGATACAAACTGTATTTTGGTGAACTGAGAAGCCTTGCTATTATCTAATGATACGTTCTTAATAACATCTTTCTGTGCCTCTGACTGTTCAGGTTTATCAGCTACTGAAATCTCAGGATTAACTTCAGTCATCTCAGAATCTTCAGGAATAGGAGTGTAATTGGCATTAAAAGGTGGGGATACATCATTGTAACCTAACCCAGTCTTGTCCTTTACACTACGTTGAGCATCTAACATTTTATCCATTTGAGATGTCCTATAGTTCTCAAGTTTACGGTTTTGCTCAATTAACCTTAAGTTAAGGTTCACTATTTCCTGATCCTTACTAGCAATCGTCTCATTTAAGTCTTTGATATTCATATAGAGACCATCTATGACAACAGATTTTTCACTTATGGTATCTCTAAGTTTTGTTCTATCCGAAGCATCAGACTTAATTTTATCTTTTAAGACCTGTTTATCATCACTTAATCTACGAATATCCATAATAGCTTGATCAAGTTCAGATCTAACAGTCTTATAGGATTCCTTATCCATATTTAATTGTGATGACAAATTGCTATTTGACACAGTTAAGACACTATTATGAGATTGTAAATCAGTAACTAAGTAACAAACATCAGCAAGATTAAGAATATCTAAACATACCTTCTTCTTGTCAGTTTGTAATTCAGCCATGCGTGCCACGAATTCCTCAGGACTCATATCTGGAGCTGAATCCATATATAGCACGTCATCATCACTTGCCTTCACTTCAGACTCAGGCACCTCTACTTTTTGTTCCATATCAGTGGGCATGTAGGAAACTGATCCAGCAGTTGTTTCTTCGATCTCGGCCATCAAAGCTTCATCAGAATGAGCTTGCCAATCATAAGAGCCATCCAACTGCTTCACCACTAAGGCTTTGGAAGCGAGAGTACTTCCCGAACCTTGTTTTCCTTGTGCTTCTACTTTAGGTCTTTGGCATTCTCTAGCAAAATGACCAATACCCTGACAGTTAAAGCATCTGACCTTGGTTTTGTCAAACCCTGATCTATTGCCCAACACCTTTCTACTAGTTCTCTTGAGGAAATTCTTCACCTTTCTAGATATCAACGCTAGTTGATCCTGAATCTCCAATTCCTCAAGATAATTAGAGTCTATCTGCTCATAATCCTCATCAAACAGAATATGATCATTGATCTTTCCCTCTATGTAGTTCTCATATGATGCCACAAAGGAAGCAAGAACAGACAGTTGCTGTTCAGCAGATTTCACACTCATCGGCATCTTCTGATGCTCTTGAGGTGACTTCTCAGTATTCTTTCCCTTTGTCTCATCACCAGAGGAGGAAATAAAACACAGATCTTCAGTAATCATTTCTCCATTTTCACTAGTATCACCAACTAACAGTGCAGTGGTCGAACTAGATGACGCAGTCGAAAGACTTGACTTTCCATGATACAACCCAGCGTTCTGAACCTGATCAGAATCACTATCTCTTGACTTCTTGGAGAAATCATAACCTTTCAGCTTGTCAATGACTTGCTCTAAGGTCATAGTAGAATACCTAGTTTCATTATCCTTAATCATAACGCCATACATTTCCCATTTATAAGGCAAACCCTCAAGAAACTTGTCGGTTTTAGATACTTCTTCTTCAACAATCTCATGGTATTCTAATTCACTTAGTAGATGGTAGAAACGTGTGACATAGGCATCAAGATCTTCTCCTTTTAAAGCTTTAAACATAGTAAACTGCTTTTTAAGAAGACTCCTCTTGCCAGCTCTTACTTGTGGACTTCCTTCACCTCTTTTCTCTAGAGCTTCCCAGAGCGTTCTAGCAGTATGAAAGGATTTCAGTTGATGAGCAATCTCTTTAGGAAGACACATCTTTATGCAAGAATGTGATTTATTTTCATTTCTGTAAGCTTCCTTCTCTTGATCACTCATGTTCGCATAGGTAAGAACCACAGTAGCATTTTGAACAGTTTGAGTAGGTGGGGTGTATCCACTCTTGATACACATCCAGATTGACAGGTCATGGAATCTACAGTAAGATTCAAATCTGTCCTTCCAGTTGTAGTAATCCTCGATTCTTAACAACTTAGGTGGAACGTTTGACTTTCCCACCTCGTGGTCCATTTCGATCATTCTACTTAAGTCAGACATCTTAAAAATGTAAAATTAAACTGTTTCAGCGAATTCAGAAAACTCGACTCGCAAGACTCAGCTCAACTCGCAATCTCAGCTCGACTCGCAGAATTCGTCGATTCGCAAGCCTCAGTTCGGATTGCTAAAAGATGTCGATTCGCAAGTGATGTCGATTCGCGAGGGATCTCGGTTCGACTCGCAAGCCTCAGTTCGACTCGCTAGTTCAACTCGGTTCGCAGGCGACGCTGGAACCCTAATCTCGACTCGCGAAACGGCTGTTAAACCCGAAAACGAATTTTTAAGGTATTTTTAGGACTGAAACTTAAAATTTCGGCTGTAAACAAACCCTAAAATGTCCAGAGAATGATTTTGATCGTTAGTATTACAAGAATGCACGTAATAACGACCCGAATCAAAAAATCAATAACACTAAAACTTATGAACACACTCGTATTTAGCCCGAAAGCTCTGATACCAGATGTAAGTCCCCTAGTTTTAGGATCGATAACTTCGTTATCTGTAGTATTAAGGTGCGGAATCCCTTAATACGGTGTTATCTTACTAACAACGAATATGTTCGTATTGCGTTTAATAAGACTTAGCTTTAAACAATGAATCGTCAAAGCCTAGCCTTTAGGTTCAGTTTTCTCTGGATTTGTTGAGTTCGCAGAATCGCAAAAGTATTCCAAAAGTTATGTTTTTCACTGAGTAAAAAACAATATATACGTCCAGTCGTCTCGGCTCGCATGGGCCTGCGAGTTCAGTCCAACTCGCAGCCCAAGCCCAACACAGAGCTTGGCTCGCCAGACTGATACCTCACGAGTTCAGATCTCACCTCACAGCTCGACTCGCTGCAACCTGATATCTCGACTCGCTACGCATCAAACGTCTATTATTTAAATTATTCGTCTAACTTAACAAAACAATATGTTTAACGAATATCACTAACAAAACAAATATTCTTTTACAAATCCAAACCAATATACAAACACAATAATAATTACACTAGTCCTATTTCAAGCTAGATCTGTTGTCACAATCTATGTCCCAACAACTACTAGGCTCAGGTGAGTCTTACAGCCCCACTTTTACTGTTTTACATACGGGGTGAGATACATTGCTTACTTTTCTTGAACACAAGTACTAAAACTGTTTACTATACCAAACGGAATTGCATGAGTTGTTTACTACTTACAGAAGTCTCTCCATCATATATCGTTAGTTATGGACTTAAGCGCGAACACTAGTTAATGGATTCATTAGGTAAATGACCCTCCCCGCCTGGGGTAGTAGCGCTACCACGAACCGTTATGTATAAACGGGCGACTATTATTTCGTTACTTATGCTTGCTCAATTACGAGCATGTCACGGGAGCAACTGATTATTTACGGGTTAAGCTTCGATTATGAGCCTCATGGCAACGGTATAACTTAATTACTTTACTTTTGCTGGATTTGCAAATACTTGATATACGCCTGCGGGCACTACTGATGAAATCTTGTGTTCAAACTGATTATTTACTGATAAACCTGTGAGATTCACCAACCTTTTGGTTGACCATTTTTAGCATGTATTCTCAGTTACACTTACGGAGTAGGATCACTCCAGGATCACTAGCTAGAGTCGCATGATTTCCAAACTGCATTTAACGGAGATTCTTTGGCATTATCTTTTGTAGCTATGGTTATGTAATAGAATCTCCCGCCACATACGCGGACTCTAGGCTTACATATTTTTGTAAAGAAAACCATATGTTTTCAAACGATTAATTTATGGAATGTAACTATTTTACAAAACGTCTCATTTAGAGGTCGTTTGCTGTATATCTTGTGCTTTGTATATTGATTAGTAACACCCAAGTATGCTTCCGCAAATCACTAAATTTGGGGGTGTTACAGATTGGTATCAGAGCCTAAGGTTATAGTGAATTAGGTTGCATTTAGTGGGCCTAGACTATGACCATTAGGCAGTATTTCCTTACTAGGCATGATTGGTTCAGGAATTTCATCATACGACTTTAATTTAACATAGCCTGATCAACTATGTACAATTAAGGAAAGATGATGTGAGGTCTGAAATGGTTATGTTGAACAGGAATGCGTTAGTTGACTCTGACCACGAGAGAACCAGACCATTACTTGATACGTGCTAGACACTAGGCTGGATATTATATACTTATATATATTAGCCTCGTCTTACTTACACTCTGCCTCAGGAATGGCAAACACATCACCCAATTCATCACGCTCTCATCCGCAAGGATCTCGAAACCCGCAAATAGCCAGGAGGATCACTAGGTCACCTCGAAGCAACCCCTATCCTGGTCATAACTCTCAGGACTCGGCACATCTCACGGTGCCAGTGTTGGCTACCCAACTCTGCCGTCAGGAGCAAAGGCTTGAAAATCTCGAACGGGAACAACACCGAATGATCTACCTGCTTCGCCAAGCTCTTGATCACATCTCCTAACTCCAGCAAGAACAAGAGGACACAAACCTCTCTGTAAGCATAATTCAGGATTCAATGACCGCTGAATTAGGCGCGGGTGAACTCGTAAGAAACCGACTAGAGGAGTGTGAACAGCGTTCACAGGAGACTGAGGACCACTCTCGAGCACTAGTACAGCGACTAGCCTTGGTCAAAGACAACGCCAGACAAGCCAACAGACTAGCAGAAACTGTGGACCGCCTTATCGCGCTGATGGAGCAGATTAATCTGCATCAAGATTAGAACAGTCTGTAACTTGTAACCAGTTAACTACTTAATTAGGACCTATGTAATTCAACCGGATGTAACCATTCCCGGTACTTTTGTACTACTACTACTACTCTGTAATCTTTTGGAAAACCCGAACTTTGTATCCATCTTGTTTACCTAAATGGAATATGATTATCACCTCGTACTGTTATCGTGTATCTCATTATATACACTTGTGATATATCATAGTTTCATGCAAATAACTTATTCCACTTTCCTTGTTCTTTCCTTGATCAGCAGCATGCCTCCTCGTCGACAAATCACCCTCACTGAAGCCGAAGTTGCGGGTCTGATTGCCCATAGAGTGGCCCAAGCCCTAGCTACCCGGACTTCAGCTCCTGGTAGCGAAGATACCGCTAACAATGGACCACAACCCAAGCCCTGCTCATATAAGGACTTCCAAAACTGCAAACCTCTGAACTTTGCAGGTACTGAGGGAGCAATCGGTCTAATACGTTGGATTGAGAAAGTTGAATCGGTATTCCTTATCTGCAACTGTGCGGAGGGGGACAAGGTTAAGTTCTCTGTTAGTACTTTTACTGACACCGCACTCACGTGGTGGAACACCTATGCCCAAACTGTGGGCGTTGCCAATGCTTATAAACTCCCGTGGGAGGAGTTGAAGGAGATGTTAAGGGGTGAGTATTGCCCCAGGGATGAACTGAAACAACTGGAGCTGGAATTTTGGAACCACAAGATGCAAGGTGATGATATCACCGGGTACACCAACCGTTTCCACCAACTGGCACTTCTGTGCCCATCCATGGTCGATCCTGAATACAAGAGGATCGAGAAATATGTTGATGGACTGCCCGAGAAACTCCAGGACCTGGTGACTTCATCCAAACCAGGTACTATCCAGAACGCCATCCGTATGGCCCATGAACTTACGGCAAACGCTATCCTCCGTAACACAACCTCAGCCCCACCTACAAACAACAAACGAAAGTGGGAAGGAAACCCCAACTCATCCAACCAAATCACCAACCGAAAGCCTGAGCCCCTTAGGGCTTACTCATCCGGCTCTTCAGAAAAGAAAGGGTACATTGGAAACAAGCCCTACTGCCCCAAATGCAATCGTCACCATGACGGTTCCTGCCCTTGCACAAACTGCAAACGTTTTGGGCATCTGGCCAAAGATTGTAGAAACACCAGTGCCCCAAAGACTTGTTATGGGTGCGGAAGTCCTGGGCACTTTCAGAATAATTGCCCTAAGCAGAGAAACAACAACAACAACAACAACCACAACAAACGGAACAACAACCCTGCTCGTAGCAGAGCATTTGTCATCAAAGCTGGGGAAGCTAGAGAAGACCCGAATGTTGTAATGGGTACGTTTCTTCTCAACGATCTTACTGCTTCAGTATTATTTGATACCGGTGCTGATAGAAGTTTCATATCTGATGAGTTTTGCCCACTACTTAATATCACCCCTTCGGCCTTAGATGTTAAGTACACCGTAGAACTCGCAAATGGTAAACTCATAGAAACCAATAGTGTGATACCTAATTGCACTTTAAACCTCGCAAACGAAACCTTCTCAATCGATCTAATGCCTGTTGAACTAGGAAGTTTCGATGTCATCGTGGGTATGGACTGGTTGTCCAAGCATCGGGCCGAAATTGTTTGCCATGATAAGATCGTCCGAATTCCTCTCGCCGCCGGTAGTACCTTGATCATACAGGGGGAGACCGGTGGGTCGAGACTAAACTTAATCACCTGTTTAAAAACCCGAAAATTTCTGAGAAAGGGTTACCCAGCAATTCTCGCGCACATCACTGAGAAAAAGTCGGAGGAGAAGCGACTTGAAGATGTGCCAATCGTTAGAGACTTTCCCGAAGTCTTTCCAGAAGAACTACCTGGTTTACCTCCACCTAGACAGGTCGAGTTCTCGATTGATCTCGTGCCGGGTGCCGCACCGGTGGCCCGAGCACCGTACCGCCTAGCCCCATCCGAACTTCAGGAGCTGTCCACTCAGTTACAGGAACTTCTGGATAGAGGATTCATCAGACCGAGTTCTTCACCTTGGGGAGCTCCGGTCTTGTTTGTCAAAAAGAAAGACGGTTCATTTCGAATGTGTATTGACTACCGAGAGTTGAACAAACTAACCGTCAAGAACCGATACCCACTTCCTCGAATCGACGATCTGTTCGATCAACTTCAAGGATCAAGCTGTTATTCAAAGATTGACCTTCGATCGGGTTATCACCAATTGCGTGTTCGTGATGCCGACATCCCAAAAACCGCATTCAGAACCCGTTACGGGCACTACGAGTTCCAAGTGATGCCCTTTGGTCTAACCAACGCACCGGCTGTATTCATGGACCTTATGAATCGGGTGTGTAAACCTTATCTCGACAAGTTTGTCATTGTGTTCATCGATGACATCCTCATATACTCACGAAACGAACAAGAACACGCACAACACCTCAGAACCATCCTAGAACTACTTAGACACGAGGAGCTTTACCCCAAATTCTCTAAGTGTGAGTTCTGGATAAAAACCGTTCAATTCCTTGGGCATGTGATTCATAGTCAGGGAATTCATGTAGACCCATCAAAAATCGAGGCCATCAAGAACTGGCAGGCGCCAACCACTCCTACCGAAGTACGCCAATTCTTGGGATTGGCGGGGTATTATCGCCGATTCATTGAAAACTTCTCAAAAATAGCCATACCACTCATGACACTGACTCAGAAAGACAAAAAGTTCGATTGGACTGATAAACAAGAGTCAGCATTTCAGCTGTTGAAACTAAAGCTTTGTAGTGCACCCATTCTATCCTTACCCAAAGGCACCGATGACTTCGTGGTATACTACGATGCTTCTCACCAAGGTCTCGGTTGCGTGTTGATGCAACGAGACAAGGTCATTGCTTACGCCTCCCGACAACTTAAAGTTCACGAGAAGAACTACACAACTCACGACCTCGAGTTAGGGGCCGTGGTATTCGCTCTCAAAATCTGGAGACACTACCTTTATGGTACCCGAAGTACTGTATTTACCGACCACAAAAGTCTCCAACACATCTTCGACCAAAAAGATCTTAACATGAGGCAACGTCGATGGATCGAGTTGCTCACCGATTATGACTATGAGATCAAATATCATCCGGGTAAGGCAAACGTGGTTGCCGATGCTCTCAGTCGTAAGGAACGAACAAAACCGCTTCGAGTCCGGGCCCTCAGTATGACCATTCACAACGATTTGAATATCCAGATTCTCACCGCTCAACTCGAAGCTCTCAAACCCGATAAAGTCAAAAACGAGGCCTTACTAGGCATGGATAAACAGTTCGAAATCAGACCCAACGGAGTTAGGTACTTCTCTAACCGAATCTGGTTGCCTAGTTTCGGGAACCTTCGGGACTTGGTAATGGATGAAGCTCACAAGTCCAAGTATTCTATCCACCCGGGATCCGACAAAATGTATCACGGCATCAAGGAGTTTTACTGGTGGCCGAACATGAAAGCTGACATTGCCTTGTACGTCAGCAAATGCTTAACTTGTTCTAAGGTCAAAGCCGAATACCAGAAACCTTCCGGCTTACTCCAACAACCTGACATTCCTGAATGGAAATGGGAACAGATTGCCATGGATTTCATAACCAAACTTCCTAAGTCGTCAAGCGGTTGCGATACCATTTGGGTGATCGTCGATCGTCTCACCAAATCGGCTCATTTCTTGGCAATCAAAGAAACCGACAAAATGGAACGCCTCACACAAATTTACATCAAAGAAATCGTTTGTCAACATGGTGTCCCTATCTCGATCATCTCTGACAGGGATGCTCGTTTCACATCTCGCTTCTGGCAATCACTCAAAAGATCACTGGGTACCCGTCTCGATATGAGTACCGCGTACCACCCTCAGACCGATGGCCAGAGCGAACGAACTATACAGACACTGGAAGATATGCTACGAGCCTGCGTAGTTCATTTCGGTACCAACTGGGAAAGACACCTACCGTTGTGTGAGTTTTCCTACAACAACAGTTATCACGCCAGCATTAAGGCTGCACCTTTTGAGGCACTGTACGGTCGTAAGTGCCGATCACCGATCTGTTGGACTGAAGTGGGAGATAGTCAACTCACTGGTCCTGAACTCATACAAGAAACCACCGAGAAAATTTTCGAAATCCAGAACCGACTCAAAGCCGCGCGTGATCGTCAGAAAAGTTATGCTGACGTGAGACGCAAGCCACTCGAGTTCCAAGTTGGGGACCGAGTACTCTTAAAAGTATCGCCTTGGAAAGGCGTAATCCGGTTTGGTAAACGCGGGAAATTAAATCCTAGGTACATTGGGCCTTTTGAGATCCTCGAACGGATTGGCCCCGTGGCATATCGATTGCAGCTGCCTTCCGAACTCAGCAGCGTGCACCCTACGTTTCACATTTCTAACTTGAAGAAATGTCTGTCCGACGAGACACTTATCATACCCCTTGATGAGATCCGCATCGATAACAAACTTCATTTCGTTGAGGAACCCGCCGAAATTATGGACCGTGAGGTCAAACAACTGAAACAAAGTCGTATTCCCATCGTCAAAGTCAGGTGGAATTCGCGGCGTGGTCCGGAATTCACTTGGGAACGGGAAGACCAAATGCGACTCAAGTATCCCCACTTATTCACTGATTCTACCCCGAACGCGACTTCGACTTAAATTTCGGGACGAAATTCTTTTAACAGGGGGAGAATGTAACAACCGCCAAATTAGGACTAGTAATTAGTGCCTAATCCTCTGTAAATACATGTAATTAGTTCTGTGTTAGGCTAATTAATGTAACAAATTATATATTGGTGAATATATACGATTATGCGATTTGATTAAATCGTACGCAATTTAAATCGAATGTAATTCGATTCAAACATTACGGACGTTGGTGAAACATTTTGTTTAATAACGCGATCATTTTTCAAATATTGTTTTGAATACATTTCAAGTAGGTAATGTATCGCACAAATAAACGTCAACACAATTAAAATATTAAACGCACAATTTAAATTCAAATATAAACAAACTGTTAAAGATTTGACAAAATGATGTTATTAAATTATCTAACAAAGATTAGTATTTTTAAATGAATAATTACGCGAAAAATAAATATTTAACGCTTAAACAACGGAGAAAACGAACGCCGCACGGGGCACGGAGACGGAGGCTGAAAATGGGAGGTTAAACCTCCCACCTCCTTTCTTTTTCCTCATTTTCTCCATCTCTTTCTCTTTCTTCTCTTTCTTTTCTCTCAATTAACAAAACCACCACCACCTTACAAAATCACAAAATAACATCACGAAACGACGCCGAATCATACCACTCCTTTGGAATAAAAGAACCACCGCGTTACGATCTACAACTTCATCTTTCCGGATTTTCATTTCGCCATTTCGTAAGTTTCCGACAAAACCCGAAACTCTCCGTTTTTACTCATTTTTACGTTTTTATAGTTTATATATGCTTAAAATGTCCAAAAATGGGTTGGGTAAAAGATTTGGACCGAACGGAAGCTTTCCGACCGATTTTCCGGCCACCAACCTCCGATCAGACTGTAACGTCGCAGAGGCGCTGGGCTCTCTGCGACGTAGTCAAAAACGTCGCAATACCCTCACAACGTCGCATATAGCGACGTCATCCCCAACGTCGCATTGACTTGCGAACGTCGCACTTAGCGACGCAAACCCTTACGTCGCAGAAATCAACAGCGTCGCATATAGCGACGCCACGTACAACGTCGCATTAAATTGCGAAAGTCGCACATAGCGACGTCATGCTCAACGTCGCAGTCAGGATCTGCAACGTCGCACCCAACGTCGCACAAACCAGAACCTCAAAAACACAGATTTTTACTAAGTGTTGAGACTCGAAATTTATCACTCGATTTTACCCAAATTCAGATCCCAGATGCGTTTTTCACCAAAGCAATATAGTAGAAATAAAAATTTTCCAAGCTGACCTGGCAGCTAAACCCCAGCCAGGGGCTCTGCCCCTTGGACCCCGCCAGGGGCTGCCGCCCCTTGGACCCCGCTAACCAGGGGCTCTGCCCCCGGACCCCCGTACTTAGATTCCATAAGCACATTTCTCACCAAGTGTCAAACTTGTACAATTTCAAATACTTATACAATACTAATTATCGAACATAATAGAACATACTTTTCAAGTGAAATCACTCTAAATCGCGTTACAAGTGATAAAACTTTAATCATAACGAATCACCAACGGGCCGAACACTTTATTACAAACGATAACGAACCAACATTTGGACAACGGGTTGTATGGACAACTAGCCTAGATGGTCTTGCGAGACATCTACTTACTTAACCTTACATGTTTAGGCATTTAAAGGTTACGGGTTCGGAGAACCTACACGCTACTTACAGTTTTCAACTGCTTACTACTAGGCTCAGGTGAGTCTTACAGCCCCACTTTTACTGTTTTACATACGGGGTGAGATACATTGCTTACTTTTCTTGAACACAAGTACTAAAACTGTTTACTATACCAAACGGAATTGCATGAGTAATACAGAAGTCTCTCCATCATATATCGTTAGTTATGGACTTAAGCGCGAACACTAGTTAATGGATTCATTAGGGAAATGACCCTCCCCGCCCGGGGTAGTAGCGCTACCACGAACCGTTATGTATAAACGGGCGACTATTATTTCGTTACTTATGCTTGCTCAATTACGAGCATGTCACGGGAGCAACTGATTATTTACGGGTTAAGCTTCGATTATGAGCCTCATGGCAACGGTATAACTTAATTACTTTACTTTTGCTGGATTTGCAAATACTTGATATACGCCTGCAGGCACTACTGATGAAATCTTGTGTTCAAACTGATTATTTACTGATAAACCTGTGAGATTCACCAACCTTTTGGTTGACCATTTTTAGCATGTATTCTCAGTTACACTTACGGAGTAGGATCACTCCAGGATCACTAGCTAGAGTCGCATGATTTCCAAACTGCATTTAACGGAGATTCTTTGGCATTATCTTTTATAGCTATGGTTATGTAATAGAATCTCCCGCCACATACGCGGACTCTAGGCTTACATATTTTGGTAAAGAAAACCATATGTTTTCAAACGATTAATTTATGGAATGTAACTATTTTACAAAACGTCTCATTTAGAGGTCGTTTGCTGTATATCTTGTGCTTTGTATATTGATTAGTAACACCCAAGTATGCTTCCGCAAATCACTAAATTTGGGGGTGTTACAATATGTGCCCACAAATTCCAAGTCCTATAGCTAAACCTTGCCACATAATGGAACCCTAAACCATCATCACCATATCCACCCACATTCACCCATCCATCCACCCCTTTGTTGGGTCAAAACTGTTTCAGGTCTGAGTTGAAGTTTTGATGAGAAGATAGAGTACAAGTGATTAAAACTGTTTGTTTTGAAGGTTAAAACTGTCTTTACGAAGTTACAACTGATAGAAGAAAACTGAAGAGAAGACAAGTGTTACAACTGATTGAAGATAGATTACAACTGATAGTTATGTGTCTGTAAGTAGTTAAAACTGCTTATGTATTTGTAATTGTTAGTTATATATGAAACAGTTAACACTGGTTATCTATTTGTACTTAGTCTTCGTTATAATTGAAGCAGTTACCACTGAATGTGTAACAGTTACAACTGTTTACTTCAGAATGATAGTTACAACTGTTTATGATTTTGTGATAAGTATGAGTCGGTTATGGAAGTTATTATATTCCATATTTGTAGGAGATTATATAGGACTCTATGTGTTATAAATAGAGATCCTTTAGACCTAGATAGGTTAACGTATTTTGCGCAGCTTCAAGGTTTTCTGTAACCCTAATACATCAAGTGTATTCGTCTTATATCTTTAATAAGATTGAATTTCAGTATATTATTGTGTTCATTATATTAATTGATATACGTTGATCTTCTTAATATTATTGAGTGTGATTCCGCAACTTCTCAATAATATATTCAAGGCTTATTACATACGATTGTTTATTAAGTTAAACAGGGACTAACAAAGTGGTATCAGAGCTTGTGAAGCCTTGAAGACAGGAAGATCTGGGATTATTAGTATTAGTATTTGAGTTTTAGTTCATATATTAAGTTTTGATTTCAATGGCGACTGAAGGTAATGAAGGAATTCAAGCAACAAAGATTCCAATGCTTAAACCTGATGAGTTTGACCTGTGGAAGGTCAGAATCAGGCAATATATGCTTCTCACGGATTATCAGATGTGGGAAATTGTTGTTAATGGTATTCCAGTAACGCTTGATGGTGATGGAGTAAAGCAACCAAGAGCACCACCAACATCTGAAGCAGAGAGGAAAATCAGATCTACTGAGTACAAGGCACTTAGTACTCTGTTGCTATCCATTCCGAATGAGCATCAGTGTAGATTTGATACTTGTGAAGATCCCAAGGTACTAATGGAGGCAATTGAGAAGAGGTTTGGTGGTAATGATAACACCAAAAAGAATAAAAGATCTCTGTTAAAGCAACAATTTGAAAATTTTAGCCATGTGAAAACTGAAACTCTAACTCAAACCTTTGATAGGTTTACTAAATTAGTTGGAGAATTGGAAAATCACAAGGTTAAGATTGACAAAGAAGATCTTAACAGAAAGTTCTTAAGATCATTAGGTGATGAATGGACAATCTATACTGTTGGTTTGAGGCAGAGTTCAGACATTGAAGTTAAGGAACTAGAAGATATATACAATGATCTGAGGAACTTTGAGTCTGAGGTGGAAAGTAAGAAGCAAGCAACTGGGTATAGTCATAATGCTGCTTTTATGTCTATAGCTGGAACAAAGGTAGAATCAAGTCAAATGGGTTCTACTTATGTTTCAGGAGGAGCAGGATCATCATCAAATAGTTCTAATGATCAGATATTAGAATCTTTCTTTGCAAGTAATGTGAATTCTTCACTTACTAATGAGGATCTGGAACAATTTGATGGTGATGATCTAGAGGAGATGGACATTAAGTGGGAAATTGCATTGATTACTCAGAGAGCAAAAAGGTTCATGCAAAGGACTGGTAGAAACAACTTTGCATACAAGAGGAATGATGCAAATTGGTTTGATAAGAGCAAGATTGAGTGTTTCAACTGTCACAAGATGGGACACTTTGCTAGAGAATGCAGAAACCCTAGGCAAGAGCAGAATGGTAATGGTCAGAGAGCTGGAAACAATGGAACTCAAACCAGAAACATTCCAATTCAGGGTGCTTCAGCAAATGCATTGGTGTCTATGGATGGATGTGGATGGGACTGGAGTGATCAAGAAGAACATGTAGTGAAGAATCAATGTCTCATGGCCATTGCAGAATCTGACAAAAAGTCAAAAGTTCCTACTGAGGTACAAAATAAATTGTGTTCTGCTGTTTGTAAACAAACTGTTATACATTACAGGGATCATAATATAAAAGTGTGTGAGGAACTAAAACAATGGGAAATCAAAAGTAAACATACCATAGCAGTCATTGAAAATCTGGAAAATCAAATAAAGGCATATGAAGTCAATGCAACACAGTTTAAATATGACTTTGAATATGCTAGGTGGGAGAGAGACACTTTTAAAGATAAAGTCGAGTTGTTATCTAAGAAACTTACTGAGGTCACATGTGAAAGAGATAGCATAAGACTTGATGTAAATAAATTAGAATATGCTTCTAAGAGTGTCAATAAACTTATTGATTCACAGATCCATGATAAAATTAAGACTGGATTAGGGTACAATAATGTACCTCCACCTTATAATCACACATACTTTCCTCCTAAAAGTGAAATTGATATCAATTCACTTAAAAGAGGAATGACAGATGAGGTTAAAAAGGCTGATCCAATTAAAATTTTATCAGATAATGAGCTGTTTGTAGAAGGTGAAATTAGTGATTGGACTGAGGAAGATAATCAGAGTGATAGGACTTCTGATAGTGAGAAGAGTGTAAAATCTGAATCATCTAAGTCTGAGTCAACATGTGAGGATGTGAAGAGAGTAATTATTGATCTAGTTTCTAATCTTAAAACTGATAAACTAGAAGAGGATAAGAAAATGTTTAAGGAAAAGGCTAAACTGGACTTAGAGAATGTGAGCATGAATACTAACAAATCTAAACATGGGTTAGGATATGTTAGTAATACAGTTGATTCAGTTACTAAACCTGTTGTTAAATCTGTTGTGAATAACTGTGTTAATTGTAAATGTAAAGCAAGTACTTCTTCTTCACAGAATTTTCAAAATCAAAAACCCAGAGGTAATCAAAGAAATTGGAATCAAATGGTTTCACAAAAACTGGGTAATAATGTTACTGTGATTAAAGAAATGTCTTGCTTTATATGTGGAAAAATGGGTCATCTTCAATATGACTGTTATCATAATCCTGAGAATGTTCAAAGGATTAGAAAACAGTCATGGACAAAAGCAAATATGATTAACAAACAAAATTTTAAATCAAAAGTTAATCGTACTGCCAGAGTTCAGAAGATAAACTCTAAGGCTAACATGTTAAGCACTGCTATAGGTAAATCTACTGCAGCAGTAATAACAAATTTAGCCAAAAGTTTAAAGACTAAAACAGTGGTAACCAAATACAAAAACAGTGTTAACAAAATCAACACTGACTCTTCGATTGGTAAAACAGTTAAAACTGTTAAGCCAAAGAACACTGTTAAGTCTAAAATTAGTTGGATTTGGACACCTATTAAGACTGATAAATTAACAGATCCAAATTCCAACAGTGCATCACAATCAATAATCTTCAAGAAAGTTGAATATGTGAATGCACATGGGAAACCCAAAGCCAAATTGGTTTGGGTTCCCAAGAGAAATTAATTCTCTTTTTGATTATTTGTGCAGGGCAAGCCAAAAAGCCTATGGCATATTGATAGTGGATGCTCAAGGCACATGACTGGAGAGAAAGGAAAGCTACAGGATTTCAAATCTTTTGATGGAGGATATGTAGCTTTTGGAAGCAATCCAAAGGGAGGAAGGATCACAGGGAAAGTAACAGTTCAGAGTGAAAAGCTAAGTTTTGATAATGTTTATTTTGTGGAACAACTGAGGTATAATTTACTAAGTGTGAGTCAAATCACAGATAAAAAGAACCCAGTTCATTTTACTGACACTGAATGCCTTATCTTGTCCAAGGAATTCAAAATACCTGAAAACATGATTTTAATGAGAATTCCAAGGCAAGATAATGTATATAAGTGTGACTTAGTAAATATGACACCTCAACCTGATTTAAACTGCCTTATTTCTAAAGCAAGTGTGAATGAATCTGAACTGTGGCATAGGAGGATGTGTCACTTGATTTCAAAACCATTAATAAACTTGTCAAAAACAAGCTTGTTAGAGGTTTGCCTGAAAAGGTCTATTCATGTGATGATCATTGTGTTTCTTGTCAAAAGGGAAAGCAACACAAATCTTCATTTAAGTCCAAATCTGTGAACACAAATAGCACACCCTTACACTTATTGCATATGGACTTATTTGGACCAACCAGTATCAGTAGTATGGGGAAAAAGTCTTACTGCCTTGTGATTATTGATGATTACACTAGATTTACATGGGTTTTCTTTCTTAGGACAAAGGATGAGACAGGTGAAATACTTAGATCATTTATAACTAAGATGGAAAATCAATTGGATAAAAGAGTAAAGATCATCAGAAGTGATAATGGAACAGAATTTAAAAATCATGAGATGGATAAATTCTGTGAAGTTAAAGGTATTAAGAGAGAATTTAGTGCACCTAGAACTCCTCAACAAAATGGAGTAGATGAAAGGAGGAATAGGACACTGATTGAGGCTGCTAGAACCATGCTATCTGATGCAAAGCTACCTATGTCCTTTTGGGCAGTGGCAGTTAGCACAGCTTGCTATGTTTAGAATAGAGTATTAGTTGTTAAGCCTCATAACAAGACACCATATGAACTGTTATTTAAGAGAAAGCCTTTGGTTAGTTTCTTAAAATCTTTTGGGTGTTCTTGTACAATCTTAAATACCAAAGATCACTTAGGTAAGTTTCAAAGTAAGGCAGATGAGGGGATATTTGTTGGTTACTCTATTCAAAGTAAATCATATAGAGCATTCAATCAAAGAACCAGGATCATAGAAGAATCAATGCACATCACTTTTAATGAAAACACTGTTAATCCTGAAGGAAAAGGTCCTGAATCACTGTTTGATATTGATGCACTTAATACTGCTTTTAGATATACAAATGTGGATACTAGTGCAGGTACAAGTGCAGGTACAAATACAGGAACAGGTGATGGAGAAGGTAGGTCAGACTCAGGAATATCAGCTGGAATGAAGAAGGATTCATTGGAATATATATTATTTCCAATTTGGTCTCCTGATCCCCCAGAAGTGTTTGAAACTGATCAACCAAAGACATCACAGAATGTGGAAACAGGAAAATCAGATGAAACATCATTTTCTCATATTGATGATTCTGATAGACCTGTTATTGAAGACAGTGCAGATGACAGTGATATGAGTCCAGTACAGAAGTATACAAAGGCAAGTGTGGATGTTGATCAGACACCAACAAAGCATCTTGACACGGAGCAGGAACAATTGAATTATCTACATTTGATGAGCTCTACTCCTGTGTCAAAGAGAATTGCAAGAGAAGTGTCAAGTAGTGAGTCTGGACAAGAAGGAAATTTTACCAACATGGAGGTGGGGATTCAAGAAACAGAAGCATCTAAATACATTACTCATAAAGATCATCCACTTGAGAATGTAATAGGAGATATTGAATCTGCTGTAAAAACAAGAAATCAAAGTCAGGTGTTTGAAGCTTCAGCAAATGAGGATGAAGTAAATCTTGATACAGAAGCTGTTAATACTTCTTTGTTTGCCTGTTTTCTGTCTCAAACAGAACCAAAGAAGGTTACTGAAATTTTGAGAGATCCTAGTTGGATTGAAGCTATGCAAGAGGAGTTGCTTCAGTTTAAGATTCAAGAAGTCTGGACATTGGTTGATTTGCCTAAAGGGAAGAGGGCAATAGGTACTAAATGGATTTTCAAAAACAAGAAGGATGAAAGAGGTATAGTGATCAAAAACAAGGCTAGATTGGTTGCACAGGGATATTCACAAGAAGAGGGGATTGATTATGATGAGGTTTTTGCACATGTTGCAAGAATAGAGGCAATTAGATTGTTTTTGGCTTATGCTTCATTCAAGGGATTCATTGTGTATCAGATGGATGTTAAGAGTGCTTTTCTGTATGGCACTATACAGGAAGAGGTTTATGTATGTCAACCACCAGGGTTTGAAGATTCTAAGTTTCCTGATAAAGTTTTCAAACTTGAAAAAGCTCTTTATGGATTACACCAAGCACCTAGAGCTTGGTATGATACTTTTTCAGATTATCTGTTGCAGAATGGATTCAAAAGGGGTGCAATAGATAAAACTTTGTTTACTAAAAGAATTAAGAATGATATACTACTGGTTCAAGTCTATGTAGATGATATCATTTTTGGTTCAACAAAGGATAGTCTTTGCAAGGAGTTTGAATCATTGATGCATGAAAAGTTCAAGATGAGCTCCATGGGAGAATTAACATTTTTCTTGGGGCTGCAAGTGAAGCAACAGAAAGAAGGAATCTTTATTCATCAAAGTAAGTATGTTAATGATATACTGGATCGGTTTGGGTACAAAGATGCTAAAGTTGCAAGCACACCAGTTGAGACAAACAAGAAATTACATGCAGATCTTGAGGGGGAGAGTGTGGATGAACATCTTTACAGATCAATGATCGGGTCTCTTATGTATCTCACTTCATCAAGACCTGACATCATGTTTGCAGTGTGCTTATGTGCAAGATTTCAAGCTAATCCAAAGTTGTCACATCTTCTTGCAGTCAAAAGAATATTTAGATATTTGAAGGGTCAATCAAAATTGGGCCTTTGGTATCCAAAGTTTACTTCTTTTGATCTAATAGCTTATACAGATAGTGATTATGGAGGAGCTAATCTGGACAGGAAATCTACATCAGGAGGTTGTCAATTTTTGGGAGATAGATTGGTTTCATGGCAATGCAAGAAACAAACCACTGTATCTACATCTACAGCAGAGGCAGAATATGTAGCAGCTGCAAGTTGCTGTGCTCAAGTACTATGGATTCAGAATCAGATGTTAGATTATGGTTTTACCTTTCTTAATACTCCTATTTTTATTGATAACAGTTCTGCAATCAGTATTATAAATAACCCAGTTAAACATTCTAAAACAAAGCACATTGAAATCAGATATCATTTCATTAGAGATTGTAATGAGAAAAGACTTATTCAAATTTTGAAAGTTCATACTGATAATCAGTTTGCTGATCTGTTCACAAAAGCTTTTGATGTAGGCAGATTCACATTCTTGGTTACTAGTATTGGAATGATCAATTTGTCATAAGTTATTTTTCTTATCACTGCTCTCTGTGAATAATATCTACAGTGTTTTTCATTTGGGTTAATACTGATTTGTTAATTAAACACTGATTGTGTGTAATGTGTATCGTTATCACTGTTTACTACTTTTAGTATAAACAGTGGTAATAATCATTTCACCACTGTTAGTGTATAGTTAACACTGTATTCTTGTATTTTTGTTTGCATTAACACTGCAGGTTATATTGCTATGCTTTGGAGTTTAACTGCTTGTGGAGTTTAGTTTCGGTAAAAAAAAAAAAAAAAAAAAAAAAATATTCAACCACTGCTTTGTTTATATGATTTTGCTAGATCTGAAGTACTACTTGTATTAAGTTAGCACTGCCTTGGTCGGTTGGTACTGCTTGTACAAGTTAGCACTGCTACCTTTATTATGTAAATGATGCATTTGAAAAATCAAGTGTTGATTACCACTGATGGTTATTTTCACAATTATCACTGAACGTGTTATTTTACTTAATTAACACTGTTTTAGTTATAATTGGGGATCTGATCAAATTAGGGTTTACAACTGATTTAGTTTCAGTACTTAACTCTAAACACTTAGGGTTTTTCATTACACTTTCAAAATTACACATACAAACCACTGCGCTAAGTCTCATCGATTCTCGATTCTGTATAATCATCTTCGTTTCTTTTCGATTACTTGATTTCTTATCATGGCATCGACTTCATCTACTGTTCAACTACCGATTGGAAAAGATCATAATATGATCGCATTCTTAATGAAACCTGCTGAGGCAAACGAGTATGTGGAAATCATTGATTTCCTTCGTGCTTCACATATTCGTCATGCTCTCACTATAGCACCCAGGATATCTCACGATCATATCAACAATTTCTGGGTGAATGCATCAATAGAAGAGGAACAGGGGATTAAAAGAATCGTTTCAGAAGTTATGGATACACGTGTTGTAGTTACAGAAGCTACTGTTAGAGCTTCATTACAACTAGATGATGAGGCAGGTATAACTTCTTTAGATGATACTGTTATGTATAATACTTTACGATTGATGGGTTATGAGGGTTCTTTTGAAGTTTTTACTTTTCAGAAAACCTTATTTTATCATCAGTGGAGGTTTTTAATACATACGATTTTACACTGCTTATCATCTAAGAGATCATCTTTTGAGCAGTTTGGGAGCAACATTGCTTATGCAATTGCTTGTCTTGCAACTGGTCAAAGATTTAATTTTTCAAATCTGATATTTTCTGGTATGCTTAGAAACATTGAGCAGCCAAAGATTAAATTTTTGATGTATCCACGTTTTGTGCAGTTGTTCTTAAATGAACAAATTCCTAATATAACTGCACTTGAGAAAGTTATTGGTATTGTCTCTTTTAAACCAAAAGTTTTTGTAAATATGAAGAGAGATACTAAATTTTCTGGGAAGGTTACAGCATTATTTTCTACAATGCTTCCTGCACCTTCCACCACAGCATCAGTACCACCAACTGAAGCTGAACCAACTACTGAGAGAATGGTTCCACCCACCACTTCTCAACCCACAGTAGTTGGGAGAAATAAAAGAAAACAAGGGACCACAACAGCTAAATATTCTAGAGCCAAAAAGGCTAGAAAACAGGCATCTGAGGCTGCTGCTGCTCAGGTGTCTCAGTCAAATGATTCATCACAGCAGATGATCAATGAGGAGGAGGATGATCATTCTGAGAGGGCTGCTTCTACTGCTTCTAGCCCACTGGCAGAGCAGGACAGAAGTAACATTAATAAGACCCCATCAGAGGCAACACATGGACATGATTCTACACCTGTAGATGATCCTAGTGGTCCCAGTACCAAGAACCAAGGGGACTTTGATGATCATGCTAGGCATGAGTCAGAGTTTGATGATGTCAATGATTCACCAAAGGATTCACATCCTGAAGGTGTTGAGGCTAGAACTAACTTGGAATTGACGAAAATGGTTGATTATGTTTGGGCTGAATTTGTAAAGGAGAGGAAGAAGAATAAAGCTAAGGATGAAATTATCACTCAGTTACAGAGGAGAGTGCAGCAGTTAGAATGGATTGTTATTAAATGTTTAAAGAAAGGAAGGAAATATGTGGTTCATGATACTTCTGAACCTGAGGATGCTTATCAATTTCCACAAAATGCTTTCAAAAAGGGGGAGAAGGTCTGGACAAATTTGGGTGATAAGAAGAATAAGAGTGACAAGGTGGTGGATGATGATGAGAAGGTTGATGAAGAAATGGAGATGGAACAACCAGAGGATGATGAGTTTGTGCATACACCTCCAACACCGCCAACAGAGCCAGAAATAAATGAGTCAGTGTATGAGACAGTGGAAACAGAAATGAATGAACCAGTGGCAGATGAAAATAAGTCTGATCATACTGAGGTTATTGGGTCAGTGGATAAAACTGCAGAAGTTGATATGGTAGATAAGACTGAAGAGTTGAAGATTGATGATGATGGTGAGGAAGTAAATAAACCAGAGATAGCAGTGGAAACAGCAAAAACTGATGCTCAACAACAAGTTGAAAAGACTAGGAAAAAGAGCATTCCAGTTAAAACTGCCAAGATGACAGGAACAGGAAAGAAGGTTGAAAGTCCAAAGAAGACATCTACACAACAACCATCTTTGCCTGGATTTCAGATTAGAGAACCTGTTGCTGCTCCTGTTCAACAGAAGAAAGACTTGCCAAAGATTGATCCAAAAGATAAGGGCAAAAGAAAACTGGTAGAAGAACCAAAGAAGAAGAAGCAAAAATCAGTGCCACCTGAAGTAACTGCTCATGATACTGAATATGCACAAAGGTTACAAGCTGAGCTAAATGCAGAGGACTTGATTGATGTTGAGATTGAGGAAGGAAAGTTTGTAAAAATGACAAAAGAGCAAGTGGCAGAATGGGATGAATATTTGTTGAAAGAGCAGAGACAGGATGATATTGAATATCTTGTTGAACAGATTAAGAAAAAGAAAGCAGAAGAGGCAAGAAAGAAGAAGGCTGCAAAATCACCAACAAAAGCTCAGATGAAGAAGAACTTAATTGCAAAGCTAAAAGGTGGGTATATTCCTTTGAATGCATTGAAACAGATGACTTTAGAGAGATTGCAGGAGTTATGGGATAAAGATGATATGAATCCTGATGTGATTGAGAAGAAAGAAAAAGAAAAGAAGGAAGCTGAAAAAGAAAGGAAAAAGGCTGAAAAAGAAAAGAAATTGAAGGAAAAAGAAGAAAAAGAAAAAAGAGAAAAAGTAGAAGCTGAGAAGAGGAAGAAAGATGAAATTGAAAGAAAGAAAAGAGAGTTAGATGAAATTCCTGATAGAGAAAGGAATGTTGATGAATTAAAAGAGTTTATTCTGTTACAACCAATGGAATCTGAGGTAATTAATGTTGAATTACCTGGTATCATTGATTGGTCTATTGAGCAGTTTGTCAATCCTGTTAAGATTCACAAGATTAAAATTGAAAGAGCAGATGGAAATGTATCTTGGTGGAGATCTTTTAGGGATTTGATAAAAAGAATTAGTAGGACTGATTTGGTGAGAATGTATGAGATTGGGATGGAAAAGGATTTAGATTTGAAAAAGTTTGATAATCTGGTTGAGAAAGTTACATGGCATTGGATTAAGGCTATGTTTGAGCCAGAAGAGTTTCCATTTCAGTTTGCTACTTTTAGCAAGGTCAGAAATTGGATTTATCATGCCAAACCTGGAGTACATCAGATTGTTATGGATGATGCAGTATTTATGTGGTTATTGACAGATAGATTTTATGATATAAATCTGAGATTTTTGATGGGCTTGAGAAATGCAAGGTTACAAGCTGCAGTTTTAGATGATGTAGCTCTGGAATTTGTATATATAGTGCGGAATCAGATTCATAAGAAGGAGGAGATAGATAGAAGAAAGAGAAGAAATGACTAACAGTTTTGAAAGAATTTTGTGAAGCTCATAATGGAGGATTGAAGAAACTTAATGCTGTGAAGGACAGATTAAGTTTAGGGGGAGATTGTTGGGTCAAAACTGTTTCAGGTCTGAGTTGAAGTTTTGATGAGAAGACAGAGTACAAGTGATTAAAACTGTTTGTTTTGAAGGTTAAAACTGTCTTTACGAAGTTACAACTGATAGAAGAAAACTGAAGAGAAGACAAGTGTTACAACTGATTGAAGATAGATTACAACTGATAGTTATGTGTCTGTAAGTAGTTAAAACTGCTTATGTATTTGTAACTGTTAGTTATATATGAAACAGTTAACACTGGTTATCTATTTGTACTTAGTCTTCGTTATAATTGAAGCAGTTACCACTGAATGTGTAACAGTTACAACTGTTTACTTCAGAATGGTAGTTACAACTGTTTATGATTTTGTGATAAGTATGAGTCGGTTATGGAAGTTATTATATTCCATATTTGTAGGAGATTATATAGGACTCTATGTGTTATAAATAGAGATCCTTTAGACCTAGATAGGTTAACGTATTTCGCACAGCTTCAAGGTTTTCTGTAACCCTAATACATCAAGTGTATTCGTCTTATATCATTAATAAGATTGAAGCTTTCGGTATATTATTGTGTTCATTATATTAATTGATATACGTTGATCTTCTTAATATTATTGAGTGTGATTCCGCAACTTCTCAATAATATATTCAAGGCTTATTACATACGATTGTTTATTAAGTTAAACAGGGACTAACACCCTTCACACATACAATCATCACCCTCAGGGACTATTCATACAAAGGAATAGATACAGGGACAATTTGGAAACTGGAGATCTCAGTCGATAAAAGAACAACATCAGATTCATTACATCAGTAGTCGACAAAAGATCTCGGGTCATAAAGATTCATGGTCATTGGATTCAACACTTTCAGATCATTAGGAGCAGTTGAGTTACAACAGCGGCTCTTGAAGATTAGGATCTTTTTCCATTAACCTCTATCCAACATTCGGTGTTTATTGAATAATTATGCTTATGTCTGGAGGGCGACATCACTTCTTTTTCTGCAATCTATCCTTTAGTTCTTAGTTATTTTCATAAGAAAACTGGTTGAGATATTGAAAAAAGGTTATACTATTGGAGCTCGAGTTCAATACATGAAGGCTTATGCCGACCAAGTTCAGAAAACATTGGAGCTGACACAGTCAACCACTCAAATCCTCAGCTCACAGTCATAGGGGAGTTCTGCGTTCCTTTCTCTTGTTTATCTATCTGTTTTTGCAAGATTATATCGACCTATATCCCATTCCAAACACTAAGTGTGGGATCCTTAGAAACCACAAAATACTAAGAGGAATTTTCCATAATTAGTAGAAATTCTAAGTGTGGGATACTTCGACAAGAGGTGTTCAATGCATAAATTCGAACATTAGGGACAATGTTCCTCTAAGTGTGGGATATACGGTCTGCAACCGCAAGTTTAACCTCTTGTCCTTAAAATAAACAATATTTTCATTAAAAAGGCTAAAAATGGATAAATTTTCAAAATTTTCGGTTTCAAAAACATCGTTCTTTAGAAATCCTATCTTTCAGAACTATGAATTATAGCAAGAAACGAGTTTTAACAAAGAAACAAAATTGTTTACTTAGAATAAGATACGGATGAAAAGGGCAACACATGGCTAGGCACACAGACCAAAACATTCGATTCGTGAGGTTTGAGCCCATAATTAGCATTCATCTTTAAAATGCTTCACTTTTCGTTTCATGTGTGCGCCGATGTATGCATTTGAATTAGAACTTGCTCTTGTAATGCATTTCGAGATCACATCGATGAGTGCCACACGTGGCATAGGTACAACCTATCTTGATAGCTTCCAAGGAATCCAAAACCAAGACACCTTTCCACCATCAAACATCCACCCACTCAACACCCACTCTTCACGCCCAATAAAGATCTCCTGTCATTTGTCCCGAACCTACAGAAGTCTCATCAACCCACAAACCTTCGGAGACACTCCTAAATTCCTAAGACCTTTGCAAGAAAAGCCAACATAACCCAAAATCATTAGAAACCTTTCAGGCCACAAAGTACATTATTAAGATCGGCAGAGTAAAAGAAAAGAAATCGAAAAAATCACGTCGGCACAATCATGAAAAGGGCCAAGAAAAAGGAAGAATCCAAAAAAAAAAGGGCTATGTAGTCCTTTCAAAAAGCTAAGGAATTTCAAAGAAAAGCTTCAAGAAAATACAAGGAAAACCCGATTCCTTCCAAGATATCTCGAAAGGTTAGTATCGTCTTCATCGGAAGTGATGGAGATTTGATTCTCGATCAAGCCTATGACGAGAATGCTGCATGACTGGCTATCCGAGTGATTGACACTAGTAAGTAGGAAACCCTAAACACTTGAGTGATTTGAGTGACCCACTTGTGAGGATTTCCTAGTCATGATCACCATATAAGTTGCCCGAAGAAGGTATCAACTTCTATAAACCCTTAGTTTCCAGTAAAAAACTCTTTCATAACCATAGTTTTATATTTTCTGAAAATAGTATTTTTAGCAACTGATGCAATTAGAATCCTTCCAGAAGCTTTTTATGAATGAGTTTGCTTGAGGACAAGCAAAGTTCTAAGTGTGGGATACTTGATATCGCGTAAAAAGTCATGTTTTTACTACCCATATCTCTCTCATTCTAGAACGATCCTTGGCATTTTCACTCAAATATAGCACAAATCAGTAACATTATGCCAAGATGGTCAAAACAAGATTGCACGATAAAAATCAAGCAAAACGGATGAAAAACGAAGATTCCACACACGTTTAAAGATTCAAGGCATCAAAATGAGATTTCAAGACTAAAATGCCCTCCACCAACATCCATTCTATCCAAGATGTTCGTTTTCAAAATACGAATCCAACAGAAGAAGAATCAACTAAAACGGATAAAGAATGAAGATTCTACGCCCGTCGGAAGATCCAAATGATTCGTACGCAATATCTGGAGCTAGGGAGCTCATCTCAGGGCCTATCATATGTCAAAATCTTCTTTATTGAATTACGAATCCAACAAAAAAAGAATCGATGCAAACAGATGCATAACGAAGAAAACACGCACGAATCGAGAAACGAAGCAAAAGACGGCAAACCGGGGCGGGGGTGGGCCAGCCGCCGTCGGCCACCACACCACCGCCGCCGGCCACCATGCACCCGCCTCGGTTTCCGTTTTTGGCAAATTTTGATACCTGGTGCGCCTACTTTTCGTGTTGTACAGTACCCGGTTCGCCTACTTTTCGTGTTGTACAGTACCCGGTGCACCCTTTTGGCTACCTTTTACTAACATGCACCTCTTGATGCTAATGTGAGCCAAAGCTCACCTATAAATAGGAGGCTTAAGGCTTCATTTCAACTTGCACCATAGGTACACACATTAAGCATATTTCTTCCTTTCTTTTCTAGTTTTATTCTTTCTTTTATTTTTCTTTCCACTTTCTCTCTCTAAGTTAATTAATTTAGTGAGAGATAAGTAGGGGGATTAATTATGTAGTAGTTAGTAGTAGCTAACTTAGCAATGTAACGCTTTGGAATATTCGGAAGTAATATAAGCATTGTTTTGCTCGCAATAATTACGGGTAATATGTATCCTTTTCTTTTATTAATTAATTGTAATGTTCTTGTTTGATGTTTATGATTTATTAATATTGGAAATGTCTATTGCCATGATATGCGAGTAGTTGTTTATATGTTTGCCATGATTTAGATAGTTATAATGGGATGATAATAAATGTTGTGAAGTAATATGATGGCCCCTATTCGACTGTTCTCGGATATAGTGCTGGAAACGCTTTAGGCAGAGTACAAACGTACGGAAGTCTGAGAACGACCGAAGGTAGTTATATTACGGACCAATACTTTAAATGTGCTAAATGAATTTCTATTTATAGTTTAATTATAACATTATGAACGAATGATGGCATGTTTGGCCAACCGCTTATGACCAGACTACCCCAACTTATTCCGGTAGGGTAAAACCTTTTTATGTGACTATTTATTCAATAGACCATGCCATGATACGGACATCTCTGACGACCGAGATTGGGGAATAGGATTCGAGGGTAGTTGTTAGCCGATATGTTCAGTACATTTGGGAGAACTTCCGGTGTATTGTAATTGTTTGTGTTTACTATCCATGTGACATATCTTCTATCTGATTGCGGACAACTCTACGTTAGTTAGTTGATAGGATCGTAAAAACAACTCATTCCAACATAGTCTAAACTCATAAAAAGAAACTTATACGAATGGGAATTATTATACTTTGTTATTGTTTAAATGTATGACATCGGACCTAATTTATGGAGTACCCTTTCCAGTTATCCACGTGACTGCAACCTAGATATTAGGGAGTCCGGAACCTTAATTGTGGTAAGTAGTTATTTGTGCCTATGACATGCAATAAGTAAGACATAGTGAAACCACTCGTTGTATACATTAGATTTACATTTCTGCACTGCTTTACATTTAGTTAGTTTAGAGTGTCACCCTCACTGTCAATTACTCTCGACCGCATGTTAGACGTAAGAACCCGTGAAACTACCCTGTAAAGTACACTGTCTATTACTGGAAGGCATGGTCTTCATATGAAACATGTTTTAAACAAACTGTGAATAATCTGGAGATGTATAATTGTTTGAAAAGGAGAGGTCTAGGTCATAAATCAACGTAATTGGAGCTTAAGTAAAGTATTAACAAGGTCTAGTGAGGAAAGTCCAAGTGATTTAGATTTATCAACCCCCTAGATTTTACATATTTGATTCTTTAAACATAACAAGTTAATAATTAGATACACTATTAGAAGAACGAGAGATAAGCTTAGGTGTTAAGAACGGTCGGACCTATGAGACGATACGCTGCTTTATTCATGTACCTCGGTTAATCACCAAAATAGGTTGCTTACCTTTCAACTAGGTAAGTATTGGGAGTTTAGCGTATTGCTCCGATCAGAATCACGATAACCTAGTTCCTAGTGACATGCCAATGGGAATTTAATTGGTAGGGTTCAAGTGTTTACACCAAAGCCTGTCAATCTATTAATCTGAAAGTGTCCCCATCATAAACACAATCCCGATATTATACTATCCCAAGTCATGGTGAACCACGCCTTCCTTATCCTTAGTTGTTCCTTATACGCTAGTTAGCTCATTTTAGTTTTATTGCTTTCGTAGTTTAAATTAGATAAAAACAAAAAAAAAACCAACTATCTGAACACCATCTTGAAGACTGAATTATCCAAACGAGCTCCGCTTCAAATTCGACCGTCTGGAGAGACGACCCTGATCATCCTTACCACGTACTAGTATCGGGTACTTGTACCTAGTACCAGTAGGTAGTTCGGAGGTTTAGGCCCGAGCAAAAATAAATTTTAAAACACCCTGATCGCACCCTCGGTCGATACAACAGCACCGACGACACCGACGTGTTGGGTCAAAACTGTTTCAGGTCTGAGTTGAAGTTCTGATGAGAAGACAGAATACAAGTGATTAAAACTGTTTGCTTTAAAGGTTAAAACTGTCTTTACGAAGTTACAACTGATAGAAGAAAACTGAAGAGAAGACAAGTGTTACAACTGTTTGAAGATAGATTACAACTGATAGTTATGTGTCTGTAAGTAGTTAAAACTGCTTATGTATTAGTAACTGTTAGTTATGTATGAAACAGTTAACACTGATTATGTATTTGTACTTAGTCGCATATTACAATTGAAGCAGTTACCACTGAATGTGTAATAGTTACAACTGTTTACATCAGAATGGTAGTTAAAACTGTTTATGATTTTGTGATAAGTATGAGTCGGTTATGGAAGTTATTTTATTCCATATTTGTAGGAGATTGTATAGGACTCTATATGTTATAAATAGAGATCCTTTAGACCTAGATAGGTTAATGTTAATTGTGCAGCTTCAAGGTTTTCTGTAACCCTAATACATCAAGTGTATTCGTCTTATATCATTAATAAGATTGAAGCTTTCGATATATTGTGTGTTAATTAAAATTAATTAATATTCATTGATCTTCTTAATATTATTGAGTGTGATTCCGCAACTTCTCAATAATATATTCAAGGCTTATTAATTAAGATTGTTTATTAAGTTAAACAGGGACTAATCCCTGTTTAACTTAATAAACAATCTTACTTAATAAGCCTTGAATATATTATTGAGAAGTTGCGGAATCACACTCAATAATATTAAGAAGACAGGGACTAACAAAGTGGTATTAGAGCTTGTGAAGCTTTGAAGACAGGAAGATCTGGGATTATTAGTATTAGTATTTGAGTTTAGTTCAGATATTAAGTTTTGATTTCAATGACGTCTGAAGGCAATGAAGGGATTCAAGCAACGAAGATACCAATGCTTAAACCAGATGAGTTTGACCTATGGAAGGTCAGAATCAGGCAATATATGCTTCTCACGGATTATCAGATGTGGGAAGTTGTTGTTAATGGTATACCAGTAACGCTTGATGGTGATGGAGTAAAGCAACCAAGAGCACCACCAACATCTGAAGCAGAGAGGAAAATCAGATCTACTGAGTACAAGGCACTTAGTACTATTTTGCTATCCATTCCGAATGAGCATCAGAGCAGATTTGATAATTGTGAAGATCCCAAGTTATTAATGGAGGCAATTGAGAAGAGGTTTGGTGGTAATGATAACACCAAAAAGAATAAAAGATCTCTGTTAAAACAACAATTTGAAAATTTTAGCCATGTGAAATCTGAAACTCTAACTCAAACCTTTGATAGGTTTACTAAATTAGTTGGAGAATTGGAAAATCACAAGGTTAAGATTGACAAAGAAGATCTTAACAGAAAGTTCTTGAGATCATTAGGTGATGAATGGACAATTTATACTGTTGGATTGAGGCAGAGTTCAGACATTGAAGTTAAGGAACTAGAAGATATATACAATGATCTGAGGAACTTTGAGTCTGAGGTTGAAAGTAAGAAGCAAGCTACTGGATACAGTCATAATGCTGCTTTTATGTCTATGGCTGGAACAAAAGCAGAATCAAGTCAAATGGGTTCTACTCATGTTTCAGGGGGAGCAGGATCATCATCAAATAGTTCTAATGATCAAATATTAGAATCTTTCTTTGCAAGTAATGTGAATTCTTCACTTACTAATGAAGATCTGGAACAATTTGATGGTGATGATCTAGAGGAGATGGACATCAAGTGGCAAATTGCATTGATTACTCAAAGAGCAAAAAGGTTCATGCAGAGGACTGGTAGAAATAATTTTGCATACAAGAGGAATGATGCAAATTGGTTTGATAAGAGCAAGATTGAGTGTTTCAACTGTCACAAGATGGGACACTTTGCCAGAGAATGCAGAAACCCTAGGTAAGAGCAGAATGGTAATGGTCAGAGATCTGGAAGCAATGGGACACAGACAAGAAACATTCCAATTCAGGGGGCTTCAGCAAATGCTTTGGTGTCTATGGATGGCTGTGGATGGGATTGGAGTGATCAAGAAGAGCATGTTGTGAAGAATCAATGTCTCATGGCCATTGCAGAATCTGACAAAAAGTCAGAAGTTCCTACTGAGGTACAAAATAAATTATGTTCTGCTGTTTGTAAACAAACTGTTAAACACTACAGAGATCATAATATAAAAGTGTGTGAGGAACTAAAACAATGGGAAATCAAAAGTAAACACACCATAGCTGTCATTGAAAATCTGGAAAATCAAATTAAGGCATATGAAGTCAATGCAACACAGTTTAAGTATGACATTGAATATGCTAGGTGGGAGAGAGACTCTTTTAAAGATAAAGTTGATGTGTTATCTAAGAAACTTACTGAGGTCACATGTGAAAGAGATAGTATAAGGCTTGATGTAAGTAAATTAGAACATGCTTCAAAGAGTGTAAATAAACTTATTAATTCACAGATTCATGATAAACTTAAGACTGGATTAGGATACAATAATGTACCTCCACCTTATAATCACACCTACTTTCCTCCCAAAAGTGAAATTGATATCAATTCACTTAAAAGAGAAATGGTAGATGAGGTTAAAAAGGCTGATCCAATTAAAAGTTTATCTGATGATGATCTGTTTATAGAAGGTGAAGTAAGTGACTGGACTGAAGAAGATGATCAGAGTGATAGAACATCTGATAGTGAGAAGAGTGTGAAATCTGAATCATATAAGTCTGAGTCAACATGTGAGGATGTGAAGAGAGTAATTACTGATCTAGTTGTTAATCTTAAAACTGATAAACTAGAAGAGGGTAAGAAAATGTTCAAGGAGAAGGTTAAACTGGACTTAGAGAAGGTGAGTATGAATACTAACAAATCTAAACATGGGTTAGGATATGTTAGTAATACAGTTAACTCAGTTACTAAACCTGTTGTTGAATCTGTTGTGAATAACTGTGTGAATTGTAAATGTAAAGCAAGTGCTTCTTCTTCACAGAGTTTTCAAAATCAAAAACCCAGAGGTAATCAAAGAAATTGGAATCAAATGATTTCACAAAAACTGGGTAATAATGTTACTGTGATTAAAGAAAAGTCTTGCTTTATATGTGGAAAAATGGGTCATCTTAAATATGACTGCTATCATAATCCTGAGAATGTTCAAAGGATTAGAAAACAGTCATGGACAAAAGCAAATATGATTAACAAACAAAATTTTCAATCAAAAGTTGATCATACTGCCAGAGTTCAGAAGATAAACTCAAAGGCTACGATGTTAAACACTGTTACAGGTAAATCTACTGCAGCAGTAATAACAAGATTAGCCAAAAGCTCAAAGACTAAAACAGTGGTAACTGATTTCAAAAACAGTGTTAACAAAATTAACACTGAATCTTCAATTGGTAAAACAGTTAAAACTGTTAAGCCAAAGAACACTGTTAAGTCTAAAATTAGTTGGATTTGGACACCTATTAAGTCTGATAAATTAACAGATCCAAATACCAACAGTGCTTCACAATCAATAATCTTTAAGAAAGTTGATTATGTGAATGCACATGGGAAACCCAAAGCCAAATTGGTTTGGGTTCCCAAGAGAAATTAATTTTTTGTTTACTATTTGTGCAGGGCAAGCCTAAGAGCTTATGGCATATTGATAGTGGATGCTCACGGCACATGACTGGAGACAAAGAAAAGCTGCAGGACTTTAAATCTTTTGATGGAGGATATGTAGCTTTTGGAAGCAATCCAAAAGGAGGAAGGATCACAGGGAAAGGAACAGTTCATAGTGAAAAGCTAAGTTTTGATAATGTTTATTTTGTGGAACAATTGAGGTATAATTTACTAAGTGTGAGTCAAATCACAGATAAAAAGAACCCAGTTCTTTTTACTGACACTGAATGCCTTATCTTGTCCAAAGAATTTAAAATACCAGAAAACATGATTTTGATGAGAATTCCAAGACAAGATAATGTATATAAGTGTGACTTAGTGAATATGACACCTCAACCTGATTTAAACTGTCTTATTTCTAAAGCAAGTGTGAATGAATCTGAACTGTGGCATAGGAGGATGTGTCACATGAATTTCAAAACCATTAATAAACTTGTCAAAAACAAGCTTGTTAGAGGTTTGCCTGAAAAGGTCTATTCATGTGATGATCATTGTGTTTCTTGTCAAAAGGGAAAGCAACACAAATCCTCATTTAAGTCCAAATCTGTGAACACATATATCATACCTTTACACTTATTGCATATGGACTTATTTGGACCAACCAGTATAAGTAGTATGGGGAAAAAGTCTTACTGTCTTGTGATTATTGATGATTATTCTAGATTTACATGGGTTTTCTTTCTTAGGACAAAAGATGAGACAGGTGAAATACTTAGATCATTTATAACTAAGATGGAGAATCAATTGGATAAAAGAGTAAAGATCATCAGAAGTGATAATGGAACAGAATTTAAAAATCATGAGATGGATAAATTCTGTGAAGTTAAAGGTATTAAGAGAGAATTTAGTGCACCTAGAACTCCTCAACAAAATGGAGTAGCTGAAAGGAGGAATAGGACACTGATTGAGGCTGCTAGAACCATGCTATCTGATGCAAAGCTACCTATGTCTTTTTGGGCAGAGGCAGTTAGCACAGCTTGTTATGTTCAGAATAGAGTATTAGTTGTTAAGCCTCATAACAAGACACCATATGAACTGTTGTTTAAGAGAAAGCCTTTGGTTAGTTTCTTAAAATCTTTTGGGTGTCCTTGTACAATCTTAAATACCAAAGATCACTTAGGTAAGTTTCAGAGTAAGGCTGATGAGGGGATATTTGTTGGTTATTCTATTCAAAGTAAATCTTATAGGGTATTCAATCAAAGGACCAGAATCATAGAAGAAACAGTGCACATTACTTTTAATGAAAACACTGTTAATCCTGAGGGAAAAGGTCCTGAATCACTGTTTGATATTGATGCACTTAATACTGCTTTTAGATATACAAATGTGGATACTAGTGCAGGTACAAGTGCAGGTACAAATGCAGGAACAGGTGATGAAGAAGGTAGAGAAACATCAGGAAAATCAATTGGAAAGAAGAATGATTCATTGGAATATATATTATTTCCAATTTGGTCTCCTGATCCCCCAGAAGTGTTTGATACTGATCAACCAACGACATCACAGGATGTGGAAACAGGAAAATCAGATGAAACATCATTTTCTCATGTTGATGATTCTGATAGACCTGTTATTGAAGATAGTACAGAAGACAGTGATGTGAGTCCAGTACAGAAGAATTCAAAGGCACGTGTGAATGTTGATCAGACACCTACAAAGCATCTTGACAAGGGGCAGGAACAATTGAATTATCTACATTTGATGAGCTCTACTCCTGTGTCAAAGAGAATTGCAAGAGAAGTTTCAAGTAGTGAGTCTGGACAAGAAGGGAATTTTACCAACTTGGAGGAGAGGATTCAAGAAACAGCAGCATCTAAATACATTACTCATAAAGATCATCCACTTGAGAATGTAATTGGAGATATTGAATCAGCTGTTAAAACAAGAAATCAAAGTCAGGTGTTTGAAGCTTCAGCAAATGAGGAAGAAGTAAATCTTGATACAGAAGCTGTAAATACTTCTTTGTTTGCCTGTTTTCTGTCTCAAATAGAACCAAAGAAGGTTACTGAAGCTATGAGAGATCCTAGTTGGATTGAAGCTATGCAAGAGGAGTTGCTTCAGTTTAAGATTCAAGAAGTTTGGACATTGGTTGATTTGCCTAAAGAGAAGAGGGCAATTGGTACTAAATGGATTTTCAAGAACAAGAAGGATGAAAGAGGTATAGTGATCAAAAACAAGGCTAGATTGGTTGCACAGGGGTATTCACAAGAAGAGGGGATTGATTATGATGAGGTTTTTGCACCTGTTGCAAGGATAGAGGCAATTAGATTGTTTTTGGCTTATGCTTCATTCAAGGGATTCATTGTGTATCAGATGGATGTTAAGAGTGCTTTTTTGTATGGCACTATACAGGAAGAGGTCTATGTATGTCAACCACCAGGGTTTGAAGATTCTAAATTTCCTGATAAAGTTTTCAAACTGGATAAAGCTCTTTATGGTTTACATCAAGCACCTAGAGCCTGGTATGATACTTTTTCAGATTATCTGTTGCAGAATGGATTCAAAAGGGGTGCAATAGATAAAACTTTGTTTACTAAAAGAATTAAGAATGATATACTACTGGTTCAAGTTTATGTAGATGATATCATTTTTGGTTCAACAAAGGATAGTCTTTGCAAGGAGTTTGAATCATTGATGCATGAAAAGTTCAAGATGAGCTCCATGGGGGAATTAACATTTTTCTTGGGGCTACAAGTAAAGCAACAGAAAGAAGGAATCTTTATTCATCAAAGTAAGTATGTGAATGATATACTGGATCGGTTTGGGTACAAAGATGCTAAAGTTGCAAGCACACCAGTTGAGACAAACAAGAAATTACATGCAGATCTTGAGGGGGATAGTGTGGATGAACATCTTTACAGATCTATGATTGGGTCACTTATGTATCTCACTTCATCAAGGCCTGACATCATGTTTGCAGTGTGTTTATGTGCAAGATTTCAAGCTAATCCAAAGCTATCACATCTTCTAGCAGTCAAAAGAATTTTTAGATATTTGAAGGGTCAATCAAAATTGGGCCTTTGGTATCCAAAGTTTAATTCTTTTGATCTGATAGCTTACACAGATAGTGATTATGGAGGAGCTAACTTGGACAGGAAATCTACATCAGGAGGTTGTCAATTTTTGGGAGAAAGATTGGTTTCATGGCAATGCAAGAAACAAACCACTGTATCTACATCTACAGCAGAGGCAGAATATGTAGCAGCTGCAAGTTGCTGTGCTCAAGTGCTATGGATTCAGAATCAGATGCTAGATTATGGTTTTACCTTTCTTAATACTCCTATTTTTATTGATAATAGCTCTGCAATCAGTATTATTAATAACCCAGTTAAACATTCTAAAACAAAGCATATTGAAATCAGATATCATTTCATTAGAGATTGTAATGAGAAAAGACTTATTCAAATTTTGAAAGTTCATACTGATAATCAGTTTGCTGATCTGTTTACAAAAGCTTTTGATGTAGGCAGATTCACATTCTTGGTTACTAGTATTGGAATGATCAATTTGTCATAAGTTATTTCTCTTGTTACTGCTTTCTGTGAATAATATCCACTGTGATTTCAATTTGGGTTAATACTGATTTGTTAATTAAACACTGATTGTGTGTAATGTGTATCGTTATCACTGTTTCTTACTTTTATTATAAACAGTGGTAATAATCATTTCACCACTGTTGGTGTATAGTTAACACTGTATACTTGTATTATTGTTTGAAATTACCACTGCAGGTTATATTGCTATGTCTTGGAGTCTAACTTATGCAGGTGTTTTTGACGTTTGTACTGCTTATGGAGTTTGCTTTCAGTAAAAAAAAATAATAATAAAAAAAAAAAATAATTCAACCACTGCTTTGTTTATATGATTTTGCTAGAACTGAAGTACTACTTGTATTAAGTTAGCACTGCCTTGGTCGGTTGGTACTGCTTGTACAAGTTAGCACTGCTAGCTTAATTATGTAAATGATGCATTTGAGAAACCAAGTGTTGATTACCACTGATGGTTATTTTCACAGTTATCACTGAACGTGTGATTTTGTTTAATTAACACTGTTTTAGTTATAATTGGGGATCTGATCAAATTAGGGCTTACAACTGATTTAATTTCAGTACTTAACTCTCAACACTTAGGGTTTCTTATTACGCTTTCAAAGTTTCACATACAAACAACTGCGATAAGTCTCTTTGATTTTCGATTCTGTAAAATCATCTTCGATTCTTCTCGATTACTTGATTTCTTATCATGGCATCGACTTCGTCTACTGTTCAACTACCGATTGGAAAAGATCACAATATGATTGCATTCTTAATGAAACCTGCGGAGGCAAATGAGTATGTGGAAATCATTGATTTTCTTCGTGCTTCACATATTCGTCATGCTCTCACTGTAGCACCCAGAATATCTCACGATCATATCAACAATTTCTGGGTGAATGCATCAATAGAAGAGGAACAGGGGATTAAAAGAATTGTTTCAGAAGTTATGGATACACGTGTTGTAATCACAGAAGCTACTGTTAGAGCTTCATTACAACTAGATGATGAGGCAGGTATATCTTTTTTAGAGGATACTGTTATGTATGATACTTTACGATTGATGGGTTATGAGGGTTCTTTTGAAATTTTTACTTTTCAGAAAACCTTATTTTCTCATCAGTGGAGATTTTTAATACATACAATTTTACACTGCTTATCATCTAAGAGATCATCTTTTGAGCAGTTTGGAAGCAACATTGCTTATGCAATTGCTTGTCTTGCAACTGGTCAAAGGTTTAATTTTTCAAATCTGATATTTTCTGGTATGCTTAGAAACATTGAGCAGCCAAAGATTAAGTTTTTGATGTATCCACGTTTTGTGCAGTTGTTCTTAAATGAACAAATTCCTAATATAACTGCACTTGAAAAGATTATTGGTATTGTCTCTTTTAAACCAAAAGTTTTTGTAAATATGAAGAGAGATACTAAATTTTCTGGGAAGGTTACAGCATTATTTTCTACAATGCTTCCTGCACCTTCCACCACAGCATCAGTACTACCAACTGAAGCTGAACCAACTACTGAGAGAATGGTTCCACCCACCACTTCTCAACCCACAGTAGTTGGGGGTACTAAGAGAAAATAAGGGACCAAAACAGCCAAATCTTCTAGAGCCAAAAAGGCTAGAACACAGATGTCTGAGGATCATGTTGCTCAGTCATCTCAGTCAATGGACAGTGGTCCAGAACAACATGTGGTCCATAAGGAGAGGGGTGACCATTCTGAGAGGGCTGCTTCTACTGCTTCTAGCCCACTGGCAGAGCAGGACAGAAGTAACATTAATAAGACCCAATCAGAGGCAACACATGGACATGATTCTACACCTGTAGATGATCCTAGTGGTCCCAGTACCAAGAACCAAGGGGACTTTGATGATCATGCTAGGCATGAGTCAGAGTTTAATGATGTCAATGATTCACCAAAGGATTCATATTCTGAAGGTGTTGAGGCTAGAACTAACTTGGAATTGACGAAAATGATTGATTATGTATGGGCTGAGTTTGTACAAGAGAGGAAGAAGAATAAGGCTAAGGATGAAGTTATAACTCAGTTGCAGAGGAAAGTGAAGCAGTTAGAGAAGGTTGTTATTAAGTGTTTGAAGAAAGGAAGGAGATATGTGGTTCATGATACTTCAGAACCTGAGGAGCATTATAATTTTAAACAAAATGCTTTCAAAAAGGGGGAGAAGGTATGGACAAATATGGGTGATAAGAGGAATGAGAATGAGAAGGTTGTGTCTGATGATGAAAAAGTTGATGAAGACATTGAAATGGAACAACCAGTGGAAGATGAATTTGTGCATACACCTCCAACACCACCTACAGAGACAGAGGTTAATGAGTCAGTGTTTGAGACAGTGGAAACAGAAATGAAGGAATCAGTGGCAGATGAAGATAAGTCTGATCATACTGAGGTTGTTGGGTCTGATCATACTGAGGTTATTGGGTCAGTGGAGCAGACTACAGAGGTGATTTTGGATGATAAGACTGAGGAGTTAAAGATTGATGAGGATGATGGTGAAGAGGTGAGTAAACCTGAGATAGCAGTTGAAAAAGAAGAAGTGAAGACTGAAGTTAAAACTGATGCTCAACAAGTTGAAAAAACTAGAAAGAAGAGCATTCCAGTTAAAACTGCTAAGATGACTGGAACAGGAAAGAAGGTTGAAACTCCAAAGAAGAAATCTTCACAACAACCATCTTTGCCTGGATTTCAAATTAGAGAACCTGCTGCTGCTCCTGTTCAACAGAAAGAATTGCCAAAGATAGATCCAAAAGCTAAGGGCAAGGAAAAACTGGTAGAAGAACCAAAGAAGAAGAAGCAAAAACCAGTGCCACCAGAAGTAACTGCTCATGATACTGAATATGCAGAAAGATTACAGGCTGAGCTAAATGCAGAGGGCTTGATTGATGTTGAGGTTGAGGAAGGAAAGTTTGTAAAAATGACAAAAGAGCAAGTGGCAGAATGGGATGAGTATTTGTTGAAAGAGCAGAGACAGGATGATATTGAATATTTAGTTGATCAGCTTAAGAAGAAGAAAGCAGAAGAAGCAAGAAAGAAGAAAGCTGCAAAACCACCAACAAAAGCTCAAATGAAGAAGAATTTAATTGCAAAGCTAAAATGTGGAATTATTCCTTTGAATGCATTGAAACAAATGAGTTTAGAGAGATTGCAGGAGTTATGGGATAAAGATGAGTTGAATCCTGATGTAATTGAAAAGAAAGAAACAGAAAAGAAAGAAGCTGAGAAGAAAAAGCAGGAAGTTGAAAAGGAAAGGAAAAAGGCTGAAAAAGAAAGAAAATTGAAGGAAAAGGAAGAAAAAGAAAAAAGAGAAAAGATAGAAGCTGAAAATAGGAGGAAAGATGAGCTTGAGCAAAAGAAGAAAGAGTTAGATGAAATTTCTGATAGAGAAAGGAATATTGATGAATTGAAGGAGTTTATTTTGTTACAGCCTATGGAATCTGAGGTAATTAATGTTGAATTACCTGGTATTATTGATTGGTCTATAGAGCAATTTGTCAATCCTGTTAAGATTCACAAGATTAAAGTTGAAAGAGCAGATGGAAATATATCTTGGTGGAGATCTTTTAGGGATTTGATAAAGAGGATTAGTAGAACTGATTTGGTGAGGATGTATGAGATTGGAATGGAAAAGAAGTTAGATTTAAAAAGATTTGATAATTTGGTTGAAAAGGTTACATGGCATTGGATTAAAGCTATGTTTGAGCCAGAAGAGTTTCCATTTCAGTTTGCTACTTTTAGCAAGGTCAGAAATTGGATTTATCATGCTAAACCTGGAGTACATCAGATTGTTATGGAGGATGCAGTGTTTATGTGGTTATTGACAGATAGATTTTATGATATCAATCTGAGATTTTTGATGAGCTTGAGAAATGCAAGGTTACAAGCTGCAGTGTTAGATGATGTAGCTCTAGAACTGGTATATATGGTGTTAAATCAGATTTATAAGAAGGAAGAGATTGATAGGAGGAAGAGAAGAAAAGACTAACAGTTTTGAAAGAATTTTGTGAAGCTTATAATGGAGGATTAGAAGAAACTTAATGCTGTGAAGGACAGATTAAGTTTAGGGGGAGATTGTTGGGTCAAAACTGTTTCAGGTCTGAGTTGAAGTTCTGATGAGAAGACAGAATACAAGTGATTAAAACTGTTTGCTTTAAAGGTTAAAACTGTCTTTACGAAGTTACAACTGATAGAAGAAAACTGAAGAGAAGACAAGTGTTACAACTGTTTGAAGATAGATTACAACTGATAGTTATGTGTCTGTAAGTAGTTAAAACTGCTTATGTATTAGTAACTGTTAGTTATGTATGAAACAGTTAACACTGATTATGTATTTGTACTTAGTCGCATATTACAATTGAAGCAGTTACCACTGAATGTGTAATAGTTACAACTGTTTACATCAGAATGGTAGTTAAAACTGTTTATGATTTTGTGATAAGTATGAGTCGGTTATGGAAGTTATTTTATTCCATATTTGTAGGAGATTGTATAGGACTCTATATGTTATAAATAGAGATCCTTTAGACCTAGATAGGTTAATGTTAATTGCGCAGCTTCAAGGTTTTCTGTAACCCTAATACATCAAGTGTATTCGTCTTATATCATTAATAAGATTGAAGCTTTCGATATATTGTGTGTTAATTAAAATTAATTAATATTCATTGATCTTCTTAATATTATTGAGTGTGATTCCGCAACTTCTCAATAATATATTCAAGGCTTATTAATTAAGATTGTTTATTAAGTTAAACAGGGACTAACACGACGGCTGAGGGCGCCTCAGTAATCCAAAATCCAAAGTCCAGACTAGATCAGCAATTGCTAACTTCTGTTTGTTTGTTAGCTATGTCTCACTGATGGAACCAAAGAAGGTGGATGAAGCACTCACTGATTATAATTGGATATCAGCTATGTAGGAAGAACTTGCTCAGTTTGAAAGAAACAAAGTGTGGAAATTAGTGCCTCAGCCTACTGGTAAATCAGTGATTGGAACAAGATGGGTGTTCAGAAACAAAAAATGGATGTTGTTGGTGTTGTGATTAGAAACAAGACTAGACTGGTTGCACAAGGTTACTGTCAGCAAGAAGGCATTGACTATGATGAAACCTTTGCACCAGTGGCTAGACTTGAAGCAATCAGGCTATTTCTAGCCTATGCAGCTCACAAGAAATTCAAAGTATATCAGATGGATGTGAAAAGTGCATTTCTTAATGGCAAGCTGCAGGAAGAAGTGTATGTCAAGCAACCACCTGGATTCATTGATCCAAAGCATCCTGGTTATGTTTATAAACTGGATAAAGCCCTGTACGGACTAAAACAGGCTCCTAGAGCCTGGTATGATACTCTCTGTCTATCTAATAAAATGTGGTTATGTTAGAGGTAAGATTGATAGTACTATTTATTAAGAGAGATAAGAGAGATGTCATACTAGTCCAAATATATGTTGATGATATTATTTTTGGGTCTACTAACAGTGACATGTGCAAGGAATTTTCTGATCTCATGACCAAAAGTTATGAGATGAGCATGATGGGTGAATTAACATTTTTTCTTGGTCTGCAAATAAAGCAAACCAAAACTGGAATTTTTATAAGCCAAGGCAAATATGTTAAAGATTTATTAAAGAAATTTGAATTCACTAACTGCTCTTCCCTTGCTACACCAATGTCACCTGCAGTGAAACTACATGCTGATCCTAATGGTAAATCTGTATTCATTACTGCTTACAGAGGAATGATCGGATCACTGCTGTATCTCACTGCAAGTAGACCAGACATTATCTTTGCTACATGTCTCTGTGCTAGGTATCAAGCTGATCCAAAGTGATCACATCTTCTAGCTGTTAAAAGAATATTCAGATATCTGAAGGGTACACCAAATCTTGGTCTCTGGTACCCATCTGGTTCAGATTTTTCACTAAAAGGATATTCGGATTCTGATCATGCTGGATGCAAGCTGGATAGAAAGAGTACATCTGGTAGCTGTCAGTTTCTGGGAGAAAAACTTGTTAGCTGGTCTAGCAAGAAACAAAATTCAGTTTCAACTTCAACCACTGAGGCTGAATATGTCGCTGCCAGTGCCTGTACAGCTCAAATTCTCTAGATGAGAAATCAACTTGCTGACTATGGATTTGACTTCACTGAAATACCAATCTATAGTGATAGTCAAAGTGCCATAGCTATTGCAAACAATCTTGTGATGCACTCAAGGACAAAGCATATTGATGTCAGATATCATTTCATCAGGGACCATGTGATGAAAGGTGACATTGAACTTCATTTTATTTCAACGGATTATCAACTCGCTGACCTGTTCACATAACCTTTGGATGAAAAGAGATTTAATTTTCTTGTCAGCGAGCTTGGTATTTTAAACTTAAATGAATAGATAAGTTCTTTGAACTTGTTTATTTATTTTTGCTTTATCTTTTTAAAATAGCTTTGAATAAATTGACTCTATAAATTATAACATTAGAAGAATATGTTCACTGATCAACTGACTTTCACTGATCCAATCAGCAAGTTCAGTAATCAGTTAGTTATGTTCATCTACTATTATAAATTGTAAAGTCACATGAATATCCTTTATGTCTTTTGTTTATAAGTTAATGTTATCTCTCTATGTTATTCCTAGCTGATCTAGTCAGTATTCTAAGTTGTGACTTGATCAGTGAGTTCTAAACATTGGAAAACTAATGTACACTTATCCTCAGACATAATCCATATTCATCTTGTCTTAATAAAGTGTATATATTTTAAATTGATGACTTTGATCTATAACAAAACTGAAAATTAGTCTAAATGGTTTAATCAGTATTCTAAGTTGTGATTAAATCAGGAAGATAAATGTTCAGTGAGATGCATGATCAAAATTATCTCTTTATGATATTTATACTAATTTTTCGGTGGTAAATCAAGTAAGTGATTATGTATCTTCAGGGACTTTTACTCTCTGAAGCTATCATTTAATGGTGATAAATCAATCGTCAAAACATTCGCCATATTTAATACATTTCGTATTTAATTTAACAGATTTCAAAAATAAATGTTTTATGGTACAACGGAAAAGTCGCGTATTCTGACATTATCTTTCTTACGTCATTACACTTTTCCGGCGCACCATTCCCATCACCATTAATGCCACCACGCTCCACCAACATCACCCTTATGCCTCTACCACTAACCACCGCCATCATCCACGACGTTTCATTTTTAACCACATGATTATCAAGTTGCGTTCACTATAAATCAGTGACTTAAACGTATTTTTCACTTTTTACACATACTTGATTTTCATATTTCAAAACCTCTCATTTTTTATAAACCCTAATCACAAAACCTGCAAATTAATTTTAGGGCTTAAAATGGCAAGATTAAAATTCTTTCTCAACTCATATACACCTACTGTAGAGATTAAAGCTCTTCAAGCCTCTGCAGTAAGCGAGGATCTTGTTATAACAGTCCCAAAATCTAATTATTTGGGTAATATAAGCTGTACAAAAACAGAGTATGCGGAGATTATAACTTTCTTAAACAATTATTTTATTCTCCCTTCTCTCACTTTATCTCCTGGTGAGATGAATCCAGAATGGTTGAGTGAGTTCTGGTTTACCTGCACTCATTCATTCGTTGATGGAGTCTCTCAAATCCAGGGTTTTATTGATAATGGGGCAACAAAAATCATAATCACTACCAACATCATCCGTACCATTCTATAACTACCAGTGCATCATATTTACGAGCCACTGCCCGACGGAGATGCTGCCAAGGGAGGCATCGTCAATCTCACTGGGATTGAATGCAAACACTCTGTCGATGCCAGTGGTAACCGTAAGTATTTCACTGTTCATAAATCAAAGATGGATGGTGTTTGGAATGCTTTGTTTTCAAATCTTATTCAATGTCTGGGCACTAAATCAGGGAGCTATGATCAATTTAGCACCCTAGAGGCACAGATCAGTTGGTCACTGGTCAACTCTATGAGAGTTGACTATGCAAGTGTGATGTTCGATGAACTGATCAATAAGATTGCTGAGCCTACCAGGGCAAAATATGTGCCCTATCCTAGGTTTTTGTCCCTAATCTTGATCAGTTCGAAGCCTATGATAGAGTATCTTTCACTGGTTTTGAACTAACCCTGGTAGGGAGTCAAATATTTTCAAAATCAGCGACCGTGTCTCTCCCTGACTTTATGAAACCATAGGGAGTACTTGCACCCCAGCCTTTACAATCTGTACCATTGTCTGTTGCTGCCCCTACATTGACCACGTCACTGATCACACCCCCAGTGTAAGTCCCTAGTTCTTGGATCGATAAATTCGTTATCTTTAGTATTAAGGTGCGGAATCCCTCAATATGTGTTATATATTACTATAACGAATAAGTTTGTGTTTATACGATTATCAACTAATATGCTTTGCTTTAATCTTAGATTATCAAAGCCTAGCCGTTAGTTGTTAGGTTTTTCTCTGGAAACTGAAATCGCAGAAGGGCAAAAATTCTGATTCGCAAAAGTTATGAATTTTCTAAACCGAAAATCCAATATATACTTCGGTCGACTCGCAGCCTGTGGGCTCGCGAGTTGGCTCGACTCGCAGACGGCCCAAGCCCATAACTCAGCTCGGCTCGCTACAGTTCATTGCCACTATTGCGAGTTCAGTTCTCAACTCGCAAGACCAAGTCTTGCGACTTGAGTTCTCGACTCGCCAAACCTATGACTTTAGTTCGTATTCGATATTCGTCTAATACTTTAACAAACTAATATATTTAACGAATATTAATATCAAAACTAATATCATTTATTTACAAATCTAAACCAATACAAAAACAAGATAATAATTACACCAGTCCTATTAGAAGCTAGATCTGTTGTCACAAACTATGTCTCAACAGACTCCCCATTGATAATAGCTCTAGCGTCATTATCTTAACGCTTGTCTTTAGTCTTCATTTGTAAATTTGGCTTCCTGCATAAATCTTCATTTTTACACAAGTCTTCACCATCAGCTGATAATCTCGTGCTAAGTCACCCCATGCAACAGTCTTTAAGATTTTGTTTTCATTTAACTTTAACAGATCTTTTCTCAACATGTTCATCAAGTGTCGATGGTCATAGACTCTTAAAAGTTCACGCTCTCCACTTTCAACATCATCATCTACTTCAACCATGAGAGCTTCTCCATTCTCTGAATCCACATACCAACTCTTCAAATTTCCAAGAATATCCTGTGGCATTGTCTTCAGTGGTATCTGCTGAACACACTTGAAAGCTAGATATACTTTCTTTCTCATACGTCTTCCTGTTCTTTGACTTCTTTTTTAAGCTTGATTATTTTTCCAACCCTTGGCTTTATTCTTTTAAACTTCATCGACCAACCCTTAGTCTTGATAATTTTCTCAACATATTTTGCAAAATCCTCATTACTTGGATTATTCAATGTCAATCGTGCCAGGTCTCTAATCTCAAATCTAGGCAAAGAACTGAAAACTGCAAGCTTCTTCTCAAAATATTGAACTCCGTCAAACCTTTTGATCGCGAAGAGCTTCAAATCTGAATCAAAGTACCATCCAATGATGCCTCTTCGTGGTACACGTTTACTAGTAATATCAACCTCAGATATTCCAGTTTTTTTCTTTTCTTTCTTCAGAGGTTTGAACATAGGATTGTTCCTTAATCTTTCAGGAAGTGGAATTTCTTCTTCAGAGTCAGTTGTATCATCAATATCTTCATCTACATTGACAACTGTTTCTCCCTGATCATCCTGAATAACAAATTCTGTCCTAGAAGGGCTCACGATGTGTTCAACTACATCCACATCTGGATCTACACCTTCATCTACCCTAATCTCAGGAACAGAAGTCCAATCCTCAGGTGGTACAAACTTACCTTCCTCTAAATCATAATCTATCTCTTCAAAAAGATCATCTTCAGAATCTGATAGATCAAGCATTTCCTTTCCTAGAAAAACACAAATACAAATATATTAATAATTCAAATTCTTCATTGATTTCCCTGAACCAATCTAAGAATTCCTTTATTAATCTTTTTGTATTATTAATCCATAATATAAACGCATTTTATATAACTTTTAAATCTTTTATTGATTACTCTGAATCAAACTAAGATTTCAAAAGTCTTATATCAACAATACTTTACAAATATTAATTAAATTTAAACTCTAATGTATTGTGAACAATCAATATCACCAAACATTTCAGCTTACAATTAATTAACTTATATAATTTCCAAGATTTAATTGAACTGTTATGTTACACAAAACCTTAACTTTTAATTCTATCTTTTAAATTATATACCATTTGTCTAGTTATAAACTATTACATAATTAACTTGTCAGTCATAAAAACTCTCAAGTCTAAAATGTATATGTTATCATAGAAATTTTGACCGCCAATATTAATTGGAACACGCCGCATGTCGCGCCCCCAGCAGTCACGGTCGTTGTCGCGACTGACGAGAGCACGACGGGGTTTAGTTTTAAAATTTATATATTGCTGGGGACCTAAGTTCTACTAGAGCTGTATAGCTGAAGTATGACCTAGGGTCATTCTAAAGAGTTAACCGTATTGTGAAACGACTTGTCGGGACGAAAGTTCAAATTAGCGATGGTTTGAAAATAGTTTTGAGTGGGGGTTTTATACTTAGGTCTGTAATTAAAATTAAAACTAATTAAAGCAGTAAATAAAAGCGGTAGGTTGAATCAGTATAGGGGGACTTGTGTTTGTTATGACTTCGTTAGCTTTTACGTGGGGTGATGCTGTATTGGGGTTTTATATTTGAAAACGTCTTTTAAGATTTGTGTCATGCGTTCACGTAGATACCTTGTGGTGTAAACACTAGTACCCTACTGATCAGATAAACTGATCAGTATGTCACTGAGTACTAGGTTGTCAAGATTCTGATCAGATCGGACTGTCTTGAAACCCCCCTCACCGTCTCTTATGATGAGACCAAGTGACCCTCCAGATGGGGTGCAGGAATAAGGCAATAGTCCGCAATTTATCCACTGATCTTTCTTAACACAGACAAAGGTATCTAAGCTAGGTGAGGCATTTAAGATTTAAGACAGGTGGTGACTGATTAACAAATACATTAATGGTTTGTGATTGAGTTCAGAGATATTCGGCTGTGATACAGTCTTCAACCCACAGAGTTTTCCACAGTTACATAGTGTATTCACCTGTATTACGGTCTTTCCTGGACCACAGACTATGCTAGGATGTAACACAGTATATAACCTTAGACCTTTCTGTAGTTTGTACGTGTTTGTATTTCACCATAGGTGTTTCCAACGTTAAACCGGATACTCAGTCGTATTAGGGCTTTAACTGGGCTACATACTTTACAGCCATCTGAACTCAATATATCTAAGCTTGTATTACAGTAAAACCATCTATGATAGCTAAACAACCCGTTCACTTTATAATCCCAGACCAATAAATCCCTGATTAATTCACAGTGTACTATACGATAGGTAGACAGTATTTCCATTGCTTCAAAATCAGACCATATTATTATAAGAAAACATAGATAGGTAGTGACCGTTTGACTAAGGGTCGCGAGTCCTTGACATAAAGGTTCTAACCACGTTTATTGGAGGAAAGGCGTTAGTTTAGTTTAAAATCATAAATGTATAGTTAACAGTGCACCGGTTTTCAATATTAAACAATTGGGATCATTATTCCACAACGGATTGTGCCCACGACTTTCATAGCTTCCACATTCCGTACTACACACATTCGTGATGTTTCCGGCGCTATACAAATGAAAGCCGTATAACGTTACCTCCGTTGTTTCATAACGATGTTATCCCAATTGTATGTAAAGTAGCATCACCCAAAGTATTAACAAGCTAACTACATCATAACAAACACAATAGCTAATCTACTCACTAGTCATGGCAATGTATCCTAAATCAAACATAATAATAGCATGCAACATTATGAAAGATAAGGATAGAAATAACCGAAAGTAAAGCGTAGATTGAATAGTAGCTGATAGGTTACACGGACAGAGCTCCGAAATATCTTGAGCAATATTACAAAGGAGATCCTCCAAGAGTTCCAACTCTATTACAAAATCTACCCTACTAATCCTCCTCTAACTCCTAAGAGTAGTGCTAGAGAGAGGATGCTAATTTCCTACTAATTCTCCTCTAACTCCTAAGAGTAGTGCTAGAGAGAGAATGCTAACCTAATTCTAGAGAGAGAATGAGAATGAGATGAGAGGTGTGTGGAAATGAGAAATGGAGGTGACTATTTATAGGGAAAGTAGGAAAGCCTTGGTACAAGCCTTTAAGCATTGAATACAAGCGTCAAAGCAGCATACGGGGCAAGCGGACCAAGGGGGTCAAACGGCACCCAACAAGGCAAGAGACCCCGTATACGGCACCTATACGGCACCTAGGGTACCGTATACGGTACCTAGGTGCCAAAAGGGGGGGGTTGGTGCTCCGTTTGGCCTCCGCTGATTTCTCGGTTGCTTGGTTCGTCCGTATCTTCTTCGTTTGGGCTCCGATTTGCTTGATTCTTGCACCGTTGGCTTCGTTTTTCCGTTACGCTTCTAATGGCACTGAGTTTGCTAAATTTGGAGGTGTTTAACTTTTGCGTGTTCCGGATGACGATCGATGAGCTTCCAGACTTTGTATCTTCTCCGTCTTTCGTCCGTTTCTTCTGATTCTTTCACCTCCGGTATTGGATTTCCCTATGAAATCATAAAATATGAATTAAGATCTAATTCCATAAGTAAATTAAGAAGGGGATATTTAAGGTGACAATATTTGCCTCGTTTTGCGTGATAAACGGATGTTTTTGGTGATTTTAACAGCAATGTTGTTGCGCGCGCACCGTGTCGTTGTTTTTCAAATGATGATGCGAGCGCAGCAGGGGTTTTAAATTTATATTTTGCGGGGCTTAAATTATACGTACTACCTACTCTGGTTAGTAAGCGGTAAGTATGACCTAAGATCGTTCTATGAATCCAAACGTGTGGGCGATTAAAGTTGACACTTTCAGTATGGAAGTATTTAGGATGGCACAAAGTAGGTAGGTTTTGGGATTTAAAGACAGATAATTAAAATGCAGAAAAGTAAATTGCAGGAAATTAAAATGCAGGAAAACAGATAAAGATAAAGATGTGATTACTGAGATTTCGATAATTAACATTTCAGGATGACAGAACAAATAGGGTTGATACGTAATATAGTAAATAAACTACTAGGTGTAAACTCTAGAACCCTACCAACTCAGTTTCCCATTGGCGTGTCACTTGGAACTAGGTTATCGTGATTCTGATCGGAGCAATACGCAAACTTCCAATACTCATCTAGTTGAAAGATGAACAACCTATTCTGGTTTTATACCGAGGTGCATGAATCAGTAGCGTATCGTCTCATAGGTCCGATCGTTCTTAACTCCTAAGGTAGTTTACTACTCTACTAGCACGAAGATTAATAGCTTTGTATGTTTGGACCGTCGATTGTGTAAGACTTAGTGTTTTAAGGATTCTAGGTCACTAGGACTTTACTCTTATTCCTAAGTCTTGTTTTTACTCGATTAAGCTTTAATTACTTCGACTTATGACTTAAGTTCTCCTTTTCAAACAGTTATACATCTCCAGATTATCCGCAGTTTGATAAAACGTGTTTCATATGAGGACCATGCCTTTCAATAATAGACAGTGTACTTTACATGGGATTTCCACTGCTTCTTATATCCAACACGCGGTCAAGAGTAATTGACAGTGAAAATGACACTCTAACTAATTAAATTTAAAGCAGTGCAGGAAAGTAAACCTAATATATACAACGAGTGATTTCATTGTGTCTTACTTATTGCATGTCATGGGCATAGATAACTACTTACCATAATTAAGGTTGATCAGGTCCTAATCACTAGGTTGCAGTCACGTGGATAACTGGAAAGGGTGCTCCATAAATTAAACTTAAATTCATAAAGTCTTTAATAGTACAAATATTATTATCTCCTATTTTATCTGAACGTGTTTCACGAACATTATTTTATAATGCATTGATTCTCGTAGGATACACCAGTTAGTTGTGTAGTTGTATTATCCTTTCGGAGTTCCAACTTTTGAACCAGAGCTGATTCCAATGATATAACTACCTTCGGTCGTTTATCGGCTTCCGTACGTTTGTACTTTGCATGAAACATTTCCAGCACTATACCGAATAAACAGTTGAATAGGGGCCGTTTTATTTTTCTACGATTATCGTGCATCGATTGTGTAATAACATCCTTACTTATAATTATCTACATCATCAGCAATCACAATAATAAACTACTCGCAATTCATGGCAACAAATAAATCACATACCAGGCAATAATACATACTCAAAATATGAAATTAGACAAGTATAATAAAAGTTTAGAAATCACCCGGAATTAAATGCGTAGCAGCGTATTATTATAATTGACAAACTCTTTCACACGTACAAAGATTGATCTCCGAATCTCTAGCGTTCGCCCTAGCTTCTACGTTAGTCCGTGGACTAATTACAATATTCCTAGAATGAGAAAGACTAAAAGACTACGAAAGATTATCTAGTGAGAAAGAAAGAGTGAAATATGCTAGAATGTGTGCATATATGGTGTATGTTACAAATGAACCTAAGCATCCTATTTATAGGTGAGCTTTGGCTCGTTTTAGCATAAGTTGGCCTTGAGGTGCATGTTAGAAAGACTAGCCAAAAGTGGTGTGTACAACACGAAAAGTGGGCGCACCGGGTACTGTACAACGCGAAAAGTAGGCGCACCAGGTACCAGAACTTGCCAAAAAAGGAAACCGGGACGGGGGTAGGGTGGCCGGCGGCGGCTGGCTGGTGGCCGGCGGCGGTGGGCCCCATCCCGCCCCGTTGCGCGATCTTTTGCTTCGTTTCTTGATTCGTGCGTGTTTTCTTCGTTATACGTCCGTTTGAGTCGATTCTTTTTTTGTTGGATTCTTAATTCAAAAACGAAGATTTTGACATAGGATATGCCTTAAAATGAGGTCTCTAGATCCAGATATTGCATACGGATCATTTGGATCTTCCGGCGGGCGCGAAATCTTCATTTTTCACCCGTTTTGGTTGATTCTTCTTCTGTTGGATTTGAATTTTAAAAACGAACATCTTGGAAATATTGGATGTTGATGGAGGGCACTTTAGCCTTGAAATCTCGTTTTTATGCCTTGAATCTCCAAACGTGTGTGGAATCTTTGTTTTACATCTGTTTTGATTGATTTTTCTCGTGCAACCTTGTTTTAACCATCTTGGCATAATGTTACTGATTTGTGCTATATTTGAAACAAAATGCCAAGAATCGTTCCAGAATGAGAGAGATATCGGTAGTAAAAACGTGACTTTTTACGCGATATCAAGTATCCCACACTTAGAACTTTGCTTGTCCTCAAGCAAACTCATTCATAAAAACTTCTGGAAGGATTCTAATCGCATCAGTTGTTAGAAAACACTATTTTCAGAAAATATAAACTATGGTTATGAAAGAGTTTTTACTGGAAACTACGAGTTTATAGTATTTCGATACCTTCTTCGGGCAACTTATATGATGATCATGACTAGGCAATCCTCACAAGTGGGTCACTCAAATCACTCAAAGCGTTTAGGGTTTCTTGCTTACTAGTGTCAATCACTCGGATAGCCAGTCATGCAGCATTCTCGTCATAGGCTTGATCGAGAATCAAATCTCCATCACTGAGGACTATACTAACCTGTCGAGATAACTTGGAAGGAATCGGGTTTTTGGTTTGAAGAAGGTAAGCGGTGAGGGGTGTGATGGTTTTTCCTTGTATTTTCTTGAAGCTTTCCTTTGAAATTCCTTAGGTTTTTGGAAGGACTACATAGCCTTTCATTGGATTCTTCCTTTTTCTTGGCTCTTTTTATGATTGTGCTGGCGTGATTGGTTTGATTTCTTTTCGCCGATCTTGATAATGTACCGTGCGGCCTGGAAGGTTTCTAATGATCTTGAGTTATGTTGGCTTTTCTTTGCAAAGGTTTTGGGAATTTGGGAGTGTCTCCGAAGGTTTGTGAGACTTTTGAGGTTCGAGATAAATGACAGGAAATCTTTAGTGAGTGTGAAGAGTGGGTGTTGAGTGGATGGATGTTTGATGGTGGAAAGGTGTTTTGGATTCCTTGGAAGCTATCAAGATAGGTTGTACCTATGCCACGTGTGGCACTCATTGATGTGATCTCGAAATGCATTACACGAGCAAGTTCTAATTCAAATGCATACATCGGCACACACATGAAACGAAAAGTGAAGCATTAAAGATGAATGCTAATTATGGGCTCAATCCTCACGAATCGAATGCTTTGGTCAGTATGTGCCTAGCCATGTGTTGCCTTTTTCGTCCGTATCTTGATCTAAAACAGTTTCATTTCTTTGTTAAAACTCGTTTCTAGCTATAGTTCATAGTTTTGAAAGATAGGATTTCCAGAAAACGATGTTTTTGAGTCCGAAAAATTTGAAATTTTTTCCATTTTTAGCCTTTTGATGAAAATATTGTTTGGCTTACGGACAAGAGGTAAAACTTGCGGTTGTAGACCGAATATCCCACACTTAGAGGAACATTGTCCCTAATGTTCGAATCTATTTGTTGAACACCTCTTGACGAAGTATCCCACACTTAAAGATTCTACTTATCTTTGGATTGTTTCACAAGTGTCATGTGGTATGAGATATCCCACACTTAGTGTTGGAACATTGGGTGAGATAATCAAAGCTTTAACGGATAAGGGTTTTTGGAACGGTGTACCGCTTTTGTTGTGCGCGTTGTTTGCTGTGTGTTAGAAGTTTGCTGGTCCGCGACTTGTAGCTTATGTCTCTCAGTGTTCTTCATCGTGGGGTCCGTTGCTTCCTTTGATTTGGTCTCCGATAAATAGTCGTTTGGTTCAACAAACAATCCACTCAATCATTTAAATAATAGCTGCTAATAAGAAAAGTAAAGTGAAAGCATAATAAAATAGTAAATAGATAGATGTGACGTCGAAGCATCAATCGTACATCAATACAGACAATAATAGTAAAGAGTTTTGGTAGAAAGTAGAAAGAAGTCAGAAAGAGGAGCAATCCATTGCTCTGCTCATGGTCATACTGCTGCTGTAGATGTAGTGGGTCCAGGGGAAGTCTCGTCTGATGAGGAGTCATCATACTGATCATTGGTGCCTTCGTTCGATGCATCATGATTAGCTCCTTCGTCTGGCATGCCGATGGTAAAAGCTCCTTGGTCTACTAGCTGATCGATAAGTGGTCCGGATGATATCTCGAAGCTACCGAACGGGAACATGGCTGACCCTTGGTGTGTGTTGTCCTGGAAGAGGTCTGTCTGCCTATGAGAAGAAACATGCACAGGTATAGGTACAGTAGCTGAAGCAGCGGTGTGTCTGTGGGTCCTGGGACTCTGAATTGTGACAGTCCGTGTAGATACTCTGGATGCCCTGCTACCTCTTGACGTGTGTGCTCTAAATGATCCAACAACTGATGGGATAGTCTGTTTGGTGACTGGGACCTGTACTGGAGGTGGCTGAGGTCCAGGAATGATGATCCTAGGAGGTATAACATGCTCACAACCGGGTGGTGGTCGAGGTGCGGAAACAGGAACTGCAGGTGGGTACAAGTGCGGTGGTGCTCGGCCCATTCCACATGGTAAGTGTGGTAGTGGAGTCATGGGCATACCAGCTGCCTGCTGTCTCAATGCTGCATTGATCCTAGTTTGCAACTGCATAGACCAATACCAGTAATCTGGGCCTGGAGGTGCTCCGTAGTGGTAGATGTATGTAGGCCCTTGCGGTCTTGGGGCAGGAGTAGAAGGTCTTGCCCTAGTTCGTGGTGGCTCCACTCGTGGTGGTGGTGGGATGTCATCATCTTCATCATCATCCTCATCATCACTGTCATCCTCATCGGTATCTGAATCACTAGATCCTTGCTGGCGTTTTCTCTTCTTTGTTTCTTTTGGTAGGACCAAGTCAGGTATCAATGTATCAATACTATCAGGATCTGCCGACCGTGCTTTTATGTAAACAGCACCATCTCTCGTGATACGGAGTATTCCCATACTCCTAAGAAAGTGGTAGTCGAGTGGTTTAGAGCTCCACCCTGATTTAAATCTCTCAACATCGGATGTCCGAAGTAATCCCATATTTCGGATCAGTCGGGTAATTACTACGCCCAAATATGATCTTTTCTTGCCAAAATCCTTTTCTTGTAGAAGTCTCTGGGCTACTAGATAAGCAACCTGTATATTTCTCTTTTCGAGAATGCTTGCCATGAGTGCGACATCAAATCCAGAAACTCGTCCGCTGGTAGTATGTTTTCCATCAAGTGAACAAACTATAAGCTTGTGGAGAATCTGAAGGACTGGATCCTTGAGTCGGGTTGCCTTAATACCCGAGAAGTATGGTGTAGGCGACCATTGACTCCATGCCTCAGTGCAAGTGGTGGTGACAGAAGCAGAGGTGGCTCCGGTGGTGAACAGAGGTGACTGTATCTCCTCTGATGTATATAGGTCTAGATGGAGCGAGAACTGGGCAAGTGATAAGGTATGTGGGTTGCCCAGGTACTAGAACGAGATTGAACAATCTTCAATTCTCTCTCTCTGCTGAAATCTGAAGGTAGTCATAAACTCCGTAACCATCTCCACATATATTGGCTCATCAATGCTAAATAATCTCTTGAAGGACTCAAACTGCTGCCCGTTCACTGTGTAGCTAAGTATTCTTTCTAGCTTTCCCTTGAATCTTAGTGCTTGCATAACGTTCCAGTCGATATGCCTGAGACGTCCGAACTTCTTGTCTCTCCATGTACGTGCCATTTTGTCATAGGCTGGCGTGGCACTCATGTAGGCTAAAGATCCTGAAAGGGGTCGTGCGGGATTTAATTTCTTCTTGCGTGCCATTGTACCTGAGAACATTTAAAGTAATGGATCCTTTTGAAAGAGAAATTCAAAGCACGCTCCGAAGAATTTCGAAGTGAGGGCTTTAATTTCTAGACAATCTAAAGACTTCATTGAACATATAATGCTCCCATGCAACAAACAGTCACTTATTTGTCAAGGTAATATCGTCACTTAGTATAGTCATGGAATGGCAATCGTCTTATTGTGAAGTATTTGTCACTTACAAAGTTCGGTTCAAACCAAGTTTGAAATGACGAGAATTCACGAATAATGATAACATCATTATTGGTAAGGTTTGACTTTGGAAGTACAAGTTGAAGTAAGGTTTTTGAATAAAATATTTTGTCTAAAAAAAATCAATACTTCAAGTTGACTTTTAGGTCAAAGCTTTTCTTCAAATGATATTTTCAAATGTCCGCATGCCATAATTTTAACCTATTCATGCATGCATATTCTAAGTCATTTTAAGCATTTCCTATTTGATAAGCAAACTGAGTTATGCATAAAAGAAGTTATCATGCCCATGTATTTGGTGTGGTCCAAGACTTTTCATTCAAGAATGATGATTCTCTAGTTATTGCCTAATTTGACTAGTCAAAACAAGTACAACATGGTCATGCAAAAAAAAAAATTTTAACTTATCATATATATATATATATATATATATATATATATGATATATATATTTTTTTCATGTAAGCTAGTCAACTTATTGTTGACTCTCAAAAGCCAAAATTGCTAAACCTAAGTTGTTAACATAAAGCAATAAACATAGAGGGATCATACAAAATGCCCTAATTACTAGGGTACTTAGCATACTAACACTTAGTTAATCCAAGTCCTAAGCTAGATCAGTTGATCAAGGTTTAAAACATGGGGATTCGCATGTGTAAGTGGTAGGAACGTGTCGTACCTAAGTATTTGATTATGAAAAGCACTATTTCCTAGTTACTAACTTAGATAACTACAAGAAACAAGTTCTTTTAAGTTCAAAGTGGGTTTCGCGATCATACCTTGCTTAGAGTGAATGAAATGCAAAGAAGAAAGTACAACCGAGAAGTATATGCAACAAGGAACTCGAAAGGACAAGAGATTATGCAATTTGATAGAGTTTTGATGGAGATCTAATGGAGAACATGGCATGGCCGGTTTTTGGAGATGAGAGGGGGAGGAAGAAGAAGTTTGCTTCTTGTTTTTGAATTATGGGGAGTTAAGGAAGGTTTTGTGGTCCTTTATGGTACATGTACCTATCCTAAGTACCATGGTCCTTGCTTATGGTCCCAAATGCAATTTAATTGGTAAGAATTAATGTCCTAAGTTAATTTCTAATGTCCTATTAATAATGTTGGTGAATCTTAAATGTATTACTTGTAACTAGTTACTTGTTAGTTTCTTGTTACGTTGTAAATTATTTAAGAAACGTGCAAATTTTTGCGGAACAATCAAAATCACTTTTAAACATTAAACTTATGCTATTTTTGGTGTTTAAAAATCTTTGTCTGACGTGGACTTGTTGAATGTATCCGTTTAAGTAAAAACGCAAACGTTTTCACATTCTTTCAGTCACGCACGTGTTTCCAGGCAAAACTTTAAAAACGTTTTTCTTTTAAGGGAAACTTTCAAAAATTTATTATATATAAATGTATTAAAAATACGCTCATTTAAAGTCGCGAGCCTTGACCGTTTTAGGAAGGAATTGTTTCAAGATTCGTTCCGATCCCTCCATAGGGAAAGGGCCGAGATTTGCTCCCTTAATTGAACATTTTTCGGTACAAAACATTTTGATAGCTCCCAGATGACATTGTAAACTAGAAAATGACGATCCTCTAAACTTCCTAGGATCTCTCGTTCCTCATACCCTCAATTGACAAGATCGTTAATCAACTTATTATACGCCTTCCTTATCTTCTTGGGATTTGATAGACCGTCTCGTTCTCCTTTGTTTTTGTAGTTCAGATTGTGAGTGAGTTTATTCACGGCTTCCATAAACGCATTCTCTTCCGGCGAATCGGGTTCTCCGGTTGTAAGTTTAACTAGCTTACCGAGTTCACTGATTCCGGCTTTTTGAGTGGAAGTGAAGGGGTATTTGGTGAAGGTGAAGATTTGAACAAGCTTGACGTGAAGGTCTTTTCTTTTTTCAAAGAAGCTTGTGTCGATTCTTTCCTTTGTGGAATTAGGGAAAACTTCTCGCAATTTTGAGATTAGGTAAGAAGCGGGGTCAACAACGAATGGAAATTTACCAAGAAAGGTGATCGGGTTTTGTTCTGTCCAGAATTCAAGTTTGTTGATCATTGTGGCGACATTGTGATTTATTAATATCATAGATATTGGAAGGTAATCCATGTCGGCAAATGATTCGAAGAGAAGATCTAGATTTTCTACAAACTTTAGTTCTTGGTCCTCGAAATTTGTGGAGCGGCTTTCGCATTCTTGATTTGACAGACGAAGAAGAAGGTGTACTTGTTTTTCCAATCCAGCAATCTTTTCTCGTTGGTTGAAGGAAAACGGGAGATTGGCATAAGTCAATTGTATGACGAATGCTTTATAGACGTCTGCCCTTCGGGAAGGATCGAAAGAAGCACCAAGGTGGCGTTCTTTAAAACAAGGTTGTTCTATTTCGACGGATGGAACCTTATCCACCACTTGGTATATGGTATATTTAGGTTCGTATGAAGGGAATGGAAAGATACCGTCATTGTGAGAATCGGATATGGTTTGGGCATATACTGATGTCTCAGGAATGAGGGTAATTAGGTCACATGTTTTCGGGGGCTTTACTTCATGATTTTCTTCGGGAAGATAATCCAAGTGGACAGATTTTGACATTGTAGGCATTTGCAAAGTTGGAGAGTGATCTTCTGGAGATGATGCCAGGTCAGGTAGCTGATCCGTGACATCAAAGTCCAGGAAATGGTTTGGAATGGAATGTGGGATCCTAAATTCTTCTAGGGAAGCATATAATTCATCCTTTGAAGTACAAATAGAAGTGCGTTTTTTAGATGTCATGTTTAAACTAATATTATCCTAATTAACACTAAATTAACAGCAAATCAAATTAAAACTGCTTGAAGTAACTTTCGAGAGATTTCTAAGAAGAAATCAATCGGAAGGATCTCCTAAATATTACTACTTAAGGTGGCTTGAATCTACGTTTGAGATTCCCCGGCAGCGGCGCCAAAAACTTGTTGCGCGCGCACCGTGTCGTTGTTTTTCAAATGATGATGCGAGCGCAGCAGGGGTTTTAAATTTATATTTTACGGGGCTTAAATTATACGTACTACCTACTCTGGTTAGTAAGCGGTAAGTATGACCTAAGATCGTTCTATGAATCCAAACGTGTGGGCGATTAAAGTTGACACTTTCAGTAGGGAAGTATTTAGGATGGCACAAAGTAGGTAGGTTTTGGGATTTAAAGACAGATAATTAAAATGCAGAAAGTTAAATTGCAGGAAATTAAAATGCAGGAAAACAGATAAAGATAAAGATGTGATTACTGAGATTTCGATAATTAACATTTCAGGATGACAGAACAAATAGGGTTGATACGTAATATGGTAAATAAACTACTAGGCGTAAACTCTAGAACCCTACCAACTCAGTTTCCCATTGGCGTGTCACTTGGAACTAGGTTATCGTGATTCTGATCGGAGCAATACGCAAACTTCCAATACTCATCTAGTTGAAAGATGAACAACCTATTCTGGTTTTATACCGAGGTGCATGAATCAATAGCGTATCGTCTCATAGGTCCGATCGTTCTTAACTCCTAAGGTAGTTTACTACTCTACTAGAACGAAGATTAATAGCTTTGTATGTTTGGACCGTCGATTGTGTAAGACTTAGTGTTTTAAGGATTCTAGGTCAGTAGGACTTTACTCTTATTCCTAAGTCTTGTTTTTACTCGATTAAGCTTTAATTACTTCGACTTATGACTTAAGTTCTCCTTTTCAAACAGTTATACATCTCCAGATTATCCGCAGTTTGATAAAACGTGTTTCATATGAGGACCATGCCTTTCAATAATAGACAGTGTACTTTACATGGGATTTCCACTGCTTCTTATATCCAACACGCGGTCAAGAGTAATTGACAGTGAAAATGACACTCTAACTAATTAAATTTAAAGCAGTGCAGGAAAGTAAACCTAATATATACAACGAGTGATTTCATTGTGTCTTACTTATTGCATGTCATGGGCACAGATAACTACTTACCATAATTAAGGTTGATCAGGTCCTAATCACTAGGTTGCAGTCATGTGGATAACTGGAAAGGGTGCTCCATAAATTAAACTTAAATTCATAAAGTCTTTAACAGTACAAAGATTATTATCTCCTATTTTATCTGAACGTGTTTCACGAACATTATTTTATAATGCATTGATTCTCGTAGGATACACCAGTTAGTTGTGTAGTTGTATTATCCTTTCGGAGTTCCAACTTTTGAACCAGAGCTGATTCCAATGATATAACTACCTTCGGTCGTTTATCGGCTTCCGTACGTTTGTACTTTGCATAAAGCATTTTCCAGCACTATACCGAATAAACAGTTGAATAGGGGCCGTTATATCATTTTACGATTATCGTGCATTGATTGTGTAATGACATCCTTACTTATAATTATTTACATCATCAGCAATCACAATAATAAACTACTCGCAATTCATGGCAACAAATAAATCACATACCAGGCAATAATACATACTCAAAATATGAAATTAGACAAGTATAATAAAAGTTTAGAAATCACCCGGAATTAAATGCGTAGCAGCGTATTATTATAATTGACAAACTCTTTCACACGTACAAAGATTGATCTCCAAATCTCTAGCGTTCGCCCTAGCTTCTACGTTAGTCCGTGGACTAATTACAATATTCCTAGAATGAGAAAAACTAAAAGACTACGAAAGATTATCTAGTGAGAAAGAAAGAGTGAAATATGCTAGAATGTGTGCATATATGGTGTGTGTTACAAATGAACCTAAGCATCCTATTTATAGGTGAGCTTTGGCTCATTTTAGCATAAGTTGGCCTTGAGGTGCATGTTAGAAAGACTAGCCAAAAGTGGTGTGTACAACACGAAAAGTAGGCGCACCGGGTACTGTACAACACAAAAGGTAGGCGCACCAGGTACCAAAACTTGCCAAAAACGGAAACCGGGACGGGGGTAGGGTGGCCGGCGGCGCCAGCCAGGTGGCCGGTGGCGGCTGGCTGGTGGCCGGCGGCGGTGGGCCCCATCCTACCCCGTTACGCGATCTTTTGCTTCGTTTCTTGATTCGTGCGTGTTTTCTTCGTTATACGTCCGTTTGAGTCGATTCTTTTTTTGTTGGATTCGTAATTCAAAAACAAAGATTTTGACATAGGATATGCCTTAAAATGAGGTCTCTAGCTCCAGATATTGCGTACGGATCATTTGGATCTTCCGGCGGGCGCGAAATCTTCATTTTTCACCCGTTTTGGTTGATTCTTCTTCTGTTGGATTCGAATTTTAAAAACGAACATCTTGGAAATATTGGATGTTGATGGAGGGAACTTTAGCCTTGAAATCTCGCGCCCTCAAACCAAACCACTATTGAACGTGGCCTCCTCAAACCAAACCACTATTGACGGTGCCATTCGGTTAGCCCACGACCTCATGGCTATGAGCGAGGGCTCAGATGTAACACCTATATGCAACGTTTATATAATAGTTACATTTCCAATATATGTAAATGTTTGAAAACATAGTGTTTTCAGTTACAAAAATATAGTTCCCTAGAGTCCACGCGTATAGCGGGAGATTCTATTACATAATCATAATATACAAAAGATAATGCTAAGAATCTCCGTTAAATGCAAACTAGAAATCATGCGACTCTAGCTAGTGTCCAGGGGTGATCCTACTCCGTCGGTGTACCTGAGATACAAAGCTAAAAAGTGTCAACCAAAAAGGTTGGTGAATCTTACAGGTTTAACAGTAAATAATTGTTATGAACCACAAGTATGTACCAGTATTGCTATCAAGCAAAGTGAGTAAGTAAATCAGTAATTCAGTACAGTGCCATGAGCTCATAAGTTGAAGCTTAACCGTGTGGTGTGAAAATATCACGTACCCCCGTGAGTGCTATCCGTACACTCATAAGTAACAAATACTAATATGCCTGTTTCTACGTGTAAATCAGTACGTGGTGGCGCTACCACCCCAGGCAGGGATTGTCAGTCCCAAATGGATCCATCTACTAGTAATCGCGCTTAAGTCCATAACTAACAACTTTACGAATAGGAGGCTTTCAGTGGATAAAAGTAACTCATGCATTGTGTGTAAACAGTAAGGTAATCAGTTCAGTACATTGTGTTCATATGTAAAACAGTTGCTAAGTATCTCACCCCAAAGTATAAAAACAGTAAAAGTGGGGCTGTAAGACTCACCTGAGTCCAGTAAGTACGTATAGGAAGTCAAACAGGTAACGCGGATGTAAGTCCGTAAGTGGTTCTCCGAACCCTGCAACCTTCTTGAAATTGAAAACGAAAAAGATGAAGATGGAGAGCTCGAGTTGGTGATCGTTCTTCTTGAATCAACTTCGTGAATTGCTGCGTTTTTGGTGATGATTTTGGGCGTTTTTGGGCTGCCGAAAATGAGGGAAAAGAGAGAGAGTTGGGTGAAGTGTTGGTGGTGAAATAAGGAATAAAATGGAGAAAAGGGGGTTATAAGGGGTGGGTCATGGGTTGCGGGTTGGGTTGGCTCCGCGGGTTTGGCCGACCCAACTTGGGTCTCGGTCTAACGTGTTCTTGTTTCTCAATTTACGTTACTTTCTGCGATTGATTAAATGTTTGTTCCGCATTTTATGTTAAAGTTTATCGAAAATATTTCTAAATGAAGCGTTTTATCAAAACTCTTAATAAGGAATTATAAAAATATAACTTGGGTTATTCTCGTTTGTTGGGCGTGTTTCGTGTGCTTTCGTCACTTTTGGAGTGTTTTAAATTATACGTTATACGTGTAATATATTTTCACAACATATTAATGCAAATAATGTTTGTTTGGATAATTCCACATTATTTAAAGGTTTTGTCACCAACGTCCATTATAAGTAAAGTCGGACCTCGTCCGAAACTTAAGTGTACGATTCAGCAAATCGCGTAAACGTGTATCTAATTACACCAAAACGTTTCATATATTCAGAGTATTACAAAACTAAATACACGTAATTACAAGTAGTTTAGGCACTAATTAAAGTCCTAAATTGGCGGGTGTTACATTCTCCCCTTGTTAGGAGAATTTCGTCCCGAAATTAGCTTGTAGTTGCGGTGTCGGTAGGAGTAGAGTCTGTGAACAAGTGTGGGTATTTCAGTCGCATTTGGTCTTCCCGTTCCCAAGTGAATTTAGGGTCACGCCTTGAATTCCACCGAACTTTAACAATGGGAATACGACTCTGTTTCAAACGCTTGACCTCACGGTCCAGTATTTCCGTGGGTTCCTCGACAAAGTGTAATTTGTCGTCAATGTGTATTTCATCGAGGGGTATAATCAGTGTCTCATCAGACAGACATTTCTTCAAGTTAGAAATGTGGAAGATAGGGTGCACGCTACTGAGTTCGGTAGGTAGCTGCAGTTGGTAAGCCACTGGACCAATCCTTTCAAGGATCTCGAATGGTCCAATGTACCTGGGATTCAGTTTCCCACGTTTGCCAAAACGGATGACGCCTTTCCAAGGCGACACTTTCAGAAGAACTCGATCTCCCACTTGGAACTCGAGGTGTTTGCGTCTCACGTCAGCATAGCTTTTCTGACGATCACGTGCGGCTTTCAGCCGGTTTTGTATACCAAAGATCTTTTCAGTTGTTTCGTGTATGATTTCTGGACCGGTGAGTTGTGTATCTCCCACCTCAGTCCAACAGATAGGTGACCGGCACTTACGACCGTAAAGTGCCTCGAAGGGTGCAGCCTTAATGCTGGTGTGGTAGCTGTTGTTTTACGAGAATTCGCACAAGGGTAAGTGGTTCTCCCAGTTTTTACCGAAGTCAACTACGCAGGCTCGTAGCATATCCTCCAGTGTTTGTATAGTTCGTTCGCTCTGGCCGTCAGTTTGTGGGTGGTATGCAGTACTCATATCCAAACGAGTACCGAGAGATTTTTGTAAGGATTGCCAGAAGTGAGAAGTAAATCGAGCATCTCTATCAGAGATGATTGAGATGGGCACGCCGTGTCTTGACACAATCTCTTTCAGGTAGATTCGTGTCAAACGTTCCATCTTGTCAGTTTCCTTGATAGCCAGGAAATGAGCAGATTTAGTGAGTCTGTCGACGATCACCCAAATGGTATCGCAACCGTTAGATGTTTTCGGGAGTTTAGTAATGAAATCCATGGTAATCTGCTCCCATTTCCATTGTGGTATTTCGGGTTGTTGTAGCAAGCCTGAAGGTTTCTGGTGTTCAGCTTTAACTTTGGAACAAGTAAGACACTTGCTAACATAGTTTGCAATATCAGCTTTCATGTTGGGCCACCAATACATTTCCTTGATGCCATGATACATTTTGTCGGCACCCGGGTGTATAGAGTATTTGGACTTGTGAGCTTCATCCATCACCAAGTCTCGCAGGTTCCCAAAACTTGGTAACCAAATTCGGTTCGAGAAGTATTTGGCCCTGTTAGGTTTGGTTTCAAATTGTTTGTCCATGCCCCGCAAGGCCTCGTTTATCAAGTTTTCTAGTTTGAGTGCTTCGAGTTGAGCGGTGAGAGTTTGATTGATGAGGTCGTTGTGAATGGTCATACTGAGAGCTCGAACTCGAAGTGGTTTCACTCGTTCTTTTCGGCTTAAGGCATCGGCAACAACATTTGCCTTGCCCGGATGATAGCGAATCTCGCAATCGTAATCAGTAAGCAACTCGACCCATCGACGTTGCCTCATGTTGAGATCCTTTTGATCGAAGATATGTTGGAGACTTTTATGGTCAGTAAAGATTGTACACTTGGTACCGTATAAGTAGTGTCTCCAGATTTTTAGAGCGAAAACAACAGCTCCCAACTCTAGGTCATGAGTTGTGTAATTCTTTTCGTGGACCTTGAGTTGTCGAGAGGCGTAAGCGATGACTTTGTCTCGTTGCATCAACACACAACCAAGACCTTGGTGTGAAGCATCACAGTATACCACGAAGTCATTGTTGCCTTCGGGTAAAGATAAGATAGGTGCACTGCAGAGTTTTTGTTTTAGCAGCTGAAAAGCTGACTCCTGTTTGTCAGTCCAATCGAACTTCTTATCCTTTTGAGTGAGTGCAGTGAGAGGTAGGGCTATTTTCGAAAAATTCTCAATGAATCGCCTGTAGTATCCGGCGAGCCCTAAGAATTGACGTACTTCTGTGGGTGTAGTGGGTGCTTGCCAGCACTTGACAGCCTCGATTTTTGAAGGATCGACATGTATCCCTTGATTGTCAATGACGTGTCCAAGGAATTGAACGGTTTGCATCCAGAACTCACACTTAGAGAATTTAGCGTATAACTCTTCGTGTTTGAGCAGCTCTAGGATAGTTTTCAGGTGTTGAGCGTGTTCTTGTTCGTTGCGCGAGTAAATCAAAATGTCATCAATGAAAACGATAACAAACTTGTCAAGGTAAGGCTTGCACACCCGATTCATAAGGTCCATGAATACCGCCGGTGCATTGGTTAAGCCGAATGGCATCACCTGGAATTCGTAATGTCCGTAACGAGATCGGAAGGCTGTTTTAGGGATATCTTCATCACGAACTCGGAGTTGGTGATAACCTGACCGTAGGTCGATCTTGGAATAAAGACTCGACCCCTGAAGTTGGTCGAACAGGTCATCAATGCTAGGAAGTGGGTAACGGTTCTTGACATTTAATTTGTTGAGTTCACGGTAGTCGATGCACATGCAGAAAGAACCGTCCTTCTTTTTCACGAACAGGACCGGAGCTCCCCAAGGCGAGGAACTTGGTCGAATAAATCCTTTGTCCAGGAGTTCCTGTAACTGAGTAGACAACTCCTGAAGTTCGGATGGGGCTAATCGGTAAGGTGCTCGTGCCATGGGTGCTGCACCGGGCACAAGATCGATAGAAAATTCGACTTGTCTAGGTGGCGGAAGGCCAGGCAAGTCTTCAGGAAAGACTTCGGGGAAATCTCGAACAATAGGCACATCCTCAAGTCGCTTCTCCTCCGACTTTTTCTCCATGACGTGTGCAAGGATTGCCTGGTACCCTTTTCTCAAGTATTTTCAGGTTTTCATGCAAGAAATGATATTTATTCTCGTCCCACCGGTCTCCTCTTGTATGCTTAAAGTTCCACCGGTGACGAGAGGAATGCGTACAATTTTCTCAAAACAAACGATTTCGGCTCGGTGCTTGGACAACCAATCCATACCGACAATAATGTCAAAGCTGCCGATTCCGACGGGTATCAAGTCAATGGAAAAGACCTCATTAGCTAAGTTTAAAGTGCAATTAGGTATCACACTGTCGGCCTCAATAAGTTTTCCGTTTGCCAATTCTACTGTATACTTAGAATCTAAGGCAATAGGTGTAGTGTCAAGTAGTGGATAAAACTCATCAGAAATAAAGCTCTTATCAGCACCAGTATCAAATAATACAGAAGCAATCAAGTTGTTGAGAAGGAACGTACCCGTGACCACATTCGGGTCTTGACGGGCTTCTCCAGATTTCAGCACAAAAGCTCTTCCTCGAGCATTGTTGTTGTTCTTGTTGTTGTTGTTGTTGTTGTTCTTCAGCTTCGGGCAGTCTTTCCTAAAATGCCCCGTACCGTTGCACTCATAACAGGTCTTTGGTGCAGAGGTATTGGTGCCAGTAGTGTTTGATCTACAATCTTTAGCCAAGTGTCCAAATCTCTTACACTTGCTACAGGGACACGAACCATGGTGGTGTCGTTGGCACTTTGAGCAATAGGGCTTGGTTCCCTTGTACGCTCCCTTGTCATCAGAACTGGAGGTGTAGGCTTTAATGGTTTCGGGTTTCTTGTTTTGGTGGTTGTTGTGGTTGTCGGACCATTTTCTTTTGTTGCTGTTGGAGGATGGAGTGGGTGGTTCGGGATCCTCGTTCATGGCTAACAGTTCATGGGCCAATCGGATGGCGCCATGAAGGGTGTTTTGGTTTGATGAGGCGACATTTCCCCGGACAGGTTCCGGGAGGCCGCGGATGTATTTCTTGATCTTTTCGGGTTCAGTACTTGCCATAGCTGGGCGAAGGATGGTGAGTTGTTGGAATCTGGTGGTGTATCCAACGATATCAGTTCCTTGCACTTTTAAGTTCCAGAATTCTTCATCTAGCTTGTGAAGTTGTTCGGCCGGGCAATACTCATCAGTGAGCATTTTCTTCAGATCCTCCCAAGGGAGTAGATAAGCGGTGTCAATACCCACGGACTGGGTATAGGAATTCCACCACGAGAGGGCACCATCTTCAAGGGTGCAGGTGGAGAATTTGACCTTGTCGTCCTCCGCACATTTGCTTATGCGGAAAACGGATTACATCTTTTCGAACCATCTGATAAGTCCGATGGCTCCTTCGGTCTCCTTGAAGCTCAAGGGTTTGCAGTTCTGAAAGTCCTTGTAGGAACAAGGTTTGGCGACAGTGGTTTCAGCGGAATCGCTGTTTCTCACGGAGTTCGGTGTAGAATTTCGAGCCAGTGCTTCAGTCACAGCTTGAGTGATGAGTGACGTAAGCTGAGCATCGGTGTATGGTCTAGTCTTTGGCGGCATGTTTCTTCAATAAGAGAAGTAAAGATACATGAGAATTTGTAAGAAGTTATATTCATCACAGATGTTTATATATAAAAGCGGTAATACACAACATCAACATGAAAATGGCAGTTAATATAAGTTGGAGCAGTAAGAATATTTGATAGATAATATGAGTTCAAAAGTTACATCTCACGGATGTATTACAAAAGGTGTCGGGAATTGTTACATCCGACTGAATTATAGAGTAGCACCTAGATAGTTACTAGATTAAAGGATAGATTACAAGACAAGGACTACACTAGTCTCGACGTAGATTAATCTGCTCCATCATTTCAATGAGACGATCCACGGTATTTGCAAGTCTGCTGGCTTGTCGGGTGTTATCTTCTGCCAGGACCAGTCGTTGCACTAGACTGCGAACATACTCCTCTGATTCCCGTGAGCGTTGCTCACATTCTTTTAGCTTTTGCTGCAAGAGGGCGGTTTCCACGCTTATCTCTACTATCTTGTTGCGAAGAACCTCTACGTTGTTAATGGTGGTTTCGTGATCCTCAGAGACTTGTTCGATGCGCTCGAGTGATGTAAGTCTCCAGTTTTCGTTTGTTTCCTGCAACACGACATCCATGGTGCGAAGTCGTTGCTCGTGTTGGTTCACCCTAGCGGCTAAGGTCGGCAAGGTGAAGTGGGTTGGGTACGGGCCAACTCGAGGCAACCTGGCGTTCCTCCTAGCTACCCTCGGGTTCTGCGACCCGGATTGAGAGCGCGATGAATTGGGTGGTGTGTTTGCCATTTCTGAGACAAAACGTTAGTAGTAGTGAGGCCTATATACATATTAATCACACATAATATAATATAGCCTAGAGTGTCTAACACAAGCAATTATAAGTCCCGTTTCTCTCACGGTCAGAGTCAACTAATGTATTCCGGTTCAACATAACTGTTTCAGTTCTTACATCATCTTTATTTAATTGTACATAGTTGATCAGGCTATGTTAAATTAAGCTCGTATGATGTAATCCCTGAATCAATCATACCTAATGGGGAAATACAGCCTAACGGTCATAGTCTAGGCCCGCTACATGCAACCTAGTTCGCTATAACCTTAGGCTCTGATACCAATCTGTAACACCCCCAAATTTCACTGTTGGCGGAAGCAAGCTTTGGGGTGCTACTAATCAAATATCGCAGCACAAAGTAAAGCAAACGACATCTATATGCAACGTTTATATAATAGTTACATTTCCAATATATGTAAATGTTTGAAAACATAGTGTTTTCAGTTACAAAAATATAGTTCCCTAGAGTCCACGCGTATAGCGGGAGATTCTATTACATAATCATAATATACAAAAGATAATGCTAAGAATCTCCGTTAAATGCAAACTAGAAATCATGCGACTCTAGCTAGTGTCCAGGGGTGATCCTACTCCGTCGGTGTACCTGAGATACAAAGCTAAAAAGTGTCAACCAAAAAGGTTGGTGAATCTTACAGGTTTAACAGTAAATAATTGTTATGAACCACAAGTATGTACCAGTATTGCTATCAAGCAAAGTGAGTAAGTAAATCAGTAATTCAGTACAGTGCCATGAGCTCATAAGTTGAAGCTTAACCGTGTGGTGTGAAAATATCACGTACCCCCGTGAGTGCTATCCGTACACTCATAAGTAACAAATACTAATATGCCTGTTTCTACGTGTAAATCAGTACGTGGTGGCGCTACCACCCCAGGCAGGGATTGTCAGTCCCAAATGGATCCATCTACTAGTAATCGCGCTTAAGTCCATAACTAACAACTTACGAATAGGAGGCTTTCAGTGGATAAAAGTAACTCATGCATTGTGTATAAACAGTAAGGTAATCAGTTCAGTACATTGTGTTCATATGTAAAACAGTTGCTAAGTATCTCACCCCAAAGTATAAAAACAGTAAAAGTGGAGCTGTAAGACTCACCTGAGTCCAGTAAGTACGTATGGGAAGCCAAACAGGTAACGCGGATGTAAGTCCGTAAGTGGTTCTCCGAACCCTGCAACCTTCTTGAAATTGAAAACGAAAAAGATGAAGATGGAGAGCTCGAGTTGGTGATCGTTCTTCTTGAATCAACTTCGTGAATTGCTGCGTTTTTGGTGATGATTTTGGGCGTTTTTGGGCTGCCGAAAATGAGGGAAAAGAGAGAGAGTTGGGTGAAGTGTTGGTGGTGAAATAAGGAATAAAATGGAGAAAAGGGGGTTATAAGGGGTGGGTCATGGGTTGCGGGTTGGGTTGGCTCCGCGGGTTTGGCCGACCCAACTTGGGTCTCGGTCTAACGGGTTCTTGTTTCTCAATTTACGTTACTTTCTGCGATTGATTAAATGTTTGTTCCGCATTTTATGTTAAAGTTTATCGAAAATATTTCTAAATGAAGCGTTTTATCAAAACTCTTAATAAGGAATTATAAAAATATAACTTGGGTTATTCTCGTTTGTTGGGCGTGTTTCGTGTGCTTTCGTCACTTTTGGAGTGTTTTAAATTATACGTTATACGTGTAATATATTTTCACAACATATTAATGCAAATAATGTTTGTTTGGATAATTCCACATTATTTAAAGGTTTTGTCACCAACGTCCATTATAAGTAAAGTCGGACCTCGTCCGAAACTTAAGTGTACGATTCAGCAAATCGCGTAAACGTGTATCTAATTACACCAAAACGTTTCATATATTCAGAGTATTACAAAACTAAATACACGTAATTACAAGTAGTTTAGGCACTAATTAAAGTCCTAAATTGGCGGGTGTTACATCAGAACCACCCACTTCGTTCTCCAACAACAACAACAAAAGAAAGTGGTCCGACAACCACAACAACTACCAAAACAAGAAACCCGACACCATCAAAGACTACAACTCCTCCACCGAACCCAAACGAGGTTACACTGGGAGCAAACCCTACTGTTCCAAGTGCAACCGTCACCACGAAGGTCCCTGCGAAACCCCCTGCAACAACTGTAAGAGGTACGGACACCTCACCAAAGACTGCAGCTCCCCCAACAACTCCAACAACAACTCCAACCGCAATGCCAGGCCGACCAAAACCTGCTACGAATGTGGAAACCCTGGGCACTACAGGAACGAGTGCCCAAAACTGAAGAACAAGGGCAACAACAACAACAACAACAACGCCAAAGGTAGAGCCTTTGTACTCAACTCCGGGGACGCCCGTCAAGACCCGAATGTGGTCACGGGTATGTTCCTCCTCAACAACTTAACTACATCTATTCTGTTTGATACTGGTGCCGATAGGAGCTTTATATCTGATGATTTTTGCTCACTACTTGACATCACCCCCGTGGCCTTAGATGTTAAGTACACCGTAGAACTAGCAGACGGTAAACTCATAGAAACCGATAGTGTAATACCTAATTGCACTTTAAACCTAGCAGACGAAACCTTTTCAATTGACCTCATGCCTGTTAGAATCGGAAGTTTTGGCGTCATCGTGGGTATGGACTGGTTGTCCAAGCATCGGGCTGAAATTGTTTGTCATGAAAAGATTGTCCGCATTCCTCTCGCCGTCGGTAGAACCTTGATCATACAGGGGGAGACCGGTGGGTCGAGACTAAACATCATTTCCTGTTTAAAAACCCAAAAATTTCTGAGAACGGGTTATCCAGCCATCCTCGCTCACATCATGGAGAAAAAGTCAGAGGAGAAGCGACTTGAGGATGTGCCAATCGTACGAGACTTTCCAGAAGTCTTTCCCGAAGAACTACCTGGTCTACCGCCTCCTAGACAGGTTGAGTTCTCGATCGGTCTCGTGCCAGGTGCTGCACCGGTAGCCCGAGCACCATACCGCTTAGCCCCATCCGAGCTTCAGGAGTTGTCCACCCAATTACAGGAACTCCTGGATAGAGGATTCATCAGACCGAGTTCTTCACCTTGGGGAGCTCCGGTCTTATTTGTGAAAAAGAAGGACGGTTCATTCAGGATGTGTATCGACTACCGAGAGTTGAACAAATTGACTGTCAAGAACCGTTATCCACTTCCTCGAATCGACGACCTATTTGACCAACTTCAAGGGTCGAGTTTTTATTCAAAGATCGATCTTCGGTCAGGATATCATCAACTACGTGTTCGCGACGCCGACATTCCGAAAACTGCTTTCAGAACCCGTTATGGGCATTATGAATTCCAAGTGATGCCCTTTGGATTAACCAACGCACCGGCTGTATTCATGGACCTTATGAATCGGGTGTGCAAACCCTACCTCGACAAGTTTGTAATTGTTTTTATCGATGACATCCTCATCTATTCGTGCAACGAAGAAGAACATGCGTAACATCTCAAAACCATTTTAGAACTACTTAGACACGAGGAGCTTTACGCCAAATTCTCCAAGTGTGAGTTCTGGATACAAACCGTTCAATTCCTTGGACACGTGATTGACAGTCAAGGAATTCATGTAGATCCTTCAAAAATCGAAGCTATCAAGTGCTGGCAAGCACCTACCACACCGACCGAAGTACGGCAGTTTCTAGGACTTGTCGGGTACTATCGGCGATTCATCGAAAACTTCTCAAAAATAGCTCAACCACTCACGGTGCTGACGCAGAAGGACAAAAAGTTCGACTGGGCTGAAAAACAAGAGTCAGCATTTCAACTTTTGAAACAAAAGCTTTGCAGTGCTCCAATTTTATCTCTACCCGAAGGCACCGATGACTTCGTGGTATACTGCGATGCTTCTCATCAAGGTCTCGGTTGCATGCTGATGCAACGGGACAAGGTCATTGCCTATGCCTCTCGACAACTCAAAATCCACGAAAAGAATTACACTACGCATGACCTCGAACTTGGAGCAGTCATTTTTGCTCTCAAAATCTGGAGACATTATCTCTATGGCACTAAGTGCACAATCTTTACCGACCACAAAAGTCTCCAACATATCTTCGATCAAAAGGATCTCAACATGAGGCAACGTCGATGGGTCGAGTTGCTTACCGATTAGGACTGCGAAATCAAATACCATCCGGGTAAGGTAAATGTTGTTGCCGATGCCCTCAGTCGAAAGGAATGATCGAAACCACTTCGAGTCCGAGCCCTCAGTATGACTATTCACAATGATCTAAACGGCCAGATCCTCGCCGCTCAACTCGAAGCTCTAAAGCCCGATAATGTCAAAAATGAAGCCTTGCGAGGCATGGACAAACAATTTGAAATCAGACCTAACGGAGTTAGATGTTTCTCCAACCGAATCTGGTTGCCTAGTTTTGGGAATCTGAGAGTCTTGGTGATGGATGAAGCTCACAAGTCCAAATATTCTATCCATCCGGGATCCGACAAAATGTATCACGGCATCAAGGAGTTTTATTGGTGGGCGAACACGAAAGCTGAAATCGCCACATACGTCAGCAAGTGCCTTACTTGCTCGAAAGTCAAAGCCGAATACCAGAAACCTTCTGGCTTACTTCAACAACCAGACATTCCTGAATGGAAATGGGAACAAATCGCCATGGATTTCATAACCAAACTACCTAAGTCATCGAGCGGTTGCGATACCATTTGGGTGATCGTCGATCGTCTCACCAAGTCTGCTCACTTCCTGGCGATCAAAGAAACCGACAAAATGGAACGCCTTACCCGAATTTATCTAAAAGAAATCGTAACCCGACACGGTGTTCCAATCTCAATTATCTCCGATAGGGATAGTCGTTTCACATCTCACTTTTGGCAATCACTTCAGAAATCATTGGGTACCCGTCTTGACATGAGTACCGCATACCACCCTCAAACCGACGGCTAAAGCGAACGAACAATTCAAACACTTGAGGATATTCTACGAGCTTGCGTAGTTGACTTCGGCGTAAACTAGGAACAACACCTACCATTGTGCGAGTTTTCGTACAACAACAGCTATCACTCCAGCATTAAAGCTGCACCATTCGAGGCACTGTACGGTCGTAAGTGCCGCTCACCTATCTGTTGGACCGAAGTTGGGGATAGCCAACTCACGGGTCCGGAAATCATTCACGAAACAACCGAGAAAATCTTCGAGATTCAAAACAAACTCAAAGCCGCACGTGATCGTCAGAAAAATTACGCTGACGTGAGACGCAAACCACTCGAGTTCCAGGTTGGGGATCGAGTACTACTCAAGGTATCGCCTTAGAAAGGCGTAATTCGTTTCGGCAAATGCGGTAAACTAAACACAAGATACATTGGATCATTCGAGATCCTCGAGAGGATTGGTCCAGTGGCATATCGATTGCAGCTGCCATCCGAACTCAGCAGCGTGCACCCTACTTTTCACATTTCTAACTTGAAGAAATGTCTGTCTGATGAGACACTTATTATTCCCCTCGATGAAATTCGTGTTGACGACAAACTTCATTTCGTTGAGGAACCCGCTGAAATCATGGACCGTGAGGTCAAACAACTCAAACAAAGTCGTATTCCCATCGTTAAGGTCAGGTGGAATTCGCGGCGTGGTCCGGAGTTCACCTGGGAACGGGAAGACCAAATGCGACTCAAGTATCCTCAACTCTTCACTAACCCTGCATCAAATCCGACATCAAACTAAATTTCAGGACGAAATTCTTCTAACAGGGGGAGAATGTGACACCCGTCAAATTAGGACTATTAATTAGGGCCTAATCAATTGTAAATACATGTAATTAGTTCTGTGTTAGGCTAATAAATGTATCAAAATATATATTGATGAATATATAAACGATATGCGATTTGATTAAATCGTACGCATCTCAAATCGAATGAAATTCGGTTCAAGTAAATACGGACGTTGGTGAACGAACTTGTTAAATAATATATTATTATTTAATAACACGATTATATCCCAAAATACTATTTTGATAATATTTCATATCCATTTCGAATAATACAATTAACAATATACGCGATTTAAAGATTTAACGCACAAACAAAACGTAACAAACTAAAGTTATAATCTTATAACCCAAATATAAAGAACTTAAATAAAATACTTCAACGAAAATATTGATTCAATTATTCGTATTTTAAAAACGTATATTTTAGCGTATAAAATAATTATTTAACGTTCAAACGATCGGGAAAACGAACACCACATGGAGGGAAATAGCAGGGAACGAAAAAGGGGAGGTCAAAAACCTCCACCTCCTTTCTTTCTTCCTCACTTTCTCATTTCTTCTCTCTCTCCCTTACTCCCTTTTCTCTCAAAATTTCACCATCTCCACCATTTCACATAAATCGCAAAATACTACCACTAGACGTCATCATCTTACTTCACTCGTTTGGAAGAAAAGAACCGCGGCTTCACGATCTACCTTCCTATCTTTTCGGATTTCTCCGGCGCAAATTTGTAAGTTTCCGACAAATCCCGAAATACTCCGATTTTCATCATTTTCGAACTTTTATTGTTTCTTCATACTTAAAATGTCCAAATATGGGTTGGGAAAAAGATTTGGGTCGAACGGTGGCCGAAAAACTCGATTTTTACTCAATTTCCGGTGAACAGTTTGAAGTGTCGCTAGTGTGCCAAAAACAGTGCTAGCGACACTAGCTAAGTGTCGCTATGCCTAAGTGTCGCCCCTATAGCGACACTACTTAAGTGTCGCTGAATTACTTAACCGGATTTAGATTAGCGACACTCCTGTAATGACGCCAAAATTCATAAGTGTCGCCGTAGCGACACTACTCAAGTGTCGCTCAACTATTGAAAATCAGAAATATAGCGACACTTACTAAGTGTCGCCTAAGCCCGTAGCGACACTATCCAAGTGTCGCCAAAAACAGAAAAGTTAGAATATTTTCCTAAGCCTTGAAACATTTTATACCAACCAAATCGGGTACGATACAACTTATACACGAGACATATGTACTTTGTTAAGTATACAACCACTCTAATATCATAATAAAAGTCGAGATTATTATTTCAAACAATCACCAACGGGCCGTACACGTTTTCAAAACACAAGTTAATCAAACAACCAAATCGTAGTCATTTGGACATTATAGTTGAACGAGCAACTACAAAGGTAGTCTTTGTCACTACCTACTCATATTAATAACCATCGCGTGTCGTGGACACCCTCAGGTTATCGGTCTGCGGACATCTCACTGCTTGTTTAAGCATCATACGTTTATCGGTTTAACGCTCAAGACTCAGGTGAGTCTCATAGCCCCTCTTTTTAACGCTTTTTCACTCAGGGGTGTGATTCAATGCTTATTTTAACATGTGAACGCAAGTACAAACTTTACAATATACTACATGAGTTGCTTTCCACTAATCATTTCAAAGTCCTCCGCCAGCATAGTTTGGTAATACGTTGTAGCGTGATTATTAGTATATGATACCATATAGGATTGACCCTCCTCGTCCGGGTTAGCATGCACTAACTGGGTAAACGGACGTACTAATAATTGTTCAGACGAGTGTGGATTAGGCACTCGTGGAGGCACCTCGTTCGGAATTCTCTATATGGGACCCGACCCTCGAGTTAAGCTCAAACTATGTGCTCATGGCTGTATACACTACTATTTATTTGCTTATTGCAAATCACTACTTAAATCTTGCGGTTCATATGATATTACCTGATTTCAAACCTGTGAGCTCACCAGCTTTAGCTGACCCATTTTAGCATGTTTCACAGGTACACAGTAGTAGGTTGGACTGCCATCAGGGATACTATAGCTCGAGTCAGCATGCAGATATTAGAGATTTTCTTGCATTAGTATATTTTGTTCAAGTACTTATGTACTGAAATCTCTCATTTAATCGAACACGAGCTATGTACAGCTTCAAATGTTGTAAACATTTCCTATAATTAATATATTTTGTTAAAACGACGCATATAGAGTCGTTTGCTATATCTCTTTGTGCCTTGTATATTGATTAGTAACACCCAAATCGTGCTCAAACTACCAAATTTGGGGGTGTTACACTAACTCCTTAACTCTCGACTCTAAGGATGTAATCCTTTCAGCATCAGTCGTAGGAGTAACTGAGATGGTTGTCGGTCCAGGTGGTGTAAGTGAAGCAACGTGAGACTCAAATGTAAGTGGTGGAGGTGGCTGAGACAAAGCTGCCATAAGATGGTCTGCTACAAATTTGCTTGCTTTTGTAGTCGGAAACTGCGCCGAACGTACTAAATCAACAATCTCCTATAAACATTAGACAAAAATTAAATAAATAACTGTTACAGATTACTCTGTCTCAATCTCTAATTATATTTGTAATACTTGTAGTACTAAACTTATATCTCTTACCTCAGTAGGTACAGAAATCGGTTCAGACTCTACCGGTATCACCGTCTCTACTTGCTCTGTATCTTGAGCAACTGTCACAGAATTAACTGTCTCAGTTTAACTCCTGATAAATAACAAGTTAAGATTATCTAACTTTTAAATAAACTAACCGTCTCTGATGGTCAAGGTTCTAGAACGCTTTCTGCATTGAGAAACAAGAGGAGTATCCTCTTCATCAGAACCCTCATCACCCAAAACAAAATCAGGATCAATGTCCTTTGCCTTCCTCTTCTCCTTCAGAGCTGGATCTGGTATCATCCGAGATCGATATCGAATGTAACCAGCATCTGGAGGTGGAGAAGGAGTTCCCTCATCATCATCTGAATCCGTCTCACCATCACGGCCTCCAGATGGTCCAACATCAGAATCCTTAACGTTAAATATATTAAACATTTATGATTAGCATATAGCTCTATCATACAAGTTCTAGATATATAAGATTAATCAGATATAATACCTTAACAGGTAAAACTTCTGATCTATCTTGCTGTCTCTGCTCACCCTCAGGTCTTGCAACCTCTGGGTTTACAGCCTCAGTTTCCTATATATAATGATATTTATATTTTATGATTAAATATAATACCGAATCAACTAAATATCTATATCAATATCGTTATATAATAATATTATACAATTATGATTAATAATAAAATCTATCAACTAAGTATCTATATTATGATAATGTAAATATTACCTCAGATGGAGCAACATATTGATCAATTGCCTGTAACACAGGATCAGTTGCATCATCATGTTGAACCAGCACATCTTGCACCACCTGTGCAGCAACTTCCTGATTAACCTGCTGTCCCACCTGACCAGCTTGTTCCAAAACCTCATCTAAGAGCTCTTGTGGATCTTCAGGTTGAACCACATTAGCTACAGGTGCAGGAACATCAGCAGCAGCAACAGCAACATCTTGCCAACCATGATTCGGAGACGTCACATACATGGGATCAATAATATAGCCAAAGAGATCACGAATCTCCGGCTTGACACATTCTTCCCGTCGAATAGTCTGCAAAAACATGGCGTTGTATCCTCTGAGCGTAATAGTATCAACGCGTAAGTGCGGCTCAGGAACAACCAAACCTGGAAGATGATGACGAATAACCATCATGCAAATCTCGGGTATATCAAGAATCGAGATCTAACATTGCCCAAAATCTGCTTCACCAGCTCCCCAAAAAGATAATCACAGAAACTGTATGGTTTATTGTAAACCAGTGACAGTACAGCCGATATAAGAGAAGGGCTCAACTCATCAAAACCGCCCTTCTTCGGTCCAAAAATTGTGACTATAACATGCCACAAGAATCTCCATTGTCCAATAACTAGAGCCTTAAGGAACTGACGTCCTCTACGCTCACCCGTATATCCCATACGGCCTAACGCACCCTCGATAAAATCACTAGAGTACTCAGTCGGACCATCTTCTTGGTCTACTGTACCCAGATGCAAAATCTGACGAAGGTCAGAAGCAGAAAAGACAATCGGTTGCTGATTCACCGATGCGCGTATAACCGGTGGGGTAACCGACTCGTCATACTGAATATCAGTCCAGAAGTCGTTCATTATCGTCTGAGATATAGGTGGAGACTCTGTAAGCGCATATCTGATACGTGAACATGCAAAGAATGAAAGCACCTGAGCTACTTTGCTAGCTCCGCGTGCACCGAGATCTAAATCAACAAGTATGTTGTGACCTTTATCGAACGGACGTGCCATATCTGTATAAAAACACAAATGACAAGAACAGTTAATGCACGTTAACAATCATAAAATAAATGCTAAACTATAATGTATTATGAATCAAAATTCATCAAACATCTTAGTTGTTAATTATATATATAACTTGTTACTTAATTGTCTCAAGTCTTATATAAAATATTTAACTTATTACTTAGAAGTCGTAAGTTTTATATATATATATATATATATATATATATATATATATATAACTTGTAATCATCGAATCTAAAGTCGTATATATATATAAAATATATGTGATTACGTGTTAATATATAATTCTCACGTCAAAACATATAAGAGATTAACTTTTGAAGTCGAAAGTTATATAACATTACAACTTAGTACGTCAAAAGTTTAAGTTATGAGTTTTTTGAAAAGTAAATTTTCAACTCGCAAAGATTGAACTCAACTCGTAACTGAATTCGCAGCCAAGTCGACTCGCTAATCAAGTCAATCCGCAGGTCGACTCGCAAGTCGATCCGCTAATCAAACTCGATCCGCAAACGCTCAAACTCAACTCGCTACGAGTTTAATCTGGAACTCAACTCGCTGCTCGAACTGCCGCAGTTAGTTTAATTCCAAAATCGATAATTTTGTTGATTTTAACACGATCAATCGAATGATTTACGTTCATTTAGGTTCGTTTAACATTAACCCTTAAGATTCTTGTTAAATAATGCCCTAAATATACGGAAATCGTTTAAACTTCAAACCGAAACCGTAAATTAATAAAAGTGTCGATTTCGAGTTAATTACACGGTGAAATCCGTTGGTTTATACCTCAAAATGAGCGCAAAGATAAGATGTATAAAAGCTACAGATTCAAAAACTCGTTCCCGTATTTGTAAAAACGAAATCAAGCGAAAATTGAAAATCGCCTTGTATCGCCTATGTCGATTCGCAGAGATGAAGTGAACTCGAAAAATCAAATGGATTCGGTGGTTCAGACTTGTCGATCCGCAACCCTTTTAAACTTTAGACTCGATTCGCGAAGTGTGAAGTCGATCCGCAGGTTTGACTAATCAAACTCGCAGAATTAAATAAAAACGCGAATTAAATGCTAAGTATAAATTAAAGACCCATTATTTGTACAAGTCTAAAATAAAATTATTTTTCACTTGTATTTGTTACGATTGTTCAACACAAAATATAGAATATTCAGTATAATTTAATTCCAAAGGGTAAAAACTTATTAAACACAAAAACATTATATAAACATAAAGCTAAAAATAAAAATAAAGTAAAAATATAATCATAAACGAACAGTGATATCAAGTACCATTTTATTGATCACATAAACAAAATAAAATACATAAATAAACTAAATAAGAATTTATCTGCTTAGGGATCATATTAGAAAGAACAAGCTATTTAGATTTATTAAAAAGTATAAGCAGATTGTTAGTATACATACCTCATGAAATTCAAATAAATTACAATAAAATCACAACTTATTTTATCATTAATCCACTTATATTTATAAAATTCCATCTTAGTTACCTTTATCCACATAGCATAATTGAAAAACACATTATTCACTGAAAGTGAAAATATTTTAATATAGACAGTGATGTGCTCACACCGTGTCGTTGTTTTTCAAATGATGATGCGAGCGCAGCAGGGGTTTTAAATTTATATTTTGCGGGGCTTAAATTAACAGTACTACCTACTTGATTAGTAAGCGGTAAGTATAACCTATGATCGTTCTATGAATCCAAACGTGTGGGCGATTAAAGTTGACACTTTCAGTAGAGAAGTATTTAGGATGGCATAAAGTAGGTAGGTTTGGGATTTAAAGACAGATAATTAATATGCAAGAAAGTAAATTGCAGGAAATTAAAATGCAGGAAAGCAGAAAAAGATGTGATTGCTGAGATTTCGATAATTAATATTTCAGGATGACAGAACAAATAGGGTTGATAGGTAATATGGCAGTTAAACTACTAGGTGTAAACTCTAGAACCCTACCAACTCAGTTTCCCATTGGCGTGTCACTTGGAACTAGGTTATCGTGATTCTGATCGGAGCAATACGCAAACTTCCAATACTCATCTAGTTGAAAGATGAGCAACCTATTTTGGTGTTATACCGAGGTGCATGAATCAGCAGCGTATCGTCTCATACGTCCGACCGTTCTTAACCCCTAAGGTAGTTTACTACTCTATCAGCACGAAGATTAATAGCTTTGTATGTTTAGACCGCCGATTATGTAAGACTTAGTGTTTTATGAACTCTAGGTAACTAGGACCTTGTTCTATTCCCTAAGTCTCGTCTTTGTCTGATTAAGTTCTAATTACTTCGACTTATGACTTAAGTTCTTCTTTTCAAACAGTTATACATCTCCAGATTATCCGCAGTTTGATAAAACGTGTTTCATATGAGGACCATACCTTTCAATAATAGACAGTGTACTTTACATGAGATTTCCACTGCTTCTTATATCCAACACGCGGTCAAGAGTAATTGACAGTGAAAGTGACACTCTAACTAATTAAATGTAAAGCAGTGCAGAAAAGTAAATCTAATATATACAACGAGTGATTTCACTGTGTCTTACTTATTGCATGTCTTGGGCACAGATAACTACTTACCATAATTAAGGTTGATCAGGTCCTAATTACTAGGTTGCAGTCACGTGGATAACTGGAAAGGGTGCTCCATAAATTAAACATAAATTCATAAAGTCTTAACAGTACAAGGGTTATTATCTCCTATTTTATCTGAACGTGTTTTACGAACATTATTTTATAATGCATTGATTCTCGTAGGATACACCAGTTAGTTGTGTAGTTGTATTATCCTTTCGGAGTTCCAACTTTTTAACCAGAGCTGATTCCAGTGATATAACTACCTTTGGTCGTTTATCGGCTTCCGTACGTTTGTACTTTGCATGAAACATTTCCAGCACTATACCGAATAAACAGTTGAATAGGGGCCGTTTTATTTTTCTACGATTATCGTGCATCGATTGTGTAATAACATCCTTACTTATAATTATCTACATCATCAGCAATCACAATAATAAACTACTCGCAATTCATGGCAACAAATAAATCACATACCAGGCAATAATACATATTCAAAATATGAAATGAGATAAGTATATTAAAAGTTTAGATATCACCCGGAATAAAATGCGTAGCAGCGTATTATTATAATTGACAAACTCTTTCACACGTAGAAAGATTGATCTCCGAATCTCTAGCGTTTTCCCTAGCTTCTACGTTAGTCCGTGGACTAATTACAATATTCATAGAATGAGAAAGACTAAAAGACTACGAAAGATTTTCTAGTGAGAAAGAAAGAGTGAAATATGCTAGAATGTGTGCATATGTGGTGTGTGTTTCAAATGAACCTAAGCCTCCTATTTATAGGAGAGCTTTGGCTCATATTAGCACCAAGAGGTGCATGTTAGAAAAAGGTGGCCAAAAGGGTGCACCAGGTACCGTACAACACGAAAAGTAGGCGCACCGGGTACTGTACAACACGAAAAGTAGGCGCACCAGGTACCAAAAGTTACCAAAAACGGAAACCAAGACGGGGGCAGGGTGGCCGGCGGCGCCCCTATGGTGTCCGGCGGCGGCTGGTGGGTGGCCGGCGGCGGCTGGCCCACCCCCGCCCCGTTTCGTCGTCTTTTGCTTCGTTTCTCGATTCGTGCGTGTTTTCTTCGTTATACGTCTGTTTGCATTGATTCTTTTTTTTTGGATTCGTAATTCAAAAATGAAGATTTTGACATAGGATAGGCCCTGAGATGAGGTTCCTAGCTCCATATATTGCGTGCGAATCATTTGGATCTTCCGGCGGGCGTAGAATCTTCATTCTTTATCCATTTCAGTTGATTCTTCTTCTGTTGGATTCGTATTTTGAAAACGAACATCTTGGATAGAATGGATGTTGGTGAAGGGCATTTTAGTCTTGAAATCTTGTTTTGATGTCTTGAATCTTCAAACGTGTGTGGAATCTTCGTTTCTCATCCGTTTTGCTTGATTTTTATCGTGCAACCTTGTTTTGACCATCTTGGCATAATGTTATTGATTTGTACTGTATTTGAATTAAAATGCCAAGAATCGTTCCAGAATGAGAGAGATATCGGTAGTAAAAACATGACTTTTTACGTGATATCAGACAGTTCAAGACGATTACCGATATTATGATCCACATAAACAAATTATACTCGCATTTCTAAGCAACGCCTTTATTGTTAGAATGAGTATTATCAAGTGGTCTCTAATATATGATATACTGAAGAATTCTAGTAAAACACAAAACACTGAATCTTCAAGACAAGGTAGTGATTACATAATGTAACATACACTTGAATTTTAAGTTTAGAAAAATATCAAACATACCTTGAAGATACTAGTGGTCGCAGATCTGTACATAATACAACAAAGAAACCCTTAGTATGAACAAAATATACTTGAGAATATTACCTTAACTAATGGCTGCAGGTTTGTACAAAGTACAACAAAGTTACCCTTAGTTAAGTTAATACCCATATTACTACTATTTGTCATTTTTATAGCTTTATGATTACAGTGTATGTATTTACTATAATTTAACAATTAAGACTTATGTCATACACCATACAATGGATACACTAAATAATAATCAAGTATATTAAAACTTCTTAAATGCTTAGAAATGATTATATAACTTGCCTAACAGTATATCATATGATGAATCTGTCTAGACATTTAAAATAAACAAATTATAACTTGTGGAAAGAGGTGTATAGTCAAACAAATATAGATACATACCTGATAAAACAGCTGCAGTTTTAATGTAGCTTTAGTTGAACCTACTAACACATCATACTTAGGACTTAAGCTTATTATTGTAAAGCTTAATCTCCTAATGTACTATCATTTCCCATAGTTTTTGCAGATAAAAACTTAAACAAATTCTAAAGAATATTATATTTTATATTCTTTAATGAAGGCGATTCCCCTTAGGTAACAAGCAAATGAATGCCATACGCCCCCTCGTTTTTTTTTTTAATACTAACTATTACAAAATACCCTTGGAAGACTAATCACTCTGGATTTCTCATTCCGTTCAGTTGAACCAACGTCTCAAATCGAGCTCTGTCGAAAGCCTTCGTGTAGAGGTCTGCTAAGTTATCCGTAGTCTGAACCTTAACTAACATTATCATTTTCTTCTCAGCACAGTCTCTAATAAAATGATGTCGAATATCAATATGCTTAGTTTTACTGTGCTTCACCGGATTGTTGGTTATCGACATTGTTGATTCATTATCAATCATCATAGGTGTATTGGTTACATTCAACCCATAATCCCGCAGTTGCTGCTGTATCCAAAGAATTTGTGAACAACAGCTGCCAGCTGCAACATACTCAGCTTCACATGTGGAAATGGCTATCGAGCTTTGCTTCTTGCACTGCCAAGATACTAATCTACCTCCTAAGAATTGACATCCTCCGGTTGTAGACTTCCTATTCTGATTGCATCCTCCATAATCCGAATTAGTATATGCTACGAGATCTAAGTCTCCATCAGTCGGATACCAAAGTCCCAGCTTTGGTTTCCCTTTGAGGTAATGAAAGATTCGTTTAACAGCTTGCATATGTGACTCTTTCGGATTAGCCTGATATCTTGTGCATATACACACAGCAAACATCATGTCAGGCCTAGAGGCAGTTAGATACATTAGTGATCCGATCATGGCTCTATAAAGAGTTGGATCCACATCACTATCACTCAATGTATCTGGACCTAGTCCATGATTGACTAGAATAGGAGTATTGTAGATCTTACTTTCATCCATCTTAAAGCGTTCCAATAGCTCAAGTGTATACTTTGATTGATGAATAAAGAATCCATCTTTCTTTTGGTCAACTTGTAACCCTAAGAAGAAATTCAACTCTCCCATTGCAGACATTTCAAACCTTTTTCTCATGACTTTCTCAAATTCTTGACACATCCTTTCATCCAAAGATCCAAAGATAATGCCATCAACATATACTTGTACAAGAAGAAAGTCGTTCTTCTTCCACTTTACAAAAAGTGTACTATTAATCGATCCTCTTGTAAATCCATTCTCAAGTAGATACGTTGATAGTGTTCCATACCACGCCCTAGGTGCTTAATGTAATCCATATAGAGCCTTATTCAATCGATATACTCTATCTGGATACTCAGGATCAGCAAACCCTGGCGGTTGTGAAACATACACCAATTCTTCCACTTTGCCATACAAGAAGGCACTCTTAACATCCAACTGATAAACTTTTATTTCTTTGAATGATGCAAATGCTAAGAATACCCTAATTGCTTCAAGCCTAGCAACTGGTGCAAACACTTCATTGTAAACTATACCCTCTTCTTGGTTAAAACCTTGAACCACTAGACGAGCTTTATTGCGAATTACGATTCCCCGATCGTCTTTCTTACACTTAAATACCCATCTAGTTCCAATTGGATATTCTCTCTTTGGAAGGTCAACCAACTCCCATACTTTTAACTTAGAGAACTGAGATAGTTCTTCTTGCATTGCTTCCACCCACGAGCTTTCCTTTGGAGCCATTTGCACATTTTTCGGCTCAACTTGTGAGATAAAGCATGAATATAGACATTGATTAGTAATCCCTGTCTCTTTCAATGCAGTATACAAGCTTTGGTATTCTAGGTTTTTAGATGTACTAGTTCTGGATTGATGCCTAGTTTGAACCGGAGTATTAATATCACCGATGATGTTTTCAACGGGATGATTCTTACTCGTTCTAGTTGTAGTAACTGGTTCAACCAGTATATCATCTCCTAAATTAGTACCAATCTCTTCCAATGAAGGTACATCTTCCGTACGAGCAGAAGATATCCTTAAATGTTTCAAAGGAGTAAGTATATCATCAAACTTTGTAGAAAGATCATCAGGATCTTCTGTTTCTTGAGACTTATCCTCTGAAGGTTGTTGTGACTCACTTGTAGAAGCTTTATTTGAGTCAACATTAGTCTTAATTCCAGAATGTTGAACACTCGATGTTGAAGCGGGACCAATATTCCCATCTTCAAACAATAAATGTTCAGGTATCTCTGAATTACTAACATAGTCACTAATAGGAACTTTAAATGATGCAAAAAGATCAGAATAATCAAATTGCCAATCTAAGCCATTATGAACATCTGGTGTGTAGCTCGTAACTTCAATGTTATAAACTACCTCCAAACGTCCTGTGACTTTATTAAAGACTCTTTTATTTGGCGAATTGGGCATATAACCTAGGAAAAATCCTTCGTCTGCCTTCTCACCGAATTTAGCTCGATGTCCAGTCTTTAATATTGTGCATGAAACTCCAAAGGGTTCAAACCCTTTTAAGTTAGGTTTCTTATTGTTCAAAAGCTCATAACAAGTCTTGTTCTGCTTTTTAACAGTAAGAACTCTATTTAAAACATGACATGCTGTATTCACTGCTTCTGCCCAAAAGATGACCGGAAGCTTTGAATCAGCAAGCATTGTTCTTGCAGCTTCAATCAACGTTTTATTTTTCCTTTCAGCTACACCATTCTATTGAGGTTCATAAGGTGCACTGAATTGATGTTGTATCCCTTTGCTTAAGCAATAGATATTCAACGTTGAATTCTTGAACTCTGTTCCATTGTCACTACGAATACGCTTAACTCTCGTCTTATAGACATTCTCTATTAGATCAAAGAACTCCACTAAAATTCCAGGAGTTTCATTTTTAGATCCCAAAAAGAATACCCATGAGAATCTAGAATAGTCATCTGTGACAACTAAACAGTACCATTTGCCACCTAGATTGCTCTTGCTTATGGGGCCAAAGAGATCCATGTGTAGCAATTCAAATGGCGAGGAGATTGAATTTTCAGTCTTCGATCTGTGTGGTTTCTTGTGCTGCTTTCCTTTCATGCAAGGAACACACTTATCTTCAGACTCGAAACGTTTTTGTGGTACACCCAGAACTAACCCATTCTTAGTTATGTAGTTCATTTTTCTAAAGTTCAGATGTGCCATTCTCCTATGCCATAGTAGAGCGTCTGTTTCAGAAGCCTTGGATAGTGAACATGTAGACACCATTGAAGAGCTAGGAACACCCATGTTGATAGCATAGATGTCCTTCTTCCTTGATGCCCTCATCAATATCCATTCTTCAGGAATTGTGAAGCCTGGCTTCAGAACTAAAGCCTCCTTTTCATTAAAATGAACTGGATGACCTTTATCACAGAGTTGGGAAACACTCACTAGGTTGTGAGTTAGTTCTTCAACATAGTTCACATCCTCAAGAGTCAAAGTTCCATTTGAAACGTTTCCTTTTCCTGTAATTACTCCTCCTTTGTCTCCTGCAAAGTTAACATTTTGCTTGAGACCTTCCTTGAAGTCCTTCAGTAGATTTCTTTCTCCTGTCATGTGTCTTGAGCATCCACTGTCTACATACCACCAGCTGTCCTTGTTCACAGTCTGCTCCTGCACATAACAAGTTGTACACAATTAGTTTTCAAGAGGGACCCAAGCCATTACGGTCTTGGTTTGTCCCTTATCATCAACAATCTGAACTTCCTTGAAATAACCATAACTGTTCCCATCGGGAGTCTTGGTCACTTTCACAGGAGTTTGAGGCTGTTGATGATCAGAAGTCTTATGCCGAAGAGGAGAGTGAGTAGAAAACCTCCTTGGCACAAAACTTGGTCCTTGTGCACGTAAAGTAAAACCACTCTCAAACTGACTATGGTTTCTACTGGGGGTTCTAAATCTCGACGGTGTCTTATCTCTAGGTTTATTGAAAGAATTATCAAATTGAGTATAAGGCCGTTTAGACCTAGGTGGAGAGACACTATGAGTACCATCTCTTTTCAAGATTATTACAGGTTTTCTACCTAATCCCGGTTTGGTACCTAACCAGTCCATAACTGAACTAGAATTGGTCTGTGTCTTTTCATCAATCACTAACTTATGTGATGCTTCCGGCTTTTTATTTGGACAACACGAAGCTACATGTCCCTTTTGGTGACATTTGAAGCAAGACATCTGTTTACGTGATTTACTAACTTTTGCTTTTTCATTCGGAGTCTTAGGCACTAAAGGATAAGATGTTTTCTCCTTATTAACCTTTTCATCGGTCTTAGTATCATTAATCACTCCACCTGATACAAACTGTATTTTGGTGTGATGTGAATCTTGCTATTATTAGATGACAGATTCTTAACAACACTCTTTTGTGCCTCTGACTGTTCAGGCTTATTAGTTACTAATTCCTCAGGTCTAGCATCAGTTATTTCAGAATCTACAGGAGTACTAGTGTAATTGGCATTAAAAGGATGAGGTACATCATTATATCCTATCCCAGTCTTGTCCTTTACACTACGTTGAGCATCTAGCATTCTATCCATTTCTAAAGTTCTATAAGATTCAATCTTACGATTTTGCTCGACTAACTTCTGCTTAAGCTCAGCTAGCTCTCTATCCCTATCAGCTATTGTTTGATTTAAGTCATTAATGTTCATATAGAGACCATCTATGATTATAGCCTTTTCATTTATGGTATCTCTAAGTGCAATCCTATCAGAACCATCAGACTTAATCGTATTCTTAAGATCTACCTTATCTGTACTTAACCTAAGGACATCACTTTTAGCTTGTTCAAGTTCATATATTATAGTCTTATTAGAATCATTAAAAGCACTAACTTGGGATGACAGATTCTGATTAGACACAGTTAAAACACTTACTTGAGATTGTAAATCAGTAACTAGATAACAAACATCAGCAAGAGTAAGAATATCCAAACATACCCTTTTCTTGTCAGTTTGTACTTTAGCCATGCGTGCCACAAAGTCATCTGGACTCATATCAGCAGTTGAATCCATATACAGCACGTCATCATCACTTGCTTTCTCTTGAATCTTCAGCACCTTCACCTCAACATCAGTAGGCATATAGCTTGTGGACTCAGCAGCCATCTCTTGATCATCAATCTCAGCCATGAGAGCTTCCTCAGACTGAGATTGCCAATCATAAGATCCATCTAACTGTTTCACAACTAAGGCTTTGGAAGCTAGAGTACTTCCCGCTCCTTGTTTGCCATTGCCAGTGTCAACCTTAGGTCTTTGACACTCACGAGCAAAGTGTCCATAACCTTGACAGTTAAAACACTTGATCTTGGTCTTATCAAACCCTGATCGATTTCCAACTACCTTCCTACCAGTCTTCTTTAAGAAATTCTTAACTCTCCTAGATAACATTGCAAGTTGATCCAGGAAATCTATTTCTTCAAGATAATCAGGGTCTATCTGATCATAGTCTTCATCAAACATAATCGGATCATTGATTTTACCCTGAATGTAGTTTTCATAGGAAGCAACAAAGGATGCAAGAACAGATAATTGTTGCTCAGCAGATTTCACACTCATCGGCATCTTTTGATGCCCTTGAGCTGACTTCACAGCAGTTGTACCTTTAGTTTCATTACCAGATGAGGTAAGTAGGCACAAATCATCTGTTATCATTTCACCATTTTCATCAGTATTACCAACTAACAGTGCAGTGGTCAAACTAGATGAAGTAGTTGAGAGATTTGATTTCCCATGATATAGCCCATGATTCTGAACCTGATCAGAATCTGTTTCTCTCAATTTCTTAGTGAAATCATAACCTTTTAGCTTGTCAATGACCTGCTCTAAGGTCATGGTTACATACCTTTCATCATTGTCCTTGGGCATCACACCATACATTTCCCACTTAGACGGTAAACCCTCAATAAACTTGTCGGTTCTTTCTGTCTCAGTAGTGACAATCTCATGGTTTTCTAGCTCACTCAGCAAGTGGTAGAATCTAGTGGTATAAGCATCAAGATCTTCTCTCTTTAAAGCCTTGATGACAGTAAACTGCTTCTTGAGGAGATTCTTCCTGCTTGCCTTCACTTGAGGACTTCCCTCACATCTTTTCTCGAGCGCTTCCCAGAGCGTTCTAGCAGTTTGAAAAGATTTGAGTTAATGGTTGATTTCTTTAGGTAGACTCATCTTGATTGCAGAATGAGATCTATTCTCCATCTTATACTCCTCTTTTTGTTGATCACTCATACGGCTATATGTAAGAGTAACGGTTGCATTGTTAACCGTTTGAGTAGGTGCCGTGTATCCATTCTTGATACAAATCCAGATCGAAAGATCATGAAATCTACAGTAAGATTCAAATCTGTCCTTCCAGTTATAGTAGTCTTCAATCTTCAACAATTTAGGTGGAACATTAGATTTTCCAACCTTGTGTTCCATCTCGATCATTCTACTTAGATCAGACATCGTAAATTCAAAAGTTAAACTGTCTTTGCGAATTCAGAAAACTCGATTCGCAGGAACTCAATTCAACTCGCAATCTCAGCTTGATTCGCAAAACTCAGTTTGCCAATCTCAGTTCGGATCGCGAAAGATGTCGATTCGCAAGTGATCTCGGTTCGCTAGAGATCTTGGTTCGCAGCAAATTTCGACTCGCGAAACTCAATTCGAATCGCACGTTCAACTCGATTCGCAGACTGCACTGAAACCCTAATCTCAACTCGCGAAACGGCTAAAAAACCCGAAAACGAAAATTTTAGGTATTTTCACGTTAAAATCAGTAGATTTCGACTGTAAACAAACCCAAAAATGTCCAGAGAATGATTTTGATTGTTTTTACACACTTATGCACATCAAAACAACCCTAAATCACACGTTATTAACCCGAACAACCTCGAACTTACTCGTATTTAGCCCGAAAGCTCCGATACCAGATGTAAGTCCCTAGTTCTTGGATCGATAACTTCGTTATCTGTAGTATTAAGGTGCGGAATCCCTCAATACGTGTTATATGTTACTATAATGAATAAGTTTGCGTTTATACGATTATCAACTAATATGCTTTGCTTTAATCTTAGATTATCAAAGCCTAGACGTTAGTTGTTAGGTTTTTCTCTGGAAACTGAAATCGCAGAAGGGAAAAAATTCTGATTCGAAAAAGTTATGAATTTTCTAAACCGAAAATCCAATATATACTTCGGTCGATTCGCAGCCTGTGGGCTCGCAAGTTGACTCGACTCGCAGACGGCCCAAGCCCATAACTCAGCTCGGATCGCTACAGTTCATTGCCACTATTGCGAGTTCAGTTCTCAACTCTCAAGACTAAGTCTTACGACTTGAGTTCTCGACTCGCCAAACCTATGACTTTAGTTCGTATTCGATATTCATCTAATACTTTAAAAACTAATATATTTAATGAATATTAATATCAAAACTAATATCATTTATTTACAAATCTAAACCAATACAAAAACAAGATAATAATTACACCAGTCCTATTACAAGCTAGATCTGTTGTCACAAACTATGTCTCAACACCCAGTGACCACTGTGGTTAAACCACCAATCAAGAAACCATCCACTGCTCCCAAGAAAAAATCCAAATTAGGGTCCCTGACATTAAAGGTTCAGGGACATAGCAAAAAGAAGACGTCTAAGGACGCCAATGGTGAAGCAGAGACTGAACGTTCAGTCCCTGTGGGTACCCTTGATAAACCAAAACCTACAACTGCTTCACTGGACTCCCGAAAGTCCAGTGACTCTACAAAGGAAAACCTACAGACAGCTACAATGGCTCAACCCATTGTTAGCAGTGATTCGGGTGCATCCCACACCCTTCCATCGAGTCAAACCCCCAGCTACTTGTCATCCTCACGAAAGGATGATATTTCAGACAAAGGGCTAGTGGTATCAGTGGGTGATAACACACCCATCGCTGATGCCACACCACTAGCTATAGACCCGGGCCACCTCTCTTCTAGCACTGCACCAGCCGTCAATGTCTCTCCACTAACACATGGAGAGATACAGTCTGACATTTCTGTTTCCGATGATCCATCAGCTAGAACACAAGCTGGTGATGACGAGGAAGCCCAACCAATGGACACCTCTACCTCCGATGATGAACAACCACCACCACCACCATACATTTTTGTTACTGCTGATGCTGCCACTGAACCCACACCAACACCACTCACCACTGCTCCACCAGCTACTGTTGTTACTTCACCGATCCAGGAGTTAGACACAATGTCTCTCTCCAGCGATAACATATCTCAGGTAGCTGGTGATGATCCCCTTACTGAGACTGCCATGGGTGCAGGGGATCAAGGAGCCCAATCCAAACCCCGACCTACACCTCCACAATCACCAATTCAACAAATACCACATCCACCCCCATCTCCTAAAGCTGCTGATCAAGCCTCATCATCCACTCCCTCCTCCATGGATAAACTGCTGATGGAGTACATTGCCGCCTCCCAACAACAAATAAAGCTTCTCACTGAAGAAAGGGAGTCACTAAAAGGTAATGTTGCTGAGCTTACTGATAAAATTCACTCTCTTGCAGCAGTATATGATCCAATCCCTTCTTGGAGTGATGCTATAAGCAATAAAGTTAAAACACTTGCTGAAGCTAGTCTTGATCACTCTCGACTACTCCAAACTCAATCACAAGCTGTCTCTGAGTTGTCCACCTCAACAAGAATCAGCCTACATACTCATGATGAAGCCATCACCACTCTCACTGAACAACAAAAAGAAATGGCCTCATCTATGGTGGAATATATCAAACACTCTCATAAATTCATCTCTGTCATTCCTACCATAGCATCACATCAGCTAAAGACAAAAGATGAGGTAACCGCTCTTCAAACTGATATTGAAAAACTAACTCACTGCGTTCAAGAGTTAGCTACAGCATTTGCTGATCACATCAAGGGGATACATCTGATGATTTTGAAGATGATGTCACCAGAAATGCTGATCACAACAAAATAATCTTTGATGGCCACATTCTCAGACCTATCGCTGGATGACCAGAAAATGAAGCTGAAGCTGTCACTGAATTAAATTGGGTTGATATGGAAACAGAAGCTGCTGATGATGATGATGACTTCAATCCTATTAATTTCCCTGAGTTTCATCCTTATGAACTCAGGATGTATAATGAAAAGGTCAAGGATTGGGCAGCTGATGAGGCAGCTAGGGTTGAGGGGGAGTCAGTGAGCTACGAGTTGGCTCGCTGACAGTGGATGAACAGGGAGGAAGATGATGAAAATGCAAATGACATTGATATGGATGATGGAGATGATGGTGATGATAGAGATAATGATGATGGTAATAATAATGATAATAATGCTGATAAGGAAGATAATACTGATGAGCAAATGGAGGATCAGCTACATATCTCTTCTATTCTCAAAAGAAAAAGGACCAGCGAAACGACTATATCTGGGTCCACCTCCTCTAAGCACAGAGAGCAAACATTCACTGAGGAGGATATATCAGCTACCATGCATCAGTTAGAAACAATTTTGGAAGAGCCTGAATCACCACCAGCGCCTCAAATGGATACTGTCATATCTGAGGTCAACTCACCATCACTTCAAATTATTGAAAGCACTGAACCAGAAAGTTACATCACTAGTAGCTTTGCTGAAGAAATGGTCACAACACCAGTGACTACAGCTATCTACCCACAACCAATCACAACAGCTACTCAACAACTTACAATTCCACTTACAACATCAGCAACACAATCAACAGAAACAACAACAGTAGCCACTATCTTATCCTCTCTACCAACAGCCACTCAATCACCAGAGATCACTATGCCAGAGACTTCTGCTTCAGTTCTTCTTCTCTCTTCTGATTCTACATCAGGAAGCCTCCATCCTGAAGAAACAAATGAACAACGAATAGCCAGAAAAATGAAGGCTAGACAGGATAGGGAGCGAGAAATGATTCTAAAAATTCAAGCTGAAGCAGAATTAAAAGAAGAGGCAGAAAGAAAGCAAAGATTGAAGGAGCTCTCTGACAGTGATAAAGCTTACTTATTAAAACTTAGCAGTGAGGAAGCTGAGCAGAGAGAGCGAGAAATGCGCTTAAAGAGAGAGCAAGAAGAAGGTGATGCTGTGTTTGCTAGAGTGTTACAGAATGTTGTAGATTCTGAGCAGCAGTAAGAACTAGCTGCTGCTGATCCAAAAAGGAAGAAAGAAACAAAAACATCGGTGGATAAATTATGGAATGAAATAGACAGAAAGAAGTATGCAGTTAGAATGACTGGTAGATCAAACTCTGCTCCTATTACCAAGGTCAGTCTGAAGAAACCAAAGAACAAATCTCAAGCACAGCTACTTATCCACAGAGGCACAAAGACTCAAGCAATTACACTAGATCAAGTCTGTAAAATGCACAGAGAGGAATGGAATGAGATCAGACTTGTTGTGAGTCACTCATCAAGTGCAGCGAAAAGTGAGGTGCTCAATGAGATTGACAGATTGTTTCAAAAGATGGTTGATCTACAGCTACTCAGGCCAGAAGATACTGTCATATATGGCGAGGAGATAGTTCAGCCACCTAGTCCAAGGTATAGGTCAGGTACTAGCAGCATACACAGAATTCCAAACACTTCAAAGTTAAATCTTTCTATTCCTGATGGTGTTCCAAGAGTGGAAGGGGTTGAGACTACTGAAGGTGAGATAGGTCTGGTATACAGAGACTTAAATGGTGCTCTAAGGTTTCAGAGAGAAGCTGAGTTGGAAAAGATTGATCATGAGCAGCTTGTTCATTTAATCCGTTCAGCCAGCATGCTTGACAAAAGCTCGCATATGAGAAAAGCAATTCTCGAAGAAGCCTTAGCTCGACAATTCAGATACCTGCCTTCTACCAAGAAGTATGAGCTAGCTGATGAATTAGGTTTGGTGAAAGAAGAAGAAGTCTGGAGAAATTTGTAGTTATTTTGTAATAGATTAGATCTCACTTGTAATATTTTCCATTTACAGTTTCAATGAAATCTGATCATTTTGAGAAAACCAAAGTGCAAAACTCAGATAATATCAAAAGAATCCAAAAAGATAAATGAATGGATCACAAGTACAAGTCACTGAATTTCTACACTAACAATAAATCTTCTACATCAACAAGTTTATCTAGGGAGCTTTGATCACAATCATTTAGGGGGAGATTGTTGAGTCACTGGTCGCTGACCAACTCAATAATTACAAACTCGATGAAGGAAATGATTAAGTCAAAGCTGCTATTGTTGAAGATTGTACTCACTGGTCGCTGTTCATACTACTCAAGGAAACTGATATGTTGAGGAAGATTAAAACTCAACTTGGTGTGTCGCTGACTGTAAGACTAGCAGCGAGAGTTTTACCTCTTCAAGTGAATAAAGGCAAAAGTCACTGCCCTAATAAAAGCTAGTTGCTGAGGATATATAATTCAAGTCATTCTACAAGAGCACGATAGCTCGCAGTGAGTGAGGAGGATTATTACATCATCAGCAACTACATCAATAAAGTTTCTTTACAAGTACAAGTCGCTCTTCATGTGTACGTCAGCAAGTGTTCCTCGTACTTAAAAAATCTTAGGAATTACGTGGCAGCAAGTGATTGGTTTTAAGGAAGAAGAGATATTTGCGGTAATAGAATTGGGACCCGCAGAATGCCGGTTTATCATAGATCAAGCCAATCAAGCAGCGACACGTGTCATTCCATATCCTATTTTATAGGAGATATTTACGGGATACTTGTAGTATATAGAGAGTAGTACGTTGTACTTAGAAACTTGCCGTTGTATACGTGTTAATCACTTGTGTGTTCAGTGAGTAGTCTGTCTAAGCACGTACCAGCGATCAGCGAGAGAACAGTTAGCGTGTTTGTCCACTACTGTTCATCTCTTTGTAATAGTTAGCTTGAGTGTTTGATTTAGATTAGCTTTGGCTAGTCTATTCCGCAATCAACATTCAGTGAGTTTTTGTTATAAATAAAATTCACAAGTTAAGCTATTATTGCTTTGTTGTTTTATCTCTGTTTAAATATTCATCATACTCTGTTAGTGTTAATTCGATTAAAAACTTGATAAGTTAACTTTGATAAACTCATAAAAAAATTTTAATTGTATTCAACCCCCCTTCTACAATTAAACTTTACTTATTGACATTCCAAATCACTAAGCAATAGTGATTCAGGGACTCTCATGTTCAATCCTTTGTTAATACTAAAATACATATTCAACAACACCTTCAAAACACATAGACACCAATTTTACAATAATACATCCGTTTAAACATATATGTAGTAATCTTAACCCATTTGGGTTAAAAACCCAATAACATGCAAGAACGTCACTCTTTGATAAACTATTAGCCACAAGATTTTGATTTCGCACTCTCTAGTTCAGCTAACCCAAAACTCTTTATCATATAACTCATTGAATCAATATTTCATTAGTTTACACCAGTTTACATAAACCCTGAAACTAACAACTAACTGAGAAGTATTACCTTAGATTGTAGAGCTTGTATATGGCACCAAAATGAATTAGATCTTCTCCTAATCCTTTCTTTAGCCTCAATGGAACACACCTCCTTAATTCTTCTTGAACTCCTCTCAACTTACTCACACATAAACTCTTGTTCTTAAATTTTAACTGTCTATAATTAGCAAGAAAAGTCTACTCATATCTCCCTCAATAAGCAGATCCGAAATTGGCATATCCAATCCTCCAATTTTCATAAATACTACCATATCTAGCCTATCCTCAATAAGTTTGAGTTTTTGGTCGAAATTAAACTCCTGTGGCTTATATTCTTAACTAAATCAATCGTCAACAAAATATTCAAGCTTTTATATTTTACAATTAATAAGATAATGCATACCATTATATTTTATGGATGTTACATTCTACCAAATTATCTTTGTTGATATTCATGAACCATCAAGCTACTTTGTTGTTCATCAATAGATAAAGTGCTTGTATCCTTAAATTCTTAATTAAGTACCACACAATTTAACTTAGTAGTCATTGATCTCAAAATTATGGAAACAACTTCTGCATCCCCTTTGTTATCCCCATTTGCTTGTTATCTTTCATCTTATTAAGTATGGTAAGAGTTAAAGCGAAATAATCATTCACACATTCTCCTATTTTCATTTCAAGAACCACAAACTCCTTTTGTAAAGCTTGTGGATGTGCCTGCTTATCTCTGGTTGCACCGTTATGGTTATGCCTCATCGAATCCCACAAACTCTTCAAAGTATCCTTATTGAGATTAGAACCGGTCAATCCAGGTCTTGAAACAATAGTTTTATGCTTTCAGATCTTTCAACTTCTGATTATTGTCTTCCTATGTGCTTCCAGTGGCGGACCCAAAAATTTAGTCGGCGGTGTCACAAAAAAATTAAAACTCACTCCACTTGTAGGTTTATTAAGTTAATTTACACAGTGAGGTGCACCACTTAAATATGAATGTTAGCACTCCTAAAAAATCAATAATTTTTCAATTCTTATTTGACTGGTGTCACGTGCCACCGTTAGCTATAATGTGGGTCCGCCCCTATGTGCTTTGTATGTTAAAGCTATTATCACCTTCTGTTGCTGCAGGTATCCTGTTCTCTACAACATTCCAATTATTATGATCATAAGAAATTTTCCATGATTATTGCCCAATGATCATAGTATCCATCAATTTTCTGAACAACCGGTTGAGCAAATGAACTCTCTGTCACCATCAGTTAACTCACTTTCCTTTAAGTAACTGTTGTTTCGAAAACAATCAGGCCTCAGAAAATGCTCTGATACACAATGTTGAATATGGAAGAATAAAAAATACAAGTAAAGAAAAAACTCTGATATATTATTGGATGATGATAAGATGGCTATATATAAGGGGTGGTGATATTTTCACCATCCAATTTGATAGATCCACCAAACATGTAGAGCCTCACATTACTGTAAGTTCCCAAAAAGTTTCAGTAATCTCCAGAGCTCAAAAGCGTAATCGTAGCAGGAACCCTAAAAGACTTAACATAAAGTCATTGGAGATTATTTATTGACCCATAATAAAATTCTCAACAAGGAGTACCGATCACAGTTCGTAAGACTTTGAAAATTGATATCAAGGAGAATAGTGGACAGCGTATTAGTTCTGTGGTATGTTTGCAACAAAAGCAAGTAATTCTTAAGCTTTCCATAAGAGTAATTCGTTGTTCTGACTCATTTGATAATATCAGTTGAATGTTTACAGGATACGTAATGTTTACATGACGGGATCAAGTGTATATGTGTTTTTTACTTCTTTCATGTTCAACACCTTTCTATTCATTAAAACAAGCATAAAAAATGATGCTTTTTTTTTTTTGAACGGCAAGATATATATAAATTAAAAACTACTAGCAAGAAGCTAATAGAGAAAGTATACAATTACAAATCTAGAAAACACACAAATATACAAATTCTAGATTCTTCCCGAGACTTTAACTGCTAAGACCGTAAAAGGGATGAAAAAACTCTTGCCAATTACGGAAAACAAGACAAGAGAAAAACCCCCACCCACGGAGGCCGAGCCACCGGTTTTCACTCAGTAGTGTTTTTGATACAGTCCCATACAAGACCCGGGGAAGATACAAAAGAAAAGAAATAACGATCAAAAAGGAAGCATGACAATAAAGCAACCGTCAGATACAATTTTCACAAATAGAAATCCAGTCAAAAGCTTTGGTTTTACCTTATTCAATCTAACTATTGGCGACCTTTGTCGTTACAGGCATGCAGATGTTCTGTTGGTGTGTAGGTTAATCTTCAAATGTGTATAAGATCTATTATTGTCAATCGAGGTCTCTTAAGAAATCAAATGCTCTAATGAAGTATTTGAAACGGGATTGAAGGATAGAGAAGAAACTGCCAGTATGTGCATTTAGTAATCTTGATGATTTTTATATTTTTGCTTTAGAGATCTTTGATTGACATGTCATAAACAAACTTACTTTTGTGTTTTGAAAACAGTAACATCAATATCAGTTGAACTTGTTCTTTATGATTGGTTCAAATAACTCTGTTGTTTTAAACCCAACATGAATAGCTCATTTGAAATGCAGGAGTGCATTAATAGATGCATTGTAACAACTGTGTTGTTTTGGTGAAATAATTATATTGTTTCATCGTCTTCAGTGTATACATTGAAGTTTACTTCTTGTGACTACAGATGCATCTATCTATACATATGTTTGGACATTTGCTCAGTGTTGGATCCTTGATCAAATTTTAGGCTATCTGGCGAGAAGTGATATATGTATATCAACAATGGCAAGAAAAATATGCCATGAATAATAAGGCTTTTCTTTTTTGGTCAATAGAACCTCTGTAACAAACAGATACAAGCAACCAGTATTGCTGCGTCATTTACAACAACTATATCACATTTCGAGAAACCAAAAAAAAAGGTGTATGTAAGACCTCTCATCACTCTCACTCACACTCTGGAAAAAATCTAAAAAATAAAGGAATGTTACACATCACTACGTCCTGTTCCCACTTTTCTTCTTCACATCAACAGCAGTTACCAGCCTCCCACCTCGCTGTGGAGCCTGAGGGTGGCCACCAACATTGGTTGCTTTCCGTGACGGTGAAGGCACGAATTTTGGAATCGTCGACCTGGTTCTGTAATTGGAAAAACCATTTGACAGAAATTGAGTAGTTTAGAAACTGAATCATTGTAAAATTAGAGTTATATCTGTTGTGCTTTGGACCATTTCCTTGGCTTTTTTGTTGCATACAAGCTATTTTTCTTCAAAATATTCAAAATGTGTCATTTATTTTCATTTAAATATTTTCATACCATGTGTCATTTATCTAGCAAGAATGATGGTTAATTTACTACAAAATACTGGGTGTGATGGTTCTCCAATGTCAACCGGAAATTTTGGTAGAAATGGCAATGTCAGCTCATTTACTTATAAATTAGAATACTTTGCCGCCTTTAAAGAATTTTATTTCTAACGAGTCATATGGGGAAAGTGGATTGAAAGTCACCCAACCATAATTTTAATGCAAAAGCCTCTTAAATCGTTTCATTAAATGTTTGAATAATTTTTGCAATAATATGATTCTGTGATGCAATATGACCCATCAACCATCTAAGAAAATATTGAAGTATGTTGTTAACAACAAAAAGTGGAATTAACACAGCCCATCTTACCCATACCAAAATACCTGTTTTGACCAATTCCCAACCCACCCAGCCCGTCACCTCTACGTACTACTCAATGAAAAGATTACTAGGAATACCTCGGATCTGGGCTCTTTGTTGTCTTTGTCTTCGAGTTATTAAGTCTTGACATTTTTGGAAGTTTAGAATTATTGAATTGCCAAAGCAAATCAGGCTCAGATGAGTCGCTGGTGGCAGCATCAAGTTCTTCACCACCATCGGTAGTTGCAATGTCAAAACCATTTCCACCTTCACATGTGGAATAGGATTGTTCAGAGTATAACTTGGAAGAATCTGAGACATATTTTTGGTAAAATGCATCAGAAATTCCAGCATTTTCTGCTTCCCAACATCGTGCAAGATCTTGCTTGTTGACCATGACCTTATCAACCCAATCACCAGAGCTCATGTCTCTATCATCCTCTAGATATGTCTCACCAGGACTGCTAATGGGAGGCCATGGAGGTGAATTTGCTAGTAGCTCATCTAAATCAAAGCTTTGAGTTTTCTGCCTTGACCTAGATTCTTTTCCCACCTGAGAAGATAGAGAATGGGTCATTTTCAGAAAAAGAGAAACAAATCAAAGTAGAGATCATGCAGAGGTGTCATAATGGGCGGGTTGGGTAATGGGTCAAAATGATTAATTATTAAATTCGTATAAACCAAACACTTTTTTTTTTCCTTTTTTTGATAAAAATAATAACATGCCAAGTATAAACCAAACATTCTATTATTTCATTAATAATCTCTTTTTGAAATATAATAATTTATAAGGTAAGCCTTTAACATGTTTGACTGGCTTGACCCATGTGACCCCTTACTGTCTGAGTTACAATTTTATAATTTTTACCCATTAGAGGAAAAAAACATGACCCTAATGGCCTAATCAACCCATTTATAAGTTTATGGGTCAAATTTGACACTTCTAAGATCATGCATAGAGCCTATGCCATTGTGGTTGATCTAATTCATTGAACTTTTAGATTACCTCAGTTTTGCCAACATCCGTCCTTGGTTTCCTACGACTCTTTGGCTCACTGAATGAATCTCTAGGCAGTACGTTAGAAGGGGAATGAAATGATAGCTTGCCACCTGGACTTCCAGATACTTTGTGTTGCATGCCCTCCTGATCCCCTTCTTTCTTTGCAAGAGCCGCCTTAAGATTGGCAATCTAAAACAGGAAACATTATTTTTAATTTAAACGAATGTAAACCAAAACAAAGATCTACTTTCACAAATAGGGTGGAGCATGTGAGAAAACCTGTTCTCTAAGGTCTTTCACATCTAAACTATCTTTATGTACTTGGGCTGCACCGAGTTCAACACTTGCAACTCGCTCTGCAAACTTAAGTGTGCTAAGTGTTTCTCCAACAGCATTAAGTTCTGGGCTTACGTGAACAAACATCAGTGTCTTTGCCTGCCCACCTAGTTATACATCCACAAAACGAAATAAAAATAAATTAGATCTTGTAGGTGAAAGGGAATAATGATTATAATAGGCTGAAGCTTTATAATGATCGTGTTGTTTTACCAAGTGAATCTTGAAGTAATTGGGTGAGTTTGCTGTTTCTGTAAGGCACGTGTGGATTCTTTAGGGCAAGAGATGAAATCACATCGCCTAATGCTGAAAGAGATTTATTGATATGTTGTGCCTCTTTTAATCTGTCTCCAGTCGCTTCAGATTTTTCCACCCTTTCGCTCCCTGCTAGATCAACCAAATGCATACAACCACGAAGAACAGCTCCAGATGTTAGGTCTCTCCCTTGGACATGTACGGTCAAACAACTGAAATTAATGGAAATTAAAACATCAGACTAACAGAAATATTGTTCAAATGACATCCTGAGAAGGAATTATTATACCTGTGGGAGCGACTACTACGATCATTGAGAGCAGTTGCACCAACAACACGGTTTCTTTGGCCAAGGTTCATCAGATGAATAACATCATGCATTGATGCCACATGGACAAGGCTAGCATCTGGGACATTGAATCCATTCGGTGAATTGTTACGGATTTCTAATGTAATATCTGATTAAGGAACTGACAAGGAGAGTGTTAGAGATATAAAGCCATGTGACACAAGATCATGAAATATTAGCCTTTAGATATATATGCTATAGTTCTTAAGTGTACACATAAGGCAAATAGAAAAGGATATCTCTTGTTTAATCCCTCGGTATCAAGCAGATCCCGAACTTGCTCGTTATAAATCTCAATCATTTGAACAGAGACTTCATATTGAAGGGTATCCTTCCTCTGTTCCGCGAGAAGAAACAAATCTCTCAACGCCCTATAATTAACTCCTTGACTGTTCTCTGTAAGATCCTTTGGTCCAGTCTAGATGAACAACATGCGAAAGAGTATTTTAAACATTTTTTTGGTGACACTTCTCTATATTTAAAGTAACGTACTATATATGTTACCATTGTATGGGTTTTTCCGGATCCAGTTTGACCATATGCAAAAATACATACATTGTAACCATCAAGAACAGAGCGAATGAGGGGTTGGGTATCTGCAAAAACCTCCGCTGCAGAACATGTACGTATATAGCAAATGATCAAGACATGAGTACACATAATGTAAGATTTTGGAGACCAAAAGCAGATTCACTAACCTTGGGTTGCAGAGGGACCAAATACTTTGTTAAAGTTAAACGACCTGCATCCTTTTCCATACTTTGCTGGGGTGTTTATGGTAATTGTTCCTTCTTCAATTGTATTTATGACACTCTTCAAGTCCAATCTTCCGGGTCTCACCCGACAATAAACTCTTATATTTCCTATTCAAAGAGAATAAATCAAGCCTTTTAAAGACTACACTCAATGAGCTAAAAACTGGGGATAAGCCTTTCAGAAAACTATCAGTTGTCACCTTTGAGATCTTGGACCTGATTATATAGCTTTCGGTTTTCCTCAAGAACTCTATGATATCCTGTAGCAGCACTGGCTAGACCATGAACATGCAGACCTATACCAGCAAGAATTTAGATAGGAGATAAAGCATATTTTTCCTTTTAGAATGAAGATTTAAAGTATACCGAGATTTTTGATTTCCTCATAGAATTTCATTTGCATGTACTGCATCCCAGCTTTTGTAGTTGAGAGAGTTTGTTTCAACTCCTGTGAAATAGAAGATCAACATATGATGCCAAAAATGAAATAAAAACTACCTAAAGATGATGGAATTTTCTTCCAAATATATCATACCTGGATATCTCTTTCCTGTATATCAAAAACCATTTGATATATCAGCCTTCTTTTTTTCTTTTCTTCATCAGAGATGGAGTTCTTATGTGAATTCTGTTCCTTCATTACAGGTGTGGATTTCTTGTCTTCCATCTTATATATCATAACAAAAATTGTCAAAACTCAAAATACACAACAGAAATGAGAATTATAGTCTCCATTTTCTTCTGAAAGAAGTAAGAAACCCACCTTTATATTATGAGAAGGTTGATTTAGTGCAGTCTTATCTCCAGTAGGAGTATCTTTAGCGGCAGAGTTTTTCTGTTGATCACCAATTTACAAAATGCCAAGCAAATATGATAGTAAGGCAACTTGGTACTTAATCCTTCTACTTGAAACACCAAACGAGGATATACCATAAATTACAAGCTTACCAATTCAAGACTAGCAATGCGATGCTCAAACTCTTCCATGACCTTACTTAGTACGGATTCTACAAGCTGCAAAATCAGATAAGTATGGTTGGTAATATGAGAAATCGAATATGGAACTGCTCTGTCGAACAAGAGAATAATATAAGTATACTGAGATGTGACATGGTGGATATCAAGGAAAAGAAGCCAATCTATAAAAATTAGTTTAGAGATGTTTGTTAAGTTCACACATAACCAAATGAAAGAACCAAGTTCTGGGAAGACGTTCTTCTGTATCTAATATTTATATGTTACCAAAATGATCTCAGCCCGCTTGTAAGGTATATATAAGCTCACTATTGAATGGAAAGCCATGCTAGCAAGAGCAGAATGGTACAAAAACTGATAAGCATGATATTGCACTTACAATGGGAACCTCATCTGGTTTCTTATCCAACAGAGCCGCACGGACAAGCTTATTTAAGGATGAATTGGACTGCATAGAAACATACAGTAAGTATATCATAAGAAAAAACATATAATTACACGGGCAGGGAAAGCAATACGGATTGGTTGCCTACCATTTTGCTATTCTCGGTTTCAACCAACCGACCATGCGTGGATGCTTCGCTCATCGACATATTCCTTGACAAGGAACTATTAAATGGTTCTGAGCTTTTGCGTATAAAGTTCTTGTTAGATGTGACAGCTCTTGAGTTACCACTATATTTCCAAGCCCCATTACCACCTGCTTGTTTCCAGTCACTATAGGATTTGAGTGCCAAAATACAATCGACGATTTTAGATGATTTGCCTCCCTGAAATATAAACAAGACCAAACAACTTTAGAAAGATAATAATGTCCACAAACTGCAATCATCATATTTTTCCAATAATAGATGACAAAAACTATTCAAGAACTTAGCCCACAACTTCCAAGGTTACACAGGAAATTTAATGCGCTTGATGGCATAACCATATTACAGAAATTCATTGCACAATTGAATCTCTCATATAAATTCTCTTAAAGAGAGAACACCTACTTGTTCTAAATCAGATGCCTCAAAGGTAGGTATTCCCATTTCTCCCACAGCTACCAAAAAATTTCTCACATTTTCAAAACACTGGAATATAGATAAAGCTGCACCATCTGAATCACATGGACTTTCAACCACCTGAAAGTAATCAAACTCGCTATCAACTTAAATATTAAAAAAATAATTATAAGTAATACAATATCAAATTATAACAAAAACATTACAAAAATACAAATGAAGGACGGCAAGAAGAACAACCTTGGGCACAGCTCCTGGATCAACCTTATTGATCACATTGCACAGAATCAATCCACTTCTTAAAGCAACCCTAAATTCTTCCTCGGAAGGCTCTGCAGGCAAATCTCTTGCCAAAACAACTCCAATCATTTTTTTCATCCATGCTGCTGCTTCGTGTCTTCTCGTTGCTATGATCATGTCATTATCACACCATTAGTACACTAATTTCCTCAAATTTACTCATCACTAATCAATTATACTAATTCACCTGAATTCAGTTACATATTTATATACTAACTATTATCTAATTTACAATACATTGAATAAATTATAAACTGATTAGTATAATCCAATCACAATGCCATTATCACACTCATTAGTACCCTAATTTTCTCAAATTACTCATAACTAATCAATTATACTAATTCACCTAAATTAAGTAACATAAACGCATAAATAATAAATCAATATTAACTATTAACTAATTTACAGAAACACGCATACCGGCTTCTTCGGCTCTACGAGAATCCAAATCGAGATCTTGAGGACGATTATCGTGTTGCTGAAGAACATCTTCCATCACAGACGCAACCGAAAACGATAATGCACCATCGGCTGACATCATTAACCGTCAAATTTCTCAAAATTCAATCTAGAACAGCATCAGTAACAGTATCTATAATAATCAAAATTGATCCAGAAACACTTGCTTGCTTAATTCATGCTGAATTTAGAGTAGAATCGGTAGGGTTTAGTAGTAGCAACGATCGGAAATGAAGAAAAAAGTGAGACAGATCATGTGTGAATAAAAATCAAAAAGTGCGTGTGTATGTATCAATGTATGTATATATAATAATAAATCATAATTATAGAGAGAAAATGGTGGGGGCAGTGAAGCTTGCTTGAAGTCTAATACAGAGAAATATAACATTCGCCATTTTTTTGCTTTTTCTAGCTGTCTCTCTGCTTTATACGCAGATGCTATGCTATTTGTTGAAATTATTTATTTATTTATTTTTGAATATATACCCGCTTGTTAGTTATTACCGAACCTAATTCCGAACCTAGTGGTTCGGTTTATCCCTAGCCCTCGTCTAGCCGTCTGGAGATAAATATAAATATATATTTTATTTTATTATTATTTTTGTTTTTAATACAATAAAAAAAAAAAAAAAATTTTTTGAAAATTATAGGTTTACAAAGACTACGTCAACTGAGTGGGTGGTTGGTTACTGAACGTGTTAAGGTAATGTGTATTTCAGATAAAATAATAATAATAAGTATATTTATAGTACCGGTTAAAATAACTGATTATAACTGTTAATAATTTTTTTATATAATTCTTTTTTTGAATTACTTTTTTTTATAAATTTAATAGTTTAGGTAAAAACAAGAGTGCAGTCAAGAAGGGATGGTGGCTTAGAGAGGGAAGGAGGGCAGACGAAACAACTGCATCTTAGATCAAATTTGTCGGGATAAGATGCAGTATTATTATGATATAACACTTTTAAGATGCAGTAAATATGGATCTTAGATCAAAGAATCAAGTACTAAAGATTTCCTGCTCCTCCTGCCCTTTGATCCCAAAACGAAAAAACATACGCATTCAACAACATAGACTTAGGTGTCATCAAACGGTTACAAACACATTTTTACAGTTTTTACCCTTTGACTTTTCTATAAATATCTACGTAGTACTCCGTATTAGTTCTTCCGTTAGGTCTAAAAACACCTAAGTTAGATACTCTTAACTATACTAATCATTTTCCTTAAATTATAGTAGAATGCTATAAGGAAAGATATCGAACTCTATTCCCTCTTAATATTGGTTGAGATATACAAGCATATAATTAATGTTGGAAAATGATAAATTAGGGTTGTCAATAAAACTCTAACACGTACATTAACATTTGTAATCTTACCATAATAAATATCATGGCCCTCTGAATTTTAGTTAACCTCACCTTAATTTTTGTTGAAGTATAGTCATTTTATGCGTGTCCAAATTGATTATTGACAACCCTTAAGGTTGTCGTTAACAATACCCAATTATGTTTGAACATTTTAACAAGAACCTTTAGAGTTGTAGGTATTAAAACCCATTTTAATAAATTAATAATTAATATTCGTGTATAAAAACAAACATTTGGTTATGAAACATGCTTAGAGAGTTATAAGCATTTAAATATATACTCCCTCCGTCCCGAATTTATAGTCCATCTTTCCATTTTGAGAAGTCCCAATTTTATTGTCCACTTTGTACTTTGAACCAATCAAAACATTTGAATGTGGTAAGAGATTAAATCTTATTGGTTGTATAGTACGACTAGTACACTTTTCTTAAACTGCGTGTTTTTTGTCCGATGACAATAAAATTGGGATAGAGGGAGTATATTTTTAACATTTTCAAGTTATCTATTGTTGTGTTTTCCTTAAACCTTTTTCAAGTTTAGGTTTAATAATAATAATGTGTAATAACATAGTTAACGTTGCTTGTTCTTCAATAAAAAGAAAAATGGTAGGACCTTCAATTTATAAGAGGTTAGATCATATAACATTAAATGGAATTAAATTAACTGATTATTGATTATATAATATACATTAAAATACATATCTTTCCACGTACAGTAATTCCACACGCATTCAGCCTAAATTAGATTAAATAACAAATAACGTATAATGATACTAATGATATATGATATATTTAAATAATAATTATTTTATTAAGGTTATTGACTTGATACATCTCGCAAGTGTGCCTTGAAAAAAGATTGTGCATTTATTTAATCATTACAATTGGTTAAAATACGTTTCATTTGTAGATATATAAGGGTACGCTTTTGATGGGCAGCTGACACACGATCACAGCTGTTGATTTATATGATTAACGGTTCATATTCGATACATCTTAACAACATTCCATTTTACATAATATACAGTGTGCACGTAAAATGCAGTATTGCAAATCTGAATTGTTAATTATAGAAATCAACGGGTGAAATCACATGTCTCTTCTTATTCTCAAAATGCAGCGGTCACTTTTATCTCACATTAATAGTATAATCTAATTTAAGTTTAGATTAAATATATATTCTTTTGCAACCAATATTTAGTCCTCGTTATTATGCACATGATGGGGGCTAAATGAGTTGTTTCCTTTTGTTGTAATTAATAGTTATAAAGAATCCAACCGAAAGTGTAGGCTGTTGATTTTCCAAACACTTGTTAACTAAAAAGTTCCCCTAGCCCATTCCTTTAGCATATTAATCCACAATCAAATTAAGTTATGTTCAATTGTTCGTGAACATAATATGAAATGTTATCATAGACGTGTATCGAGACCAATAGGGAACAGGGACAGGGATAATTAGGAACAGGAACACATCTATAAAGGGGCAGGGGCACCTGCCTTCTAAGAAATTTGAACATAGATTAAACATAAAAAAATTAAGGTTATTAGTGGCATTTTGAAAATTTTGCCCCACTAAAATTACAGTTTAGACAAAATAATTTATTTTGTCCCCTCCATTTTAAATTTCTAGTTCGATTAAGAACCATGTTAACTTTGAAATTCATATGATATATGTTATGGTAAGAAAAAAACTACGGTTTAATATTAGTTGAAAAATCACTAATTAGAGAAGATCGCAAACTCTTGGGTAGTCATTTAATAATTTACTTAACCAATTTTGTGCTAAAAGTAAATTACTCTATCAATCTTTATTACTTTAGACATAGTAATTTACTCAACAAATTTTGTGCCAACAGTTTTATTCTTATTATATAAAAAAAAAAAAAAACATCATGTTCTACAATTTTGACACCTAAGCTCTTTAAATTTTGACACTTGTCTTCAACACATAATAATAATAATAATAATAATAATAATAATAATAATAATAATAATAATATTATTATTATTATTATTATTATTTCTTTATTAAAATATAATATGACTTGAATACCCAAAATAATACATCTTATGACTTTTGTTTGGCAAATCCATCTTTTTGAACAATTGTTAAAAATAAATCTTCTTAAACAAAACATGTATAGCAAATTTTTATAAATTAAATTTATGTTGTCTCCTTCACATTTCTCGTAGTTTCTATTTCGACACATCCTATATTTCTCTTTTTTGGAAAGACACTCTTTTCGTTTCGATCTATAATTTTCTTTAACCTTCATATATATCATTGCATTCTCTTATTATATAAAAGCAGTCATATTACAGATTTTTTGTAACGACACATCAAGCATTCTTATAAAAATAATCATACTACCTCTTATGTAATCTATTTCAAATGTATTCATGATCATGTCTACTTTTTCGACATGAATGCGTCTACAACTTATTGTGTAGTGCTATTTTATCTAATGTTTTAACTCTTTTATCAAAACACTTTCACTTTCTCAATCTATATTTCTTTGTAAATTTTGAAAAAGTTTACAATCCCTTACACACATTTCAAAAGTAATGCTTAAAAGTTCTTTTTACATAAAAGTCTTTTAAAAAGTTTTTTGCATCGGAAAGCCTTTCAGTATGAATAACTTTGGGAAAATTAAAACTTTTCCTAAATAAAATTCTAACGTGTGTGGAACTTTTGAAGAAATATAAACTTGGATTTTTTTTCGTTTGAGAATATCACTTTTTCATAATTCAAAAGTTAGTCGATTAACAAGAATTAAGGTATTAACAAAAGAAATCACAAAAAAATTTAAACACCGATGACATGAAAACCCTTCTTATGCACGATGTTCTTTTATTCTCAAGATTCAAGGCTATTCCTGTAACACCCCCAAATTTAACGAGTTGCGGAAGCATACTTTGGGTGTTACTAATCAATATACAAAGCACAAGATATATAGCAAACGACCTCTAAATGAGACGTTTGTAAAATAGTTACATTTCATAATTTGAATCGTTTGAAAACCGTAGGTTTTCGTACACAAAAATGTAGTTTCCTAGAGTCCGCGCGTATAGCAGAAGATTCTATTACATAATCATAGTTACAAAAGATAATGCCAAAGAATCTTCGTTAAATGCAGTTTGTAAATCATGCGACTCTAGCTAGCAATCCTGGAGTGAACCTACTCCGTAAGTGTACCTGAGATACAAAGCTAGAAAGTGTCAACCAAAAAGGTTGGTGAATCTCACAGGTTTAGTAATAAGTAAGTGTTATGAACCACAAGTATGTACCCGTATTGCTATCAAGCAAAGTAAGTTAATCAGTATATCAGTACAGTGCCATGAGCTCATAAGTTGAAGCTTAACCGTGTAGTGTGAATATATCACGTACCCCCGTGAGTGCTATCCGCACACTCATATGTAACAAATACTAATATGTCTGTTTCTACGTGTAAATCAGTACGTGGTGGCGCTACCACCCCAGACAGGGATTGTCAGTCCCAAATGGATCCATTTACTAGTACTCGCGCTTAAGACCATAACTAACAACTTACGATAAGGAGGCTTTCAGTGGATAAAAGTAACTCATGCGTTTGTTTGTAATCAGTAATGTTTTCAGTAATGTTTTCAGTTCAGTACATTGTGTTCATGCGTAAAACAGTTGCTAAGTATCTCACCCCAAAGTATAAAACAGTAAAAGTGGGGCTGTAAGACTCACCTGAGTCGAGCAGTGGTAACTAGCAAGTAGTAGTAAAGCAAGTAGGTTCTCCGAACCCGTAACCTTCTAGTGCCTAAACACGTAAGGTTAAGTAAGTAGATGTCTCGCAAGACCATCTAGGCTAGTTGTTCATACAACCCGTTGTGTGTAATGTTGGTTCGTTCTCGTTTGTATCAAAGTAGACGGCCCGTTGGTGATTTGTTATAATTAAAGTTTATCATTTATAACGCAATTTAGTGTAATTGTAATAGAAAGTATGTTCTATGACGTTTGTTAAGTCGTATGACATAAGTATTTGAAGTTGTGTATGTTCGACACTTAGTAAAATCTGACTTTTCAAGGTTCTGTCATGTGCGACGTAGCGTGCGACGTAGGGTGCGACGTCGGGTGCGACGTCAGGTGCGACGTCGGGTGCGACGTCAGGTGCGACGTCAGGTGCGACGTCGGGTGCGACGTGGGCATGTACGTCGCATGATGCGACCTTCGCAAATCAATGCGACGTAGGAGGCAACGTCGCTAATGCGTTTTTATGCGACGTAGGCCGCGACGTCGCAGAGGCCCCTGGCCAAATGCGACGTAGCGGTCTGATGGCCGGAATTTTTGTCGAAAACGAGTTTTCCGGTTTCCGTTGGGTCCAAATCTTTTACCCAACCCTTATATGAACATATTAAGCCTATTTAAACCATAAACTAGTAAAAATGATCAAAAACGAGAGATGTCGGGATTTGTCGGAAACTTACAAAGTGTCGGATTGAAAATCCGAAAAGATGAAGTTGTAGATCGTGTGATGGTGAACGTTTTCTTCTAAACGGTCAAGTAGATTCGGTTGCGTTTAGTGGTAGTATTTGGTGGTTTTGATGGTGGTGGTGTGTTTGGTGATTAGAGAGAAAGAAAAGAAGAGAGAGAAAGAAAAGAGAATAAATGAAAAGAAAGAGTGGGAGGTGATGATGTAGGTGGAAGCCTCATTTTCAGCTCCCGTCCCCCGTGCTCCGTGCGGTGTTCGTTTTCTCCGTCGTTTAAACGTTAAATAATTATTTTACATCTTAAATGGTAGGTTTTAAATACAAATAATTACGCGACATTTCTATTCAAATATTTTACAAATAAGTTTGAATACCTTTGTTTTTAAATCGGGTAAACTTTGATCGAGTGATACGAGGTAATTATTAATTATCATAAAAATAGCGTTTCGGTCATAATTGCGTTATTTTAGTTTATAAACATTTGTTCACCAACGTCCGTGTTAACCGAATAGAATTTCATTCTATTTAAGTTGCGTACGATTTAATCAAATCGCAAAGTTGTATATATTAACCAACATATAATCTGATACATAAATTAGCCTAATACAGAACTAATTACATGTATTAACAAAGAGTTAGGCGCTAATACTAGCCCTAATTTGGCGGTTGTTACAATTCCTTTCACACCGCTGCCAAATTCAACCATTTCCCCAACTTTTTAAGCGCTTAAAGGGTTCTAGTTGGAAGAAAGGAGGTAAGGTTTTCGTTACAAATGAAATGGGAATGTATAAAATAAGAATGAATATATATATATATATATATATATATATATATATATATATATATATATATATATATATATATATATATATATATATAGAGAGAGAGAGAATCTTAGCAATATATATATGTATGTAACAGGTTCAAAAAAGAAGGAAATTTGGGGAGAAAAGAGGAAGAAAGATTTTTTATTACTATGATTCAATATTTTATTGCTAAGATTCAATATTTTGTTAATATAATTCTACATTTTATTATTTTGGTTCAATAGTTTATTAATAAGATTTAGTCTTTCGTTGTTATGATTCAAAAGTTATAGTAATAGAAATTTGAATATTAGAATAAAAATACTGAATCTTAGAATAAATATACTGAATCATAGTAATAAAAAATTCTTCTCCCTTTTCTCTCCCTAAAAAACATTCTCCATTGATCATACTCCTATTATATATATATATATATATATATATATGCCTTACCCTTACGTATTTTTAGGTTTGTTTAGATATCCTCGATTCAACAACTAAAGGTTTCGTAAGTTGTTATTTACATTGTATAAACTAATGTAATTTATCACTAAAAATATATTTTTCATTAATTATATGTATCAATGGCCTGAAATTCTTTATTTTGTATTACTTAATTCTTGTACATCTTCCATAAATTCAACTTTTCACGTCATAATGGGTTTTACATACATATTCGATCATGTATGTCAATCGTATTCTTAATTGTGATAGCTTCTTGGTCGATGTATAGAACAACTATGATTAATGCATAATTAATAGCTAAATTGATCATATGAAACTATGGATTGTTAAGAACATGAGATTATGCATTATGAATTTTTCGTTGGGTCTTACAACTAATTTTAACTCCAAATAATCCACGGTTCAAGGTGTATCAAACAACACTCTAATCGAAGTGCAGGTATTTAACAATAGTTGATGTTAAGAAATAAATATTTATTTTTTTTCACATCAATTAACGATCATAATTAAAGATAATATGCATGTAACGTTGCTAGAATTAACATCAAATTTTTTAGGTAGGTACTTACTAGTCTATTAATAAAATCACACACACGAAGATTTCGGGTGATACTATAACTTGCAAGAATCCGAGTGATACTATATGACCACTCTCATCTGTGACTAAAACTGACTGAAACCGACTGAGTCACGTCAGCGCCACTTTAACTTTTTCAAAAACTGACAAAAACTGACAGACCACTGCCATCAGTGCTCCGTCACTTCATTTTTTCTGGGACCCACTAACTAATTAATTAAATAATTAAAATAAAACACATTTCATTAAAAAAAACATTACAATTAAATTAAAAAGTACAATAATTTAAAAAAACATTACAATAATCAAAATAAAAACATTGGAATTTAAATAAGGAAATCTAATCTGAGCTCGATTCGTCGGCTTCGTTCGCGTCTTCGTCTTCGTCCAAGTCGCCTCCTCTATACTTGTCTTGATAGAGTGTTACCACTTTTTTTCCGAGCGCTTTTGATTATTTTAAGTTCTTTTTTAGAGGCACGCTTTGGAATTTTTTTACAAAGAAAACTCAACGCTTTGTAAGCCGCTTTTTTCATATTGTTTTCGGTAATCGTTGTTATTGTTTTTTGTTGCAATAGGGCGGTATTCTTAACGGCTTCAAGGGTTTCAAGTTTTTCAGAATGAACACTTCTTGAAGACGTACCGGCGTCCGATGAAGCCGTACTTTTTGCCGACTTTCGACCCGGTGGATGGCGTATGTGGTCATCTTGGAACAACCTTTTCATGTTTGCATCAAGAGACGTATTGATTGAGCTGTCGTCCGTGTCAAGATCGGTGGCTTCCGATTGGACGTATTTTCGTTACCCATTACGCCCGGCTCGGCAAAGAATTTTAGGTAATGTTTTAGAACATTCCAACATGATTCGTAAATGAATTTACGATTTACCATTTATTACCTAAAACCTTTTCGGGTAGCATTTAAAACGTCTTCGTCATTGGCACAGCTTTAAGGGCAAATCTCAGAATAGAGTTTGTAGAAGGCTTGGAATATTTCTGTGTCGTGCGAAATCTTCTTCCACTTGCAGGTAAGTTGATTAAGGTTACATTTTAGTGGCACACAAGAATTGTAACTGTGTTGAACTTTATTCCAAAAAGAGTCGTTTGATTGAGACTTTCCTTGAACGTCATTTTCGGAATAATGTATCCACCGTTCCGTCAAAATTCTAGCCTCCTCGTCCGACCACTGAATTTGAACCCTTTTTGGCTTCGAGTTGGGTCTCGGGTTCGGGTTGGGCCTCGTCCGAACTTTCTTCTAGCGTTTCGGGTACGGTGAAATTAGTTTGTTGGTAATTGGGATTGGGTGTGTTTGGAGAATAATGTGAAAATTGATGATTCGGGTTGGATGTATTTTGTGAAAATTGTGAGTGTGGTGGTGACCATTGTGTTTTTTGTGAAAATTGTGTGGTTGGTGAAAATTGTGGGCTTTAGTACCACCCTTGAAATTGATAATTGTTTCTCAGGTCATCGTGTGCAAGTTGGTAGGGGTTTGCAATGGGTGCGAAATTTGCAAAACCCGTAGGTTGAGACGTGAACCAATAGTTTGTTTGAGCGGATGCCGAACCCGTTGGTGAATTTGGGTTTGGTAATGGATTGTTCAATAAATTTTGCCACATATCTTTTGCTACATTTTATTGATCTTTCTTTTCTGGTTTGGATATTAATTTGTTGTTTTTAGACATTTTTGTGAGAGTTTTTGTGTTTGAAATGGAGGTATATGGAATGTGTAAAAGTTATGTGAATTGTGGTGTATAAAATTGTAGTGAATTGTTGTGTGAAAATGGGTAAAATGGAGTGTCTATTTATAGTTAAAAAGTAGTGTTTAAAAAGAAAATAAAAAACTGGTCAAAAAATGAGCCGTTGGGTTTGTTTTTTTAAAAAATTTTATTTTATTTTATTCTTCTTTAACGGCAACATTTAAAAAATAATAATAATAAAGTGGGGCCCACTTCTCCCCCAACAGACCTCGTCGGAATTCCGACGGACCGAACCGACGGTTTGGTGCTATTGGTGTCGGTTCCATCGGTTGGACCGACGCCACCCGATGGGAGTGGTCTAACTTATAACCAATGGTTGGATATCCATGTCTTAAATACTACTACACCAAAGAGTAAGTGATAACTTAACACATGAAGATTTCGAGTAAAAAGACGGCTTTTAGGGCCTTTTTTTCATAGGGTTAAAGCCGCAAATTGCCCTTACACTCTCTTATTTGTTTCGAGGTCACCCATGTATCTATTTTATTATCACGATCATCAACAAACTTCCAAATTTTGTGTTCATGTCACCAATGTTCCTATTTTATTATCACGATCATTAACAAACTTTCAAAATTTGTGTTCATGGCATCAATTTTGTGGCAGCCACATCAAAAAAAAAAAAAAAAAGGATGGCATGGCAAACCCACGTCACATTTTTAAAGTTGTGTTCGGATAAAAATAGGTTCATTGGTGACATGAATACAAAATTTGAAAGTTTGTTGATGATCATGATAATAAAATAGGTACAAGGGTGACCTCGGAACAAAATGGAAAGTACAAGGACGATTTGCGGCTTTAACCCTGCTTCATATTGAAATACTTTCATACAGAAACTCATAAAAATTTCATCAACGGCTCTGGTAGTTTCATTAAACTTTACGACGACAACATACATACGATGATGAGGATCGATAAACAATGGTCAAACAGAAACGAAGAACAACAATAACTAAACGGAAATTCTCAAGGTGAGAAAATCTCTTATTCAATCAAATATCAAAGTTATAAAATGTAATGAATAATAGAATCCTAAAAACGTATTTAAAAGGGTATAAGAGTTCTGCAATCCTAATGAAACATTATTGACAAGGAAACAGAATCAAAAAGTTCATAATAAACTCGGAAAAACAGTAAATTGCCATTTTCGAGCCCTAAACAACCCCCGAAACATCAAAAACTGACATGGATCGAGGCAAAGCGACGAGCTTTGCTTGTTGGGCCATTTCCGAGTGACCGTATGAATTTCAGCACAATAAGCCACCGAAATCTGTTGCGCAAAATATGCTCAAAGTGTATTTGTCACGTTGACGTTTTCGTCGAATGCCGCGTTGACTGTATGATTGACCATATCTGCGGCATATGATAAGATGTTAAACAAAATAGCATATTTAAGATCTATTTAACTTTAAACAATTTTAATTAACTATGATGCATTTGAATTTATTGACTCTACAACATTCTCTTATACAACTCAAATATTATAGTATCAGTATCCATCATCTATACACATTGATTCTGTCGCGTCAAAGTTTTTATATTGTTTTTATTCTCTTATCTTCATAAGTAAAGTTAATTAAAGTGATAAAGAAGCATCATTTAGCTCATGATATGTTTGATAATTAACTTTATGTGCTAAGTTTGGTCCCTTGTCAAGTCAAGAATCCAATGAATCTATTGACGGTCAAAAAGGTTGTAGATTAAATGGTGTTTTCAACCCCCACACCGTGCTATATATATATTTTTACTATCATTATTGGTGAAAAAGTAGTGTGAAACAACAAATTTAACAATTTGTTTATAATTAAGTGGAGTTCGTCCTCGTGGTTTATATAAAATTGCACAAAAAGTTTTTCTATACTTTACATTTTGCACCGGTAGTCCAAAAATATGAAGTTATTGCCTAGTCCATCATCCAACTAAAATAACTACCATACCCTTAATGTCATAGTTTTTTTGTATAGATCTAAGTGAGGGTAACTTAGTCATTTTAGTTAAAGGAGAGACCAATCACACAACGTCTTTCATGTTTTTGGACTGTCAGTGCAAAAAGTAAAGTATAGTGATTTACGGTGCAATTTTATGTAAACAACTTGAACGAACCATGCAATTAACTCTAATTAAGTGTCACAAAATATTAAGGACATTTCATAAAAGGGAATTTGATTTATTATAATGCTTGGTAAAGAGATTGTGAAATAAAATTCCACATTTAAAAATGTCACGATTTCCATTTTGTAAAAAAACGGAATATGCATTAAAATGGGAATAATTGTATTTTGATTTGAGTTTCACCAACTTCTAATGAGCGTTTGAGTCATATATTTAAGACTTTATCTTTTTGAAATTTGGTGCATATTCCCCTTTTTTATACAAAATGGAAATCGTAATCCTTTTAAATGTGCAAATTCATTTTACGATTTTTTTAAGAACATTTTATTATATCAGGTTCCCTTTTATTTGAAATTTGTCCTAAAATAGATACTACTTGAAATGTGAATTTACTCGAGTTTAGGATCTTCCTATTGTGGAATACCTTTGTATTTTATTGGGTTGAAACTCAAGTCTTTTTAGAATGTCAATAAACAATTATTTTAATAAGCAAATTAGTTAGTAGGTAGAATTTCAAAGAATGTCATACTATCATTTTTTATTCAAAAAGTCAGTTTGAGAACATGATGTGATTTGCATATGATTGGTTTCGGAAGAGAAATCTTAAAAGATAATACTCCGGACTAAAAAGTTATTATTATCATAAAGATAACTAAAAATAAATAAAATGGCATTACTTAAGTTTGGTCCAAAACAAGATATTTTTGTTAACATGTCAACTTACATCTTAACACACACACACACCATAATTTAATATGTAATAGGAATTTATGGCTATAATATAAAATTATTTTTCATTAAGACCATATAATCAAAACTACAAAACATTTTTAAAGTAGCCATACGCCCATCCTCATGCATTATAACATAAGAGTACCTAGACATAGTTGTTAAACTCTTACAATTCACGAGTCGAATCTTACAAGTCAAGTCAAAACTTCAAAAAATGAGGCGACTCGAAGCCCGACTATTAAATGACTTTGACTCTTACGAGTTGTTTTTTGACTCTTCCGAGTCGTGGGTGACTCTTTCGAGTCTTGTGCGACTCTTACGAGTCAGAAATGTGACACCCGACAAATTAGGGCAAATTATTAGGTCCTAATCACTTTGTAATACGTGTAATTAGTTTTGTAATAGGCTAATTATGTGTATCATTATATATAGTTGAGAATATATACACGTACACGATTTATTTGAATCGTGCATTTTCATATCGGGCGGATCCCGATACAATAATACGGACGTTGGTGAACTCAATTTATTAAATAATACGAAATTATTTGATAAACATATTTATTTCCAAATATTATTTAGATAATATTCCGTAAGTATTTCGTATCGTATAAAATGCTCAAACACGACCGAAAACATGCGAAACGGGTCCGACAATCGAATAAACGTCAAAATATATTTTATAAACTTAAAATATATTATTTTGCATGGATTTGATGATTAAATATATCGTGAGTTATAACGATAACAAAAACGTATAATTTAAACGTTACACGATTTAACAATCGAAACACGAGCACGTAAATCAATACCGACACCATAACCAAACATTTTTATAAATGTTTTCCAAGTATTTATGAGTAATACTTCAATTTAAAAATATCAAAATCCGAATGTCATTTAAAATACGTACGTATTACGTATAAATTACAAATGAACGTTTAAACGACCGGGGAAACGGACACCGTACGGAGCGCAAACTCGGGGAACAAAACTTGAGACAATCACCACCTTGTGGGACCCACACCCCACCGATTATCAGCTCCAAAAACAAGATCCACAATTTGTGGATCTTGTTGTTGAAAGAAAAGCATAGCCAAACATAATCCTCATTCATGTCTTTCATCTCTCTCTCACTACACTCTCTCACTAAAACACACACCACAATGCTCTCCCTCTCCTCTCCCTCATCACCTTCGGCCTCCATCATCACCACCTAAATCCATCATCATCCACCATCTTTTATTTGAAGAAAAGCAAGGAAAAAGAAGCAAGAACAAGAAATCGAGCTCATCTCACTCTACTCTCTCTCTAGACACGGTTTTTGGTATGATCCACCACTTATCTCTCTCTATATTTTTATGCTTTACATATATTTACATGTCTAGTTGATCATTTGACAAGAAAATGTCCAAACAAAAGCTTGAAAAACGTTTTACACAAATATATATATATCACAGTTTTCTGTCTCAGAAAATTGTCTCACAAAACCGACTATAACTTGAGTTCTTGGATGAATCAACACATGAATCTTATACCAAAATCTCCGTATGGATGTCCTCTACAAAAAGTTCTTCTTTGACCTTTTCCAGAAATACACGTATTTTGGTGTAGAAGCTGATCTTTTAGCGAAGGTCTGTTTTAGACCAAAACCGACCACTCTTCATATTTATTTTTGTTAAAAATAGTAAATGAACTGATAAAAATACTATAAAATGCAGAAATGAACTAGACATATGGATGTCCAACTGTGATTTTTGGTGAGACTTGGTTTGGAATAAAAAGTGTGAAAAACGAAAGGTTTATCGAGTTGAAAATCTGAAAATGTAAACATAAGGGCTGTTTTAGTCATTTTACAAAACCGACACTTCGGGTGAACCCCAACACGAACCAATAATTTTATTGAACTTATTGGACCATTTAAAGATTTGTGTAAAAGTCTCGGGTCAAACCGAGCACGTTTGACCATCAAACCGAAAGTGAATACTTGATCAGCCGCTAGTGTCGCTAGAGGGCCAAATCCTATAGTGACACTAGCCCAGTGACGCCTAAACTGATTAAGTGTCGCCTAGCGACACTCAACCTAGTGACGCTAAAAATCAATTATGTCGCAGATAGCGACACTGACCGAATGACGCTACCTTATCCAGTGTCGCCTATAGCGACACTAAGCCTACTGTCACCAAAATCAATTTGACATCGCCTATAGCGACACTTACCATAGTGACGCCATAATTGAAGAAGTGTCGCCTATAGTGACACTAATCTAGTGACGCTAATCAATTAAAAATCATAAATCCAGCGAAACTCACCTAGTGTCGCCTAACTAGTGTCGCCTATAGCGACACTAGCCCAGTGTCGCCAAAATCAGAGTTGAGTTATTTTCCTAAGTATGGAAATATGTTATACTAAACAAATCAAACACGATACGACTTATACACCAGACATATATACTATATTAAGTATACAACAACACGAGTATAATAATAATAGTTGAGATTATTATTACAAACCGTCACCAACGGGCTGTGCACATTTTCAAAACACAAACAAACAAATCAAACCAAATCATTTGGACATTACTAGTTGGATGAACAACTAGCATGGACGGTCTTTTGAGACGTCTACATATACTTATAACCTTGCGCGTTTTGAACGCCCGGCAGGTTACAGTCTTCGGACACCTCATTTTACAACATCACATTTGCTTCACTGCATATCATCAGACTCAGGTGAGTCTCATAGCCTCTCATTTTACTGTTTTAAACCCAGGGGTGGGAATACATGCTCCGTTTTATTTACATGTGAACACAAGTGTAAAACTCGATATATTGACTGCATGAGTTGTTTTTACTAATCATGAAGCCCTCTACATCATAGTTTGTTATTATAAAGTGAGCGCGAGTGTTAGTGTATGGTACCATATGGGATTGACAATCCCCATTCGGGGTAGTCGCACTACCACGACTGCGGTCGAACGGACGCATTATCATTTGTTCACACGTGTGTATGATTAGGCACATGCAGGAGACAAACTCAATCAGGCACTTGATTGTGATCCTGACCCCTTAGTTAAGCTCAAACTATGAGCTCATGGCAGTAATATACATGTTTATTTGATTGATTTCAAATCATTATACTAAATCTTGTGGTTCATACATTGTTGTTTCATCATTACACCTGTGAGCTCACCAGCGTTAGCTGGCCCTTTTAGCATGTGTTCTCAGGTACACAACAGCATTAGGTCTGCTCATGACAATATAGCTCGATTCGCATGCAAACATCAAGAGATTTTCCTGCATTATTATATTTTGTAAAAGTAGTAATGCCATAGAATCTCTCGCATATGTTACCGAGCTTTTGTAACTTATTAATTATTGTAAACTTTTATTACAATAAATGTATTTTGTTTAAAACGACGCATATAGAGTCGTTCATTATATCTTTGTGCTTTGATTATTGATTAGTCGCGCCCCGACCCGATTCGCTTCCGCAACCCGAATTTGGGGGTGCGACAAATTGGTATTAGAGCCTAAGCTTATAGTGAACTAGGTTGCATTTAGTGGGCCTAGACTATGACCGTTAGGCAATATTTCTTTATTAGGTATGACTAGTTCAGGAATAACATCGTTCGAGTTTTATTTAACATAGTCTGATCAACTATGTACAATTAAATGAGAATCGATGTAAGGTCTGAAACGGTTATGTTGAACAGGAATACACTAGTTGACTATAACCACTAGATAACTGGACCTATACTTGTTTGTGCTAGACACATTAAGCTATATTATATGATATAATATATATATAGGCCTCACAATATTCACTAAACGCTCTTGCCACAGAAATGGCAGACATTTCTCATCTAGCACCGGTTGCCACAAACGACGAGACTCAAACCCTACCAACTACCGAGGAGGTAACCGTGTTACCTGTCTCACCGACACGAAGTTCTCCTGAACCTCTCTACTATATCACTGGAGAGGCACGAGTCACACGTAATCACAGGAGGGGTATTGGATCTGTCTGTGCTAGCCCTTATCTCAATCACACTAGTGATACTTCAACTAGAACATGCCATCCAACTTACCCCCTTAGGTAGGATTGGCTACCCACAACTCTAAACACCTGGAGGTCCGAGGAAGATATACAAATTCCTGCTGACTCCATAGACATCTCCCCATATACTCAAGAACCCATCCATCATACTGTTCCGGTGTTAACCGCTAGACTACACCGCCATGTAGAAAGACTTGAAAGTCTGGAACGGGAACAACACATAGCGCGCATGTACTGGATGCGCCAAGCTCATGACCGTATTGCAGAATTCTTCCAAGAACGCGAAAACATGACCCAGACAATAGAAATGATCCATCAACAAGTGATTGATGACAGGAGCACAGTTGATCTCCTGCAAGCAAGACTGGAAGAATGTGAGCAACGCTCGCGAGAAGCTGAAGAGTACTCCCGTGAATTAGTACAACGGCTAGTTTTGGCAGAAGATAATACCAGACAAGCCAGCAGACTTGCAACCACCGTGGACCACCTTATCACTCTCATGTCACAAGTGAACCTGCGCCGAAATTAGAATAGTATCTATCTTGTAATCTATCTATCTAGCTATGTAGGACTCTAGTAATTCATACGGATGTATAAATTCCTGGCATCTTTTGTAATCTTTGCGATCATGTACCTTTTGAAACTCGTATCTTGTACTAAACCCTGTTATCTAATGAAATATGATTATCACTCTGTGATGTTGTATATAACCTCCTTATATATACGTATGTGATATATCATAACCTTTGTACAAGACATCTCACTTATCTCTTTCTCTTTGTTGATTCAAGCATTATGCCTCCAAGACGTACGTTTAGCCAAGCTGACGTCAATCGACTAGTTGCCCAAGGGGTAGCAGATGCTCTAGTTGCTCGGCAACAAAGTTCAGGCACTGAAGACACCACGAACAACACACCTCCACCAAAGCCCTGTTCATACAAGGACTTTCTGAACTGTAAACCATTGAACTTCAAGGGCACCGAGGGTGCTATTGGTTTACTGCGCTGGATGGAGAAAATGGAGTCGGTTTTCCAGATTTGTAACTGTCAGGAAGACTGCAAGGTCAAGTACTCCACCTGCACCTTCATGGATGGTGCTCTGACTTGGTGGAATACTTATGCTCATACTGTGGGCATTGATACTGCTTTCTTAACACCGTGGGAAGAAGTAAAGAAGATGATGAAGGACGAGTACTGTCCAAGAGATGAGATTCAACAACTGGAACACGAGTTTTGGCACCTCACCACCCAAGGCAATGACATTGCCGGATACACCACCTGATTCAACCAACTAGCATTGCTATGCCCATCCCTTGTTGATCCGGAATATAAGCGGATCGAACGTTACATCTGGGGACTTCCCTCACGTATCCAGGGTATGGTCACTGCTTCCAACCCCACGACCATTCAGGGTGCTGTCCGTATGGCACACAATCTCATGGCACAAGTGGTTTGTCGAGGAACACCTGCTGCCAACACCAACTCAAACCAGTCCGGAGAAAACAAACGAAAATGGACTGGGAACTCCAATGCCAACCAGAACCAAAACCAACAACCCTCCAAACGGCCTAAAACTGTTAAAGCCTACAACTCCAGCTCCGAAACTGATAAGCATCAAATAGATAGTATATTTTATAGTAATTTATCCCTATATTTATATACATTTTAGTGCATTTATATGATTTTAGATACTTATTTTGTTAATATTTGCATAAATGTATTCTAATTGAAGATTGAAGAAAAAGGAACAAGAACGAATCCGAAACTGAAAGAAACTAAAGAAAATGAAGAAATGAAGAAAAAGGAGCTTAAACCTTGAAGAAATGATGACTAAAATGATAATAATGAAGAATTGGGCCAAGGAAACAAGTTGAATCCGTAAAAGAAGAAAAAAAGTCCACATTGAAGCCCGAGCCCGTAATTGAAATATTCTGGAAAATCAGTCCAACCGGCAGTTGGAAAGCCCAACCGGCGGTTGGAGGATTAGGTTTTTAAGGCGGTGGAGACACGTGGAGTTGGACCAGGATTCAAAGAGGCCAACCGACGGTTGGAGGTTCCAACCGGCGGTTGGAAGGTCGGCCAGAAAAAGTATAAATAGAGGCTTAGGTTTAGGTTTTTCATATACGATTCAAGAAAACTAAAACCGAAAGTTAGGGTTTT